>OY283142.1:63782043-64454805 GCA_958299785.1 Medicago lupulina | reverse complement strand
CGTCCAAAACCTCAACTCGGATGATGTTTGGAACAACCCTTTATGTAAGCAAATGTTGCTGCATCCGAGGAATTCATGTGAATCACTGTGCATGTTGTACTTGAATATTGATGATTCTGAACCATCAAGTAACTTTTATGTCTGTGATTCTTGTAACAAGTTCACTACTTTTCGAAACCTTGACTGCACCTGTGGAAAACCTCCTAATAAACAACCTAAGAATTTGGACTCTGAGCGTCAGGGGAATCATGCCTCTAATGGATTCTTTGATACAGAAAGTGAACAAATGTTTCTAGTGTCTGATGATTTGAAGATTGTGCCAAGTTCCTTGCTGAACTCCATGCAGATGTTGCTGGAATCCGGGATTTCAGACTCAACTCAAGTAGTGGAAGTCACACAAAACATTGGCAAGAAGGAGGTAATTAAGGGTGATGTGTTGTTTTTGTTTGTTGTGTTTCCATTTTAGGCCATCATGCACCCATTACATTAAATTTTTTTTCCACTTGCATATAATCTTAGGCCATTGTAGAAACAAGATCCTTCACCTATGCTCTTAAATTTAGGTGCAGTTTTGTTGCGAATCTTTATTGCGGTAAAATGTCGCCGTATAAGCAATTGGCAATGTCGTTGTGGAAGTATCTAAAAACATTACATTGTGGCTGCAATTACGATATTTGTTAGGATATATAGTTAGTACTTGGATTTGACATAGTATAATGCTATCTGTTAGTGATAGGAAACCTAATTATTCAATATCAAAATCAAAAAAGAATATGTTAGAATTAGAGGTGTCATTAGGAAATGTAACCAGTTAGAGGATACTAGTAAATATACAGTTTACTCTTGTTGTGTTCCATTGTTCCACCCTACCAAAGTTCTATTTTTCTCTTTATTCAGGAGTCTCAGGTATAATTTCTAAACAAGAACCTTCATTCTTACCATTTGTGTTTTAACATTTTATACAGATATTGAACCTCCTGAAGTATACCTTAACCTCTCATGAGCCTCTCACTAATACAATTTTGCAAAGTAGCTCAAAAAACAATGACGAACCACGTAACTGTTATGTTAATGGAATAGCAATGCGCAATTATAAGAGAAATAAAATGGATATTAAAGTATTGCAAAGAAAATCTCAGAAAAAGATCATCATTGCAGAAGCTGATGGAGATTTTGTTGACTTCATTTTTGGCTTCCTTACCATTCCATTAGGGTCCATTATAAGGATTTTAATACCCAACAATTTTCCTGGATGTGTTGGTAATTTGTACAACAGTGTGAAGAACTTGGATCCCGTGCCTGAGTTGCTCCATCCTTGTATAGCACCACACTTTGGTTGTCCAAACCAACCCCTCAACATTTCTGCTTTAAAATTCCCTGATTATTATTATTATGGTATTCATCACAATGATGATGATGATGATTATAATACAATAGAGGAAGTGATTTCGAATTCACATATATCAATTGTTAATCGGAGAAACGTGATTGAACTCGACCCAAGAGAAGGTGCTGTAGGATTTGTGAAGAGAGCAGCATTATATGTGGTAGAAGATGATCTAGAAGTAAAACCACTTGCTGCTAATTCTTTCCTTTCATATCTGAAAGATTTAAGCCTTCCTCTTGATGATCTTGAAGTGAGCGTGATTACCATTGGTGAAGATGAGGTAAGGTGGCTATTATTTAATTACTGAATTTATTACTTTTTTCTGTTTTTTTTTTTAACCTCTTTGATTCCTTTTACTTGTGGTGTAGGCTTTGAGCTTCCTTGAAGCATTCTTCACATCAAAACTTACCCTGACTAGTGGACTTAATCGGACCTTTTATTTACCAAGTTTGACATAAAAGTAAGAACAAACTAGTTGGTTGATTTAATGATCTTTCAAATGAGCCAGAATTATCAAGCAGTTGTAGTTTCGGAATATGTTTTGAATAATATCTAGAAATCTTGGACCTTGGTTTGTAATATCACTAAATTGTGGTTTTCCTTTCTGTCACTTAATTGGATTGTGGTTTTTCTATTCACTTTTTCTGTTCCATGAATTCTAGTTCTGTTAAATCTAGTAATGAAGTTGTATCTTGTTCTATAGTATCTACTGCAAACTTAATCTTTCCCTGCTTCATAGATAGATATCCATTTCTTAGTAGGCTTTAAGGAGTAACAAACTAGGTTTAGCCAAGCACCTTACTCTTTCATATTATTTCAATTACACATCACCTTCTATTCCTATACCCTGAAAGAAAAAAAAGAAAAAAAAAAGAGAAAATGAATCTAATAATTATGCAAATAGAAAAGGCAGTAATAAAGTAATAATTTTACCTGCATCAATCAAGTGAAGGGAACACCTCGTCGTTGAAGTAGAAGAAGTCTTATGTCTCTTTATGAACTGGACACATTATGTGTCATTTGTAGTTCTTTGATTTGATTTTGGTATTTGGTGTACCATTTATATGCCTGCAATTTATTTTAAAGAAAGAAGATAACGAACATATATCAGAAGTAGAAGAGTTTCTACATAAAGCAGTAAAACCAGTAGAAGAGTGGCAAAAGCATGTGAATATTTTATTGAACTAGCTGATAAAAATGCTTATCCATATTCAGTCATGCCATCTTCTAAAGGACTAGCTCCTTAGAATCACCAACATTTCATTGGAACATTTTGAGGTGCAGTGAGCTATGCATTCTACGCCAAGATCGTTGAATTGGTGGACGCTTACTTATTTGCTGGACCAATTTTCAATGATTTCAGTTCTGTTGGTTACTCAATTTTGAAGAAAGAAAAACTTGTTTTGTTCAGCCTGATAGGGTTGTGATTGGAAATGGATGAGTTTCGTTGTGTTTTTTGATGAAGTATTTTCTTAGCGCGCTTGTGAAGTGCGTTAAGCGGAATAAAACTGCTTATGAGAATTATTTTTGGATGTAGATTCTTTTTCAACATAGCGATCTTTGATATTGGTCATCAGATTTTTAAATCGCACTTGCATAGCGATCTTTGATATTGCAAAGAGTGGCGGTTAAATGTTTTTTTTACCAAGATCGCAAGCTTTATTGCAATCACAAAGGCATGAAGAAACCTTTGGTTTTGCAATCCAAATTGCTGTTGCAGACCATGTTTTAAAACCCTGTTGGCCATTTCACAAAAGACTTGGATTTTTAGCATTGGTCATCAAACATTGGTTTTAATTTGATTGTTGTCACAAAGACATCAAAATCGTTGATTTTTCAGCTCAAATCGCAATCACATATTCTTTTTTCAAACCATGGCTGTTAGTACTTTGCAGCTTTTTTTTTATAAAAAGGATTTGTTTACAGATGAGTTCCAAAAGCTGTTCCAGAGAAGGAACTAATTGATTGCATATCACAAATACCTAAGCAATGTTTCTAATATTAATACAGTTGATATTCAAATCCCAATTTTTATCTTTATATTCTTTTTGGTTGAAATGAATTATTTAATGTTATAGAAGTTAGAGATTATAGAAGAATTAAAAAGGAGAATAATCGCCATAAACGAAGTGTAAAATTGAACATTTTTAGTAAAAATGGATTTATTTTTTTTTAACAAAAGTAAAAATGGAAATAAAATCATGCATTTAATCTAAAAGAAATTATTCTATTTAAATTTTATACTCGTTATAGCAAGTTATCTAAAAGGAATGGATTTTTTTTTTGGTACAAAAGGAGAAAAGAACCAAAAAGAGAGCAACACAATTATCTGGAAAATAAAGTCCCACTAGCATCAGGTAGCCGGAGAAGGCTGATTCCATATGGACGAACTGCAATAGGTCGGTATTCCTCATGATTATGAGCCTCAAGCATGGCAAGAGAGTCTGCGCAAGCATTGTCCTCCCGAAGAGTATGAACTATGTGAATGCGTCAATCCCTAGAAATGAGCTCCTTAATATTGTAGAGAATTGCTGCATAATGGTGTCATTCATTCACAGGGTCTGAAATCAACTTGATTGTTTTCTTTGAGTCTGAATAACACCACAATTCTAAAATACCAAACTCCCAAGCCATAATTAACTTGTGATATACTGCCAATAATTCCGCATGGAGGATGTTGGAAAAGCCTATATTACCAGCAAAACCGTGGAACCAAACACCATCAGCATTCCGAAGCAAACCCCCAAAACCTGAGACACCGGGGTTACAGAGGCTACTCCCATTACCACCATGATCGTTCCACTTAATCAATCTCATGGGTGGAATCTGATTCTGCTTAAGCAAACACTTCACTAGTAAATGAACAAATGAAAGTTCTCCGTGCAAATCCTAAGAGTAAAAGATGATACAAATTCATTTGCAATACACAACTTATTCCTTGCGCGCCTCAACCACAACAAGCTGACTGAAACAGAAAGATAGACTCATCAGCCATGCCACGACGCATCCAAAGATAATGATCATCCGCTTGTAAAAACGATAGATCCGAGAAGCCAATAGATTTTCAAAAGCGAGTCAGGAAATTAACCACAGTCCATGAGCCAGTAGAACGTTGTCTCAGTGATTACACCAGGGACAAAGTTTCATCTGGATCATACCAGGGTGGTATGACATCCATATTGTAGGGGAGAGAATTATGCAAATTCGCCTAAAGAAAGAGTTTCAACGTTTCAGGAGCAGAATGTGCCACACACAACTAATTCCTCGAAATGTTATCTATTAAATTACCAGCAAATTCAAGTCTGCTAAGTTAAAAATATCCATCCCAAAGAGAATATATGCCATTTATATTGTCTTTCTATGTATAGGAATCAGTCACCAAAGGATTTGTATAAACGAAGTGTGAAATTGAACATTCTTGTTTTTTTTTTTGGTCAAGTGAAATTGAACATTCTTTTTTGAGGGATGAAATTGAACATTCTTAGTAATAATGAAAATGTAATCATGCATTTAATTTAAATAAATCTTTATATTTAAGATTCCTACTCGTTTTGCAGGTTTCATTTTTGTAGCTTCGAATCAAAGAATTCGTGTTGCCTTACCATTCAACTCATAGTTGGTCCTATTTTATGTAATGTTTTCAATTATTTTAGTTGTTTATATTTTAGCCATTTGTAGCAAAATTATCTTGATTAGGTCTTAGATGAATTTTTGCAAGTTGTTTTAATAATGTAATTATGAAATTTTGTCCGATGGAATTACAATTCTAGTTTTATTTTGAATTATTTGTTATTAGTTTTTTGTTTGTTTCGCTATTATCCCTAGTTGATCTAGTAATTCTGGTCAACATAACGGGTCACTTTAGAGATATGAGATTGTTAGGTAGTTAATTAGAAATTAACTTTGACTAAAACCTTCAACGGTTGCAGACTCATCTAAGAGATTAGGTGGTTGTAATCAGAGAAGAGGGTTCTAAGAGATTAGGTGGTTATAAATAAATGATGTATCACTCGGGGTTCACTTAAAGAGTCTCCATTAAAAAACTACTATTGTAGATGCTCTTAATTTACCGTTAAAGTTAGAGAATAATTGTAGAGGATAAATGCAATTTACCAAATAACGAGAAACATTGGATTCAAAAGACTTGATTAATTTTCCTAAATTTTTTTACCAATCTATCTATATTTTTCAATTTAATTTATGATTGTTAAACCAAACTTAATGCCCTATGCATCCCCCGTTTTTTATACATACATATTGATAATGACTTTGCCCAATAGAAATTTAAAGGATCTCTCTAGAGACCAATTATATTTTATTAATAGAACGCATTTTTTGTATACCTTGTTTAAAGTTCATCAGGTATCTCAAGCACCATTGCATAATCTCAAAGGATGTGAGAGGAATATATACATAATCTGGATTGAGTTGTGAATTAGTGTTACAAATTCTTGTATAACTTCTCCATTCTTATCTTTGAGAAATGATATTTGAATAATCATTTTGTAACAACTAATTTCTCTCTCCCTTTCAAAAATTTCAACAAAACAGAAATAAACTAATTTCTCTCTCATACTTATATTGTGTTTTTTTTTTTTTTTGTGGTCAAAATATTGTGTTTTTACTTTCTCTCTATTGATTTAGTTTTTGTTTCAATACCTATATTTCTTTGTATATTTTAATTGTCCCACAAGTTATCCCAAAAAATAGTTATTCGAATAACATTCATCACGTATCTTTACCTTTTATATGTTTTAACTTTGTTTTCAAAATTTCTTTGATAAAGGAATTTTCTAAAATGGAAAATAAAAGGTTTTAAAAGAAATTTGTAAAAATATTATAAAACACAATTCAAACCTAATTCTGGTGTTTTCATGTACTTCCAGTATTAACTTTGATCCTATTATTTTTTAACTTTTTTTTATCCTATGATACTTTTAATTTAAAATAAATGTGTTATTTTCTCTTTAATGCTTTATTTTTACAACGATTTTTTTCACCATTCATCATCATCATCATCATCATCATCATCATCATTATTATTATTATTATGTGCTTTTTCTCTTGGCTATCATGAAAGGATAAAATAAAAATAAAAATAATATTGAAAGTCTAACAAATGAATAGAATATTATTTCTATTTAGGGATTTGGTTATCCTTGTCTATTGTGAAAGGATAAAAAACAAATAAATAAGGCTTAAATATGTATTTCATCCCTGTAATTAGGGGTCGTTTGAAATTTCATCCGTGAGCTTACTAATCCTCCCATTTTGCCCCTGCAATTATTAATCATTTGAAAAATGGTCATAATTACATCTGATTAGTAATTTCAGGGACGAAAATTCAAATGACCTATATTTGCAGGGACGAAAGAATTATTTAAGCCAACCACCTCGCCCAATCATCACTTGCCACATGGACACCACGTCGCTAATGACAGTCCACCTCAGCAAAAATACTTAATTATGACCAAAAGTCAAATGATTAATATTTGCAAGGGTAAAATGGGAGGATTAGTAAACTCAGGGATGAAATTTCAAACGATCCCTAATTACAGGGATGAAATACATATTTAAGCCAATAAATAAATATGTTGCAAATTTAAAAAAACAAATAGAATTAATTAAAGAGACAGACACGACACATTGGTATACCTCTGAGACATTTAACAATAATTTATTTTTTTATGAATGGCGTCGTGCAACTCTATGTGCTGGAAGCTATATAAATAAACTTAACATAGCATGAAACTTTTACTTCGAAAACGATCAAACAATTTTTTATTTGTTACATGCAAAAGGGGTAAAATATGACTCAAATTTCGAACTGTTTTTACACCTTTATCATATTACTGTCCCTATTTGTTGTTGTAACAAAAGGAAGTAAGTCATTATTTGCACCATTTCAAATTTTCTTCTTTATCTTATCTTATAATATTTTATTGCCTCTTAATAACATTTTTTTTTTACTTGTTCACATCCCAGGTATTAATGAACCTGTGCCAAGTAAGCGATTTTTCACACCTTTTCAAATTCTCTTATTTATCTTATACATAATTTTACATCAAATTTTAATATCATTTATTTCGTGCTATAACTATATAAAGTAAACAAAGCATGAAAATTTAGTTTGAAATTGATCAAACAATTGTCTAATTGTTAGAAGAACAAATATTGCTCAAATTCCCTATTTGTTTATTAACACTCATGCAAGTGCACGAGTTTGTCGTTGTAAGAAAGAGAATATTGTATCTACATAGACTTGTGAATCTCAAGACTACATTTTTCTCCTAAGAATGCAATTAAAAGTATTTATAGAAAGATTGGTGAATATACTTTATTGAAACATGCAATTTATAAAAAATAAAAAAATAAAAATAAAAATAAAAAAAAAGTCGTCTTAGAATCATTGGAGTTCATTACCACAATAAAGAATTCAAATCATATTCCCTTCTTCTAGCATCGTCTCAGATTTTGCGGTTATTGTGGATCAACCACCTTAAGGAGAAATGATCTGGTGAAGGTGACCACTCTTAGCGGTTGCTATTGCATTTTACTACCCTACAATATACTCTATTACCTTAGTAAATTTTTAGTTTTTGATTGGCACAAATGGTATTAAATTTTCAACATAACAAAGGCCAATCAATTTATTAAATTTTTAGTTTTTGATTGGCACAAAAGGTATTAAATTTTCAACATAACAAAGGCCAATCAATTTATTTTAAGTACTCCCTCCGTTCCTTTTTAAGTGTCACTTTTTGACATTTTACACAAACCAATAAACTCAATAAATATTACTACTTTTGATACAATAAATTATCTTTTTCCAATAATAACCTCATTCATTTAATACCTTGTTTCAATTATTTCTCTCTCTGTAATAAATAATTAAGGGTAATATTGGTAACACAACATTTAATATTACATTGAACTTTGAAAGTGACACTTAAATAGAAACAAAATTTTTCTATAAAAGTGACACTTAAAAAGGAACGGAGGGAGTATATACTTTTTCTAGCTATGCGAGCTTTACAAGGAAATAATAAAACTCAACAAGTTTACAAGACATGAAGAATGAGAAATCACAAGTCTTACATATTTATAACATTCAATTCTTTTTAGAAAAAGTAATCAACCACCTTTGTTAGAAAGTATCGGGATAGCACTTCAGTGAGTTTGTGTTGGATGACTTTAGTGTAATTTAGATGAAAGAGAGTACTACCCAAAGTATCGGATGAGGGTACCGCTCTTAGAGGATGCAATTGCCTTTTACTATCCTAAATCTACTCTATCTATTACATCAAGAACTTTTTAATGGGAAATCTTGAACTTTTAAATATTTGATTGGCTTATAAAGCTATTCAATTTTATCGACTTCCCAAAGGTCAATAAATTTATTTGAAGTACCTATTTCTTTCTACAAGGAAGATATTAATTTATCTACCTTAGACATGAATTACCACATGATCATCTAATTTACCTTTGCCCAAACATACAAAAGAATTGAAATTTCCTCTAGTTAATTTTAAAAAATAATATATTTTTAAACAAAATGAAGAAGAAGCAGCCAACCCCCGCGCTGCTCCCTATTGTTGTATTGGACATTGTCCTCAATATTTAAGGCATGGATAAATTAAAAGTAAAGAATAGAGTTACGAAAGCTCAAATTTTGTTCAATTGGAGAATTTTAATATTTATGTTTTTGCTTCACTTTACCTTTGGTATCACGCTCATGGCTTGTCTTTCGCACCTTTAAGCATGACGGAGTTTTGTAAAGGTTGAAAATTTTAAGGGATTGAGGATTTTATCGGGATTATGGTCATAACTTATTACAGATGTCCATAATCCCTTATGGAATTTTGTATAGGGAAAAAAAATTTGCGGGTGTGAAGGGTTGTTGGGAGGATTACGGTCGTAACCTAGGGTTACGTGTGGCCGTAATCCTCTATATTGTTTGTATTGGTCAGCTTCCCTATTGATCTTACCGTTATAAGTTATTACAACTTCAAAAACCTACAAAACAATTATACTAGTCGATAAAAGGTGTGTGTTGCCTCTCGCGAAAGCCTTTGTTTAAGGTCTTTAGCTTGACCATTTTCACGGGGTTTTAGGGAGGAGTTTTAAGGGGAGGATATCCCTTCTTTTTTATTTTCTTTCTATCCTTTTATTTCTCAAATTTTTTGTTGCGCTTAGCGGAGTTCTTATCAAAATCCATGACATATGTCCCCACATTTTTCTTTATTCCTTATTCGTTCCAATTCAAATGTGTGAGCACTTCAACAATTTTGGGTTGATGAGTCTATAATGTTTTGAGAAATGTTAGCAACACATATTTTAACAAACATTTTTTAACACATTTTTTTGATTGGTTAAAATTTACATAGATCTCACCAAATCAAGCGGGGCCATATAAATTTAGTAGGACATATGAATTTTAACTAATCAAAAAGAGTGTATTGAAAAGTGCGTTCCTAACATTTTTTGTAAGTTTTTTTAGTATTTTCATTGGAGGAATTTTGGATAAATAACCCTTCCGAGGGTTAGCTTCTTTATAGGAGAAATATTAATATTGAGAATGTTCACACTTTATCAATATTTTGAAATAACAAACTATTTTATCAAAAATATTGTTCATAGAATTGTTTTTTTCTGTTCATAGAATTGTTATCATACCTTCCTCCTTCGGGTGTCACTTGATTGCTGGTTGATTGTTTTTAATTTTTTTTTTATACATAGTCCATCGAATTTTGAATTCTCCCATAGGATTATCACTTGCGATGATGATTAACAAACCAAAACAAAGAAAATATGAAATAAAAAATTAATAATTAGAAACCAATAGAGTTAAGGAAAGAAAAATTTCACCGTGATTTTTAACAAGTCCTCAACGGTGATACCAAAAACTTGACACTTCCAAAAATGCACGGGCTTTTCATCGTAATAAAAAAAAGCATGGTATCCATAGAGATTTCTAAATCTCAAGGTTACCTTTAAGAATACAATTAAAAGTAGTTTTTCTTTTTAGAAATATTGATGGATATACTTTGATTGAAAATATGCAATTGATATAATATAAATATATCAGAATTATTGAAGATCATCGTTACAATAAACAACTCAAATCATATTCCTTTTTTTCCATCGGTTAAACAAACCTAAGAATTAGATTATCTCTTGTGTATGAATTAATATATCTCTAGTAATAAAAGAGGCGTCTCACCAACATAACACGCTATTCTCATAGTTTATGTGTTGGCTCAATCAATTAAGCCTTATTACCTCTGAAGCACAGGTACTCTAATTTGCAAAACGTATTTGTACCGGGTACTACGTGAGTACGTAGTACTAGTACTCGTACGGTACGCGTACGGTACGCACCCATGACGCACCGATATTTTTTTTTTGTTTTTAAACCTTGGTACGGTTATGGTACGGCGGTGGTACTCTCAGGGTACACATAACCGTTTTTTTTTGAGAAAACGAGGCTTTTCATGAGAATTTACGGTAATTATAGTTTTTTTTTTTGTTTTTTCATGAGAATTAATAGCAATTATAGTTTTTATTATATACTCAAACGATTCAAGAGCCACAACATTTACTAGACTCTGGAACTGCTGCTACTTACTTAATATCCACTTTTTCTTGTCTGTCAATAGTTGTAGAAGTAGAAAAGTCTAGCACTCAAGCCTTTTCTTGTATCTTCTTGTCTTCCTTTTTCGTATTCTATAAAAGTCAATCCTTCCTTTTTCGTATTCTATACTAGTGAGTGTGATTTTTCCTATTCATGCATAGATATTAAGTTTTATCCCATACCTTAGTTTTCAATTTGGATGTTTTAGCGTTATAATTTGAGCAATATAATTTCCTCATGCTATGTTATTTTAAATAAAAAATAATATTATCCTAACGTAACGGGCAACCGTAAGATCCACGGGAGCTTGAACCAATGCATGTAAGTGGGTTTTCATTATTTTTCACTAGGTTAGCATTGAAAAATTATTTCATCATCATACCTTTAATATAGTAAAATGAAAATAAACTTATATGAAATATTAACTTATTAAATAAAGTATAACTAAAAATATTGTAATATAATGAGTCATCATTTTTGTTTTTAGTAGTGGTTGAAGTTTAAACCTAAGACCTTACATATATTATATATTATGTATTATCTCTACTAACTTAGTTAAGTTTAGTGGAGTATAATGAGTCATCAAATCTTTGACAATAGTTCTTTTTAATTTATTTTTTTTGCGGGTTTTTTTTATTTGTTGTTTAACTAACATTCTTAAGCAGTTTTTCACACCGTTTAAATTTTTATTTTTTTTTTTATCTTATACTCAATATTTCATTATTTTTAATAAGATTTCTTTTGTTGTTATTTGACATCCAGCTTTTATCCCCTGCGACCATAAAGCTGACTGCCCAAAAAATACGTGTTGGCCTCCTCGAATTGTGAAGTGCATTGAACAATATTGTTATTGCGTGTAAGCATAACAATCAAGGACATCAAAAAAATTATGTTTGTTTTAACTATTGCATGTACTTTTACCATATTATAATTCATGTATCTTATCATAATGTTGCACTAAGTTTCATTCATCGTAGATGATATAAAAAATAACAATATCGCTTTAAAACTATCCCTTTCAACACTTCTTTTAAAAATACCATTAATTTTCAATACAAATAACACATGTAACAAATAGATAAAAATAAATTTAAATATTAATACAAATGTAACAAACACGATATGAATATATGTATATATTTTTTTTCCTTTATCATTTAAAAAGTATTACAAACTAGATGAGTATATTTATACTTACTTTTTTATTATTCCAATTATACTCTTAAACAACTTTTTCTATAATAAAGATTATTGTTTGTGTGATTAAAAAACAACAAACATTTATATTTTTACTTTTAATCAAAACCAAAATTTCATTAAAAAAAAATACTCTTCATAATTTTTAAACGTTAACGCAATAAAAAGAGCGGAAAGACGAGCACGGTTTGCTAGTAATTATAGTTACGTATTTCAATAAATAAAAGCAATATGTGTTTGCCTATTTATTTTTTCTACTTCTAAATTTAGCTTAACATTGTTGATCTATATAAACTAATCATTAATTAGTATTTAAAGAAATAATCAGGGTCGTTCCTAGCATTTTAGGGGTCTTAGGCATAGTATGAAAAATGCCCTTTATATAAAAAATTTAACTCTTTGTCGTAATTTTATTAACTCTTCATTTAAGAAAAACTTTCTTTCATTTCATTACTAGATAAATATTTTTTAGGCTATATCTTAAAATAAATCAAATACTCAAAAGAAAGCAAAACAAAACAAAAAATACTAAAAGTAGATAATTATAGCACACACAAAGTAGACTGAAATTTTAGAATTTGAAAAATATAGGCAAAAAGTTTAGCACTTGAGAATAATAGCACAAAAAAAAGTAAACAAAAAACGTAGGGTGGACCACATGATCATAAGTGTGTCTCGTATGATCTTGCATTATCAAATTCAATTCTACAATATTTTCAATTAACCTAAGAAAATTAACACTATTATATTAATATAATTTATTTTTTTATCCTCTAAATAAAAGATTAAAAGTGATTTCTCAAGTAGGCCCATTTTCAACTAAAATATCGTTTGTTTTGTTACGAAGATTCTCGCAATTTTTTAGATAATAAATATTACCGATATTCTTATAATTAGTGAGACACATTATTAGAAACACATGGCCCAAAAAATCTCATAAATTTCTTGAATAATAAATTTCTTGGCACATAATTAGAAACAAAAAACCACAATTTTTTATAGGGGGAGTGCATATAGAAATACATGTTTAATATGGGAGTGTATATAGCAAAGACCGTTTTGAAATGACCATTTTGCCCCTGCGTGAGTTAATTCACGTTAGTTATACCATCGACGTGACTTAAGTCATTTAACAATACACAACAACTCAAACCTTCATTTTTCCAACTTCTCAAAATACAAATTTTTATCCTCAAGTGCGATTTTCATCATTCTTGCGTTATTCAAAGCCAATTTCTCCCACAATATCAAGTAAGCGATGATTATCCTACTTCATTACATTTTTGGGTTGAAATTTTAGATTTTAATTAATAAATTTGACATTTTTAGGTTTTTAGAAATTTGGCTTGCATATTAGTGTTTAGGATTGTTAGCGATGAATTAAGTTAGGAAGTGTAGTTTAGAGTGAAATGTGGTAGTTTTATGGTTTTGAAATTGTTTGATTTTAAATTGATTGAAATATGAACTCTAGGTGTTTGATAAAATGTCTCAATGAATTTTCTTTTGATTTTTTCAATGTTAATGATGAAATTAGTTAGAAATACGTTTGTTAATGTTGATTATAGTTAGTTTGACTGCAATGTGGTAGTTTATGAATTGAAATGACACTGCCGAAATTTAAGTGTTGTTGTTGAATTGTTAGAAATGACACAATGTTCGTATGAAAATGTGTCATTGATTTTTTGCTTTTGTTGTGCATATATGTCCCAGAGGGATATGCCTGACAGAGTTAGGTTAGGAAAGCAGCGGTCCTCTACTAGTAGTGCACGGAGGGAGAAGCAAGCAGTATGCCTTCCTTTGGCTAGTCGAGGGAGGAGGGGGGGGGGGGGGGGGGCACGAGACTTGTGAGGGTTGATACTGCAACAAGGATTAAACAAAAGCAGGGAATTAGAGCTTCTGCCTGCTGTGTGAATGAGCACAGACATGGCGTGAGTTAACTCACGCAGGCTCTATACACTGCGTGAGTTAAGTCACGTAATGTTGTACACTTGCGTGTGTTAAGTCACGCAAATTTAACACTAGCGTGAATTAACTCACGCAAGGGTAAAATTGTCATTTCAGTTGGGAGCGAACAATTTGTGTTGGGTAAAGAGCAGAATTTTTCAACATTTTCCCACAATTTTCAATTAAAGCAATATCTGATACACCGTTTATGTTACAAAAATTATTTTCCACATCATTAAGATGAAATGCAAAAGTTGATTATGGTTAAAAATGGCTGTTAAAGGATGTGTTTTTAGGGAATGTTTGGTGGATTGAGGGTTTTGGAAGGTTATTTTAAGGAGAGAATTTTGGAGAACTAATTCGACTAAATAAGTCTATATGTTGGTATATATTTGATATTTTGAAAAATGACGTGCATGAGCCATGGCGGATTTGTTGACAACTGCCATGACCAATTTGCGAAGGATAGCTGCATTGACGGCTTAAAATGATGGATTTTTGGCTTTCGTTGTGGTCCAAAATCCAATTTATTGTATTTCAACATTTGTCCCAAACACTTCCAATATAATATAAATATTTCCCCTAACATATTTCTTTTTCACACATCAAAGACTTCCCAACATCTTAATGCCCCTACTTTCCTTTTCCCCTAACATATTTATATCCATTATATGTAATTTTTCCTTTTGGTGGTTATTTCACAATACATATTTGTATCTGTCATACCCTCATTTTGGACCTAAAAATACTCATTCAATTTCCTTTACTATTTTCTAAAACTTTCAAGTTCACCGTATTTTCTATTGTGCTTCAGCTGCATACATTACTGCTTCAGTCTTTCACATTTTTGCATAAAATCATACAAAAGGGTATTTTGGTCATTTCCTACAAAGGAACCCATTTTCAGTCCCTACCATTTGTCCCTGAGTCTTTCCGCATAAATCTTTAATCAAATTTTGTACAAAATCGTCTTAGTTTTGCGTCTGAGTCAGTCTGAGTCAATTTAAGTCGTTTTTGCCCCAGGGGCATTTTAGTCTTTTCACATTATTTGAATTTTGGGCAGAGAGGTATTTTAAAATACCTCATTTTGGCAGTGTGTTCGTTTTAGTCCATTTTGTCAATTTTAAACGTTTCACTTTACGTTATTTTCAAAATTACATTTTTTATCCAATTTTATTACTTTTTGCATTTTAGTCCAATACTTTCAAAAATTGCATTACAGTCCAAATTTTACATTTATTTGCAAAAATGCCCAATTCCAATTTTCAAAATAGTCCAATTTTAGTTTGTTGTTTCCAAAACAGTCCAATATTTTCTTCTCTTATTATTTTGCAAAGCAGTCCCACAGTTTCATGAAATTGCAAAGAGGTCCTCAAGTCAAATTCAAGTCCAAATGCCACGCAGGTGTTCCAATCCACGTGGCAGTTTCCCATTGGTTTACAGTCCACATGTCAGCCTATATAAGGCACACAGTGTCAGAAATTCACAACTCAGACCCATTGATCCAACGCCACATCAACACAAACAGAATCAAGTTTCTCTCTCTTGGCAGTTACAGATCAAAGTCATAAAAATTCACAAAAGCTTCAAGAAACATTCATGGAACCCTAACTCATATCCAACCCTAATCCAGATCAATTTTGTACCAAAATCCACAAATTCACCGTGAAATTCAACCCACAGGACCGAACAGAAGCTAATTTCTCACAGTTATGGCGCAAATTTGAGCAATTCTCAGAGATTCATGCGAATCATCATCACTGAATTGCTGAGCCTGCAATCCAACGCGAGCACGCCACCGGAATAGCGCGCTACCAGCGTAATCACAGGCTGTGGATCAGAGAAGAAGAGGGAAGAAGCAGTAAAGGATTTCACAGGATCCGGATCAAGAAAGAAGAAGAAAAGATCGAAACAAGCTTACCAACGAAGATCCAAGGCCAAGAATCAAAGAAACGGTTCGAATCTCCGAACAGAAACCCAGGTAAAACCCTAATTCCACATAACCTCTTCATTCATAACAATAGAAACCAGAATGATGTGAATCCAAGGTGTTCTTGAACCGTTCGATCCAATACACAAACCCTAACACAAAAATCGTTTTGAAAATTAGAGAAACGCATCGAAACTCACAACGAGCGTGAATCGAAGCAGTTTCTCATGCATCCATAACAGTTTCAATAAAAAAAAACAGAGAACGCGAACGGTTCGAACACTTTGAGATGAAGATCTCAGATTAACATCATTCAAACGGTTAAATTCGTGTTTTCGTGTGGGATTCATGCTTAGATCAGTAACAAGAATGATTTAGTGTGTGTTTGAACCATTTCTGGATGGATTTGGGAGGATTTAGGGTTAGGGTTTCTAAAGAACCAAACGGCGGAGAAGAGAGAAAGGAAGAGAAAGAAAGAAAAATGATGAGAACCGGGTCAAGACCCTTTTATATAAGCAAGCGAACCGGGTCAAACCGGACCCGGTCCACTTTCTCTCACTCTCAGCCGTTGGTTTAGGATCCAGATGAGTCCGGACTAATCCAACGCTCCTGGGGCGTTAGGATGATCCGAACCCATCAGTATCCGTGGGTTTGGGCTGTGAGGATATGGGCCTGTAGCTTTCTGGCGTTTTTGTGTGTTTCTTTGATTTTTGTTGTTAATTGCACCTGCATTATTGCTATCTGAACCCCTGTGTATGCTAAAATTTCTTACAAAATTCATGAAAAATTCATAGTGTTTTCTTGATGTGTTTTTGGTTGTTTGGTAATATTTTTACACGTTCAGGATTGGTAGAAATAATACGTGTTAATTTCATTTTGATGCGTACGTTTCGTATGTTCTTGTAAATTCACTTGTTTGATCTTTGGTCCAAGATTTGTCATGTGATGTTGGTGTTTGGCGTTTAATTTTATCATAAGCTTACTTCTGATTTTGTGCTAATTCATGCAATTGTGTTAGTTGATTTTTGTTTACAATTTTTGCAATATGTTTAATTGTGTTAGTTGATTTTTGTCTACAATTTTAGTCATATGTTTAATTGCGTTAGTTGATTTTTTTGTTTACAATTTTTGTCATATGTTCAATTGTGTTAGTTGATTTTTGGTTATAGTTTTAGCAATATTTTCAATTTTTGGTAAATTTGATTCTTGATATTAATTTTGTGATACTTTGCAATGTTGTTAAATTTGATTCTTGATTTTGATTTTGCGATATTTTGCTACCTTGCTAAACTTGATTCTTGATGCTGATTGTGTGCTATTTTTGCAATCTTGTTTAGTGAGGATTTTGATTGCTAATTTTGTGATATGTGGCAAATTTTTTAGTGGGATTTTAGGCCAATTTTTGTGATAGTTACTATTTTGTTTAGGATTAGCATTTCATTATTATTTCATCTTGTTTACTAACCATTTTTTACTCTATGTTTCATGCATACTAAGCATCTCATCCCATTCACCTTTTTTTTTCTTCTAACTCCTTCATGCAATTTCCAATTAGTTCATGTAATGTTTTAGGGTTAGTTTATTTTCTTTAATTTCATGCAAGACTTTAGAATGTAAAATAGGACCCGATGTAAAAGAAACTATGGACTATGGTGATGTACACCGACACATGCACCGACACATGCACACACGTTGTATGACTTTCCGCTAGATGTATGCGTAGGAAGCGTAACACCTAGAAAACTTATAATTTCTTTCAACAAAAACCAACATATAACTCAAACCATTTTGCAATAAAATGAGGTCAAAACCTCACCTTTTTCCTTTCCTTTTTCTTAATCAAAATCCAAACTAGTGCTAATTTCCAACTTTAAACCTTTTTGTAAATAATTGACCAACCTCATTCGTTTCCTAATCTCAAGCCTTTACGGCCTCTTACCTTTTTCTTCAAAACCATTTTCAAAACTAAAAATTGAACCAAACTCACAAAATATTTTGAAAGAGAACTACATGGAATTTTGATCCCTTAAAAGGGTATGTAGGCAAGAGATTCAAAAATCTCTCCAAGTCCAATAAAATAAAACCCCATCTTCTCCCTCTCATTCTTAAAATCAATTGTTTTTTTACAAGTAGTAATAAAAGTAAAGTATAAGCATAAAGCGTAGAAAACGGTTCCTATAGGATACTATAGCCATTGCGGGTGCCTAACACCTTCCCGTAATGGAATCAGCCCCGAACTTAGGATTTCTAAGGTTTTCTCAATTTTACCTTCCCCAAAAAAAATAGAGACATCAATGATCGAAAGGTTCAAATCCGGTTAATGATTTGACACCCGAAAATCGCGATGACAGTATCCATTGTTGTTATTCCGGTTAGGGCATTGATCAACGACTCGTTGTTGAAGATAGTGGGAGCCAATAACAACAAGAGTTCTACAACTTTCTGCTATGGCTTCTCAACCAAAATACAACAGTCAAAATCGACATGGATTGGACTGATGACTTATTCGGCTGCTTATAGGGATCACAATGAATCAAATCAATTCAAAAATAGTTTGAGACTCGATTCAGTAATTAGTTCATTGAACTTGGCTTATGAACTAAGTGACACAAACTTGAGTTGAAAATTAAGTTTATTAAACAAACATGAGACAACTCGATAAATTGTTTCTCTTAGAAAAATGTGGACCCTCAAAAGAATTACTTATTGTCGGTCATAATTTGATTCTAGGGCTGGTTCATATAGCTTGCTACAACAGTTTGATGTATCACATCCAGGATGCTAACCCCGAAAATCATTTTTCTATTTTCTTTTAAACTTTTGAAATATGTGGGGGATTGTTGTAAATTTTGAGTATATTTCAAAAGTTTTATAATATATTATTAGTAGAAAATTATTATTATTTTACTTATGATTAATAAAATGACTCTTTCAGTGCGCTTCATGTTTTCAAAAATATATCGCTGGTTCCTATTTTTCTTCGAAACCTGTGGCACAATGCTCACAATCTTCATATTCAGGTTATTTCCTCTCATATTTTTGGAGAAGGCAACACGTGTGCTGACAGGTTAGGAAACTTGGGTCATTCAATTGTTGGAGAAGTGTGGATGTCAGCTTTACCGTCAGAGTTTCAGCAGGACTTTTTTTGAGGACCGGTGTGGTTTACCTCGGTTTAGATTTCTGTGAGTGGCTGTTCTATTGTCTCTTTATTTTGTGTCTTTGTTTTTTCTTCTTCATTTTCTTTGTATGAAGGTTTTGGTGTAGTCCCCCCTCTTGTAATCCCCCCCCACACACGTTTTTAATAAAATTTGAGATTGACGGTATAGAATGAGAGTTCATCGGCGTGCCAACCTAGTTGGGATGTCGTTGCTTCTCCTTGATGCATGTCCTTTTTTATGATTAATACTAATAGTTGACCTGGTCTAATTCTTTTGGAAATATCATTTTAACTTCATTTAGTCTAAGGATATTTACTTTCATCTTAAAGAGTAATTAAGGCGTATGTTTTTCATGTTATAACATAAATGAAATTGACGGAACCAAGTTGTTTGAGCTCTAGTGGCAAGGAGCTCATTCCAAGGACGTACCTTGGGAATACCGGGTTCGATTTCCAAGAGAAACAACATTTGGCCTGTGCGCATGCCTCGACACATAAACTAGATTAGTCATACACCTTCGATGAGTCGAAAACCGATGCGAAAGTCAAAAAAATAAAATGAAACTGACTGATATGACACATTATAGGTACAATTATATTTGAGAAGATTGTGCCTATTTATGCTCATAAGCTAACTGCCAATTTTAACATAGTGTTTACGTTCCTTTACTTTCAACATCAGAACACTATTTATTTATTTATTTATTTTGTATAACAACTCATGCCCAGTCTAAACAATTATCGCTCTTTACTTTTTATGCTTCAAGTTATACATAATATTTTCATGAGTTCGACACAACTTTGGGTTCTCATCTTCTTGAAAATATTCATCCTTTCTAGTTCTGTATCGTCGATTCTTATCGAGAAGGGTTTGTTAAATCTTAGAGAATTAACGTATAATTACGCGAAAAATCCTTAAAGACAATGCGATCAGTACGTCTCAGACTTGTTTCTTCTACAAATCTTGATAGTTGACTTGGTAGCATATTTGATTTGTTTGTCAAAGATGTTGATAGGGATAAGTTTATTGATCGCTCTTTTGTTTATATTTTATTGATTCTTTTTATATTTATAGAGATAATTTATATCTAATTTTACAACTGACTATTCCAAATATAACTAAACACCTTCTCTTCGCCTCTATTCATCTCACCTTCTAACAACCACAACCCCTCAAGCAACTTATAACAATAATTCATCGAGAATTCTCCATCCTCCCCTGGTGTCCATACCCACTTGTCACACCTCTCTACTAATGTTACATCTTCAACCACACCCAACAAATTTTGAAGGATCTCCCTTTCCCACACAAAAAGGTCTCTACACCAACAAAGCTCCCAATTCCTCCCTCCAGCACCATTATGCCATAGTTCGCCCACACTATGGCCCTTTTGGTTCGAAATTGCAAAAAGCCTTCGGAATAAGTCTTGGAGAACCCCTTTGGTGTTACATCCCGTTTTTAGCTAGGATTATTTTAATTATTATTTATATGTGTTTATGTGTGACTATACGTGCTTATTTGTTTATGTGTATAATTGTATGGGGATTAGTGGATTTTTAGCCTAGAAATGTATATTAATCATTTTGGAAGGCAAGAGTATTTTGGTCATTTGACAAATAAGGGTAAATTAATAATTTTATTGGAAGGATTATTTTTAGTGCTTTTGTAAGAATAGTTATTTTACTAAGTTACTAGTGAGTTGAAGTAATTATTTAGAGAAGGTAATTATTCGGTGTTTAACGAATTAATGAGTAATAACTTTTTAGAATTTAATGTAAGAGTTTTGAGGCCCAATTAGAATGAGAATTAACCTATCCCATTTTGATGGTATAAATAGATAACTCTTATGAGAAAACTAGGTTAAGTCATTCATTCATTTCAAAAAAAGTATTAAGAATCCATCAACAAGTGAAGAAGTCTTTGGATGGCGAAACTAGTGTGTTTATGATGTTTTCTTCACTTTTTCTGGAGAAAGGTTGTTGACACTTGAAAACATTATTTTGGTGTGATACTTGAAAATCAGTGTTTTGTGGAAAATAGACGAACTTTACCGAAATGGAGTTTTATGATTTCTAAACTTGTTGATGGATTTTATTCATGCTAATATGATGGGATGATGATGAATCAAAGATGACTAGGTGTTTAATATGATGGATGTCATGATGTTGTTGCTTGTCATTCTTTTATGAAAAATGTGAATTTGAAACGGTATTGTTTCTTTAAGGTCATAGTTGTTGATGGTGAATTATGATGATGACTTATTGTTGAGGGTGAATTCTTACATGCAAAATGACGGTGTTGTTGATTATGACCGCATGTATGAAAAGTGTCTTTGTTAATGATGGTGATTTGTTGGTTGAACATATGCATTATTGAGTCATATGAGCATGCATTCATAAGTAGGATATTTATATCCAACGAAGGTGACTAGGATATTTATATCCAACGACGGTGATTAGAATACCTTGTATTCAACGACAGTGATTATGATACGGTTGCATGAAGTGAAGGTGATCGGTACCACATGCATATAGAGTCGTGTCTAGGGGCATAACATACATTTGATACTTGGTGAAACATGTTGTATTTGACTATGTGCTTGGTTATTATGTGCATTGATGAAACTTGGTGAAATATGTACTTGGTGAAATTTGGTGAATATGTGAAGATTTGAAATTGTGCTTGTTATGGCTTTATGTGTGTATGCTTGATGCTTTGTTAAAATGTTGAAATTATTGCAAATGATTTATTTAAGTGTTGTTAATCATTTGAAAACTAAATATGTCATTCTACTTTCTTTTGATTATATTTATTTGTGGAATATAATCTAACCCCTAGTGATCGTTTGGTTGACCGCCTGCTTATTTGTATGAATGGGGAAATTTCTTTGTAATGCCACTACCGAATTTACCACCTTGGACGACATTTTTAACAAGGAAAGATAAAAAATAGGAATTGAATTAAGCACCAAGTTTAGGAGGACAATGCACCCTCCCAAACTAACATATCTATTTCCCCATGAAATAATCCTTCTCCTTAATTGTTCCACCATAGGTTTCCAAGTTTCCACTCTTCTTGGATTAGCACCCACCGGAAGACCCAAATATAAAAAAGGAATTGAACCTTGCCGACAATTCAAAAAATTACACGCTGTACGCATAACCTTTGGAGCTACATTAACACTTATCAAGCAACTTTCATGGAAATTGACTTTAAGGTCCAAGACCAATTCAAACCCTCTCAACAACGCCTTCAAAGTCCATAGATTCTCCACGGTAGCTTCTCCAATACAAAGAGTATCATCTTCATATTGAAGATGCAATATGGTTACACCCCTTATTTACCTCAAATCCCTTGTACAAATTTCGATCTACCGCATTTCTCATCAACCCACTAAACCTCTCCGTCACTAAGTGAAAAAGGAAGGGGGCCAAAGAATCACCTTGTTTCAACCTGCTTTGAATATTGATTTCTTTCGTCGGACTCCCATTGACAAGAATTGACACACACCAACCAAACACACAAGCCTTCATCCATGCCATCCATTTACCATAATAACCACACCTTATCAACATATACTCCAAGAAGCCCCAATCAACCGAATCATATGCCTTTTCGAAGTCAACTTTTAGACTTGAGAATTCATGTTTTCTTGTTCTAGCTAGATCCAATACCTCATTAATGTTAGCACAGTTAGAACAATCACTATGTTCTTTACGCAGCGGAAGTGCTTATTAAAATAAGCTATTCTATGCAAGATGAAAACGAAAACGATAGAAAATAATGAAAAAACAGAGGAAGAGATAAAACTCTTCGAAATTTTATTCACACTTGTCACTTGTGTATCTCGCACCCTATTTACATAGTAAGAGTGAGTATATATACAACAAGATGTTGTAACAAACTCTTCTAACAAACTAACTGCCTTGGTTAACACGCTAACCAAGTTTGTTACTAGACTCTGCTTCTGAACAATATCAGAAGCTACTGGACTCAGCTTCTGAAAACCATCAGAAGCTATACTTCAGAACCTGTACGTCAGAGTCTGACCAACAGTACTTCAGACGCTCTTATTTCAGACTCTGTCTTCAGACTCAGACGCCGTCTTCAGACACAGACTTCAGACGCACTCTTCACTTCAGACTCAGAATCACAGTTATTGATTAATCTTCTAATACTCCCCCTTAATCATAACTGCTGACTATTAAAAACACCTAATCTCTTTCTCAAGAATTCAAATCTATCAAACTTCACTGCTTTCGTAAAACCATCAGCGAGTTGCAATTCTGTTGGGCAGTAATGCAGTTCAATCATTCCATTAGTCACCTGCTCCCTGATGAAATGGAATCTGGTCTCAATGTGTTTGCTCCTGCCATGTGATATTGGATTCTTCGCAAGACTTATGGCTGATTTGTTGTCAATCTTCAGTGTTAAAGGCTTCATCACTTCACACTTAAGTTCCTTCATCACTGAATCTAGCCAAAGTGCTTGACACGCAGCAAAGGTTCCAGCTATGTACTCTGCTTCACATGATGAGAGTGCAGTGACTGGTTGCTTCTTGGTACACCATGAAATTGTAGCATTATTGAATTTGAACACATATCCTGAGGTGCTTCTCCTATCAGTCAGGTCTCCACACCAATCACTATCAGAATATCCTATGAGCTCATTCACTTCACTTTGAGCTCCATAAGGAAATAGCAGAGCAAAATCTATGGTGCCCTTTATGTATCTGAGAATCCTCTTTGCAGCTATCAGATGAGATTTCCTTGGGTCATGCATGAACCTGCTAATCACACTCACTGAGTAGCATATATCTGGCCTGCTGTTACATAGATACCTCAGGGATCCCACAATTTGTCTGAACTTTGTAGAATTCACCTTTTCTTCTTCAGTGCACTCATCCAGCTTTGAGTTTGTTTCTGATGGATTTGAAACTGTATTGCAGTCTTTCATTTCAAATTTATCAAGCAATTCACCAATGTACTTTTTCTGATACATCACTATACCAGTTTTCACTTTCACAAATTCCATTCCTAAGAAGAATGAAAGTTCACCCAGATCAGTCATTTCAAACTCCAGCTTCAGTTTCTCTTTAACCTTCTCAATTTCTGAAGCTGAGCTGCCAGTGATGAGCAAGTCATCAACATATAGACAGATTATCACAGTTCCTCCATCAGACAGCTTCTGAACATAAACACCAAACTCAACTGAACATTTATCAAAGCCTATTTGGGTTAAAACTTGATCAATCTTCTTGTTCCATGCTCTAGGAGCCTGTTTTAATCCATATAGTGCCTTGTGCAGTTTATACACCATGTCTTCTTTTCCAGCAATTTCAAAACCTGGTGGTTGTGATACATACACTATCTCTTCCAGTGGCCCATTTAAGAATGCTGACTTTACATCTAAATGGTAGAGTAACCACTCATTCTTACAAGCAATAGCAATGACTAGCCTCACAGTTTCAATTCTAGCGACTGGGGCAAACACTTCATTATAGTCTATGCCTTGCTTCTGAAGAAAACCTCTAGCCACCAATCTTGCTTTGTGCTTAGAGACTTGTCCATCAGGGTTCAACTTCACTTTGAATACCCATTTGACATCGATTTTCTTTTTGTTGTCTGGCAAGTCAACTAGCTCCCAGGTTTGATTCTTCTCAATTGACTGCAGTTCTTCAACCATAGCTCTTTTCCATACATCAGTCTTCAAAGCTTCTTTGTAATTGACTGGTTCAGCATCTGCTAATAATGCAAAATGAATGAGATCACCTTCATCATTCACTGCATTATCAGATGTGACTTCACACTCAGTTAACCTGGCAGGTGGATTTCTGTTCCTTTGAGGTCTTGTTGGTACTATGATTTCCTCTTGATCATCTGCAGTAACTCCGTGATCACTTTCACCTTCTGATTCATCACTTGAATCAGGGTATATGTAGCTTTGCTGGGTTTCACTGTTGTACTCAGGTTCATGTTCCCATTTCCACTTCTCAGCTTCATTCACTATCACATCTCTGCTGAAATGAACCTTCTGAGTCACCGGATTGTACAGTTTGTATGCACCAGTGGGATGATACCCAATGAGTATCATGATTTCACTTTTATCTTCTAGCTTGCTTCTTCTAGCATCTGGTACATGCTTATAACACAAGGAACCAAACACTTTTAAGTGTTTAACACTGGGCTTTCTTCCACACCAAGCTTCTTCTGGCACCTTCAGATTCAGCTTCTTAGTAGGACACTTGTTCAAGATGTAAGCAGCAGTAGTTACTGCTTCACCCCAAAATTTGTGTGGTAAATTCTTCTGCTTAAGCATGCTTCTGGTCATGTTTAGCAGAGTTCTGTTCCTTCTTTCTGCCAACCCATTGTGCTGAGGGGTATATGGAGCAGTTACTTCATGAACAACTCCTTGATTTGTGCAGAAAGCTTCAAATTCCTTTGATGTATATTCCCCTCCACCATCTGTCCTCAAAATCTTAATAGATTTATCACTTTCTTTTTCTACTAAGATTTTGAATCTTCTGAATGTTTCTAAAGCTTCACTCTTAAGCTTAATAGTAAACAGCCAGATCATTCTTGTGAATTCATCAATAAAGGTAATGAAGTACTTACTACCACCAAGAGAAGGTACTTCAAATGGACCACAAATATCTGAATGAACAACTTGCAGTGCTTCACTTGCTCTTTTAGGTGCATCAGATACAAATGGCAATCTACTTTGCTTGCTCTTCACACATATTTCACATATGGATTTCTTGGCATTCAGTTTTGGTAAACCATTCACTAAATCTTTAGAACTCAATTCACTCAGACTTCTAAAGTTGAGGTGCCCATACCTCAAATGCCATAATGCTTCAGCATCTTCAATAACAGTTGCAGACATACACATCATCTTGTCACTTGATATGTTGCATCTGTAGGTTCTGTTCTTTGACAAAGTAGATCTTAACACCAGATTCTTCTTTGGATCAAACAGTTTCAAGGATTCACCCTCCATTGAAACTGAGAATCCTTTCTCCACTAATTGGCCTATGCTCATCAGATTACACTTCATATCTGGAACATAGAACACATCTTCAATTATGACTTTACCACCAAAATTGCTCCTCATCACTATGTTACCACTACCTTCTGATGCAAGCTTCCTGTTATCAGCCAATTTGATGCTAGTTTTCTTGTTAGCATCAAAATTTGTTAACCATTCTCTATGAGCTGTCATATGATTAGAACACCCAGAGTCAAGGTACCACTCTTCACCTCTCATCCTATCTTCACATGTAGCAGCCATTAACAACACTGCATCAGGGTCACCTCCATGAGCAATATTAGCTTCTTCTGTATTCTGATCTTTCTTGAACCAACACTCATCAGCAAAATGTCCAAACTTATCACAATTATAACACTTAACCTTACTCTTATCAAAATTCTTCTTCTTGTTCTGATTTTTCCCAAAACCTCCTCCTTTAGAAGACTCAATTTTGTTATCAGTCTTGGATTTTGAACTGTTGGACCAGTTTGGTTTGCCTTTCCCTTTCTTGAAATTCTTGCGATTTCCTTCTTTCTTTGTTGTTTGAGCTTGAAGAGCTTGCTGAACTGATCTTTCTGAACTTCTATCAATTACCAGCAGTTCATGTGCTTCCAGAGAACTCTGCAATTCTTCAATCTTCATAGTTTTCACATCCTTTGCTTCTTGGATTGCTACTACTATGAAATCAAACTTTTGGCTTAAAGATCTTAACACCTTTTCAACTACCATCTGATCAGAGATGTTTTCACCACAGTTCTTCATCAAATTCACGATTTCATTCATCTTTGAGAAGTAATCACTTACCTTCTGGTCTTCTTCCATCTGCATCATTTCATACTTCCTTCTATATGATTGCAGCTTGACCTGTTTCACCTTTTCTCCCCCATTGTGATAGTTCTCAAGAATATCCCATGCTTCCTTTGATCTTGTTGCTTTGGCTATCTTCTCAAAGTGTTGATTATCAACATTCTGTTGAATGTAGAACAGAGCCTTGTAATCTTTCTTCTTGTTTTCTTTGAATGCAGCTCTCTGCACATCAGTAGCATTTGCAGGAGGTTCTTCAAAACCATTCTGAACAAGATCACTCAAATCTTGCGCGCCAAACAACGATCTCATCAACGCGCTCCATCGTTCCCAATTCTTGCTATCAAGAATCAAGATATTTGATCCAAAACCGTTTGTGTTCATCTTGCTAATTCTCAGAGACGGAGAAATCAATGCACACACCTCACTCTGTGTTTCCCAATGATGATTCCCCTCACTTTCACTCGTGTTTCCCTAAGATTCAACCCAGGCTCTCGATGCCAATTGTTAGCACAGTTAGAACAATCACTATGTTCTTTACGCAGCGGAAGTGCTTATTAAAATAAGCTATTCTATGCAAGATGAAAACGAAAACGATAGAAAATAATGAAAAAACAGAGGAAGAGATAAAACTCTTCGAAATTTTATTCACACTTGTCACTTGTGTATCTCGCACCCTATTTACATAGTAAGAGTGAGTATATATACAACAAGATGTTGTAACAAACTCTTCTAACAAACTAACTGCCTTGGTTAACACGCTAACCAAGTTTGTTACTAGACTCTGCTTCTGAACAATATCAGAAGCTACTGGACTCAGCTTCTGAAAACCATCAGAAGCTATACTTCAGAACCTGTACGTCAGAGTCTGACCAACAGTACTTCAGACTCTGTCTTCAGACTCAGACGCCGTCTTCAGACACAGACTTCAGACGCACTCTTCACTTCAGACTCAGAATCACAGTTATTGATTAATCTTCTAATAATTAACTATCAAGACTCCTTCCACCACATGTCTTCCCTTTATAAAAGCTGATTGAGAAGAAGAAATAATGGGATTCACCACCTTTTCTAACCTCGCGGGCAATACCTTTGATATTATCTTATACCTTTGATTCTTCTTGCTAGTTCAATGAAGATAAGAGTTAGATTTAATAAGAAATCTCATCTAAGAAGTCAAGATCAAGTTTTGAAAATTGTTGCAGATATGGTCGGAAGTAGTTGTCTAAATGTGAAATAAAGCATTATGGTTATTCACGGTGCACATTGATTTTCCCTGATCGACCTAATTCTTCAAATTCCACAATATATAAAAATGAATTCAAAAAAAAATTAGAGATGGCTCTACTAGGGTTTGTTGCAAGGCCGATTGTAATTTCACGTTTCTGTTGAAGAATCAAAGTGAGGTTACTTTTCACATCCAATCGGTTATTCAAGTGCCATATTTAAATTGATGTTTAATCAATTGGTTTTACTCATTTAAGATTGGTGTAGCACTCACAATTGGATTGTAGTAATTCACTTTCCATATCATTTTGATTCAAATAAAACTTTCCATATCATTTAAGTAATTGTATCAACATCCAATCTGACCAGGTATTTGTTTATCATTATAGGTGTGCTTTTTCTCCACTATGTCAATCAGACCTAGGGCTTGGCCACTGATCTGGCGATCTGCAATTGGAGATGTGTGAATTCTGTTGAAAAACCCAAGGAGACACAACACCAACAACAATAACAGTGCCCTTTTGCGCAAGCTCTTGTCAATCGTGACGAAATGGTGATTCTAAAATAGGCAAAACCTTGTATTAAGGGAGACTATGTTTGTGTCAAACTTACTCAAGCCGTTTATTAACGAGGCTACCAAGAAAACGAGCATTTGGTCATTATGCACGAATTTTGGTTGATGTTGATCTTTTCAAGCGTATTTTTTAGGAGGTGATGGTAGAGGGCGAAAAATACTTGTTCTACGTATCTATAATTTATGAATGACTACCGAAATTTTGCTTCAGTTGATAATATATTGGCATTTTATGGCCCTTTGTAATAAGCCTAGTCCAAAACCTAAGGGAGGCAAGTCCAAATGAGAAAAACATAAAGAGAATGGGGATTCCAAGCAGCTCATCACCAGCCATGATGATCATCCCCCTCATGATCCTCCCAAGGATATAGAGATGAGAACATCGAATTCATTTAAGGATGTTACCATAAAACATAACACACAATCATAGAAAGTGCATGTTGCTAATGATGATAATGCATAAGATACAAAAAAAAAAAAAAATTAGTCACAAGAAGTACTTGTGTGGTTAACAAATTCTTCTCCTGCGATTGATGATAATGCGCACGACAACAAGGTTATAGAGGAGGATCAAGTTACTCACAACACTAATGATACTCAGGTCCCTCAAGCAAATGATGATTATGAACATTTGAAAGCTCACGATCACCAAGAGGCTCATGCTTCTTCAGATAGTACAGATTCAGAAGCACTGTCATCAGCACAAGTTCTTCCAGTGCATTCTCCGAGCCTTATTTTGAAAAACGTTGTGACAGATGATATTAAAAAAAATTAAAAAGGCTTGAGCAACAGGCGACAACTCAACTTTTAATGATAACGAAGACATGTGTACTCCTTATATAACAAAGAAAGGTAAGAACACTGCTTATAAGTCATGTTACATTATTCTTAGCATGTTTTTCAGTCAATTTTAATAGGTTTTAACAGCAAAGCAAAGGAGTATCATATCAATTGCCTATGATTTCAGGACATTTGTAATGTTTTCTATATTTGAGTGTGTAATTTTATTCTTCCTGAAACATAGCAATTTTAGAGTGTTCTTGAAGTAATTCATTAAGAAACCAAGTAAATCAGGCAAAGTAAGACATCTGAATATTTATGTGGTCCTTGAAAAGATGAAGAATGAAGATTCAAAAGGCCTTAGAAGACTTTACAGAGGGGGGGTTATTTGTTCCCAAGTTCCAAGACATTTTACAATTAAGAAAACACCTCAGCAGATGAAGAAAACAGGCAAAACAACACAGAAAACGCACTGAAGCACCCAGACGCACCACAAGGGGTGATAGGCACCCCTGAGCTGCTATAATATTAATAACCCTATATCGTAGCGCGCGTAAAACCTTTGTGTGATCATCTTTCCTTTGGAATTTTAGGAATGCCAATATAAAGTCTATGTTTCAATTACCTTTGAATTAGCAAGACCTCGAACGTAAGGATCACCATATGATCAGCAGGTGTCGTTAGCCATCGAAGAGATAGACCTAGATTAACCGAGATAGTATAGACCCCGCACGCAAGGGTTGTAACGCCCGTTTATTTTATTTTTTGGTAGAGTTTAGAGTCCTATTTAATTGATTTATGTGATTATGTGATTTGTTTATTTAATTAAATGGTTTTATTAATAGTTAGTAAGAATAAGATAGGAATTAGAATATTTTAGAATTAAGGGGGCGGAGGTGTAATTAAGAGGAAACAAAGGAATTAGTGGGAATTAATTAAAATTAATTAGAATGAAGGAGGTTAAGAAAAGGATAGTCAGAGAAAAGAAAAATCATTTTACGTGAAAACAGAGAAGTTTGAGAAAAGGGGAAAAACCAAGAGCAAGAGAGAAGAGGCAAGAGAAGTTAGGACTTTTGTAATTCAATCAACCAGGTAAGGGTGGGGTTTCACTTCTCTAATTAAGGGCTTAATTCTTCATGTTTGATTAGTGGTTCATGAAAAAATGGGTAGAAATGAGTTTAGGGTTTAATTTGTGAATTCCCATGAAAACTGATTAATTGTGTGTTGTTACTGTTAATTTTAATGTATGGAATGCTGCTTGATTATTCTGTAATGATTGGTGTCAGATTTGTTGAGAATGATAGAGTTTAGAAAGAATAGGGTTGTTGGTAAAAAGAATAATTGATGATGAATAGAGCTAATGAACTGTGCATGAATTGGAGTTGGATTGCTGTGTTTTGTGTTGTATTAAGTTAGGTTATGTAAGAGTGAACTATAGGGTCAAGTTTGGTGAAAATCGGAGTTAAAACGAAGTTTTTGGGTGGAAAATGTCACTTTTCCCGAGAGCTGCACAGTGACAGCATCTCCTGTTTCATGTTCTTGCGCCTTTTTCACACGTTTTTGTTTTGAATTGGGTTTTGGTGTAAACATGAAAGTTGTAGATAATTGTGTTAGCTTTTTAATGGCTTTAGTTGGACTTCAAAATCACTCCTAGAACTTAAGTTATGGTCAAAATACTACACGTAGGTCACAGTAATTTTCAAGAGATTTCAGCACAACTTTTCGCTTCCACTTCTGTACCTGAATTTGAAATAAAAACTGGTACTGATAGGTACAGAATTTGTCTTAGGTGTAAACACGAAAGTTGTAGACAAAAATGTTAGATTTTTAATGGCTTTGGTTTGACTTCAAAATCATTCTTAGAACTTGAGTTATCGTCAAATTACTACACGTAGGTCACAGTGAAATTTCAGTTTCTGTACCCGAATTTGTAATAAAAACTGGTATTGATCGGTACAGAATTGGCCTTAGTTGTAAACGCAAAAGTTGTAGATAGTTGAATTTTCTTTCCAATGGCGTTGGTTTGACACAAAAATACCTTGCGAATAATTTTATATGAATTTATGAAGTTATGTGACGAATTAAGAATATTGTGGAGAGAAGTCCTTGTCAACGTCAAGGTCATCGAGTCGTAAGACATTGTTTTCTATGTTGTAAACTACGTTGGCCTAGTTTGGGCATTGAGATGTTGTTGTAAAGTTGTTGTTAGTCGTCGTGTCGCATATTGGACATTGGGGGCTTGATGCTCCGTATTCTAAGATGGGGGCTTGATGCTCCGTTTTTAAGATGGGGGCTTGATGCCCTGTAGCCGAATTAAGGCATTGGAAGTTGGGGGCTTGATGCTCTGTTTGGTACCACATGCATAAGAGTCTTGCATAGTCGAGTCGAGTCGTGTCGTTGCATTTGTTGAGTCGAGTCGAGTCGTGTCTTGAGATGAGAAGATGGATTTAATGAAGGATAAGATGATGAAGCTTAAAGCTAATTTTTTTTTGATTTTGTTGAATAATGAATTATGAATTATTGATGAGATGATGATTATGTTGTTAAGTTGATTTATATGTTGCATGATTTATTATGCTTTTAATTATTGAATTGTGATCTCACCCTTTCTGTTGGAATTGTCGCCTTGTGGGCAAGTGCAGATTTCCAGGACTAGCTGTTGATGTGAGTGGACTCCTCATGTGTCTAGGTGCTCTGATACGTAACGGGGCGGACTTGATTTTTTTGGATTTTCCTTGTTACGTATTAGTTTTATGATTTTATGTTGAAAAACAATTATGTTGATTTTAATTACTACTATGAACCACGTTGAGGCCTTAGTGCCAAACTTTGATGGAACAATTGTTGAATAAATATTGTTATATTTTCCACTGCGATTTCAGTAAATATTGTTGACAGGATTGATTTAAATAAATAGAAATTTTCCTATTTATTACTTGAATGAAATAGAAGCGTAATACTCCGTTTTATGATGTTACTCTGATTTATCTTTTCCGTTGCGATTTTTGGGAAACTGGGTGTTACAAGGGTCACAATGCGATCATCATGTGCAGCTTGACAACCGACTATGTTAGAACATCCCAACGGCCTCATCACTTGTATAGTCTACTTAAGATAACTAAACGCGGCATGATTGTTATTTAATATCCAACGAAATAAATAGGGGGAATTCAAATAGTCCTAACCGCTGCTTACTTTTCTATGACCAAACCAGGTAAGTTGCTATGTTGCAAAGAGATAAAAATTGAAATATCTAACCCTTATCTTTTATATTTTATATCGTCAACTTAAAATAAGTAACGCGAATTGTTTGGACAAAACGACAATTCTTGTAGATACGATTCTCTACTTATCACTTTATTACTTGATAAACGATTTGGTACACTTGTCATATAAAATTAGCTCACACTATTGGGACACGCAACACCTGTTCTAAAGATCCTATTTCATCAAGTTCCGAGTGAAGCTCTTTTTCTTAAACTAATAAGGTATTGGCAACCATGGCAATCAAATTTCCCTAAAGATCCACATTTGGATCAGAGCTGACATCATTTTACTTAGTAGGTAGGTTCTTTATTGAGAATTTTACAGGAATCGTTTTTTGATATCATTACACTCTTGATTCAACAAAAAATAATTACCTCTTTGATACTTTATTTTATTTTTACAACGAATGTTTTTTCATCATTCATCATCATCATTAATAATAATAATATTATTATTATTCTTATTATTATTTCTATTTCGAGGTTTTTTCCTTTGTCTATCATGAAAGGATACAATAAAAATAAAAATAAAATATTAAAAGTCTAACAAACAAATAGAATATTAATTCTACATAGGGATTTGCTATCCTTGTCTATTATGAAAGGATAAAAAATAAATAAAAATATATATTGAAAGCAAAAAAATAAGTAGAATTACTTAAATAGATAAACATGACACATTGACGTAATTTGAGATATTTAACAATTATTTAATATTTTGAGTTCTCTTTCTTTTTCTCTCCCCCTTTTGAGCCGTCGGTTGAAACTTTAATTTCCTCTCCTTCATCCATCAAAGAGGGATGGTTTAGGGTCAATCTAAATCATTTTTCTCCTTCCCTTTTATTTAAATAAGTTATTTTCATATCGAATTAGGTTTTTCTTTTGTGATTTTGTCGTCTTAGTGCGACGTTGTTTTGTTTGTCATCTTTGTACAACGTTGTTTGGTTTTTCCTTTTGTTTGTTCAGTTCAGGTTGTCAGACCAGCTTCGATCCAGTGCAGATCCAACCAATGACTTTGACGTCATCAACGTTGCAGATCCGGAGGCATGACTATTCCAGAGATTTTAATATAGGCATATTTGTAGGCTTATGTACTTTGTCGTTACATGCTATTAACATGGATCCTGTGAGTTTGTTCACATATTCATCATTTTTGTTTTTAGCGAATTTGTATGACATCGATGTACTCTATCAATTTGAATGAATGAATGTCGTTTGTTTTGTGGCAAAAAAAAAATCAATTATTTAATATTTTATGAATGGCTTCATGCACCTCTATGCGCTAAAAACTATATAAATACTACCTTTGTCCCTATATATAAGACCATTTTGCCTAAATCACAGAAATTAAGAAAGTGTATATTTGTATTAAAGTTGTTTGTAATCAATATTGTTCTTACAATTTTATCCTTTAAAAGATAGAGTTAGTTTATGTTTTCAACATGCTATTTATTGCTGATTAAAGAAAAAGATGTATAATAAATAAGGGCATGTATGTAAAGAAATAATTAATGTAATTAGAAATAGCAAAAAAATCTTATAAAAAGGAAAAAAAAAATTCAAAAATCTTATAACTAAGAACAGAGGTAGTAATATTTCTCATTTGAACAAATATAAATAAAGTTAGCAAAGCATGAAACTTTACTTTTAAAACGATCAAACAATTTTTTATTTATTACTATATGCAAAAGTGGAAAAATATGGCTCAAATTCCCAACTACTTTTATGCCTTGTTACAATTATTGTCCCTATTTGTTGTTGTAACCAACGGAGGTAAGTCATTATTCACACCATTTCAAATTTTCTTATTTACCTTATACAAAATATTTTATCACCTTTAATAACATTTCTTTTGTTCTTTGTTCACATCCCAGCTTATTATAACGATCCTATGCCAAGTAAGTGATTTGTCACACCGTTTAAAATTATCTTCTTTATCTTATACAGTATGTAATATTGCATCAAATTTTAATAACATCTATTTTTTGCTAAAACTAAATAAAATTAACAGAGCATTTATTGAGGAAAAAAATTAACATGAAAATTTACTTTGATAGTGAGAAAACAAATTTATATTTGTTACATGCAAAGACGAATAAATTTTGCTTAAATTCCCAATTTGTTTATTAACACTCCCTCAAATGCACGAGTTTGTCATGTTAAAAAAATAATCGTATCAAGATTACATTTTTTTTCCTAAGAACGCAATTAAAAGTATTTTTGAGATTTAGAGAGATTGATGATTATACTTAGATTGAAACTATGCAACGGATAAAACGTCTCAGAATCATTTGAGTTCATCATTATCATGAATTCCAAATCATATTTCTTTCTTTTACCTCGGAAAAACAAGTTTATTGATGAGATAATATATTTGGTATCAATTAATATATATCTATTAATAAAAGAAGTGCTTCGCAAAATGGCTCCTTATTCTCATGGTTTCCACGTCGGCTCAACCATGAAGCATAATTACCTAATTCATCCCACAAGCTACTAGTCTGTTGTGATGCTTTGAAACTTTTGTCTATCCTTATACTTACCCTGTACCAGGCGCATGACACAAGTGAAAGGGCGCCTGAGGCAGCCCCTTAAGTGCAATTTTTTGCGTTTTCTTCTATTTTTTTATGGTTTTTCTGTCGGTTTTTTCTAAATTACCTTTGAAAAATGGTGGGTAATTTACCCACCAACTAATGAAAATGAGCAATGTATTGGTGGGGTCAAGATAATTTATGAATGCCACCTAAAAAGGTGAATGTTCATTGGTTGAGGTAAACTACCCACCATTTTTCATGGGTACTCTAGTTGTCACCTTTTCTGTCTGAAAATTCCTAATTAAGAACTTGAAATGAATTTTCTTCATTTGGTATTGTTTTCAACAACCTTCTAAGAACCCTTGATCTTCAATTCTTGATCCTTGATCATTCACGTGAGGTCTTGATTTAATGATCTACATGATTCCTCACTACAAAACACTTAAAACCTATGAAGTTGCATGACCTACTATAAAACTGAATTACAACGACTCGAGTGAAAACAATACAATATGTTCCTTAAACCATTTATAACTCTTCTAATTCTCATCTTATTTGTCTTCAAATGCAAAGAAAAAGTATTAAAGACATAGCCAAAATATCATATGATGCTCTGTCATCAAGTGGCCAAATAATGAAATTAAATTTCTTTAGCAATTTGTTTTAAATACCATTATAATATTTTCATAAACCTATATATTCTATTACCTCAATAAATTTTTAGTTTTTGATTGGCACAAAAGGTATTAAATTTTCAACTTACCAAAGGCGAATCAATTTATTTCAAGTATCTGTTTTTTATATGCAAGCTTTACAAGAAGATAATAAAACTCAAAATGTTTATAAGACAATAAATATGGGAAATCATAATTGTCTTGAGTTTTATAAAATTCAATTTTTTTAGATAAAGTAATTAACCACCTTTGGGTGAAATTACCAGTTTAGGGTGACCACTCGTAGATGGTGCAATTGCCTTTTACTACCCTAAATCTACTATATTACCTCAAGAGATTTTTGATTTTTTAATGGCTCAAAAAGTATTCAATTTTATCCATTTAACAAAGGAACAAGGGAGAAGTTAATTTATCAAACTTAGACATGAATTACCAAGGCTATCGTATCCGCAAAGACTTGTAAATCTCAATGCTACCTTTAGGAATACATTTAAAAGTATTTTTGGTTTTTAGAAATATTGATGGTTATACTTTGATTGAAAATATGCAATTGATAAAAATGCATTGGAATCATTGGAGTTCATCAATACATTGAACAGCTCAGATCATATTCCTTTTTTTCCTCGGTAAAACCAAACTAAGAATTAGATAATCTCTTTTGAATCAATTAATAACTCTCTAGTAATAAAAGAAGTGTCTCACCAACATGACACCCTCTCATGGTTTCTAGGTTGGCTCAACTATGATTACCTGTTTCATCCAAAAATATACTCCCTCCGTCCCTTAATATAACCGTCCCTAGGGGGGTGTTAACATATCACATCTTCAATATGTCGATGATACTCTTTGTATTGGCGAAGCTTCGGTGGAAAATCTAAGAACTTTGAAGTCATTGTTGAGAGGGTTTGAGATGGTCTTGGGCTTAAAAGTTAATTTCCATAAAAGTTGTTTGATAGACATTAATGTGAAGCCAGAATTTATGGTGATGGTGAGTAACTTTTTAAATTGTAGTCAAGGTATGATTCCATGTTTGTACTTGGGCCTCAGGGTGGGGGAAAATCCTAGAAAATTGACAACTTGGGACTGATCGTGGATCAATTAAGAAAAACACTTCTTACATGGGGAAATAGATATATTAGTTTGGATGGCGTATTGTCCTTCAAACTCGGTGCCTAATTCTTTTCCAATCTTTTATCTTTCCTTTTCGAAAATATCATCTAAGGTTGTGTACATTCCTTTGTAGCACTCAGGAAAATTTAAATTAACTAAATATATGGTCTGTGTGATCATATTTTTTTAGTTACGTGACCACAATTTTTTAAGAATTTATTTGATTAACGAAATGAAAAAATACGGCCACACGCATTTTAGTTGTGTGACCACATTTTTTTTGACAAAATAGTTGTCACACAATTGAAAAATATAGTCACACGTAACATATATTTAGTTAACTGAAATTTTCGACAATAGTATATAAGTGTCGATCTATCTTTATTCTTATTTTATTAAGATTTCTTTTGTTGTTATCCCAGCTTTTATGCCTTGCTATGAAAGTTTTGACTGTCCAGAAAATACGTGTTGGCCTCCTCGAATTGTGAGGTGCATGGAACATTATTGTCATTGCGTGTTAGCATAACAATCAAGGACATAAAAAAATTTATGTTTGTTTTTACCATATTGCATGTATCTTATCATAATGTTGCACTCAGTTTCATCCATAATGTTGTAGTGCAATTCATTCATCGTAGATGATATAAAAAATAACAATGTCACTTTGTAATTACAGTTACGTATTTCAATAAATAAAATCAATATGTGTTTGTGTATCTATTTTTCTACTTCTAAATTTAGCATAACATTGTTGATCTATAAAAACAATAGTTAGTATTTAAAGAATCAATGAGAAGAGGTAAATTAAAATTATTAAAAACAAATTTTTGTAAACAGTTTTTTATTCTAAAAATGGTAGTTAAGTGTCTCTTAATATTTGCATCATGACGAAAATGTACTTATAGTTTAGTGTACAGAGATAACTTGCATAACAAGTTATCGAATCAGATAGATAGCTCCTAGTATTCTTTAGTTGATACCTCACCATAGTTACCATGTAGTGCTTCACTACTAATCTGCTATAAGTATGTTATCATTCAGTTTTTCTTATCAATAGAGTCATTGCTCCCTTACTCAACCATAAATCACATTATCAAATAATATATGACTCTATCGCTAACATAAATACTTTGAAAGTTTTTGACTATTTATGTTATGCATGCAACCATTTTTCAATCCCATAGAACTCAATTGGACCCTAAACACCATATATAGGACCTGCTAGAAGAATGATATTTATACCAAGGTTCAAAACTAAGCTCTCATTTGAACATAGAGCAACAGTATGAGTAACGTAGCCTCTCAATTGAATAGAACGCTGATAAGCTAGGGTGTTACCAATTAATTGGCGAACCACTCAGCTCAATTGATGTTTGATTAATTTTTGAAAAGTTATGTGATTGTCACATATTTTGGAACAGAGTTAAAAACGACATGGGTATTTTGGAAAGAAAAAAAAAAACAGGACGCACGAGAAATATATAGGGTGAGAAAAGTAATAATCTATAAAAAATTTAGGGTAGCAATATATTCGAACAAAACTTAGGTGCATTTTTAACGATTCTTATTTAAATTACATTTGGTTTTGTTATAACAAACTTTGAGAAAATTATGGTTTTGTTAAAATGGGTCAGGTCGGTGGACATTGTCTGTTTTGCCACCCCTGCCTCTAATTTCATAAAAAATAATATTTAATTTTTTTTTGCATTAATTGCAATTTTTGCAAAAATAAAAAAATCCTTAATTTTATAGTTTCAATCATTCCATCAAATATTTGATCTAAAATATGATGATGTCACATGTTTTAAATCAAGTTTTTAAAGAATTTTGCTTTATAATTTTATTGACATTGATCTTTTTTCAACATCAAATATCATACAATTCACCAAAAAAAGGAAATCATATACCAAGTCATTTAAAACATACACATCATCAATTTTTAGTTCAAATATGTGACGGAGGGACCAAAGTAAATTGTTAATTTTTTTTTTAAATAAGGGGCTCAAATATGCAAAATGTTGAACATGGAACAAGGGTCTAGTCCAATCTCACTTCATCTTACCAAATTCTAAGGCAACTACGACCCACATACTTAGTTACTGGGGTCTAGAAAGAATAAGATTCTCTCGCTTGGTTGTCTCACCAACACCTAAAGTCTAATCACCTATCTACCAAGGTGTTATCAATCTCATCAATGAATAGAAAAATATGAGATAACTCCAAGGGATTGATCTAGTGGTAAAAAATAGGTCTTGAATTCGAGAAATTCCAGTTTCAAACCCCACTAGTTCTTTTGGAGGTATGTAAATGTAAATACTTTAATAAATCTTTTTTGAGAACAAATGTCTTTCATGTCTTAGACTTGGACATGATTCTCTCACTCATAATTTTTGTAACAAAAATAAAAATAGAAAAATGTGAAATGCGTTTTTAAAAAATAAGAGTAAACTAGTTCAATCGTGAAATTGAATGCATACGAGAAGAAAAAAAATTAGGGTAACAATATATTTGAACTAAACTTCGATACTTTTTTTTTTTAAGGAAAACATAGATACTTTCTTAATGATTCTTATTTAATAATACATATTTTTTTATGTTATAAAAACTTTGAGAAAATTATAGATTTGAAAGATTTAATTTTTGTTTTGGTAGATTGAAAGATTTTAATTTAATTAAGAACTTTTATATATAAGATGGGATAAGTAAAATCATAAAAATTAGGATATTTGTAACAATTATCTTACCTCAAAAAATTTGCTAGAGAGACTTAGAAACTTTTATATATAGGATAAGATTTTATTTTTTTTTTGAGATTTTTTTTTTTTGAGATAGGATAATATTTTTTTGCTCAATATATTCCTTCAAAAAAAAAGATTTGCTCAATATATATATATATATATATATATATATATATATATATTTATTTATTTTATTTTCCTTTAAATAAGATAGGATAGGATAGGGTTTATTTGACTAGGGTTACAACTACCCATTGCTTGTTCTCCACGTTTCATAGCAACCCTATATAAAGTGCTTTCTCCCTCTCCCAAGTCGTTATTCTCTTCTATCACTGCTTTCTTGACTTAGGGTTACCTCTACTAGTTGCTTGTTATGTTGGATAATAAACTTGATTTGGTCCATTGGACTAATCAAGTGTTAGGCCCAATTAGATAATAAATGGTGTAGCCCATAGAAAGTTCTAGAGTCATGTAGAATTAGGTTGGTAGAAATATCATTGAGAGAAGTGTGTAGAACACTCTCTTGAAGTGTGTAGAAAGTTATCCTAGGATGTGTCTAGAAGTCTCCCTAGGAAGTATCTAGAACTCTCCCTTAGAGCCTATAAAAAGGAGAGAGTTTGTCATTTGTAAATGAAGCAAGAAAACAAGAATCAAAGTATCCTCTCTATAATAATAGAAATTGTTCTTCTCTCAAATATTCTCTCCTCCTAAATTCCTCACAAAGTTGTCACTATAACCTTCTCCATTTCCAACAAAGTGGCATCAGAGCTTAGGTTCTGAGAAAAATTGTTCCATAATTATGGCGGTCAATGGAGCAGCATCCTTTCAAGTTCCACTTCTCAAAGGGAGTACTTATGATAATTGGTGCATCAAAATGATGGCTCTTCTTGGTACACATGATGTTTGGGAGGTTGTTGAAAAAGGCTATAAGGAATCACAAGATGAGGATTCCTTAACTAAAGCACAAAGAGACACTTTGAAGGATTCAAGAAAGAGAGACAAAAAGGCTCTCTTCCTCATCTACCAAGCATTGGATGAAGATGAGTTCGAGAAAATCTCAAATGCAACATCCGCTAAGGAGGCATGGGAGAAGCTTCAAACCTCTTGCCAAGGAGAAGAAAAAGTAAAGAAGGTACGTCTACAAACTTTAAGAGGCGAGTTTGAATCCTTGCATATGAAAGAGTCAGAGTCTATTTCAGAATATTTTTCTAGAGTTATCGCTGTTTCAAATCAATTAAAAAGAAACGGTGAAAAGTTAGAAGATGTGAGAATTATGGAGAAGATACTCCGATCATTAGATCCCAAATTCGAGCATATTGTTGTGACAATTGAGGAAACTAAAGATTTAGAGACCATGACAATAGAGCAACTTCAAGGATCTTTGCAAGCTTATGAGGAGAAGCACAAGAAGAAGAAAGAGATCACCGAGAATCTCTTCAAGATGCAGTTAAAAGAGAAAGAAGAAAGTCAAAGAAATGAGATAAGCCAACGAAGTCAAGGTAGAGGCCGAGGACGAGGTCGCGGTCGAGGACAATTTGGACGTGGCTACGGTGCGCGTGGTTCAAATTTTACCGGAAGCAATTACGAGAAAGGAGAGACCTCAACAAGAGGACGTGGGAGAGGATACCCAAACACAAGGTATGACAAATCTCAGACTCAGTGCTACAATTGTCAGAAGTTTGGACACTACGCTTTAGAGTGTAGATTCTCCAAGAATCGAGTAGAGGAGAAGACCAACTATGTGGAAGAAAAAAACGAGAAATTTGAAACAGTGCTGCTAGCACGTGGAAGTAACGAAGGCATCCATGAAAATAAATGGTACCTTGACACTGGAGCAAGCAATCATATGTGTGGAAAAAGGAGCATGTTCGTGGAGCTTGATGAATCGGTGCATGGAAATGTCTCATTTGGCGATGATTCCAAGATTCCAGTGAAAAGCAAAGGTAATATCTTAATTCGCTTGAAAGATGGAAGACATCAATTTATTTCAAATGTCTACTATGTCCCTAATATGAAGAACAATAATTTGAGTTTGGGGCAACTGTTAGAAAAGGGTTATGATATTCATATGAAAAATTCAAGTCTCTCCATCAAAGATGGAAAAAATAATCTCATCACCAAGGTGCCAATGTCAAGAAATAGGATGTTTTTGTTGAACATCCAAAATGATGTTGCAAAGTGTCTCAAAGCTTGCTACAATGATGCTTCATGGCTTTGGCATCTTCGATTTGGGCACTTAAATTTTGGAAGCTTAAGCTTGATGGCAAAACAAAATATGGTGAGAGGTCTTCCATCTATCAACTATCCAGACCAATTATGTGAAGGATGTTTACTTGGGAAGCAATTCCGGATGAGTTTTCCAAAGGAGTCAAACTCAAGAGCCAAGAAGCCGCTCGAGCTTATACATGCTGACGTCTGTGGACCAATCAAGCCATGCTCATTAGGTAAAAACAATTATTTCTCCTCTTCATTGATGATTTTTCAAGAAAAACATGGGTTTATTTCTTGAAGCAGAAATCAGAAGTCTTTACCACCTTCAAGAAGTTTAAGGCTGTTGTGGAGAAAGAAAGTGGTCGACATATAAAAGCTATGCGGACTGACCGAGGAGGAGAATTCACTTCTAAAGAGTTTCAAGAGTTTTGTGAAGAGAATGGAATCAGGCGTCCATTGACAGTTCCAAGATCCCCCCAACAAAATGGTGTGGCGGAAAGGAAGAATCGAACAATACTTGACATGGCTCGAAGCATGCTCAAAAGTAAGAAACTACCAAAAGAATTTTGGGCTGAAGCTGTGGCGTGTGCAGTCTATCTATCTAATCGATCTCCGACAAGGAGCGTGTGGGGAAAGACACCACAAGAAGCATGGAGTGGAAGAAGGCCAGGTATCTCACACTTGAGGGTCTTCGGAAGTGTGGCCCACGTTCACATTTCAGATGAGAAAAGAGCAAAGCTTGATGATAAGAGTGGGAAGTTCATCTTTGTTGGTTATGATCAAAGCTCAAAGGGCTACAAGTTATACAACCCTGAAAACAACAAGATTGTAATTAGCCGAGATGTGGTCTTTGATGAAGAAGGAGAATGGGAATTTGGACCACAGAAACAAGAATACAGTTTCTTCCCCGAATTTGAAGAAGAAACGTCTAGAGAAGTTCAACAAGTGCCCCACTCACCCTCATCACCCACTTGTGAAGACACTAGTAGTGAAAGAATTACAACACGCGCACGAAGTCTTCAAGATCTCTATGATAACACAGAGCCCCTATCACAACGAAGGTTTGAAGGTCTTTACGAGGAAACAGGAGAAACAGATAATCACACACTATTGTGTCTTTCTGCAAGTCATGAACCGGTGAATTTTGAAGAAACTGTGCAAAAGAAGACACGAAGAAATCCTACAGACGAGGAAGTCCAAGTCATTAAGAAGGATAATATGAGATACCATATCTCAATTCCAAAAGATCATAAGGATATCAATGGAAAGTGGGTGAACAAGACAAAGAAGAACATCAAAAGGAAAAGTGAAGGAGACAAGGCAAGACTAGTTGCAAATGGCTACAACAAAAAGGTGAGTCGTCCACCAGGATATCATAAAGCTCGTGAAGTGTTCCCTTTTGAATGGAGTCCTCAAACAAGAATAGGCATACACCAAGCAAACATTAGGACACAAGGTGAAAAGAAAAGAAGGTTTGGCGGCTCGCAGGATAAAGGATAACAAATCAAGTTTAAGGGGGGGTGTTGGATAATAAACTTGATTTGGTCCATTGGACTAATCAAGTGTTAGGCCCAATTAGATAATAAATGGTGTAGCCCATAGAAAGTTCTAGAGTCATGTAGAATTAGGTTGGTAGAAATATCATTGAGAGAAGTGTGTAGAACACTCTCTTGAAGTGTGTAGAAAGTTATCCTAGGATGTGTCTAGAAGTCTCCCTAGGAAGTATCTAGAACTCTCCCTTAGAGCCTATAAAAAGGAGAGAGTTTGTCATTTGTAAATGAAGCAAGAAAACAAGAATCAAAGTATCCTCTCTATAATAATAGAAATTGTTCTTCTCTCAAATATTCTCTCCTCCTAAATTCCTCACAAAGTTGTCACTATAACCTTCTCCATTTCCAACATGTTATCCACGTTTCATACCAACCCGTGCTTTCTTCCTCTCTCGACTCGTTATTCTCATCGATCACTGGTTTGCTGATGGAGCTTAGGTCAGTGGTTGAAACTGTTTCTGCCGCTGATGTTGGTGGTGCTCCTCTCTACAACATTGAAAGTTTACAATGCTTTGAAAGCCTTTGCATGCATTGTGGTGAAAACGTAGTCTCTCTTTCTTTTCTCTTTTTCTTTTCACTCATTGTTCCGCTTCCGAAACTATTCTTACCCTTTTCATTCTTCTATCATGTCTCTTTCAGGGTACTACAGATTCTTTCATCACTGTCATTCCTCACTTCAGAAAGGTATATTTCCTAATTGTTCAAATTTTAATTTTTTTTTCTTTTTTTTCTTTTCAAAACCTTTATGCATGATCAAACGCTCAAGCTTTTTTAAGACATAAGTTGGGTTTTCCAATGCCGGCCCGGTCTTTGTTCTTTTAATACTATGGCTTTATCAAGTTTTTCGCATATTACGAAATTGCGGGTGTTAGATGTTTGATTAATGTCTAAACGATGTTTTTTTGAAGGGGAAGGTAAATAGATGATGCATGAGAGGGTGTTGAAGTTGGAGACGGTTTTTCCCAATGTTGTTAGTTATAATATTATGATTAGTGGGTTGTGTAGATGTCGGAGGTTTAAGGAGAGTTTCTAGATATTGGAGAGGGAGAGGATAAAGATGACTGATTTTCATTATTCTCATGTTAGATACTTTCATTAACTGAATTATTAGCATTATCAAATCACATATTGTTGCTGTCTCCTTTCCTATTTTTATCTTTGAAGCACATACACTAGTACTTACACTAGACACGTCGAAACCGGTTAGAATTTAAGAAAATGACTTAATTCAATGTACACATGTATCTGAGTCGTGTCGATGTAAGACACCGATGCGTGTCCGACGCCTTCAATTGATTGAATTATATCCATTAATGAATTATTTATGCCTTTTATGCAGACTTGGCTGTCCACTTTCAATTGTCCTCACTGTGGTGAACAGTAAGTTTCTCTCTTAATCAAGAGTTATATTTCATCTATTTTATAGTTATCGTTATTATTCTTAAATAACCACTTCGAAAGCTTTTAATTGTTTGATGTAGCTTTCTAAGAATGAGAAGTGATTTTTATTATTTTGGTAAACAAACACAGCTTTAACTTTTCTTAAAAATTATTAAATACCAATTTTTTCTTTAATGTGTAACAAATGAGTCCTAAATTGTGTTTTCATTGCAATTGCGTCCATTTGATGTTCCTTGGAGATGTCATATTTCCCCTGTTGTCTCTGTTTATCAATTAGGAACAATGAAGTAATGAATGTAGACAAAATTCAACCGCGTTGTTGTTCGTACACCCTGATGATCCCAGTTGGCAACCTAGAGGTTATGTTGATTCAAATTATCTATTTTATTATGCTCTCTCTCTCTATCTTTCATATTTTGGATTCATAAGTGTGGTTTTAGTTGTCTATTCCACATATTTTTTTGTAAGAGTTCCTTATTGATAATTGCTAACGAATGCAGATGCTCGATAGACAAGTGGTAAAATCGGAGCATGCTTGCATTAAGGTACGTAAGTTAATCTTGTTTAATTGTCTATACAGTTTCTAGTTTGTTATCGCGATTTTCGGGTGTCGAATCATTAATGGGATTCGAACCTTTCAATCATTGATATCTCTATTTTTTTGGGGAAAGGTATAATCGAGAAAAAACCTTAGAAATCCTAAGTTCGGGGCTGGTTTCATTACGGGAAGGTGTTAGGCACCCGCAATGACTATAGTACTTTATAGGAACCGTTTTACTATGCTTTACGTTTATGCGTTGTTTTTATTGCTATTTGTGAAAAAGAGGGGTTGCTTTTAAGAATGGGAGGAGGAAGGAGAATTTGTTTGTTTTTATTGGACTTGGAGAGACTTTTGAGTCCCTTGCCTACATACCCCTTTTGGAGGATCAAAATTCCATGTAGTTCTCTTCCAAAATGTTTTTTGTGGGTTGGTTCAATTTTTAGTTTTGAAAATGGTTTTGAAGAAAGAGATAAGAGGCCTCAAGAGCATATGATTTGAAAAAATAGTGAGGTGATTCCAATTTATTTGCAAAAGGGATGTTAAAGTTGAGAATTAGCACTGGTTTTGATTTTGTCTTAAGAAAATGAAAGAGAAAGAAAAAAAAAAGTGAGGTTTTGACCTCATTTTGTTGCAAAATAGTTTGAGTTATGTGTTGATTTTTTGATGAAGAAATTATAAGTTTTCCTAGGTTTTACGCTTCCTACACACACATCTAGCGGAAAGTCATACAACGTGTGTGCATGTGTCGGTGCATGTGTCGGTGTACATCATTATAGTCCATAGTCCTTTACATCGGGTCCTAATTTACATTCTATAGTCTTGTATGGAAAAAAGTTAAAGTAAAAAAACTAACCTAAAATATTACATGAGTTAACATAGAAAATTGCATGAAATTTAAAGAAAGGGATGAAAATGGGATGAAATGCTTATAATGTGCATGAGACATGAAACGAAAGGGTTAGTGAACAAAGTAAAAAGAGCAAGAAATGCGGGGAGTAATGGTGAGGAAAGTATCGCACAAATTGTGAAAGCAAAAAAGTAAAAATGGTGAAAGAAAAAGCACTCCCACATAGCCGAAGTTTTACTTAACCACATGACCTATAATTTCCCATCACAGCCACCGCTTAGAGGTTTATTTCAAGCACAAGAATGTAAATCAAATAGCACACATAGACACAAAATCATCACACATTTTTTTACATGCATTTTCATCATTTTAGAACATTTTAAATTGCTTGTAATGCAAGAAAACAAAACCAAAATTCACAAACAGTAGCAGCTATCACAAATCATGAGCAAAACATCTCGCAAAACGTATATCAATCATCAGAAACATACCATACAAAATTGGAGCGAGTGTCGCGCATGAAACGTCGAGAAAACGCCGAAACGGACATAAATCATCACAAAAAGCAAACACACATATTTTTATCCAATTTTCACATGTAAAATATCACAACACATCAAGAAAATAGTAAAAAACATACAGTAAAAATCTTGGAATTTTTTAACGAAGTTTGGCATGCAACAGGTCCAATTAGCAAGTATTACGGTGCAAATAGCAATGAAATTAAAAAAGAAAACCAAGAACCGGCCCAAACCCACACTCAACGGACGGTATCCATCTCACACGGATCCGGATCAAACCTGATGCTTCAGAGGCGTTGGATTGATCCGGATTAACACAAACCTAGATCTAAAGGTGGACAACACCAGGCATGGGTCGGTTTGAACCCGACCCGGTTCAGGCACTTATATAAAAGCAAAAACCCGGTTTACCCTCATTCTTTCACTCTCTCGTTCCATCTTCTTCTCCATTCTCTTGCTTTCTCTCGTTCTCGCTGATGAACAAACCCTAGCTTCCCAAATCTCGCCCAGAATCACATCAAAGTATGCTTAATCCTCTCTCCCTATGATTCTAAACACGTATTGACCCTAAAAATTTCGCGAATTCAATGTGAATCTCGTCATCACTCATTACCGTTCCGATTTTGGTCTTTTGCTGTGTTTTGTTCATGAAATTTGCGTGAGTTCTCATGGATTCATAACATCCGTTGCGAATCTTTGAGTTTCTTGCGCTTTTTGATTTTAGGGTTTGTTTACTTCAGCTTCGAAATCGGAACGGTTCAAGGTTCAAAAGGTTCACATTGGTTCGTGTTTGTTGCTGCGATTGCACGAGGAAGATAGAGTTTGAGAGGTTTACCTGAGAATTTCGGAGATTCGAACCGTTCCGGTGAACTTCCGTGAGCTTTGCTTCTGGTTTGGTGGTTCTTGGCTCGAATTTCGAATTGAAATGGTAAATTCCCTTTCTTCTTCTCTGGCTTGCTCCGATGAACTTCTCTTCTTCTCTTTCGAACCGGTTCAGAACTTTGAAACTCTTTCTCTCTTCTTCTTGATTCTCCACACTGTGATCACGCTTGAGTTTGCTGCTCCTAGCAGTGAATTCGCGTTGGAATTGCAGGGAGAAATAGCTCAATGATGAAGATTCACCATTGTTGAATCTCTGAGAGCTTGAAGTTCTTCTTCCTAACTGAATTCGGTTATGGTTTTTGGAACTTTCTTAACTGTTTTTGGAGAGGATGAATTTGTTATGGTGATCGAAATTCTGTTACGAATGGAGCTTCTGTGGAATCTGCACAGTGCATTGGCCTTTTATAGGGCGCCATGTGTGTTCTTGAACCAATAGTGTGCTGCCACGTGGCACCCGACTCTGCTTGCGTGGCACTGATGGACCTGAATTGGACTGCCTTGACTAGAAGGACCATTCTGCAATTTCATCAAAATATGGACAATTCTGCAAAATTTGTGAGATTGGGACAATGATGCAAAAAGGACTAAACTGTAAAAGAACTAAAAATGAAAAGTAAAAGTTTGACTAAAGTTGGCCGGACTAAAAGGGTAAAATGGTAATTAAAATAAAATTGGTAAAAAAAACGATAAAATGAATAAAACGTAAAGCGAAACGAATTAAAAACGACGAAATGGACTAAAACGAACAAATTACCTAAATGAGGTATTTTAAAATACCTCTCTGCCCAAAATCTGAACAATGTGAAAAGACTAAAATGCCCCTGGGCGACAAACGACTCAGACGGACTCAGATGCAACGTTGAAATGATTTTTAAACGAAGCTTTGACAAATGGTTTATACAGACAAGTTGAAAGGACTCAGAGACGAATGCAGGGATCTAAAATAGGTTCCATTGTGGGAAATGACCAAAATGCCCTTTTGTACGTTTTTGCAAATATTTTGAAGTAAAATGCAAGAAATGATGCAGATGGCTTTAAGAGTTCAAGAAAGAAAATTTTACAAAGAAAACAGGATGAAAAACATGATTTAAAACTGTTTTTTTTTTAGATAGAGACAGTAAAATGCGCGACTGTAGCGCAGTAAAAATTAGAGTAAAATGTCAATAAGTTGACATGTATCAGAGGTAGAAAATAGGTTTGAAAGAGTATTTTTAGGTCCAAAATGAGGGTATGACAGCTGCCCCTATTTAAGTTTCTTTGTCTAGAGAGTCAAAAGACGGAGTTTTCGGCTTGACACGACAAAGATACTTAAATATCGACATTTGCACTGATTTTGGGCATAAAAATATGTTCGTAAATGTGATGCATGCCATGCAACATTTGTGTTATGAATGCAAGACCATTGAGAGTTGATTTTGGCAGAGAAATATGTCGTATCCATTGCGGGACTGGTAGACATTAACAGGATTGTAAAAGATAAAACTCACTGGGGAGACTTAATAGCGAAAGACAGGTACAAGCTGTTCTTGGATGCGAACTAGCCACTTGACCGGGAATCTTGACAAGCAAAAGGCGCAAGCTGCTGTTGTATTTGAGCTGGTCACTTGGCTGAAAGGAAAGTAGAAAGCACAAGCTGTCCTCGTATACGGTCTGGTTACTTGGCTGAAGGGAAGCAAAACAGAAAGCACAAGCTGTTCTTGTATTTGAACTGGTTACTTGGCGAACAGGAAACAAAGGTGCGAGCTGTCCTTGGATACGAACTGGCTACTCGACCATTAACAAAAGTAGATTGACAGGTGCAAGCTGTTCTTGGATACGAACTGGCTACTTGACCGAAAACAAGGGTAAATTGACAGGCACAAGCCGTTCTTGGGTACGAACTGGCCACTTGGCCAGGCACAAGCTGTTCTTGGATACGAACTAGCCACTTGGCCGCTAATCGAAACAGGTTGTACTTGAAAATGGACAGAATTTGATTGACATAACTGCAGGAGCTTGAATTTTGACAGGACTGTTTAGAATTTGTGGTTGACAAGGCTGTTGAATTTTGAAGTTGACATGACGGTAGACATTTGAAATTAGCAGTAGAAATTTGAAATTGACATGATTGACCTTGACAGGAATGGACATAAGGATTGGAAATGCAATATGTATGAATGGTATATCAACTCTATCAAATGCATGAGCATATGGAATGCATGATTATGCATGTATGAATGCTTTGAAATGCATGGTGGCTGACAACCTGTACACATGGTTTTACGGGCAGTAGACCGAACATTAGAATATTGGGCACGTAGTGACTCGCGCTCTAAAGCATGCTTGTAAGGATCCTCCTCCGGGGATGCGGTCGTTGGGACGCATCATGACCATTGTTGAGGGTAGAGAACGGCAAAGTTGTTAGAGAATGATAGTCTGCACGGTACTGCTACCTTGTCGGACAGTCATATAAATACTTCGGACATCGCATCTGTGGTCAATGCTTTGCATGTTGTTTTTTGTTTCTTTTCATTTTTATTTTCATCATCCCATTTTTGCCTGGATCGCCCTTTCGGGTTTTCGACCCACCGGGGAATAGTTCTTTTGGTTGCCCCTGTTTTTGCCTGGATCACCTTTTGGAGGTTGTCAATCCATCGGGGTGCTCATTCTTGCCTAAGCTGCCCTTTCAGGTTTTCGACTTAGCGAGCATATTCATTTTCATGCTTTTCATTCTGTTTTTTCATTCTTGCCATTGACCACAGACCGTACTGAGGAGAGAGCCTGCTGGTAACATGCATAAGAACTGATATCAATGTAAATTTGCTCATGCATGTTTCATTTGAATGTACCTAGCTGCTTAGGCTTGTTTTCAAAATACTCAAAAAGTTTTCAATTTTCAGAATGTTTATTCCAGACGTACATCATTATCAACATAGAAAGGAAATTTTGTATAAAGCTTTGAAAATGGAATAGGAAGAAAATTAGAGTGCCAAACAAAAGCATAGGCTCAAATTGACGTGTAAGGGTAGTAGTCGACCAAAAGCGCGACCCCACGGATTTACAAATCTTGGAAAATGGTAATTTTATTGGTTGGTGGTACATTGAACACAGCAACCACTATGGTATCTAAACTCTTGAATCCACCGGTGTCGGAACCTCGGACGAGAATAGTCAATTATCAGTTGCAATGATCCCAAGGGGAGTGGTAATTTGCCAAATATAGTCAATTGTCTTTTATTTCAATCTCATTTTTGCATGAACCGCCCTTTCGGGTTTTCGGCTCATCGAGACGCTCATTTTTGCCTGAGTTACATGTAATCACAGCGAGCTTTTACATTTTGTTTCTTGTCCCTTATTTTGCCCGGACCGCCCTTTCGGGTTTTCGATCCGCCCGGAAAGCGCATTTTTGCCTAGGCCGCCCTTTCGGGTTTTCGACCTACCACGCTGTTCTTTTCATATTTAGACAAAGTATTTCTTGACTATATCGGCATTCACAGGATTCGGAAGTTCTACACCATCCATGTGTGTGAGAATCAAAGCACCGCCAGAGAAAGCCTTCTTGACAACATAAGGTCCCTCATAGTTAGGCGTCCATTTGCCCCTTGGATCGGGTTGCTGACTCATTCTTCTTTTCAACACGAGTTCACCCTCTTGGAATTCCCGAGGACGGACTTTATTGTCAAAAGCATTTTTCATCCTTGTTTGATACATCTGACCGTGAGCCAAAGCATCCAGGCGTCTTTCCTCAATCAAATTCAACTGGTCGTACCGACTCTGGCACCACTCAGCCTCAGACAACTTTGCTTCCATAATCACACGGAGAGACGGAATCTCCACTTCCAATGGGAGGACTGCTTCCATGCCGTATACGAGAGAAAAAGGCGTTGCCCCGGTTGAACTACGGACTGTAGTGCGGTAGCCGTGTAAAGCATAGGGCAACATCTCATGCCAGTCTTTGTATGTCGTTACCATCTTCTGCACAATCTTCTTGATGTTCTTATTGGCAGCCTCAACTGCACCATTCATCTGAGGTCTGTAAGGAGAAGAATTGTGGTGTTCAATCTTGAACTTCTCACATAAGGCTTGCACCATGTCATTGTTCAGGTTGGTACCGTTGTCAGTGATAATCTTGCTAGGAACACCATACCGACAGATGATGTTGTTCTTGATGAACTTGACCACCACTTGCTTAGTCACGTTGGCATATGATGCAGCTTCGACCCATTTGGTGAAATAATCGATTGCTACCAGGATGAAACAATGGCCGTTTGAAGCTTTCGGTTCAATTCTTCCGATCATATCAATGCCCCACATGGAGAAAGGCCACGGAGACGACATAACATTGAGAGAATGCGGTGGCACATGGATCTTATCAGCATATATTTGACATTTGTGGCACTTCCTGGCATATTGGTAGCAATCGCGCTCCATGGTCATCCAGTAGTAACCAGCTCTCAACAGCTTCCTAGACATAGCGTGCCCCGATGCGTGGGTCCCAAAGGTGCCATCGTGCACATCGTGCATTAGCTGTTCTGCTTCACATTCATCAACACATCTTAACAACACCATATCGAAATTCCTTTTGTACAGGACATCACCCTCCAGCAGGAACTTGCTAGCCAACCTGCGCAGCGTCTTCTTGCCCTTGTTGGAAGCATACGGCGGGTACTCACGGCCCTGCAAAAATTGCTTGATATCATAATACCAGGGTTTGCTGTCGACTCCGCCTGAACCTGTGTGTACAATCGCATCACTGATAGTAAACACATGGGCGGGCCGGTCTAAGCGTTTTACTTTGATCATCGGTACATGATTCCAATGGTTCACTTGAAGCATGGAGGATAAGGTAGCAAGAGCATCGGCCATTTGGTTCTCCTCGCGGGGGATATGGTGCAACTCGACCTTTGTAAAATACGTTAACAGACGTCTTGCATAATCACGGTAAGGGATCAAATTGGCGTGATGGGTCTCCCATTCTCCCTTTATCTGGTTGATGACTAGTGCAGAATCTCCATAGATGTCCAGATGCTTGATCCTCATATCGATGGCTTCCTCAATTCCCAGGATGCACGCCTCGTACTCGGCCACGTTGTTGGTGCATTCAAACACAATCCGGGCTGTAAAGGGAATGTGATGCCCCTGTGGAGCCACAATTACTGCGCCAATTCCTCGGCCATAAGCATTAACAGCACCATCGAAGACCAATCCCCACTTGCTATCAGGGTCTGGACCTTCACCGATCAGTGGTTCTTCACAGTCTCTTGACTTAAAGAACATGACCTCCTCGTCGGGGAAATCGAACTTCAAAGGTTGATAATCATCAAGCGGTTGGCAAGCAAGATGGTCAGCCAGGATACTCCCTCTAATGGCTTTCTGAGCTTTAAACACAATATCATATTCTGATAGTAACATTTGCCAACGTGCAATTTTTCCAGTGACGGCCGGTTTCTCAAAGATGTACTTGATCAGATCCATCCGGGATATCAACCAAGTTGTATGATTTATCAAGTAATGACGCAGGCGTTTGGCAGCCCAGGCTAGTGCACAACAGGTTTTCTCAAGCATTGTGTACCAAGTCTCACAATCGGTGAATTTCTTGCTCAAATAGTAGATTGCATGCTCTTTCTTTCCAGTTTCATCCTGCTGACCGAGCACACATCCCATGGAGTCATCCAACACTGACAGATACATAATCAATGGCCTTCCTTCCACCGGCGGAACGAGGATAGGTGGCTCTAGCAAATAGTTCTTGATGTTGTCGAAAGCTTCTTGGCATTCATCTTCCCATACCACAGGTTGATTCTTCCTGAGTAACTTGAAAATCGGCCCGCAGGTCGCAGTCATGTGAGATATAAATCTGGAAATGTAGTTCAAACGCCCGAGGAACCCTCTGACCTGCTTCTCGGTTTGCGGAGCCGGCATCTCGCGGATAGCTCGGACCTTGTCGGGGTCTACTTCAATGCCCTTCTGGCTGACAATGAATCCTAACAACTTCCCAGATCTGACACCGAACGTACATTTGTTTGGATTCAGCCGAAGCTTGTACCTCTTCAACCTTTCGAACATCTTAGCCAAATACTCGACGTGTTGCTCTTCATCGCTTGACTTGACAATCATGTCATCTACATACACTTCAACCTCCTTGTGAATCATGTCATGGAACAAAGTGGTCATCCCCCTTTGATAAGTAGCACCAGCATTGATTAGACCGAACGGCATTGCTTTGCAACAGAAAGTCCCCCACGGAGTGATGAACGACGTCTTCTCCCTGTCTTTGGGTGACATTTTGATTTGATTATAGCCAGAAAAACCGTCCATGAAAGAGAACACCTTGCACTGGGCAGTATTGTCGACAAGTACATCGATGTGAGGCAGTGGGAAATTGTCTTTCAAGCTTGCTCTATTCAAATCCCTGTAGTCAACACACATCCGAACCTTACCATCCTTCTTCGGCACTGGCACGATGTTAGCAACCCACTCGGGATACTCAACTGTCATGAGAAAACCCGCATCGATCTGTTTCTGCACTTCACCTTTGATCTTCAGAGCCATGTCCGGCCGAGTCCGTCTCAGCTTTTGCCTGACAGGAGGACAGTCTGGTTTTGTCGGTATCCGGTGTTCCACGATCTGGGGATCCAAACCTGGCATATCCTCGTACGACCATGCAAAAATGTCCGAGTACTCCCGGAGAAGCTGGAAGATCTTTTTCTTGACCCCTTCCTCCAATGCAGCACCGACTTTGATCTCTCTTTTATTATCCTCGGTACCCAAGTTGATTAGCTCGATCTCCTCCTGATGAGGCCGAATGGTTTTCTCTTCTTGTTCAAGCAATCGGGCAATCTCATCTGGTATATCATCACTATCCTCATCTTCGGCCTCAAACACCGGGGATTCAACAGTTTGGAGTAACATAGAGTCACTGTGTTCAACGGGTTCATTTTGGTTCGATCTGCGTGACATGATTGGATGATTTTTAGAAAATTATTTTCATGCAGGTCTTTGAAATTAATAAGAAAACACAGATGTTTTGGTTTTTTCTGGCATTACCATTATTTCCAAGGGAAAAGCATTAAAGAAAGAAAAGGAGTCGTGAAAGAAACGACGTTTTTTATTAATAATGGTGATGTCGGAACAAACATGCCCTTTACAAAAGTGTCACCTCCATCTCGGGCAGGACGGAAGGGTTGTTATTTTGAAAACAAGAGCCTAGACAGCAAGACACATTACTTAGAATCATGCACAAACACAGGGAGATTGATAACGTTCCAGTTCTTTGCAATGCCTCCTAGTATCACAAATGTGGGCCTAGCCCCTCCTTCAGCACCACCATCAAGAATCGCATTGGCAAATCCAGCACTACGGAACGTTCCAGTTGACATGCCTGACGTCGGAGAGAAACCGAGACCCTCTTTGTATTTATTGTCCCGCAGCTGTATCAATTGGCCCCAACCGGCGGCCTGACCCCCCTGAACGGCATCTTTCAATGAAGCCATGGCAGCACTAGCTCTCTTGGGCTCCGTACCCTCGATAGTCAAACCCTGGAATGCAGTTCCTTCGGCAGATTTAGCTTCGATACAAAAGAAGGATGATAACTGACTGACCAGATAAGCTTCTTCCCCATGCACTGTCACAAGTTTACCATTCCTTACGAACTTCAGCTTCTGATGGAGGGTAGAAGTGACTGCACCGGCTTCATGTATCCACGGTCTCCCGAGAAGGCAACTGTAAGAGGCATCTATGTCCATAACCTGGAAAGTAATCATAAATGTTTCAGGGCCAATAGTCATGGGGAGATCTACCTCTCCAAGCACAGTTTTACGGGAACCATCGAAAGCCTTGACTAGGAAAGTACTCCTTCTCAAAGGAACTCCTTGACAACTTAACTGATCCAAAGTCGATTTAGGCATCACATTCAACGACGACCCAGTGTCTACCAACACGTTGGACAGCATATCTGTTTTGCAGTTCATGGAAATATGCAGGGCCAAATTGTGGTACTTTCCTGCCTCTGGAAGCTCATCTTCACCAAACCAAAGGTTACTGCAAGCGGTGATGTTAGCCACTATTCCACCAAATTGATCCTCTGTGACTTCGTGGTCGACATAGGCTTGTTCCAATACTTTCAATAACACATTCCTGTGAGCCTCCGAACTGAGGAGTAGGGCCAAGATGGATATCTTCGAAGGAGTTTGTAATAGCTGATCAACAATCTTATAATCGCTTTTCTTGATTATCTTCAAAATCTCATCCAGATTGGAATCTTCAATGGATTGGCCTGGACGGCTGGTACTTTCAACAACATGAGGGATTGTTAACGGAGTAGTCTTATCAGCAGGAATCACAACTGGCGCATTATCTTTCTTCTGGAATAAAAGTGGTCGGACCTTGCCGCTCCTCAAAGCTGTCACTTCAGCGATACTGCCTACTGTGCTTGGGGACACCAAAGGTACTTCTTTCCCGTTTTCCAACATAGTCGCACTGTACTTGTACGGGATGGCTTTCGCAGAGGTATATGGCACTGGACCAGGCAACCGTATGACCAATGGTTCAACGTCCTTCCTGACGGGCGCGCTCTGGACCGGAGTATCGTGGAAGATCGGTACTATCATGCAAACATCACTGGTAGTCAGGTAGTTGTCATTCATCAAGCTTTGGATATCATTCTGAACTACGCTGCAACTCATAGGGTCCTGAAGACATTCACAGCAAGCAACGTGGTCGTGGTTGAACAGAGAAGCTTGGCAAAGTTTGATATGCAGTGGCACTAGAGGAGTAGTGACATTACGGACATTGAGACGAGGGATTTCTTCGCACACTTCGATCATATTCACGGCGGCATGATTGGGGAGTGGATTGTCGAGCACATGTGGGACATTGTTTTCAAAAGATAGCTTTCCCTGGTCGATCAACTTCTTCACAATGTATTTCAGAGCGTAGCAACCTTCTACATCATGACCTAGGGCGCCTTGGTGGAAATCACATCTGAGATCGGAACGGAACCTGGGAGGCAATGGGTTTGGCGGAGGCTTGCCGGGTCTAGTGGTGCAATACCCCTTATGTAACAGAGTTGGGAGTAGTTCAGCATACGCCATTGGTATCGGCGGGAAAGATGGTCTAGATTGAGGGCCTTGTTGTTGTTGTTGCGGTTGTTGTTGAGCTAGCGGTTGTTGTTGCATTTGTTGGGCGATGGCATTAACAGGGACCTGAGGCTGGCCCGGTAGAGGAGGGTATTGGTGATAGAACGGCGGATAGAACGGATGCTGGGCATACTGTAGGTACTGATACGGTTGAGGTAGTTGTGTAGCATTGACAGGAGCGGCAGTGGCAGATTGATTGGTTCCGGCAGACACCATTCCAACTTCTGATTCCTTTTTCTTATGATGACCGTTGCCGTATTTCTTCGGTGCATTCGAGGATTCACCTTTCTCAAACACGATAATCCCTTCTCGGACAGCTTCCTCCAAGCGGGTTCCCATAGTGACCATCTCAGAGAAGTTGCTTGGGGCAGCAATAATCATTCTCTTAACATAATCCTTCTTCAGGGTCTTCAAGAATGTTTGCGTCATTTCTTCCTCGTCCAAAGCGGGAGTGATACGGGCAGCTGCCCCTCTCCACCTCTGTGCATATTCGCGAAAGCTTTCGTCCTTTTTCTGAGAAAGAGACCGGAGGAATTCCCTATTCGGCTTGAGCCTGGTGTTGAACCCATAGTGGCTCTTAAAAGCAGTAGCCAGATCATCAAAAGTACGAATGTCATCCTTGCTCAAACCGGTATACCATTCAGCGGCATCTTCCATCAGACTGTCCTGGAAGCAATGGATCATAAGTGAATCATTGTCTGCATGGTTAGCCATCTTCCGGACGTACTTGATGATATGGTTCTGGGGGCAGGTCAGCCCATTGTAGCGGTCGAATTCCGAGACCTTGAATTTCTTGGGAACATCCACCCTCGACACTAAACAAAGATCGTGGGTTCTGACGAGGTCACCGCTCCCGCGGTTGGCCTTGATCTCGCGACGGAGTTCTCTGGCAAGTTCTTCCATTCTTTCTTCCATAGTTCCCAATACAGGAGTCTTTCCACGATAATCATTAGCATTGGCGCCCTGTGGCGTAGAGTGCACAATCGGATCTGTGAAGACCGTTGACTGAGGCAGAGTAGTGTGGAGGGACGTCTGCCCTGAGACGGGGATTTGGTTACTGTTGGCAGCACTGGAAGCACCTGCTGTGGGATCTGGAGCAAAGAAGAGTGGGAGCCCGTACAGGTATCCCCTTGGCATGGCGAAGCGGTTATCGAGAGATGATGTTGGAATTGCCTCAGTGGTCTCTGGAGCAGACGAGGTTGGTTGCTCTTGAGCGGCTACCAGAGAAGTCATGGCGTCGAGAGCTTTAGCTAACTCTTCCCTCACAGAAGCTAGTTCAGTACGGAGCTGTGCATTCTCTTCTTCCATGGCTACTTGATTCCTCCTTCGGTATTGTCTAGTCTGATGTACTCTGGTAGGTTGATCGGTCCTTCGAGCACGAGCCACTTTTCACACTGTGGCAGAAGAACCAGGAGGCAATGAGCACTTGGAAGTTTTTGTGACTGATGAATGATGCATATGATGCATGTTGTGTGCAAATGCGGATGCAAAAATGACTCTCTCTTTTTTTTATTACCAAAGGGTTTTTTTTAGACAAATTAGAATTCTTTGCAAACACTTATTGGACTAACAAATTATTCAAAGCAAGTTGTTTTGATACATTGAGCCAAGGGAGTAGGCTTTTGAAACATAAGCTGAACAAACAACATAATCAATAGCAATCCTATCGTCCAGAACTAAGGAGTGACTGGGTAGTACTCGGAATTCGAGTCCGAAGCTGAACCGCAATAACTGGCAAAGAAATCTCGACGACCTCTGACTCTCCTGGAGTCTCTCTTCAATAGATCATCCTTCTCCTCAAGCTCCTTCCTCACTCTGGCTAGTTCCTTCTTCAGCATCCGGTTCTCATGATCCTTCTGCTCGTCTCTACCATCCAAAGTCATGATCAAGTTCTCAGCCTCACTGTAACGGGCCTTCCATGCTCGCTTCTCCTCACTCTCCATAGCTAGATGCTCCTGATACATCTCCTGAGTCGCGGGAAGCAAAGGTAATGGTCTAGACGGAGTAGATGCAGATACATGCCTCATAGCAGGGTAAGGCATGCCAATCTCCTCGGCTCGGTCTATCACCCACTGAGTATAGGCTTCATGAGCAATACCGGATCTCACACCCAAATGCTTCACATCCTTCCTACGAATCTTAGACCAAGCATCTGTAAAAGCTTTCCTTTGCCCGGTGGGAGCATTGGAATAGTAGAAGAATTCTTGTGATGTAGCAAGGTTGATGGGCTTTGCCCTCATAGGAAAACCAAACTGTCTCATGGCTAACTCGGGGTTGTAGTTGATCCCTCCCCGGGTACCGAGAAGAGGTACATTGAGGAAATCTCCACAACCAGTGATAATTTCCTTGACTCGAGCTGCTGGAGTGATCCAAACCACCTCATCGGGAGTAAGAGCCATAATCCGCTGCGAATAAGACCAATTTTCCGTGTTGGCATGGAAAAAACTTGGGAGGTGAGAAATAAACCACCTATATAGAAGAGGTATGCAGCAAAGAATAAATCCACGACCCTTGAGAGTCCGATCATGGATGGCATGGTATGCGTCAGCTAATAAAGTAGGAACCGGATTCCTGGAATGGAAGATCTCAATTGCGTTCATGTCCACGAAGTTGTCAAGATTCGGAAAAAGAACGAGCCCATAGATGAGTAGTGCAAGAATAGCCTCAAGAGTGTCCTGACAAGTAGATTCGAGATTAGCCTGCTCAAGTAAGTACTTTGAAGTGAAACCCTGAATGTGAGATTTAGTAACGAGATTCTTAGACACATCGGAAGTCTTGAGGTAAAGGTCCTTTGCAATAACCAGAGGGGTAAGAGGAGATTCTGGGCCTGTGAAAGGTGTCTTCTCGGCTATAGGTAAACCCAATAAACTAGAATAAGCCTCGAGTGTAGGAACCAACTGAAAATCCGGGAAAGTGAAGCAGCGGAAAACCGGGTCATAGAATTGCACCAGAGTGTGCACCAGCTTCTCTTCTACATTAGTCCGGAGAATACCAAGCAAACCACCGTAGCGGAGACGAAACCCAGTCGGATTCTTAACCTTGAGTGCCAACTCCCTTAGGCTAGCCAAATCAACTTCTTTGAACTTGTAAGACTTAGTCCTCTTCATGCCTGGTTTTATTTGCAAAGAATTTTAGTTTGTCTATACCCTTTGATAAATGCATGTAAAAAGGTTTATGCATGAATGCATGTATGCATGGTTTTGTTTAACAAAGAAAACACGGTGGGCTAAAGTAACAAGTGGACACGGTGTCCGGTGAAACTAAGGCTTTGATGGTAGTAACCAAGGTTCTATAAAGTTCCCAAACCACAACCTCTCTCGCGTATATCATGGTATACAAAGCAACGCTTGTCCATGATTATCCGTAAGAAGGTTTAGTTTGGGTGTAGTATCGCGTGACGACTAAATTTCGAGACAACGCTCGGTTTAGCCACCGCACTACGTCCTAAGAAAGGCCAAGGATGGGTTTGGTAACTACGGTCCATAGCCTTCATCGGTCAATTGGAAGTAAAGTGCCTAAGCATGACAACACACGCCGACAACATCACCTCCAAAATGCCTCAGCTATGTGAGATTGATCGCGTAATCCAATGCACGAGGCAACCCCCGGAATGGATTGTCGATTATATCTCTTCCTAATCTTAGGTTCACTCAGCCCGGTTATAGGGCTTTTGATATTCTCACCCCACACGTACATAAGAAATTTTTTACATGTAACAATAAAGCGAATCATAAACATAAAGCATGTAAAACTAGGTGTAGCCCTAAATTCCCCAGTGAAGTCGCCATTTCTGTTATCGCGATTTTCGGGTGTCGAATCATTAATGGGATTCGAACCTTTCAATCATTGATATCTCTATTTTTTTGGGGAAAGGTAAAATCGAGAAAAAACCTTAGAAATCCTAAGTTCGGGGCTGGTTTCATTACGGGAAGGTGTTAGGCACCCGCAATGACTATAGTACTCTATAGGAACCGTTTTACTATGCTTTACGTTTATGCGTTGTTTTTATTGCTATTTGTGAAAAAGAGGGGTTGCTTTTAAGAATGGGAGGAGGAAGGAGAATTTGTTTGTTTTTATTGGACTTGGAGAGACTTTTGAGTCCCTTGCCTACATACCCCTTTTGGAGGATCAAAATTCCATGTAGTTCTCTTCCAAAATGTTTTTTGTGGGTTGGTTCAATTTTTAGTTTTGAAAATGGTTTTGAAGAAAGAGATAAGAGGCCTCAAGAGCATATGATTTGAAAAAATAGTGAGGTGATTCCAATTTATTTGCAAAAGGGATGTTAAAGTTGAGAATTAGCACTGGTTTTGATTTTGTCTTAAGAAAATGAAAGAGAAAGAAAAAAAAAAGTGAGGTTTTGACCTCATTTTGTTGCAAAATAGTTTGAGTTATGTGTTGATTTTTTGATGAAGAAATTATAAGTTTTCCTAGGTTTTACGCTTCCTACACACACATCTAGCGGAAAGTCATACAACGTGTGTGCATGTGTCGATGCATGTGTCGGTGTACATCATTATAGTCCATAGTCCTTTACATCGGGTCCTAATTTACATTCTATAGTCTTGTATGGAAAAAAGTTAAAGTAAAAAAACTAACCTAAAATATTACATGAGTTAACATAGAAAATTGCATGAAATTTAAAGAAAGGGATGAAAATGGGATGAAATGCTTATAATGTGCATGAGACATGAAACGAAAGGGTTAGTGAACAAAGTAAAAAGAGCAAGAAATGCGGGGAGTAATGGTGAGGAAAGTATCGCACAAATTGTGAAAGCAAAAAAGTAAAAATGGTGAAAGAAAAAGCACTCCCACATAGCCGAAGTTTTACTTAACCACATGACCTATAATTTCCCATCACAGCCACCGCTTAGAGGTTTATTTCAAGCACAAGAATGTAAATCAAATAGCACACATAGACACAAAATCATCACACATTTTTTTACATGCATTTTCATCATTTTAGAACATTTTAAATTGCTTGTAATGCAAGAAAACAAAACCAAAATTCACAAACAGTAGCAGCTATCACAAATCATGAGCAAAACATCTCGCAAAACGTATATCAATCATCAGAAACATACCATACAAAATTGGAGCGAGTGTCGCGCATGAAACGTCGAGAAAACGCCGAAACGGACATAAATCATCACAAAAAGCAAACACACATATTTTTATCCAATTTTCACATGTAAAATATCACAACACATCAAGAAAATAGTAAAAAACATACAGTAAAAATCTTGGAATTTTTTAACGAAGTTTGGCATGCAACAGGTCCAATTAGCAAGTATTAAGGTGCAAATAGCAATGAAATTAAAAAAGAAAACCAAGAACCGGCCCAAACCCACACTCAACGGACGGTATCCATCTCACACGGATCCAGATCAAACCTGATGCTTCAGAGGCGTTGGATTGATCCGGATTAACACAAACCTAGATCTAAAGGTGGACAACACCAGGCATGGGTCGGTTTGAACCCGACCCGGTTCAGGCACTTATATAAAAGCAAAAACCCGGTTTACCCTCATTCTTTCACTCTCTCGTTCCATCTTCTTCTCCATTCTCTTGCTTTCTCTCGTTCTCGCTGATGAACAAACCCTAGCTTCCCAAATCTCGCCCAGAATCACATCAAAGTATGCTTAATCCTCTCTCCCTATGATTCTAAACACGTATTGACCCTAAAAATTTCGCGAATTCAATGTGAATCTCGTCATCACTCATTACCGTTCCGATTTTGGTCTTTTGCTGTGTTTTGTTCATGAAATTTGCGTGAGTTCTCATGGATTCATAACATCCGTTGCGAATCTTTGAGTTTCTTGCGCTTTTTGATTTTAGGGTTTGTTTACTTCAGCTTCGAAATCGGAACGGTTCAAGGTTCAAAAGGTTCACATTGGTTCGTGTTTGTTGCTGCGATTGCACGAGGAAGATAGAGTTTGAGAGGTTTACCTGAGAATTTCGGAGATTCGAACCGTTCCGGTGAACTTCCGTGAGCTTTGCTTCTGGTTTGGTGGTTCTTGGCTCGAATTTCGAATTGAAATGGTAAATTCCCTTTCTTCTTCTCTGGCTTGCTCCGATGAACTTCTCTTCTTCTCTTTCGAACCGGTTCAGAACTTTGAAACTCTTTCTCTCTTCTTCTTGATTCTCCACACTGTGATCACGCTTGAGTTTGCTGCTCCTAGCAGTGAATTCGCGTTGGAATTGCAGGGAGAAATAGCTCAATGATGAAGATTCACCATTGTTGAATCTCTGAGAGCTTGAAGTTCTTCTTCCTAACTGAATTCGGTTATGGTTTTTGGAACTTTCTTAACTGTTTTTGGAGAGGATGAATTTGTTATGGTGATCGAAATTCTGTTACGAATGGAGCTTCTGTGGAATCTGCACAGTGCATTGGCCTTTTATAGGGCGCCATGTGTGTTCTTGAACCAATAGTGTGCTGCCACGTGGCACCCGACTCTGCTTGCGTGGCACTGATGGACCTGAATTGGACTGCCTTGACTAGAAGGACCATTCTGCAATTTCATCAAAATATGGACAATTCTGCAAAATTTGTGAGATTGGGACAATGATGCAAAAAGGACTAAACTGTAAAAGAACTAAAAATGAAAAGTAAAAGTTTGACTAAAGTTGGCCGGACTAAAAGGGTAAAATGGTAATTAAAATAAAATTGGTAAAAAAAACGATAAAATGAATAAAACGTAAAGCGAAACGAATTAAAAACGACGAAATGGACTAAAACGAACAAGTTACCTAAATGAGGTATTTTAAAATACCTCTCTGCCCAAAATCTGAACAATGTGAAAAGACTAAAATGCCCCTGGGCGACAAACGACTCAGACGGACTCAGATGCAACGTTGAAATGATTTTTAAACGAAGCTTTGACAAATGGTTTATACAGACAAGTTGAAAGGACTCAGAGACGAATGCAGGGATCTAAAATGGGTTCCATTGTGGGAAATGACCAAAATGCCCTTTTGTACGTTTTTGCAAATATTTTGAAGTAAAATGCAAGAAATGATGCAGATGGCTTTAAGAGTTCAAGAAAGAAAATTTTACAAAGAAAACAGGATGAAAAACATGATTTAAAACTGTTTTTTTTGAGATAGAGACAGTAAAATGCGCGACTGTAGCGCACTAAAAATTAGAGTAAAATGTCAATAAGATGACATGTATCAGAGGTAGAAAATAGGTTTGAAAGAGTATTTTTAGGTCCAAAATGAGGGTATGACATAGTTGTAATGATTAATCCATGTAACAGACCTTACATAGAGAAGTATGGTTCTTGTTTGTTTTCATGCTACCAAGTTATGCTTTCAGTTATCGGTTGTCCCTAATTGCAAAGGTCTATTTAATTGATCTTTTATCTAGTTCTAACTAAAGAGGCTAACAATGGCCGAGTTAGTCATTTCTATGTCCAATTTCTCTAACAAAGTGGGCTAAATTTATTTGAATTGTTTAATTTATAACTTGGAGAACTTTAATTGCGTGCATGATTCTGCAGATACCAGAATTGGATTTTGAGATCCCATCAGAGGCTCAACGTGCTAGTGTGTCAACGGTACCTCCATTTTATATTTCAATTTTTATTTTCCTACATACCATTGTCAGTGTCCATTTATTTTGCTTGTTTATTTGCCACTGAATACCTCTACAGTTGATTTTGGCCTAAAAGTTATCTTGTACAAAATCATCTAGAATATAATAAACCTTCAATAGATCTGATTACGATTGAATAAATATTTTACTGTTCCATTGTTATTTTGTTGCAAGGATAATGTGCATATAGTATAATAGACATGTAATTGTGGGTGTTGAAGCTCTAACTTCAAGTATAATAGACATGATTAGTTTAACATTATTTTTCATATGATTTGACTATATAGCTTTTGGTGTAATTGTAGGTTGAAGGGATACTGATGCGAGCTGTTGATGAACTTCAAGCCCTACAAGAGGAGCGAAAAGTACTATTTTTTTCTGTCCTATACTACTGTTTGGTATAATTTTCTATTTTATATATTTATTTAGTGCTATATTTTTTATTTTCCAGAAAGTGGATCCAGAGACAGCTGAAGCAATTGATCAGTTCTTGGTGAAGTTGCGAGCCTGTGCAGCAGCAAAATCATCATTTACATTTATTCTTGACGATCCTGCTGGAAATAGCTCCATTGAAAACCCGTAAGAGATACTTATGATTCTTTTGTTGTGTGAATGAAAGTAACATGTTAGAGAATAGCATATTACAAAACAAGAGGGTAGTAGGATATTCTCCTATAAGTAAACAACAAACTAATTAAAACATATAAGGAGAAAATTCTTCATCTTAATTAGCTCACCAAATTTTTTGCACCTCACTTTTTTGAAGTTTTCATCAGTTATCTAAAGAAAAATAAACCGTCACTACACCACCAAAGGGCCTTGCACGATCATTAGGAAAGAGCATTTTGCTTTGTTGGGCTGCATACTTGTGACAAATGGTTGTCAAATTACCCATTCCTTAAGGCTTCTTTTTTACAGGCTTGCATAAAATTTCCCAATTTTATAAAAAGATTAACTAATAGCAACTTGACAACAGTGTGAGTAGACAAGTCATAGAAGAGAGAAGTAAACCGGGTTTCGTCGACATTTTATTAAAAGATTAACAGATGTGGTTATTTTAAAATTTATGTTCTTTGAGTGGATGTTATTTTATACTCGCTTGATTAAATTTTGTTTCGGATTGATTCTCTTCAAATCATTGTATGCATGTGTTAATTTTTTATTGTAAACCAGTTGGGCCTTTATATGATGCGTTTTGATATTTGTTGAACCTTTTAGTTGCTATTAGTTTATATTAATGTGGGTCATAACTATGTAAATAGATTTGCACCATCATCTGATCCATCGCTGAAAATCAAGTTTTATGATCGAACTCCTGAGAAACAAGAATCATTGGGATATCATGTGAGGGGAGAACCACATGGATCAGTAGGGGCAGAAAAATGTCGCCAAGCCATTGCACAAAGTGATAGTGCAGAAATTGCAGAAGCCTTATTTTGATATTCTTCACCAGAAGAGGTATGCTGAACTGTCTGGTACTGACTACTTTTTTTCTTAACATTCAGCGTCGAACTGGTGCTTATTCTTTTCTTGGCAGGTGTTTATTTTCCCAGTAACCTGTTGTTGCGGAAGTGAATGTGACACGCGGATGTTTCCAATTTGTATCCTTTTACCATGTCTTATCTTCCCCTTTTGGTTTATTCTTAGCAGTGTTTTACATTTTTTAGAAGATTTATCCTTCTTTTAGCATCAATGGAAATCATAGATTAAAATGATTGGCGTGAAGGGTTTGTATTTTGTCTATGCAAGAGCGTACTGTTCTTTTATACGAAATTGAAATCATAAAAAGCTTTGTTCTGTTACAACAATAAAGTTGTTTGCTCTTTTTCTATGTTTCCACCTTTCAGTTGAAATTTGAAACTTTAGGCACCCTTTTGGTGTGCAGAGATTATTTTTCTTATAACTACGTGTCAGATGAAAAATATCCTGAATTAAATTGTTTTATAATCTAGCAAACATCACTATAGATTGAAGTTACTCATTATGAGGCAAAGAGTGTAAATAATATTCGTTTATGTGCTTCTTATAACAAAGCCTGACGCCTTTATGTGCTACCTGCCAGTGCTATATTATTTTACGAGTCGGATGAAAAATGTGTCTTATAATTCATCTGTACATGTTTTTGAGCTTAACGGTGATGTATAGATATTCCATACTTCAAAGAAGCAATCGTTATGGCATCCACTTGCGATGCTTGTGCTTACCACAGCTCTGAGGTAGATCCTGATTTCTTGAGTGTAATTCTTTCTTTCAAGGCTGGATTAATTATTGTTCTTCATCATGCAGGTGAAACCCGGTGGAGAATTTTCAAAAAATGGAAAATTGATTACGCTTTACGTGCAAAACATCAAGGACCTAAACCGTCTTGTAATTAAGGTGTGTTGTCTCTATCATAATTTTGACAAATCTCAACACATGCAGTCCATTGATTAATGTTACTTATGTTGAATGGTTAAGTTTGGATCTCATTACAATTAAAAAGGGATCTTTTTCAAGTTTTGCACTGCTATAAGCATCATAACAATTTGTAGACTTATTAATCATTTTGGAAGGAACCATGAAAAAACAAACTGTTCATATGGACTTTTCCAAAGTATCATTTAAATTTTTTTATATTTTGACTCGGTTGTTTAAATTAGTTTGGCACTACATTTGGACGAAACTATGTTTTGTGGAAATTAGTTAGATGCGTAAAATAGCTGGTTTGAGAAGTTGCGTAAAATTAAGATATCCTGATATCGGTGTATGCTGTTTTCAACGATAAACTCAGGGTAATAGTTGTGAAGATATATAAACTCGGGGGAAATAATTGCATTGATGAACCTGTAAAAAGATGTGGTGTTGTTGTAAATTAATGCTCCCTTCATTGTTTTTCCTCCCGATTTTCTGACCCTCTAAATACGATTTATATGTAATTCAACACCTAGAAATTTATTTTATATTTGTCTCTATTCTTATTTTCAAAGCATTGACGAAGTATTTTTTTTTTGGTTTCACAAGTCTGATACCGGTAGTGTAGAAGTTCCTGAACTTGACTTTTGCTGTCCAAAGGAGTTGCTACAACTGTTGAAGGTTTAATCAAAAAAATTAGTGAAAGTAAGCGTGCTCTCCCCGTCTCTATATTTTCACACACACATGTTAATATCAAGTTGGTTTATCCTCCAAACAATTTAATTTGAAGTGCTAACCTTTTGCGGAAATAAAAAGGAAATTAGACAAGTGATAGTATCCTTATACTTTTTGTGCTCCACATGAATTGAGTAATCTAATTTCTTAATCATAGTTTTTTAAGTATCATCCACCTGAGCATTAAATATGTTGGAACAACCTGCTAAAATGCAAATTCCTATCTGTTTTCATGTCGTTCTCCTTTCATGCAGTTGCTTATGTTTTTCTTTCTCATGTAGATTATATTATATATCTTTGATTTAATATATACATGTGCAGGTCTTGAGACGATGCATTTGTTTACTTTAGGAGACAGTGTTGATGAACAAAAAAATAGTAGACGCAAGTTGCTTGACTTCAAAGACAGGATAAACAAGGTACCACATGGCTACTGAACTGACTTATTGGCTTTTATTTATTCCCTTGTATATGTATCTCTGGGAAGAGTCGTAGTTCCACGTATTAAGTTCATTTATTAGATTTACTAGATTTCCAAAATCTGTCCATATTTATTACTTATTATGTGTGAATTTCATCTATATTTTACAACTAGGTTGTCTTGTATTTTTTTCTGGTGAATTTATAAACCTCTCTTGTCACATTATACGGTCTTTGAGAACATTTCTTTAATATTCATCTATTCATTATGTGCAGCTTCTTAGCTTGGAGAAACCTTGGACCTTAATTCTTGATGATCCATTAGCTTATACTTTTGTAGAACCCGTGACTGACGATCTTCAAGACGACAAACAGTTAACATGTAAGCTTTTCTTCTACACTCCCAGACTACAACTTTTACTTAATGCAATTAGCGGTTCCCATATTTCAAATTGAAATTATTGTCCTAGGGTATTGGTATTAAAAAGGAGGATTAAAGCTTAAGCTTCCCCTGTTTTCGAAGTAAGGAGGATTAAAAATGAAAAAAAATATATATTCATATAACTCTTGTTTTATTACCTTATATGCATTTTTCTTATTTAGTGAGTTCTGAGTTTTAACCTCTAATAAAATTTTCTTCATTAATGTAAAATAGATTTGACATATTTGAATTTGAAGTAATAAAAGTCCAATGTACCATACCACCTTGAAGTTGGTGTCTAGTATTTATACTTAGCTGCATAGCTCTTCATCCTAAATTATATTCATTTTTATGGTTTTTCTCCAGATAAGGAGTATGAGAGGACATGGGAGCAAGAAGAAGAATTAGGTTTGCATCAAATGGACACCTCTTCTGCTGATGCTGCTTATGAATCATAACATACGAGTAACCTTGATGAATATGCTTCAAATACCCATTTTTTTATTTTTCTAGCAAACCTGATCCTTAACCCCTAAGGTGTGATCATAATTTGATTAGGTTGTCAAACAAGATTATGCAGTTAAAGCTTACACATGAAACATGTTATTTTGTGTGAATCAGAAGCCGTTTTCTATTATTCGGATTGTGGTTTTACGTTAATATAGTTGGTTAATTTTACATGATTTGTTTCAGTTATATTGTATGTGTTCCATCCATGTTTTGTATCACTATCAGTGATTAATAGCCTCATCATCCTTCTACAATCCTTCTGTTCTAAAGACAGTAATATTTTATAAATTGGTTTATATTTTAGAAGTTCAGAACTTCACATCCTCAACAATACTGCATTCTGTGAATTTTCAATTTTAGATGCTAAGATGATTTTATTTCTTTCCCAAGGTTTCTTCAACGCAATTTGTTGTTTTTCAGTGTTTTAAGAAACAAGTTGTCATCAATGATCAAAACAAGCTCCACTTTCTGTTAAATGTTTTGGAATTATAATCTTTTATGTCTTTAAACAAATATTTGAAGAAGGAATTGGTTTTGTGCCTTTAAATCAAATGATTTTTAGAAAGTTTGTCAAAACTAAACCATATATTATGAATTATGAAGATGATGATGAACTATGTAGTCAAGTATAGGTGTCACGAAGTATTTAATACTTTTTTTTTTATACGGCTAAAGTTTATCATAAACGCAACCGAGCTAAAGATGAGCAAAGTACCACAAAAGCGAACCAATACAGTAAACGGAAAACACACAGGCGCAGGTAATTAAAGAAAACCACAAACAGAAGCCAAACATTAATAAGGCACAGCAGTCCACATCATAGCAACAGCATCAGAAAAGCACATCACTCATAAGTCCTACAATAAAACCTGTCCACAACAGAGCAACAGCAGCAACACAGAAGACACCGGAACAGCAAAAATTTCACTGCATCAATTTAACGTCTTTATATAATCTAATTATAATCAAATGCAATCAAATTATCATTGGTATGTTCCAAATATTGTCTCCAAAGCAGTACATCAGATTCTTACATCTTCAGTTTATAATATATATGTCAAATTTATAAAACACTAACATAGAAAATTTATTTCATCGGTAATGTCCTCGAGGAATGCCATGATCCACAATTATACAATCATGAAAAATTTCAATAAAAACAAGGGTTCTTCAACTTATTGGCAAAAAACATATTTACAGAAAAAGTAAATTCCATCAAACAATTACACAGAAACAAAGAATTCCATCTTCAGAACTATGTAAATATAACAAATAATCTTCAAAGTATATAAAATCCAACTAAATAAAACCTATCAATTTAATCTCAGCAATTAAAGATTGTATAAGCTAAATAGATGCAGATTGATATTGACGGATTTCATACATTTTACGAATAATTTAATATTCAGAGAGTAATTTGGGATCACAGTTGAAACACATGCGCAACAGCTTCCCTGTCTCATCACCCCCCGGCAACATGTTTTCTACAAACTTGCATGTAAGATCTTGCAGGCTCTTGATTTCTAATTGAAATGCAGCCATGATGAGACCGCAGAAAGTATCACAATCGACTTTGATGAAATCAGCGTCCCAAGCCTTAAGATCATCTTCAGAACTTGCAGCCTCAGCATGCTTCCTACAATACTCAATAACCTTCAGAACACTATTGTTGGGAACGTGAGAAAGTGGGATTTCCCTGTCTGCGCAATCTTCCTTGATCATTTTCTTGATTTTTTGTGATTGCAGCGCCATAGCCTCGTCAACCTCAAAGATCTTACCTTCGCTACTCTTTAGTGTGAACTTCCTTGTCGATGACATGATTGTAGGGTTTCGAACTTAAGAATGTTCTTCCCGTTTTCTAAAATCGCTAACCCTCAATTTGACTCTTTATCCAAGTTAGAAAAAAGAATAGTTGAGGAGATACTATTTATACTGCTGCGTGAATGAAACTAGGGTTTGGTGTTTTATCTTTTTATTATTTTAGAATTGTAACAAACTAGACATATATATTTTTCTTATATTTTGCAATGATAACAATAATTTAATACTCCTTCTATTTTTATATAACTATCGTTTTAAAATAGTAAACAGTAGAAACTCTTTAAATTAATTATCGGTAAATTAATTAACTCTCTAAAATAATAAATTTGTAAAAATTGAAAAACTCGATAAAATAATAAGATAATAATTATTCAAGAGATCCCTTTATAATTTTCGGTCCCAAGAAAATCATAAATTAATAATTCATAGAAACTGAAAAAATATATATTACACTCTATTGAAATATGATTCAATAGTTGTCTGTACTTCAAAAGTTATTATTGATTTCCAATGCATATGAACACAGTAGTACTAATTTACGTTGAGTCCCAAGGTTCGCTGAAACGTAATTCTAAGAGACATAGAATAATTTGCCTTTTTGTTTGGTATGTACAATATAATTACTTAAAAACTCTTTAAATTAATAATTATTAATTCATCGATAAATTAATAACTCCCTAAATTAATAAATTTCTCTGGTCCTGACATTATTAATTTATAAAGTTTTAATTGTATGAAAGTAAGGAAGTCCCTTCCAAAAAATAAAAATAAAGTAAGGAAGTGAATTTTTTAATTTCTTTTCTTTTATTTTACCCTTATTTTAATTCACAAATAAATTTCTATTGTTTTTAGAACATATCATCTTTTCTCAATAAAAAGTGTATAGGCATTATGTAACAAAAAAAAACGTTGATAGGCATTCTAATGAAATGAAACGACACAGAATAATAAATCAGAAAACCCAATTAAAATACTACTATAATAGTGTTAATGATTTACTGATAGTTTCAAGATTGGGATTACAAGAGGTGCAATGTATTTCAAGAGTTATGCATTGGTAACCAAAAGAGTGTGTGTTGGAATAAAATGTGTTTAATACTACCTTTTTATAGTTTTAATTTGATGATAACAAGATATTAAAAATTGTCAATTGGATATGCTAATATTTGTTCAAGTGTACAGGACCATAGACCAACAATAGACCAGAAGATGCAAGACTTAAAGCTTCAAAAGGTTCTAAGCATTGCAGAAGACCAGAAGAGTGAAGCAACGGCTAATTCAAATGAACTTGAAGGCATTGGATGTTTGTTCTTTGAAGAGCACTGACAAAGTACAATTGTACGAAGTGTATAACCATTACCTCCATTACTCAGTTTTTGTCTTTGCTACAAGACAAGAATAACAGCTCTGCCTGCAACGATGTTCCTACAGACTTGGAATGGATTTGAAATTGATCATTCATAGGACAATAACCATATCAGGCAAAAGATCATTGGTGATTGATCAAAGCTTCAAACGACTCTTATCTTGATGCGCTGACAATTCACAAACATCTCTTTCACACCTCTATAAAAAGGAGTGAAGACTTAAAGAATTGTAACAGACTCACAACAATTTAAAAGCGCCAAACCTTTGCTGAAATTGTTCTGCATCAAAAAGTTCACTTAGAATTTCTTATCAAAGTTCATATCTTAGAAATTCTAGAGTCTTAAGAGTCTGAATCTGATTTGTATTGTGAACACCACTGATTGTATATCAAGTGTTCAACGTCAAACATTTTTCTTTGTAATTATGTTTGATAAGAAGTCGCTTGCAGTTGTGCTTGAGCATAGAAGTCTCTTGATTGTGTTTAGGAGCATAGGAAGTCTCTTGCAGTTGTGCTTCAGAATTTGAAGTCTCTTGCTAGTTTTAGCAGTGAACATTTGTAATCAGATATTACATTTTTAGTGAACTCTCCTTGGAAGTGCAAGGGAGACAGGACTACTTCTGGTTTGTGGAAGGAACCTGTATAATTGCTTTGTGTCTCTCTTCTCTCTCTGATTTTATCCGCTGCATTTAGCATCTGAACACCACTTCAGAAGCTGTACTCTAACTGCTTCTGACCAGTGACTTCAGTAGGAGAAGAAAAAGAAAAAGCCAACACAATTCAACCCCCCCCCCCCCCCCCCCCCCTTCTTGTGTTTTTCTCACCTTCAGTGTGTACTGGAAAGTGATTCATGGGAAAAAGCAGTGCTATTAATCTTGATGGCAGGGGAAAAAGATCATCATTGGAAATAGATACGGGGTTGGGGTGGTAGGTCGTCATTGGTTAGTAGTAATTTGAACGAGAAAATTAGGGTTATATATGTAGTGCTAAATCCTCGTCACTATTATACCTCACTAACGTTCAGATCAACGCCCCGTGTTGCCTGTACACTATTTCGATTACATAAACGCGTATAAATTATAAAACTTTTATTAAAATAATTTGATTTTGATTAAAATTATATGTATAAATGTCTGTAATTTCAAATTGTAACTACAATACATGCTTTTTTTTTTTTAAAGAAATTGTAACTACATACTTATCTTCTTAAATTATACAACCAATATAAAAAATATGATATAAAATTTTATCTTTTTCAATGACATCAACAATATAACATTGTTATACAAAAATTTGTTAAAAAATAATAAATCTTCTAACCCAGAATCTCTTATTTTCTTTATACATATATTGTTATATATATTTTTGTTATATTTTATTGTAATGAGGTTGTTCTTATTTTAATGAGATTTAACAATTTTTTAATTACTAATTTTAGTAATATTATAAATATGTTGTATTAACAATTTTTCAATTACTAATTTAAGTAATTGAAAAATATATTTCCTCTTAGAAGATTGTGAAAAATATAAATTATAAATATGTCGTAATTTCTAAGACATTTAAGGAAATAATATATTTCCTCTTAGAAGATTGTGAAGACCGAATACAAGTTTTGGTCTGCTGATTTGTTTAGCCGTAAAAAAAACCTCATGCTTACTCTGTCTATATAAGAAAGACTCAGACCCTAGTTTAATTCACGAAATTAGGATTAGAAAAACAAATTATTATTAGGGTTTCGTTGTTAAGCTTTGTGCATTATTTTGAGAAAAGAGTCTTTAGGGTTTCGTGTTTGTCCTTTTAATTTGTGAGCTTCTCTTTGTATCACCTTGATGCATTGAGCTGAATTGATTAGTCGAGTTGTATTTTGTAAACCGCTATAGAACTTTTAAGCAAGAGTATGTTTTGTTTATTAGAGTGTCTCTCCTACTTGATTGTAATCGTAATTAAGTAATTCATAGGGGTTGTGATTGTGTGGAGAAAGTGAGAAGGGATCTCATATCTAGGGGGAACCGGTGGTAGAAATTCATGGGTAGTGTTTAGGTGAGAAGGCGGTGAACCGGAGGTTGTTCACATATGACTTTGAGCTAAAACTATTATAGTGGATTTACTTTATTATTGTTTATTGTTTATTGTGATGCATTGTTGTATATAGTGTTCAAAACATTTCGTTAAAATATTATTGGTGTCTCGGACATGACGTAGGATATCTATCCAGTGAGTGCCAGAATTTCACATCCCATGTTGTTCTAAGTTCAATGAAGTATTCTAGCACAATTTTGGTATCTTTCTTGAGATTGTTGATAGTAGATCTTGGAGATGAAATGCGAACACAATCAACCTTTGTAAAACGCTCCTTCAAATCATCCCAAGCAGATATAGTTGTATCACGAAACACTATGGTTTGTGCAATGGATTCAATAATTGAATTGAGAATCCAAGAATGAAGAAGATGATTACAACTTTCCCAAGCTTGACGGTTAAGATCACCAATGTCAGGGATAGGTATAGATCCATTAATGAAAACCAGCTTGTTCTTCGCTCTCAAAGCACGCTACATGGAGCGATTCCAAGCAAGATAATTGGATCCATTGATCTTTGGAATAATAACCAAAGAATTGGGACCTTCATTCAGATGAACGTAGTATGCAGAATCAGTATCAAAATTGGAAGGAGGAGAAGGTTGACGAGGAGCCATGAAAAAGGGGAACGAACAAAGTATGATGAAGAAGATAAGAGAAAATGCAAGAATCCACAAGAAATTGAAGGAAAATTGTGAGGAAGAAAATAAAAAAAATTGTGCAAAATAAAGCTCAATTTGAAGAAGAAAAAAGAAAAAGGAATAGTGAGGGATGAAGATGAAAAATCTTCAGCAAGAAAACAAGGGAGAAGAAGCTTCAATGGCGGAAGCAAACGTAACTAAATCGTAACAAACTTTTCTCTCCTAAAGAGAAAAGTCACTGATACCATATTATGAAGAGAAGAATAATTCTCATTGATTGGTACAAAGTAGCAATTACAGCTTATAATATGTATCCTAGATGACTAGAAAAACTATGCTATACCAACTATATGCTAAACGAAACCAAATACAATTAGTTATATCTAACTATTTAGATAACAAGTTATCTCTAAAATGTAAAGTTTGTTTCTTTTTCTTGACTAAAGGCACATAGGCTAACTTCAGCCTTCAGTTATAATGATTGGTGGTGGCACCCTTTAACTTGTATGGGTGTTATGGAGTAGTTTCTTTTCATCTTTGTAGCTGTGTTTTATTTGGTACCAGATACTGGACTTGTATTTCTTTTGAGGAGCGTTTCTCTTAGCACACCTTGTGCAAGATGAATCGTTCTTGGTGATTATTAATTTCATTTTGGTTTCTTAAAAAAAAAGAAAAAAGTTATCTCTAAACTAGCTCTTCGTATCCTTTATTTATTCATTTTCCAATATAATGTGTATTATTAATTTGGCTAGGTGGCGTTAACAATGTCCATTAAGTGCCAATATGAAATTGGAAGAATTTTTAATGTAACAAATTAATCCCTATTTTTTTTATAAAAAAAAAAAAGTAGTAAAAAGAGGGAAAGCAAAATAAAACAAAATAAGTTAAATAAGTTTTCCGTTCTTGAAAATATAGCAAATTTGATTTTCGTCTTGCCAAATTTTTTCGTTACGTTTTTTGTCAGAAGTAAACATATTTTTGTTGTGTCATTGACATTTCTTGCTAATAATACGATCATAGAGTGGTATGACATAATTGATTTTCAAAACTTGGACATGTCATGAATATAAAACGGTTATAACATTGACATTAATTTGCTGCAATGCCATACTAACGGTGGAGAGAATTGAGCATTGCCCTGGTCCGGAACAAAAAAAAATTGGAAGAACTTGGACTTTTGTTTCCCTCCCGCCGGTTACGGCAGGCTTGGACTTCCCAACCCAAAGTCAAAAAATTGTGAATCCTTCTCACCAAAGTGGGGACAAGTCCTCTAAGATTTTGTTTGAGAGTTTGGAGGTGAGGAGAAGGAAAAACTTTAGAAGATTGAAAAATGTAAAAAAAAAAAAGGTAAAATCTCATATTTTTTTAAAGAGTGATTTTTGAGGGAATGATTAATTAATACTTATATTTAATATATTTTTAATTTTAAGAATACTATAACTACATAGATTAAATTTGAAGGACTCTTGACCCGTGCTACCCACGTAATAATTAATCGAATCAATCGCAATAATGTAAACATATATAGTTAATAGAAATTTTATAACAATTTAAAAATATGTTCCCTTCGAAGACAACAATATCTGCCAAAATAAAATGGTAGCATAGATAAAAAAAAGGTTCGAACATTAATCATCAAGATACATTACAAAAGACTTCGTGATAAACAACATTGATGACAGTCAATTTCAAATTCGATTAGCAATAACTACGTGGTAATTGTTTTTTATTCTACATGAAATATCATTAAGTTCCATAAATATAATTACTTTTTTCTTTTATTCGAATTCCAATAGTCAACTCTTCTATTTCGTAAGTGCAATAAGTTTCTTTTATTCACAATACAACATCATAAGTTTCATAAACATTTTGAAATTTGACTTGTTACATGAATGACAGTCAAATTCAAATTCACAATTACAACATAATGCTTTGTAGCGCACGTATGTTTACTACTTTACCAAGAGTTGACTATTTTGGCATGGACTATGGTTTAGTACTTCACCATCTAATCATGACATCTAATTTCGATTAGCAATAATGTGCAATAAGTTTCCTTTATTCACAATGAAATATCATTAAGTTTCCTTTATTCTGCACCGTTGTTTAGCGAAATAATTTTTGCACAGCATAGAGCCTCGACCTTGAGTTTTGATTTGGTGATCTCTAGTAAATTATTTTTAGTATTTCTTTATCGATTCTAATAACAGATATTTCTAGATTTGTTTTTTTTTTCTTTCTTTGGTTTTGCTAGAAAGGTAATCTATAAACACACTTCCATCTAGTTCTATCTTTCTCTTGTTTTCTTTGTAATGCTGATACAATTCTTTCTTTCTTGGTTCTTTCTTTGCAACCTGTTTGTCGTAGTATAACTTTTCTATACATGGGTTTGGTACCACAAAAACTTCCCTCTTTCTAAGTCACACTGCAGTGCACCTTCTTAAGTCGCCGTCGGAAGTCTATAATTTGGAGATTAGTATCTTTGTCGATTTGTACTAATCTACTATGAACGACTTAACTAGCCTTTAATTTGGCAATCACTCTACTTGTGAATTCCTAGAATGTATGATTTTGTAATGCATCTCTCAGCTTGGTTGTCATGCGAGTTGATTCACAATCATTGGCTCTGGTTAAATATAATTTCGTCATGGATAAACCTAATTTCATCGTTGTGTTGTTTCGGATTTTTTTTTCTCAGGCTTTGATATGGCTGATAATAATATTTACATAAGATGAGAAAGCAGGATTTACTATGAAACTTTAGGATCTGTAAACTTTAAAGAAAGCCAAGAGTTTGCATTATCTTCAATTTCACGGCAGAGGCATTTCAAAACTCAATCAATGAAAAGTTAGGATTTTGTTATGAGAAAAGGTGCAGTGAAGAACAAACAGCTTCAAAAGCATTAACTACAATTTCAATCAATGACCTTAATATTTTTTCAGAGATTTACTTTGCACTACCTTGACATCCATTTTACTTTTGTTACCCGTGCAAGGCATTACTCTAACTGTTGATGCAGATTGCTTAGGTGTGTTGTCTTTGTTTTTGGAGTTACTTGCAAAAAATGTATTTGTGAGAGGCTCATTAGAGGTTAAGGAATACTTGAGTAGGTTCAATATCTATACATCAAAAAGGAAATTATCAATTGCTTTTTTTTTTTTAAAAAAAAGGCAGTAATAAATCACAAAATTAAGAGTTCGCCAACGATTGAAAAATTGATTGAAAGAAATATAGATGGAAGAAGAGAAATTTTACTGCATGAAATAATGAGAATAGAAGTGATTAATCCTCCAAAGATTTCAAGTTCTTTCCGTTCATGTGCAAGCTCGTAAAATGTAAAACATGTGTGCTATTTCTTCTAACATGTCTTAAGGGAAAATATTATTCTGTTACAAAAAAAGGAAATTATCCTCCTCTAACTAATAACTTCTCTGATTGCACTTTTATTCTCTTAGTATGTCCTCTTGTTTTAGGTTGAAGTACTCGTACTCTTTCTTTATTATATTCTCTTTTGCTTGTCAAGTATTAAATCCTAAGATTGTGAATATTAATTTTGGCACAAACTCCTTGTGTTTCAAATTTGAAATTTAAGATCTATTGAATTTTGGGGTTCCTACAACCAACTGATACACAACGTCAAATCCTAGTAGTACTATGTTTCCTAAAGGGTAAAATGTGCCACAATTGCAGCCATAACATAATAATTTTAGAGGTCACCACAACTACATCATAACCGAAGTTGTGGCAGCATTTATCTATATTTTACGACAATAAAGGTAGGCAGCGAAACCAAAGATTAAAACCACGAGGTGAGGTTAATGACTAAGATTGGTCTAAGATCCTATGCAAGTAAAAAAAGAACAATGCAATGAGAGGGTATGGGAATTGTGAGATAGATACATATAATAAAAAAAACCACACAATACCATTACCTCCTTCTTGCCAATGTTGTGTGTGACTTCCTCAATTCCATCAACAGCTTAAAGTAAGTTACAGAAGAACTTCTCACAATCTTCAAGTCATTATACACCAGAAACGTTGATCCATTTGGTGTGTGACCCTCATAATCCAAATTTCGGACCTGTAGATTTGTTGGTTTTCCACAAGTGCAATGAAGGTTTTGAAAAGTAGTGAACTTGTTACAAGATTCACACACAAAAAATCACTCTGTTATGGCTACGTCAATTTCCTCTCCCCTCACGACGGTAACATCACTTTCCATTCTTCCTTTCTTCTTATTTCCTTTTTACCTTTTCTGTTTATGATGATGATTCTTATTTTCTTTGAATCATGAGATCTTGATACTGAATTGCATTTTTTAATAAATAAATGTATTCTTTGATTATTGACAAAATAAAAAGAAAGATTTGAAATTGATTTTATCATTTTCTGTTATGATCATCAAGATCTGAGTGTATTTACTTTGTTGATTTTCTTTGATTACTCTGTTAATTTTAATGTTGATTTGTTTGATTATGAAACAATTCGTGCGATTGAGGTGAAGAATCATTCTACATTGAATGGAAAAGCGATAAGAGTCATGTGGTCACGTCGTGATCTTGATGCAAGGAAAAGTTGTATAGGGAACGTGTTTGTTAAGGTATCTCTCTTTATGCTTAATTTATTTTATACTTAATTTGTTTTGTTTAGGTTATCGTTTCTGAAATGGGATTCTTTTTGCTGTTGTGACAGAATTTAGCTTAATTTCTCATCACTGCTTGTGATAGTGTATAGACAGTTCCTGTTGTGTTGTTTTGTTATTGGGTTTTGGGATTAATAATGAAGTTTTAAACTTTAATCAAAATATGTAAAAAAATAATTAAATATAAGGTTTTTTGAATGGGAAAAGTAACTATCAAATGTGAATACTAAAATTTTGAGAGCCATGTCATGGTATGAGCATATGATTTTATGGATCAAGATGTCTTGAATACTAAAATCCTTTTTTATTAATCTGATGACTTATCATGTCCTGGTATATGTCGATAGTTTCAAAACTTGAATTTATCATTTTTTCTTGGTGCTAGTTTTATTCTTATGTTGGATTTCATATGTTGTTTACTTGCCTTTAAAAGATTGACATATACTTGCAAAGTAATAATCATGATGAGTATAATTATATCCATACTTGAACTAATTGCGTAAGATATCACCAAAAAAAAAAAGAACTAATTGCGTAAGATGAAATTTTTTTGTAAGACTTTTCTTCACCTTTTTTTTAATGTTTTATACTTTGCTTTGCAGGTACTAAATCATGTAAGTATTAACAGAAGTGCTGGAGTTCAGTTATAATTTGCAAGGTAATCCTTACCTCCATTTGTTGATGAAGTTTTGGTTCAATCCAATAGCCATGTTTAATTGAGAATAGTACTAAATTTATTGTTAATCATGCCAAGTACTAAATCTATGTAGCAATTATGTCAAGTGAACCTTGTAAAATATATGTAACCACCTACAAAAACATGTGACCTTAACCACCTATAAAAACACGTGGACCTTTATCATGCATACTATTATATACAAACCATGCCACTTACAAAAGTAATAATCTAGTTTCTTGTCTCTATATGTTGCCTAGAAAAAGACTTTTGTGCTTTTATTCTTTTTTTAAACTAATATATGACCATCACCTTGTTATATCTTTATAACTCGCGTACTAATATATGTACCGAGAGAAAAGGAAATCAAAGTTACTTCTTGCAACTTAAAAGCTATCACAGTTCGTTAAGAGCAAACTTTGTCCAAGATATATCTATTCATCTCAATCTGAAGCCTCTAGAAGTTATATGGTTGTTCCAAAACTTGTATGATATAATTTGCTTAATTAGTTAAGCTTAATTAGTTGTTAGGTGTTTGTCTTACCATGGGATTTTCCTCTGTTTAGGCATTCATACAGAACCTGACGCTGTTCTTTACCTCATTTTCTAAGGTTAGTTTTTAAAATTGTCTTTCATTTTTTTTACGAATGTATTACTCACTTTTCCCTGACTTGATCAATTTTAACGTATGTTTTGTGGTGTTCTTACCACATATCTTCATGTTATATGAAGGATCCATCTTCACTTGTATTTTATCCACATATCTTCGTGATTTGCTACATGTGATTTTTGTTCAATTTTTGTTTTTAGGTATTATGTTTCTCTTTAAAATTTGTTAGGTTTTATGATGTTGTGAGTACATTACAAGTCCAAATTAATGAAACAACTGATTTGTTATGTTATTGATGTGTTAACCGGTTTATTAGCACAATGGAAAAATCGGGAATATAGTAAAAGAATAGTAATTTTATTTTTTAAAAAATTATTTAGCGTCGGCCCAGATGACTCTAATATTTGCTTGAATTTAGCATCGGTGTGGCCGACTCTATAAAATTTTGTTGACTACTAAAATTTTGACTTTAGAGTGTGCCTGTCGTCTAAGCATATAATTTAGCGTCGGCTTTGCTGACTCTACTTTATTTGGTTGACTTTTTAGATGATGAAATTAATAGCCTCGATCACGGTAGAGTCGGATTTTACTCGGCACAACCGACGCTATGTTAGCCTCAATATCCAGTAGCTTCGAGTTTTTAGCCTACCCCAACTCCGACGCTAAATTAAATTTAGAGTCGGTTTTTGCCCTATTAGAGTGGGTTTTTGGCCGACGTTGAAACGCAGTTTTCTAGTAGTGTTAATGTTGGTTCTCAAGGGCTGGAGCTATTTATGTCCGGTCCATTCCTTATATCAAGTAGAGTTACTGCTGACTATGGTGTTATATACCTTACTTACAAATACAAAGGTATGCACCACCATCACTTTTTGGAATATGTCTAGTTCATTCCTTATATCAAGTAGAGTTACTTATGACTATGGTGTTCTAGTCAACTATGGCAATTATACTGGGCAAGCCACCAGGTATTAATATTTAAGTGGTGCCTAAATACACAGTCTCTATTTTGATGTGTCACTTGTCCCTATACTAAATATGTTCTTGGCTCTGTAGTGTTTCTTTAGACACATGTGTATGTCTGCTAAAGCATCAACTTGGCTTATCAAAATGCATTTAGTTTAGGATTATCATATGGTAGCCAAGCATCACAACTAAGTCCTCTTTTCACGGTGAATACCATTATCTTCATGGCACTCGGTTTTGTCATAGGATATCTGGTTGCTTCCACTTCAGGTAAAAATCCTTTTGTTGCTACCTTTCATCTTAAGCCTTACAAATTTTAACTTTTTATGTCACTGCTTCTATATTCATATGTTATTACGTGCCTTTTTTCCGACAGCTAAAACACTTCAATGCTTGTGGAGGACTGACTTGGCAGCACTAAAGGGTTCATGTCCAAATTGTGGAGAAGAGGTTAGTCATTGCCCCCTCAAACTTTGTAGTCTTTCATTGTCTCCTTAATTTCTTTTTGCTGTTACCCGTGCCATAGTAAACCATTGTTGGGTGTCTTTGACTAATGATCTTGTTTGGATACACATCTTAACCTAACACTTATTCGATAAGTAATTATCTTATTATGAGCTTATATAGAAGTTGTTTGTTATTTAAAATGGAATGAGAGTGAACTCTATATAATCTAAAAACAATTTATGACCGTTAGCAATCTAGAGGAACTCAAATAAGTTATAAGCAACATATGAATATATCATTAACTTATGAATATATCATTAATTTTTTCATAAGTTCTTTCAAACACTTACACAAGAACTTCATGAAAATTGTCTGAGTGAGTTGGATTCCTTATCTTCCAGGTATTTGCATTTGGATTGAGCCATGGCTTTGTATCACTCTGTTTCGGCCATGTGATTCTTCACCTATGCCTGTTCATGATGATTGAGCTTTGGATTTCGCCGTGGCTTTGTACTAATGTATATCACGCTTTTGCTTATTAATTGGTGTTTGGTCATATTTGATTTAAGCTTTGATTTGAGTTTATTATACCGTTTGACAGTGATGTATTACTATGTATTTTATAGAGTTTTCTGTCTAAGTTTTAAAATTTCTTTCTAGTTGTGTTATCAATTTATTCATCAAGTACATAATTAGATGAGAAAAGCACTATTAATATATATTGTCAATTTTAACCAACGACAATCAATAGCAATTCAGTAAGCTCGTAATAATGATTATCAACGACGTTGACAAAGTTAAAAAAATGAAAAATAAAAACATATTTTGATCAGGAGGCTCTTAATATTGATTATATAATAAATTACAAAAAGCTTGGAATTAGCTACGAATCTGCTAGTAAAATGAAGCTAGGAATTTACAATGTATTTATCGTGCCAATGTCCTAGCGAAATAGTTAGGAAACATAAACTTTTTAACACTACATTGCTACGTATTAATTTGGAGCTAGCTAGGATTTTATTTAAATTAGTTGCCAATTAGCCAGGAAATAATTTGATAGATAATTTGCCGCCCAATCCATGCTACGCCCCGTGTGATAGCTGATTCGCAACTAAACAAGTTTTGCTAAATATTAGCTACGAATTAGCTTCGAAATGATCCGTAGCAAATCGCTGATTTTCTTGTAGTGAAGGACCTCAATGATCCACACGTGATCAAAATCGCCAACTTTGTTGTAACCAAGTACGACAGGCAAAAAGGGACAGACCTAAAGTTCGAGAAGGTCGTCAAGGGTGAATCAGAAATTATTGCTATAGGGACCGACTACCGTCTCACCATTTTTGCCATCCATGGATCTGAGTCTAAGCCTGACTCTTATAATGCAACTGTGTATGAGAAGCCATCGGATAATTTCAGGAAACTCATTGCCTTTATACCTATTAATGCTTAAATATTATGTGATTTTATAGCATCATTCTCATGTATGCCTTATTATCATACTAATAAAATTTTATATTTTGTATATCATAATGGATTATGGATCTAATTCTATGATATGATCGTCTAATTAACAAATGACGCTATAAGCATACTTCCTTGTTATGATTTTGTGGAAAATTCAACTAGTTTTTTGTACCTTAGTTATAGCCTTTGAAAGTGAAAACTAATAATGTTATTGAAATCGGAAAAAATGTATTTGATTGAACAAGAAAAAAAATCCAGATTCACAAAGTTTTGGTGGCTTAACTATAGACTTGTGTATTGTGAGTACAGATTAACAATGTGTTAATGATTCTGAGTCCATTTCGATCGTCATCATAGAGAGAATATATGGTTTTGGACCGATGTTTTCACTTTCAATTATATTTTAAACAAGTTTGTTCACTTTCAATTATACCCTTAAACAAGTGTGAGAATGTTATTTGTTGATGTTATATCAAAAAGATAAGAATTTATATTATACTATTTGTTAGAAAAATGCTAAATAACACGACAAATTCTCTCGCGAATCCTTCACGAGTGTACAACATTGCTTGCCGTTTATTCCCATCAAATCCATTATTAGTAGGAAATACCAGTTTCACCCTTTTCTATTAACATAAAAGCACCTTCGTGAAATTTTGCGAAAATAAATTTCGCTACATATAGCAGCGCTGTTTTAAAAAGATAAGTATAGTTTGTTAAAATATAAAAGTGCAAAATATATTATATTACTTAAATGTATTATAAAGGAAATACATGGTTTTAGGATGACTTTGTCACTTCAAATGATACCCTAAAACAAATTTGTGTATAAGAATGTTATTTGTTGGTGTCATTAAAAAATATAAGAATTTTTTTTAAGCCAGGAGAAAGATCAAGGGGAAACAGCGACAGCCCAACTAGGTTGGCACCTTGTTGAACCCCATACTCTGCTGTCAATTTAAAAAAATTATTAAAAAAAGAGAAAATTATATACAAGAGTGTACACTAGACCAAAACCCTCCAAAAAAGATTTTTTTTAAAAAAAAAAAAAGGGAAAAAAATAAACCATCGTCTAAGGGAATCAGAAACTAGGCAGACCACATCAGTCCCTAAAAAAATCAGCTAGCAAATCAGGCAGTAACACAAACAACCAAAATGAATGAATGAATTACCCATATTTGCCACCTTATATGCGCAACATATTGCAACTCTCGTGTCTGAGTTACCAAAACCTCACACATTCCTATAAAATACATTCATTAACACTTCATCATTTTTCCTTTTCAGCAACATTGCTCATATGAATACAACTATGGATATTTGGAGAGGCTAAGAATGGAGGGATGCACACTAAACTTGAAAAGGTGCCTCTGATGAAAAAGTGTTGCATAAAAAAGTGTTGCCAGAAGCAATAAATGTTGTAGTGATTCGGCCGTTGGAGATGGCAAGGTTGAGTTTATCGAGGTTGATCAAGCTACGTGCTTCGAACTCATCTTGGCTGCGAACTACTTGGATATCAAGACCTGCTGGAAAATTTATTCCAGGCTTTAGCAAAAAGTATCAAGGAGAAGAAACTCGAGGAGATTCGCCAGATTTTCAACGTTGAGAATGACTTCACTCCGGAGGAAGAGGAGAAAGTTCGTAACGAAAACATATGGGCTTTTGAATGATTATGTAACAAATCATCAATTTAGTTAAAGATTTATTTGTGATTATATTTTAACATTTTACAATCTCAATCAAGGATTTGTCATGTGGATTTATGTTATGCTTCGTTTTATTCATCAAAGGATTTTTCATGTGGATTTATTGTTATAATTTGCTCAGTTTGAACTTTATGTTCAAGCATATATATGGTTGATGTGTTTTGTTCCATAACATATTTATTGGTCCAATTTTCATTCATTTCCTTATTGCTCCAAAATATTCTTATAAAATTGACATTGTGAAAATGTGAATTTGTTATGTCCTGTATTGTTATTCCCATATGTGTTGTGAAATTGTGAACATGAACAATTTTATCATGTCAAAAGCATGTTGTAGTTGTTGTATAGTTGATGGCAGGTGAGTTGTTGTAGTTGATTCTTCATTATCCCATTGTGCAAGTCTTTTTATGCACCTGAGTAGCTAGTTACATTCTCAATCCTTGATTACCCTAGTCGTATATAAAATAAGAAGTTTAAGATATTTAGAGTATTAAATTAAATCCCTATTTTCTTTACAGTATACTCTCATAATTGACAATTGATATTTGGAGCATTGGTTAAAACTCTTGAAGATGACTTTTTCGTCTATTGCACTTATATTTAGCTCTAGGTATTAATGTATACAGTTGCACGAAAAGGATACGCAATTTTTATCTTAATTTTTTTTTCTTTTTTGAAGTATTTGTGTTTATCTTAATACTTTATCCGTTTCATAATATTTGTTCATTTTAAAAAATAACTTTGTTTCATAATACTTGTCACTTTCAAGTTTCATTGCAACATTACTTATTGTCTTGTCAATAATACCTTTATATATTTATTGTAGAGAAAGAAAAAATAGAATGTAATAATAAATGGTTAAGGGTATTATAGAAAACACACACATAATTTCTTCAAAACTAATCAAATTTATTGAAAATTTATTTGGTTTTTTGGTTACTACAATTTCTCTAATATGGACATGTATCTTGAAACGGAGGAAGTATTATATTCAATTTAATACTCATGACTATTAATTGCTTTTATTTACAAGACTATTAATTGCTCTATTTATTAAATATTGAATTTTTTTGAAAGGTTATTAAATATTGAATTTGTAATATTAAATATTACACGGTATCTATACTATCTATATCTATTCTATATATAAAAGAAACTACCTTTTCAGCACACTTTTGGGTTGGACTTTTCTTTCCAAAAATACCCTTAATTTTAAATTAACACATGTAACAAATAGATAAGAATAAATTTAAATATTAAAACAAATGTAACAAACAATATATGAATAAATGTATATCAATTTAATCAAAAAAATGTATATCTGTTTTTTTTTTCTTTATCATTTGAAAAGTATAACAAACTAGATATAGATTTAAACTTACTTTTTCATTATTTCAATTATACTCTTGAAAAAAACTTTTTCTATAATAAAGATTGTTATTCGTGTCATTAAAAAAAACAACGAGCATTTATATTTTTACTTTTAATTAAAGTCAAAATTTCATAAAAAAAATATCATTCATAATTTTCAAACGCCAGTACTCCCTCCGTCCCAAATTATAAGCAAAAAATACTCATTTTCTTTGTCCCAAATTATAAGCAAATAAGCAAAAAAGACCAACTTTTATCATATTTAATTATGTTGTTTCAAAAAACTATCTTTTTCAAAGAAAGATTAAATGCAAAGTGCATTCAATTTGCTCTATTTCATTTTCTCAATAACCAACAACCAATGAAAATTGTTTTTACATCTTCCTATAAAACTTATTTCAAAAATAACACAAAAAAACTATATTACAAACTACTTTCTTTTTTTTTGGTAATACAAACTACTATGATTTATTTTCTTAATAGTGTGATTTTTAAGAGTATCTAAATATTAAATGCTATATATTATAAAGAGATTCAATGTATTTGGTAATAAAATCTTTCAAAGAAATGTATTTGATAATAAAAGTGAATTGACTTATTTTCATAAAATAAAATAGAATTAAGCTTTTAATATTTCTTTTAATATTTATTTTCACTAGTAAAAAGATATATTACCCATTAGCATAACTTTTATGCAATATATATAACCAAGCAGCCAACTGATTAACGCAAACTCATACCATTGTGATTTCTGAAGTTTGAAAAGATAACAATACAATACAAACAACATGAGATCCCAATCCCTTGTTGTCCTCCTCCTTGTTTTGTTGGCCTCTGCGGCCAGGAATCAAGCTTTACCTGGTGGTTATAGCCCCATCAAGCACCTCAATGATCCACACGTGATCAAAATCGCCAGATTTGCTGTGATCGAATACGACAAGCAAAAAGGGACAGACCTGAAGCTCGAGAAGGTCGTCAAGGGTGAATCAAAAACTATTGCAGGGACCAACTACCGTCTCACCATTTCTGCCATCCATCGATCTGAGTCTAAGCCTAACTCTTATAATGCCACTGTGTTTGAGGATCCATCGGTTCATTTCAGGAGACTCATTGCCTTTATACCTGTTAATGCTTAAATATTATGTGATTTTATAGCATCATTCTCATGTATGCCTTAATATCATACCAATAAAATTTTATATTTTGTGTATCATAATGGATGATGCATCTAATTCTATGATATGATCGTCTAATTAACAATGACGCTATAAGCATACTTCCTTGTTATGATTTTGGGAAAAATTCAACTAGTTTTTTTACCTTAGTTTTAGCCTTTGAAAGGGAAAATTATTAATGTTATTGAAATCGGAAAAAATGTATTTGATTGAACGAGAAAAAAAAATACAGATTCACAATGTTTTTTACCATCCCGCTAAATTCTAAATAGACTGTGAAATCAGTTGAACATGTCAGGGAAGAAATATTAATTAAAGGTTATTTATAATGGAATATTTATCAGGCAGTGTCAGTTAACACACACAGGTTCAGTTATCAGTGTCAACTTTAGTGCGTCTTAGCAAGACTTTTAATAAAAAAGGGTAAATTGGTAAAATGGAACTTGAGACTATATAAGGGCCAAAACACCATCTTTTTTTCTTCATTTTCTCTGAATAACTCTCTCACTAAAACTGATCTTCCTTTCCCTCTCTCCCTCTAGCTTGCTCGGCCACCTCCCTCTCCACCTCAATCCCCATTTTTCTCACCTAAATTCTACTAAACTTCAACATGCAATGCTCTCACATGATTCTTATCACAAGTTGACCCCAAAAACAAGTCTCAATTCCCTCTTTCAACATGCAAAATTTCTATTTAAATAAAGGACTTCACTCAGTTCAAAAACTACATCAAAGAGTTTTTATTGAGTTGTCAAGAACTCTTTCTCTCTTCTCCCTCCAGCTTGTGTTGACGAGTTATTCTTCTCCTCATCTCCTTTTTTATGTCCCTTAGAAATTAAGAGTGTTCTTAAGACCTTAGTCCCTATTCGGTATATTGTCCCTTTAGAATTAAGAAAGGTCTTAAAAACATAGTTCATTCCATAATGTATGTCCCTTCAGAATAAAGAGTACTTTTATGATCATAGTCCCTTTTGGAACAATATTGTCCCGTCGAAATTAAGAATGATCTTAACATTATATAAATATTCTTTTAATATTTTTCTAATTGAGGAGAAGTTCAGAAGTTGAAATTGTGGTATCACCATACTTGAGTGGTCGTAGTGCCATATTAATATTTTGGAGAAATTAAAGTTAGAACGGTGGTAACACCATATTTGAGTGGTCTCAGCACCATAACAGAGTGGTAACAATATCATATTAAAGTGGTTTGAGTATTAATGAGTGGTCATGGTACTGATGAATGCACGTCAACACTAGTATTTTAGTCGTATTTGTGTCGTTTTTGTAATGTTTTTATAATCAAATGCATGTATACATGGTCAAATCAGTTGAAGATGAAGAAATGGAAACTTGTGAACAAATTAGAGAAGAATGCAAGAACTTTAGCTACTAGAGAAATCGTGCCACGATGGACCTGAATCGTGGCACGTTTGAAGCGTAGAATTTACCTTAGGATACTAGAAAAATCGTGGCACGATGGATCGTGTAACGTGCCACGATGGGTGAGTAAATTTACTGCCACATAGGATTAATGAGCAGATCGTACCACGATGGTCGCGAAACGTGGCACGATGGTGGGCTCTCTGAAACCTTAAAATTCTTTCTTTAAGAGCCAGAAGCGACCATAGATTAGGGGTTCGATTTTTAGACCAAGAAATAGCATAGGAGGCACCAGGAGACTGGAGAACACGCACTGGATATCACACCAACTCATAGTTGGTTCTGATTTATGAATGCTCACTATTTTCTATGTGTTTGATTATTTAGTTATGAGTAGCTAAACTCTTGGGATTGATTAATCCAAGATGAATCTATTGTGATCTGTGACACATGTATTTTTTGAACTCTTTGTTATCAATATAATTCTTTCTTTATTCATCATTACTCTTGCTTAATACTTTTCTTATAATGGTGTTTATGACTATTAACAGTAGCTTCTATCGATTGCATGAATTGAATTTAGGTTTCAATTGACTACTAACCCTAGCTATTGAACATGACCTACTAATTATTATTAACGCTACATATGAAACTAGAGATAAAAAGTTGTGAGTTAAGACTTAGGGTTAACGAACTAGAACATCGCTTCCAAAATTATTCAATCAGTTTAAGAGATTAAATGGTTATATCCTAGGAAAGAGCTTTAAGTCAAGAGATTGGAAGAATACTTTGATGAAATCACTTATTATCATATCCCTAGAGAAGAAAATCAACTGGTTGATGCTTTGGCTACATTGTCATCCATGCACAAAGTAACACTAGCCTCTTATAGAGATGAATCATCGGGAAAAGCCAGCCTACTTCTTAACAGCCGAAGTGGGGCATGATGAAGAACCATGATATCATGACATCAAGAAGTCAAGAACTATCTCCAAAAGCAAGAATACCCCTTGGGTGCATCCAATGCACATAAGAAAAACCTGAGAAGTTTAGCATCCGGCTTCTTCCTAGATGGAGAGGTGTTGTAAAAAAAGGAATAATGATATAGTTCTCCTCTGTTGTGTGGATTAAAGGGAAACTGATCAACAAGATTATGAGATCCCCAACAAGATTATTACTAATAATGCCAGCAACTTGAACAATCAAACAATAAAGGAATTGTGTGGCAACTTCAAGATTGAACGCCACAACTCATCACCATACCGGCCCAAGATGAATGGAGTCATAGAAACATCCAATAAGAATATCAAGAGAATCATACAAAGGATGGTGAAGACCTACAAAGACTGGCATGAGATGCTCCCCTTTGTGCTTCACGGATACAGAACATCAGTTCGCACCTCAACAAGGGAAACTCCTTTCTCTCTAGTACATGGCATGGAAGCAGTACTCCCAGTAGAGGTCGAGATTTCTCATTGAGAGTCTTGATGGAGGTTAAACTTGAAGAAGTATACTGGGTTCATACTCGACTTGACCAACTTAACCTCATTGAAGAGAAAAGGATGACAACCTTGTGCCACGGTCAGTTGTATCAACAGAGGCTCAAGAGGGCATTTGATAAGAAAGTCCGTCCAAGACAATTCAGGGAAGGTGACTTAGTACTGAAAGTCATATTACCCATTCACAAGGACACCCACATAAAATGGACTCCTAATTATGAAGGACCATATGTTGTGAAAAAGGGCGCACTCCCAGTGAACTATGACGTTAAACAGCCTAAATAATCCTGACTACTATGGACGGAGAAGAGTTCCCACTCCCAGTGAACTATGACGCAGTCAAGAAATACTATGCCTGAATAAAAGGAATAAAAAATAAAAGCTCACTAAGTTGAAAACCCGAAAGGGAGGCTTAGGTAGAAAAGGGTATCTCGGTGGATTGATAGCTCACAACGGGCAATCCAGGAAAAAGTTAGGGAATACATAATAAAAAGAAAAAGGCATAAGACTGCGATCCTTGACCTCGCATGGAAAAGTTTGGCCCGGTCTCCATTCTCAAAAGCAAGGTGTTGTGAACCCAAGATCATGAGGAAGGATGGCATTGTTATGATTCAATGGATTTCATTTATTGTTCATAGTCATCATCTTAGCTTCAATTTGCAATCTCCTCTTCAAGGGATTTACATCCTTTTGTAATAACTTTTTGCACCTTTGTGCAAATCAATAAAATTCTCATCCACACTCTTTTTTCTTGTTAGCTCGTTTTTATGTTTCAAATTGTGTGCATTTAGGCTATTTATTTATGACCAGTAAAGCATTAAAACATTGAAAACAAAAGACATTTAAAATTAGCAAACGACTTTGATGTTTAAAGTGCTCAAATCCTGGCTATCACAATGAGATGCCCCTATCCACACCACATGTCATCCTGGCTATCATAATGGTCTGATCGGACGAAAGCTGTCATTCCTTGTTAAAGATTCGACAGGGTAACTAGCAGGAAACATTGACTTCCAAAGGTCCACTTCACCACTTCAACAAAGGAAGATTGATGGCATACAATAAGGTGCCCCTATCCACACCACATGTCATCCTGGCTATGACAATGGTCCGATCGGACGAAAGCTGCCATTCCTTGTTAAAGATTCGACAAGGTAACTGGCAGGAAACATTGACTTCCAAAGGTCCACTTCACCACTTCAACAAAGACATAAATGCTCGAGTCCCCAGGCGTCGGGAACAAACTGAACTCCCCAACAAAATTCATGCATCATGCATCCAAATTCACGCATTTAAGCTCATGTATCCAAACTCACGCATCTAATCAGACATTTCATCTACATTAACTTTTCATTCTTAGGTATCAAACATGCATAAACAATCATTGCACAATTCAATGCATAAACCATCATCGCATCATCCCAAGCATGCATTCATGAAAGCAGATTCAAAGGTTCCGCCCCGCAGAGTACATCCTTCAGCCTTTTAATCACAGAAAACACAGTGCAACCTTTTCCCCAGCAAGTCGGTTGATAAACCACCTCCCCGCAAGTCGATTGATAAATCGTCTCCCCAATAGTTTTGTTGAAGAGTTACAGGATATGTCCAACTGGTCCCCCAACGAGTCTTCTGAAATAATCCTTCTATAGGATACCATAAGCTCTATCCTCAGCAACCCCTCCATGCAGAGCCCCACAATGAATACTCAAAGATTGACATTCAGTTAGAATGGTTGGATGAGATCTACTCATTTTATCCTTTTCGTTAGTATATATAATGGGGATACATTGTTTTTAGTAGTAATTTTTTCCAATTATGTTCTTCATTTAACTATTTTGGTTACAATTTTATCCTTTTATTATATTATTTAAAATTTAATCAAAAAAATTAGCTATATCTTATTACAATAAGAAAAATCCCACTACAATAAGAATCAATTTACACTTGAAAGAGAGCTTATTTTGGTTTATTTACCAAAAATTTATAACTCACACAATTATATACAATAGAAAAGAAAAAAAGAATATAAATAATTGTTAAAACTCTTGAAGATGAGTTTTTTTTCCATTGTAATCATATTTAGCTCTGGAAAATAATGTATACACATGCACGAAGAGGATACACAATTTTTACCTTAATTTTTTTTTAAAAATATTTGTGTTTACCTTAATATTATAATCAATGTAATACTCATGACTATTAATTTCTTTTTTTTACAAGACTATTAATTGCTATATTTATTAAATATTGAATTTTTTTGAAAGGTTATTAAATATTGAATGTGTAATATTAAATATTATACGGTATATATTATAAAGAGATGTCATGCATTTAAAAAAAGTGATTTGATTTAATTGCATAAAATAAATAGAATTAAACTTTTGACTTTCTTTTAATCAATTTGAAAGTTTTGACTTAATTTGATTTATTTTCACTAGTAAAAAAATGTATTCCTAACTAGACATGACTATCATGCAATGCCAGCGTCAAGACGAGTGGTCAGTGTCCATCTTTTGTCTTTCCATTTTTATTGATAAGGAACGTTAAAAATTGATTATGTAAACCGTAATACCAGAAGAAAAAATATTACATCAAAACACAATATTTTACATAAATAGGATTTGTTTTTACATGTATAATATTGCTCCTATTGTTGGGGATTGTTCCCCTTATAATCGTGGATTTTTCCTATTTTAATGAAATTTAATAAAGTTTTTAATTGATAACTTAAATGACAAGTAAAAATGAAAGAAAATTTTTTAGTCAAAAGGGTGTATATCCTTTATTTATTGGTATAAAAAAATAAATATTTGTTTTAGAGGATAGAAATATTAAATGTTATATATGTCAAAGAGATTCAATGTATCTGGTAATAAAATCTTTCAAAAAAAAATTGTACTATTTGATAATAAAAGTGAATTGACTTATTTTCGTAAAATTAAATAGAATTAAACTTCTAATATTTTTTTTGACCGGGTTTAAACTTTTTTATTAATTTGATTTATTTTTACACTAGTAAAAAGATATATTACCTCCTTAGCGTAACTTTCATTGAATATATATAACCAAGCAGCCAACAGAATAACGCAAACTCACACCATTGTGATTTCTGAAGTTTGAAAAGATAACAACACAATACAAACAACATGAGATTTCAATCCCTTGTTGTTCTCCTCCTTGTTTTGTTGGCCTCTGCGGCCAAGAATCAAGCTTTACCAGGTGGTTATAGCCCCATCAACCCCAATGATCCACATGTGATCGAAATCGCCAACTTTGCTGTGACAGAATACGACAACAAAAAAGGGACAGACCTGAAGCTCGAGAAGGTCATCAAGGGTGAATCAGAAACTATTGCTGCAGGGACCAACTACCGTCTCACCATTTCTGCCATCCATGGATCTGAGTCTAAGCCTAACTTTTATAATGCAACTGTGTATGACAAGCCATCGGTTGAATACAGGATACTCCTTATCTTTATACCCGTTAGTGCTTAAATATTATGTGATTCATCACTCTCATGTATGTATGCCTTATTATCATACCAATAAAATTTTATATTTTGCATATCATAATGGATTATGGATCTAATTCTATGATATGATCGTCTAATTAACAATGACGCTATAAGCATACTTCCTTCTTATGATTTTTTGGAAAATTCAACTAGTTTTTTGTACCTTAGTTTTAGCCTTTGAAAGGGAAAATTATTACTGTTCTTGAAATCGGAAAAAATGTATTTCATTGAACGAGAAAAAAAAAAGTCCAGATTCACAATGTTTTAGTGGCTTAATTAACTATAACTTGTGTTAATGAGACAAAGTCCATTTCGTTCGTCATTATATAGAGAATATACTGTTTTAGACTGTCGTTTTCACTTTTAATTATATTCTTAAACAAGTTTGTCTACTTTCAATTATACCCTTAAACAAGTGTGTGAATTCTATTTGTTGATGTTATTTTAAAAAGATAAAATTTATATTATATTTGTAATATTGTTGGTGTCGTTGAAAAAAATAAGTATAGTTTGTTATATTATAAAAGTGCAAAATAAATTATATTATTTTCCTATATAAACATAAATACATGGTTTTAGGATGACTTTGTCACTTCAAATGATACCCTTAAACAAATTTGTCTATAAGAATGTTATTTGTTAGTGTCATTAAAAAATATAAGAATTTTTTTTTTTGCTAAGTCAGGAGAAAGGACAGACATCAAGGGAAAACAGAGAGTCAGCGACAACCCAACCCTGCTGAACCCCTATCCTCTGCTGCCAATCTAAATAAAAATATATTAAAAAAAAGAGAATTATATAAAAGAGGGGGACTAGACCAAAACCCTCCAAAAAAAGATTAAAAAACTAAATAAAAATAAAAAAAGGAAAGAAAAAAAAAATAAACCACTGTCTAAGAGAATCAGAAACTAGGCAGACCACATTGGTCCCTAAAAAATCAACTAGCAAATCAAGCGGTAACACAAACAACCAAAATGAATGAATGACCCATATATTCCACCTTACTGAAGCCTACGCAATTTTATTTTATGTGTTTTTGATGATGTTCTTTAGTTTACCTTTTGATAGTTATCTTGTTCTTAGTTTTCTAGCATATAGTATTGTTAAAGCACCCAACATCTATTTCTAATTGTACTAAGATTCACTTGTGTCATGTGCATTGCTAGCTTTTTTGAAAATTAGCCATATCTTATCTTTTTACTGGTTGAATCGATTCATAAAATTGTGAATCATATCATCTGAAGTTTCTGACTTCAAATGAAACGATTCACCAGAATTTGAATCGCATCACGTTTGAATCGATTCAAAATAGTTTGAATCGCATCATGATTTCTTTTTGACTTGCACCGAATCAATTCATAAAGGGTTGAATCGATCCATTCTTCTTCATCCTAAGCTCACTTGAATCGATTTACATTTACACTGAATCGTATCAATCTTCATAGGTTTCTGGCTTGTATTTTTGTTGTATGAATCGATTCACACATTTAATGAATCGATTCACTATGTTGTTTTTGGCCAAAATTTTACACTTGCCACCCCTTTCTATATATACTCACTTCCTCACTACTCCCAAAGTATAAAATAATTTGCATCTATTCTCTCTAGGTCTCAAAAACTCATTGTTCATAAATTCTTCAAGATTAAACATTTTTTCTTAGAACCACTTTGTGCCTTGAGTCATATGATTTGCTAGGGTGCTAATAGGGATTGTAAGTTAGTTTTTTCAAGGAAATTGGTTGGGTTTAATCAAGGTTCCAAAGTGAAGTGAATAATATCATTCCACCTCCAAAGGTCTTAGGGGTTATTTCTAATTGTTCTTGTGTTCAAGGGGATCCATTTGTCAGATGTAGCATCAAAGAGCTTGAGTGAAGAGTTCGAAGGGTTGAACGGGAAAATTGAGGATTCGAAGACATCAAGAATCACCAAATTCGAAGGTTATTTGAAGTTTGGGGGAGTGCTTACATAGGGTTTGAAGAACTAGGATAGTTTCAAGGAACTCTTGTAATCACATTTGTATTCGACATTATTACTATTAGTGGATGACTTTGGTGGAGACGTTTTTCACCAAGAAGAGTAGACGTAGCCCGAAGCGAGGACGAAAGGGTGACTGTAAAAATATCGGTGTCTTTCTCTTTTCTTTATCCTCTTTAATTTTCGTTAATTGTATATGTTAATTGATTAATTAATAGAGTAGAAATTAATAATTAATCTACGTAGTTTTTGATAAAAATTGATCTAATTCCTTGAATTTGGTTTTTACTATTGTACTTGGATCGATTAGTTTTAATTTCTGTCCAATTCATCAATTGCATATACATTGTGTTTTTGATTGATAGTTTGTTATATTTTCTTAGGATTTGAAATTGTTTAGTTTTGCAAATTGTTCAAGAATTGTTAATATTTGATTGTAATAAGATTTACATTGTGAACCTCTCTATTCTATAGTGAATCTTATTGACACATAGTATTAACTTTTTGTAATTGTTGTGATTGTTCAAGCTTGTTTCCAATTAGTCAAAACATTTCAAATCCTTTTGCTAAAACTCCCTAAAACTTTTAAAACCTCTATTTACACACACCCCCCCCCCCCCCCCCCCCCTGGAGAATAGTGCAACTCTCGTGTCCGATTTACCAAAACCTTGCACATTCCTATAAAATACATTCATTAACGCTACAACATTTTTCCTTTTCAGCAACATTGCTCATATGAATACACCTATGGATATTTGGAGAGGCTAAGAATGGGAGGATACACACTAAACTTGAAAAGGTGCCTCTGATGAAAAAGTGTTGCCAGAAGCAATAAATGTTGTAGTGATTGGGCCGTTGGAGATGGCTCACCCCCTGAACAGGTTCAATACTGAGGCTTCCCAATCTGAAGTTGCTTTAATGTTTGCTTCTGCTTCTTCGATTAGACAGGTGTGAACGGCAATTCTGCTGCCTCCTTATCATAAGCACAAACCCTACGCCTCAATTCCATATACTGCTGCATAATCGAATTACTAGCTGGCCTATCCTCAAGAGTTCTGACAATGAGACCTTTGAGGTCGAAGAGGCGGTTGTTTTGGAATCGCAGACGATCAAGCACGTGATCGAGGACGATTGTGCCAAAAACGGAATCCCTCTTCCAAACGTAACCAACAGGATATTGGCAAAGGTTCTTGAGTATTGTAAGAAACATGCCGAGGCTATGAGTTCCGAAGGAAAACCCTCTGAGACTGATCTTAAGGCTTGGGGCGATGAGTTTGTCAAGATTGATCAGGCTACGCACTTCGAACTCATCTTGGCTGCGAAATACTTGAATATCAAGAGCGTCCTGGAAATTTTCTTCCAGGCTATAGCAGAAAGTATCAAGGAGAAGAAACTCGAGGAGATTCGCCAAATTTTCAACATTGAGAATGAGTTCATTCCGGAGGAAGAGGAAAAAGTTCGTAATGTAAACAAATTAATGGTAGGTGAGTTGTAGTTGATTCTTCATTATCCTATCGTGCAAGTCTTTTTATGCACCTGAGTAGTTAGTTACATTTTTATTCCTTGATGACCCTAGTTGTATATAAAATAAGAAGTTCAAGATATTTAGAGTATTAAATCCCTATTTCCTTTACAGTATACTCTCATAATTGATAATTGATATATGGAGGATTGGTTGCTTGTATGCAGAATTGCTCAAGTGGCAAGCCATACAACTTTGCTGCAGGGGGATCTGTTTGCTCCATTTCAGATGCTAATCACATGTTGTCTATGCATATCCCTCTTTTGGTTTGTCTTAAAGTAGTTTTGAACTTTTAATAACTTTTTTGATAGTCTTGGAACTGTACTTGATTTTCATTGACATGATTCAAGGGATGCTATCCGATGATCACAACAAGATTTAAATCATGATGTAGACTTTTTGTACCCTTTTTATGAGACTTTTTGTAATGTAAGAGAAAGATAGATCACACAAAGTCACGGTTGACTTTCCTGCAAAGTCATCAAATCTCAATCACTTCATTTGAGACTATAAAACTTCATCTAATACTTATATGTTGATTGTGTGGGGGAATGTCTTTATCTAATACTATTATAACTTCTATGAAGCACGAATACTCACATGGACACCGAACACGACACAGACACTGATACATCGACATTGTTTATAATTTAAGAAAATCACATAATTTAATGTAATTATAATGTGCTGGTGTCGTGTCTGACTCCAAGACACGTCTAATACAAGGAGTGTCCCTGTTAATAACTTTAATTTTAATCCTCGTAAACATTGATGCTATCATTGTCTAAACACGACTTGTTGTGTGTGTAAGTCGATTGAAATTATGCTATTGCGATCATTGTTGGTTTGATTATTGTTGTGGTTAAATACATGTGTATAAGTTATAGGTTTGAGCTCCGCTAGTGTTTTGGCGAGATTTAAATGCAAATACATTTGTAGGCATTCTTTGAACCTGAATGTTTTCTCTGTTCTAAACTGGAGCATGCAGTTGCTCTTAATTAGCTATAAAATTAAAATTGGGGGAAATATTGCACAAGAACTACTTGGATGTTGCCTTTCTCTTCAATAATCATGTTGCCATGTCTTTTTCTTCAAATTTGTAATTGTATTCCTCTTCTTCCTGACTCTAATCAAAGATTAATAAAATTCCTCTTCTTCCTGACTCTAATCAAAGATTAAAATAAATAACTAAATTTTTATCTCTCTTTCAATTCATTAAACCTTTGCTCTTTGACACAAATAAAAATCTATACACAATGCATAATATATATAAGGTTTGGGGTTCAAACTCCAGTCACCAACAAAAAAAATCTAGAATTAAAAGGAAACTCAGCTTGCTCTAAGAAAAAAATCATCGTCCTTCATAACTACCAAGAGCATGAACTTCTTCTAACACAATTTTCCACGTCAATAACTTGAGTTTTTTATGCCAATTTTCCATGTTACAGGTACATATTGAATACAAATTAGAGGAATGTCAACACAGAGATGAGAAACGCAATAGTCGACAAGTAATCAAGCAAACACTGATAGAGCTAGTATAATCCCTACGTCATATGGTAATATTTGTATTAAGAGGATTTTCCTATGTTTAGCACTCCATGCATGACTGGAAAAAATTAAATTGTAATATATTATTACTTTTCTATAACTTTTAATGAATTGAAGGAATGGTTCATATTAGAGAAGAAGAAACTTGTTTTTGTATATTTTTTCATTTTTCAAACCTAGACACCATGTAATCAAACCACGTCATCAAAATTGAACACATAAGTATTGAAATACAAGAGGGGTCATCTAACTAGAAAGGGAGAAAAAGAGAGGGTGCAAAATTGCTAAAAGTGAAATTAAGCCTATTTTCTTTATATATAGTATGGATATCATTTGTAATTTACACAAAAAAATTCTATAAAATATTGTTGATAATCTACTTGCGTTAATGCAAGAAAAGGGGCGGAAAGACGGACACATAACACTACTAGAAAATTTGCTTTTTGCGACAGAAATTTGTGAGGGATTTTGAGGGTTGTAGTTATGTTGTCCCAGTGATGGATTTTGTGAGAGTATCAGTCGTCGCTATATATCCGTCACAAATTCTCTTAGAAATTTGCTACGGTTTATATCCCGCGGGATTTTCTGACAGATTTATTTTGCGTCAGAAATTTGTGACGGTGAACTGGTTTGAAATATCCGAAATATGAGATTTGCTCGTATATTTATAGTTTGCGACCGAACAAAAACCGGCGCAAAGAGGGATGGATATGATTTTCCCTCGCTAACTTTTTCTGTCCCCAATCTTACGACGGTTTTCGTTTGCGTCGCAAAATCCGTCAAAAACTGGTAAGTGATGAAATTTAGCACATTTTGCGACAGATTCCATCTGTCACTAAATTCAAATTTTCTAGTTGTGATGAGTGCCCATCTTTTTCGTTAGTATATATAATGGGAATACATTGTTTTGTAGTAGTCATTTTTTCCAATTATGTTCTTCTGTTAACTATTTTGGTTTCCATTTTATCCTTTTTATTATATTATTTAAAATTTAATCAAAAATATTAGCGTAATCTTATTACAATAAGAAAAAATCCCACTACAATAAGAATCAATTTACACTTTAAAGAGAGCTTATTTTGGTTTATTTACCAAAATTTATAACTCTCACACAATTATATACAATAGAAGAAAAAAAAATCAATAATTGTTAAACTCTTGAAGATGAGTTTTTCGTCCATTGTACTCATATTTAGCTCTAGGAATTAATGTATACAGTTGCATGAAGAGGATACGCAATTTTTACTGATTTGTCCGGTGAAAACGGTTGAGTCGCAACGATGACAAAGAATGCTTCAGTGAATCAGTAACAGCTTCCGGTGCGGTGGCGATGACTCTTCACGGTGGAACATAAGGTGCCTGCAGGCACGTTAGCACTCCAACGCTCAAGTCAGTAATGGAACTGAGAGAGAACGTGTAAGAAGTGTTGTGGAAAGTGATGCGTACCTTAAGGGTGAAGTAAGTTCACCCTTATATAGGCGCGCGTTAGGGATAACTGTCTTCGGCTTATACGACGTATGATTAGGAGCGGGGAAGGACACGTGTAGCATCAGGGACAGATCCACCATAAGGCATGGTGTGGCAGCTGGCACACCAGATTATTTCCCTTTTTAGTATATACGTGACTTAAATAATTATAAATATAGTATAAGTCATCAACATGTCATAGTTTCTTTCTTGGCCTAGCGGTACATGCTTGATGGTTGATTCGCAGGTCGTAATATTAAAAAGGGTGTTACATGGAATTGAACCTGTAACACCATGGTAAAATGCTCTCACCCAAACCATTTTGCTATACTATATATAGTTGCTTTGAAAGTTTTGTCATACAAATATCAAATGTCTGGGTCCGCCCCTGTTAGCGTGATCCCATCATGAGGCGTACTCATGTGTCACACGGTGCATGCAAATTGGCGTGCTCCCTTAAATGCGTAGCTTTAAGACGGCGTATTATTGTACACGTGTAGCCGTGTGAATGGTCTTGTGACCGGTTCAGAACATTTACCTTAATATTCTTTTTCTTTTTTGAAATATTTGAGTTTACCTTAATATTATATTCAATGTAATACCCGACTATTAATTGCTATATTTATTAAATATTGAATTTTTTTTAAAAGGTTATTAAATATTGATTGTGTGTATGTATATATATATATATATATATATATATATATATATATATATATTAAATATTACATTGTATATATTATAAATAGATGCCATATAATTAAAAAAAGTGATTTGATTTATTTGCATAAAATAAAATAGAATTAAACCTTTGACAGAATTTGACTTATTATCACTAGAAAAAATATATATTCCTAACTAGACATAACTTTTATGCAATACCAGCGTCAAGATGAGTACGTCAGTGCCCATCTTTTGTCATTCCATTTTTATTGATAAGGAACGATAAAATGATAATAAAAAAAATTGATTATGTGAACAGTAATATTAGAAGAAAAAATATTAGTCATCGTGAGTTTAACTCAGTTGGTAGGAACAATGCATAAATATATGCAAGGTTCAGGTTCGAACCCCGGACACCACAAAAAAAAAAAAAAAATATTACAACAAAATACAATATTTTCCATAAATAGATTTGTTTTTACGTGTATAATATTGCTTCTAATTCGGTGTATATCCTTTATTTATTGGTATGAATAAAAAATATTTATTTTAGAGGAGGTATAAATAAATATTAAATATTTTTAAGAGGATCTAAATATTAAATGCTACTATATATTATAAAGAGATTCAATGTATTTGGTAATAAAATCTTTCAATAATGTATTTGATAATAAAAGTGAATTGACTTATTTCATAAAATAAAATAGAATTAAACTTTTAATTTTATTTTTTTGACCAAGTTTAAACTTTTTTATTAATTTCATTTATTTTCACTAGTAAAAAGATATATTACCCCATTAGCATAACTTTTATGCAATATATATATAACCAAGCAACCAACAGATTAACGCAAACTCACACCATTGTGATTTCTTAAGTTTGAAAAGATAACGATACAACACAAGCAACATGAGATTTCAATCCCTTGTTGTTCTCCTCCTTGTTTTGTTGGCCTCTGCGGCCAGGAATCAAGCTTTACCTGGTGGTTATAGCCCCATCAAGGACCTCAATGATCCACATGTGATCGAAATCGCCAAATTTGCCGTTACCGAGTATGACAAGCAAAAAGGGACAGACCTGAAGTTCGAGAAGGTCGTCAAGGGTGAATCACAAGTTGTTGCAGGGACCAACTACCGTCTCACCATTTCTGCCATCCATGGATCTGAGTCTAAGCCTGACTCTTATGAAGCTATTGTGTATGAGAAGCCATCAGAGCATTTCAAGAAACTCGTTTCCTTTACACATGTTAATGCTTAAATATTATGTGATTTTATAACATCATTCTCATGTATGCCTTATTATCATATCAATAAAATTTTATATTTTTCTTTCAAAAAAAAATTATATTTTGTATATCATAATATTGGATTATGAATCTAATTCTATGATATGATCGTCTAATTAACTATGAGGCAATGAGCATACTTCCTTGTTATAATTTTCTGGAAAATTAAAATGGTTTCATATACCTTAATTTTAGCCTTTGAAAGGGAAAATTATTATTGTTCTTGAAATTGGAAAAAATTTATTTGATTGAACGAGAAATAGAAAAAAAAGATCCAAATTCACAATGTTATATTGGCTTAACTATAGACTTGTGTTTTGTTTATTTTACAAAAATAAACGATATTCATTCATTCAAATTGATAGAGTAAATTGATACAATAAAAATTCAAAATCGTTAAAAACAAAAATGATGGATCTGCGGACAAACTCACAACATCCATGTTAATAGCATAAAACGGCAGAGTACATATGCTTACAAATGTGACTATATTCAAGCCACTAAAATACTCATGTTTCCATATCTACAACATTGACGACAGAGAAATCATTGATTGAATTTGCACTTGATCAAAGTTAATCCTTCAACCTGAATCAAATAAACACTGCTCTATGACGGAAAATCGAAAACACACCACATAAATACGGAAAAAAATAAACAAAGTCGTGCTAGACAACGAAATCACAAAACCAACGAAAGAAAGCTGAAAATGTGTGAAAAATCACTTATATAACTAAAAAAGAAAGAAAAACAATTCAGATAGGTGATTTCAGGTCAAAATTGATTCTAAATCACCCCTCCTTAGTAGATCAATAAGAAGAAAAGTTGTGACGATTGTGGTTTCCGCTCCTTATTATAATGTTATAAGAAAAAAAAAGGCTTGTGTTTTATTTTGTCAAAGCAGAGATTGACAATGTGTTAATGCGCCAGTCAATTTTGTTCGTCGTCATAAAATGGATAGCTCTATTTATTTATTTTTTATAAAGGATAGGTCAATTTTCTTATTGAAGGGATATTATATTTGTTATATTATATCGTTGGTGTCTTTGAAAAAGATAAGTTTAGTTTGTTGCAATATTAATGTGTAAAATATCTATATTTATAATTTGGCTTAACTGCACTTTTTGCCCCTTAAGTTTCGAACTGTTGCGATTTTGGCCCCCTATTAAAAAAATGGCTAAAATGACCCCCCATGTTTAGGGAAATATGTTTTTTTGACCCCCTAACATAAGGGAAATATACACTTTTGACCCTTTATCTTTACAAAAAGTTGCGATTATGACCCCTTTTTTGGGACACGTGGCATCTTCTCAGCCATTTTTTGACGAAAGGGGCCAAAATTGCCATTTTTTTAATAGGGGGCCAAAATCGCAACATTTCAAAACTTAAGGGGCAAAAAGTTCAGTTAAGCCTTATAATTTTAATTGAAATCAAATTTATAAAAACTATATCTTATTTATAAATCTTAACTGGTCAAGCTATACTTAACTCTAATTCTAACCTAAAAATTTCCCTCCTTTAGCATCACATTAATTGTTGATGACCTATACTCCTCATTTGAATTTCAAATTCAAATTCATTAATTGATGCTGACTTATTCATCACATTAATTGCTATAGAAAATCCCACTTCATGGCTTTTCAGTACCAGATATAGAATTAACTTCAGAGTGCCATAACATGTTATCATTGATACATCTCGGTAACAATCAATTTACATCTAACAAAAAAATTGGTTGTTACACACTGCTCAACGTGAAGCATCTAGAGAAAAATTCAATCACTCATGTCACTTATCCTTTATTATAAAAGCTAGACTTGGTTGGCTACCATGTTTGCCCTAATTCACCCTACTTTGCCTTAATCCCTAGCATTTTTCTCTCCTAAACATGTACTAATTGCTAATCTAATCTCATCCGTTCATACTCTATTTTCACACTTGATCACACCCGTTGATTCAAACTCTAAAAATGTTCTCTCATATAACTTAGTTAATGCAATTGAAGATGTATTAAATGCTAATCAAGTCGGTCAACAACCCCCCTACACTAATTGCTAATCTAATCTCACCCGTTCAAACTCTATTTTCACACTTGATCACACCCGTTGATTCAAACTCTGAAAATGTTCTCTCATATAACTTAGTTAATGCAATTGAAGACGTAATAAATGCTAATCAAATCGGTCAACAACCCCCTGCACTAATTGCTAATCTAATCTCATCCGTTCAAACTCTATTTTAACACTTGATCACACCCGTTGATTCAAACTCTAAAAATGTTCTCACATATAACTTAGTTAATGCAATTGAAGACGTAATAAATGATAATCAAATTGGTAAACAACCCCCCTGCACTAATTGCTAATCTAATCTCACCCGTTCAAACTCTATTTTCACACTTGATCACACCCGTTGATTCAAACTCTCAACCGTATATATCATATAGAAACGAACATATTTGCCCTAATTCACCTCAATTTACCCTAATCCCTAGCATTTATCCCTCATAAACATATATTTATTGCTAATTTAATCTCACCCGTTGATTCAAACTCTATTTTCAAACTCCTCATTTTCTCTCATTTAACTTAGTTAATGCCAATTGAAAACGAATAACACACTTTTAATGCAATTGAAGACGTAGTTAATGCTAATCAAGTCAGTCAACAACCCCCTACGTCTCAGCCATAGATCTCATAACAACCCCCTACGGGTCAAGCTAGCATTTAGCCCTAAACACTCCAAGTTTTCACTCCCTTGCTATCATTTAATGCGATCATGAATGAGAATAGATACAAATAATGACAGACATGAATGATAATAAATACAAATAACTACAACAATAATTACAAGAATGTTTACTTCTATCACTCCCAACTAACCATTAAACACCCAAGCATTTATCATGATCTTTGATATACATTTATGCAATGAATATGAGATTCAAACTACCCAATCATCATCCTCTAAGTATACATATAACTATGATTAAAACTCTCCATTCCACTCTATGTATACATGTGCGTTGACACCCTCCTTTGTTTGCAGTTTACATACAGCTATAACGAATTCTATCAACGTATCATCAGACCTCTAATGGCTGAACATGATGTTGAAACCATGTTGGTGTTGCATTCCTTGAAAGGTTAGTAATCTATTTATGTTCGATGCTTATTCTATGTGTTCATTCGGACTTTAAAATAACATTTTTTTTCTTCATGTTTTTACAGCTCCATTGGATCCAATTACGATCAAAATTGTCCATGTGAAGGTTGAGTCCGTCAAACAAAATTGAGATTGATTGCGTGTAATTTGCATTTGTGCAATTTTGGTCCTGTGGCATTTTGCATATGTTCAAATTGCAACTTTATTCAATGTTGCTGGATTGTTTTTATTTTGGTTGCAAGTACTTTTAGTTATCATCTAATGCCTTTATGTTGATGGTTTTGTAGTCCAAGCTAAGTATTTTATCAATCCTCATGATTTCGTTTGTGTTATAATCGATTTACAATTGTTGCTACAGATCCAGTTTTCATTGTTATAAGTTGCAACTTATTAGCAGATACCGTATTATAAGTTAGTTTGGTAAGGGATGATGTTAAAAAGAAAAGGCATTCCTATAGATTTCATCAAATACACTAATGAATTTTGACTTAGTGTGATATAAAGCCAATGAATCTCACTTTTCCTCTGTATCGTATAACTATAAGGGTTGGAACTTGATACAATACTTTTAAGGATTAGAACTTTATACAGTTACAGATGCATAGTGTGGAAACAAGCATATATAAACAAATGTATATTCGATTGATCTATTAATCACCAACTAATATGAGAAGCATATAAGATACATAATTAGAACAAAGTTCTTCCGACACTTATCAATGGATAAAAAGCCATTTGCATGATAATTTCTAATGTGTTCAATACTACTATGCGAGTAGCAAATGCTGTCACACTAATGAAAGAGTGCAAAGTAGATTTAAATTGACAGTTTATTATGACATTAATTCTTATTGACCAAATTCTTATTGCCTAAGGTGACTCTTACGTTTACTTATGTGATGCAGAATGAGTATTAATGTAATTAATAAACGTGATGGAATTGACAACGTCACAATTAATAGGAGACAATCAGAATTATTAGCATTAAGATCAAATGTTAGACTTCTAAGTGGTGCATCTGATATGGATATAGAAGAAAGAAGAGTGTTCTCTTTATCAAATGTCGTTTACCATGAAATATTTCGTAACATATGATGATAAATGTAAAACGTTAACAATAAGTAGACTACGACCTTATCGATTTGTTATCATTATTTTAAATTAGGGCTAACTTAAACTTTATCATGCTACTTTTATTGGTTACTATACATTCATTATGCTATAACTTATTCGTTTATATTTCATTTGGTAAGACCCGTGCAATAACACAGGTCAAAAGTCTAGTATTAATAAATCTTAGATGGTGAGGTTATACTTAACCCTAATTCTAACCTAAAAATTTCTCTCCTTTGGCATCGCATTAATTGTTGATGACCTATACTCTTTATTTGAATTTCAAATTCAAATTCATTAATTGATGTTGACCTATTCATCGCATTAATTGCTCTAAAAAATCTCACTTCATGGCTTTTCAGCACTAGATATAGCTTTAACTTCAAAGTGGATTGGAAGTTTCATAGCATGTTATCATTGATACATCTCGGTAACAATCAATTCACATCTAACAAAAAAAATTGTTTGTTACACACTGCTCAACGTGAAACATATAGAGAAAAATTCAATCACTCATATCTCTTATTAATAATTCTTAACTGGTCAAGCTATACTTACCTTAATCCTAACCTAAAAATTTGTCTCCTTTAGCATCGTATTAATTGTTGATGACCTATACTCCTTATTTGAATTTCAAATTCAAATTCATTAATTGTTGTTGACCTATTCATCGCATTAATTGCTCTAGAAAATCCCACTTCATGGCTTTTCAGCACCAGATATAGCATTAACCTCAGAGTGCATTGGAAGTTTCATAGCATGTTATCATTGATACATCTTGGTAACAATCAATTCACATCTAACAAAAAAATTGTTTGTTACACACTGCTCAACGTGAAGCATCTAAAGAAAAATTCAATCACTCATATATTAAATTAAAAGTAAAAATTATTGTAAATTTCAATATTTATTTCTCTATTCATACCCCCTGTTGTTTGCAGATTTTTTTTTTTGTTGATCCCCCTTCTCTAAGGTTTGATTAACAACATATTTTATAATATAATTTGATATTCAAATTATTGATCACGTTACTCCTTAAACAAATGTCATAAGGTTCATGTTTTGTTAATACTACTGTAAAATGTTTAAACAGCAAGAAGATGTGGCACAACAACAAAAAAGGTCGCAACAAGTTCTTTTATTTTATTTTTTGGTTCGTACTATATCCTAAAATTTTTTGTTCCGCCGTTAAGTAAAGGTTGTTGTTCCTTTTTCTCTCGTTATCTCACAAAAACACATATGGTGTTATTTTTATTTACAACTCATCCTTTCTTTGATTTAGGGATTTCAAATTAAGAATCTTATTAGTTTTCAGAATCACTTGAAAGAGGAATCACAAAAAGGAAATTCTTGAGTTTTCTAAATTTATTGTTGATGCATTGCTTTGATTGTAGATGAAAATGTGAAATGTATCATAAGATATAATCTGCCTATAATTTCTTATGTTTTCAAAATTCACTTATAGAATTAGATAATTTTATTTTTGCTTTGAGTGTAGAAAAGTAAATTGATTGTATTACAAAATCGTTTATCTCTCTGATCAGATGGCTATTCCAAAACTAAAGACTTTATCATAATATGGTTTATGTATAATGACCATATGGAAAAATCAACTCAATGGAAGAACATGTGACATACGGTCATTTTGAATATATTCGCAAAGTATAAAACATTTTTTGTGTTAAACGACTTATGTCATTTCAATATTATATTATGTTATATTCGCAAAACAGATGTTTCATTATGGAATGAACTATGTTATTGCACTCATATTATTTTATATTTCATTATAAATTATTACTATGGATAGGGGCGGTTTTACCACCCAGCTAGCCTGGGCACACGCTCGGGCTCTATGGCGGATCGCCTAGGAGACCCAATAGGAGCCACTGCAGATTTGCAGCCCACAAGTTCCCTATAAATATCATATTAGTCATGATTTATCAAGTATTACATTTGTGTTGCAGTGGATTGGCGAGTTCCTTAACACCTAGAGGGCGTGGGTTTGATACATGTTGGTCTCTTTTTTTAATTTCTATTGTATTAATAATATTTTTATTCAAAGAATGAGGTCCTGGAAGGACTTGAACCACTGTTCTTTATGAAAGAGAATAGAGACAACAGATTAAACCATTGCATCAATCCACAATTTTGCTATTATCTTAAAACTGTTTAATACATATTCTAAAAATATTTGGCAAAATTTTTTGCCCATGCTCTACAAAATTTCTGACTCCGCCACTGACTATGGATATGACCCGTACGTAAGCACGGGTCGATAATCTAGTTACTCATAATTTATACGCATTAGCGAAATAAAGAGCGTACACCTACGAAAAACCTTTTAAAAAAAAACCACCTCTCAATAAAAAAAATTAAATAGTACTCCATTAACAACGTGTTTGCGGTTTTTGTGATGAACCATTTTGTCTTTTGAATTTGGTAATATAATATCTATCTATATCTATATCTCTATGATAAACAAAAAACTTGCAAGATTTCTAAAGTACACTTGACACTTCTCCTTTTTAATAAACAACAAATTCCACTCCATCTCATAAAAAAGGTTTCCACACATATCTCTTTGGCTCCATCTCATAAAAAAAGTTTTCGCATGTGATCCATTTAGTACGAGTCCACATATAAATAAAATAAGGAAAATGTTAACTAGTGCCTTCGGGGCACTAGTTAAGATATAAATATAGTATGAATTGCATTGAAAATTGTGTTGTCAATCTTTTAAAAGTCAATAAAATGTCTTTTTTAGTTTAAAACTTTCTTTTTATGATTTTCTTAACTAGTTCCCCGGTGGCACTGGTTTAAATTACCCATAAAATAATATATTTAAAGTTGTAATCATGTCTATATTTTTAATTAAAATCATATCTATAATACCTTTTTTTTTTGCCTAACAAATTTTATTCTTTACAACTATTTTGTTTTTGTTTCATTTCAGTCATCGTCATGGTAAGCGACCCTGCTTCAAAAAATGACAAAGCACGATAACCTACAAGCCACCAAAGATCGAGAGGATGTGTGTACCAATTCCAGCATTGAATGAGTTCCTTGAATATCATAGGAAGAAACTGTTAACAATGCAGATACAAAAATAGAGAAAGAAAGCATAACAAAGAGACTAACAAAGACGACGGTTAGGGTTTTATAGAATATCAATAGCTTAACATTACAAAAGGTTATAAGAGGATATATAATAAAACATAATGAACTCTAACCTACTAATATAAAGGCCCAATAACTTAAGCTCAATAATTTATTATCTAACATCTACCCTCAAACTCACAATCAGTCAACAAGAAGCATTGTGAGTTTGTCAAACAAAATACAAAAAACGTACTAAATAATTTAAAGTTCTAACATTACCCCTCAAGTTGAAGCTTACTAAGCTTTAAGCTTTCTTTCAAAAAAAAAAAAAAACTTTAAGCTTGTTGTGCTCGTGATTTTCGGGTATCAATCCATTTATTGGTTTTGATCCGTTAATCTTTGAACTCTCAATTTTTATCCGCGGGAAGGGAAAAAACGAGTAAAAAACCCTTTAAAGAGATTAAGGTCCGGGGGTTGGTTTCGATTAGGGAAGGTGTTAAGCACCCTAAACGACTTCGGTACTCCGAAGGAGCCTCTTACCTAATTTATCTTATGCTAATTATTTGCTTAATTATTTGTAAAATATATGCCTAAAATCTAAGTGAAAGAATGGAGGGAGAAGATGCATGTTTTTGATTGTTTTTATTGATTTGGAAGGATAAGTCCTTTGCCTACATACCCTTTAAAAAGGGATCAAAATCATGTAGTTCACCTCAAAAACTTCTTTTGGTGAGTTGGGTTATTTTTATTAATTTTGAAAAAAAGTTTTAAGAAGGAGATTGGAGGCCTCAAAGCATGAGAAGAAAAGCAAAATAAAGTGAGGTTGGTTCAATTTTAATTATGAAAATCAAGTCTAAGATGAGAATTAAATTCATTAAGCATTTGATTAAGAAAATAAAAGGAAAAGATCACTTGGTTTGTTTCCAAGGTTTATTAAGAAAATATTTTTGGTGTTATTGATTATTTGATTTTTTTTGGAAATTGATTTTTTACTAACGATAAAACTAAGCGTGAAGCGTAAAAAAGTAAATAAAGATCAAGCCTAAAAATTTACTAGTTGTTCATTTTATTAAGTAATTATAGTCAAGTTTTTTAGCCTAATTTGTCACTAGTTCGTTCTCGCCTCGGTCACGGTTACGGTAAAAAAATTGCGGTAAATAAAGTGTGTGATTGTGTCGGTGTATGTGTCGGTGCATTTTTATTATTTTTGATATTTACATGAAGCCTAAATACATTCTATAGTCTTGCATAAGAAATAAATGACGAGAAATAAAATGCGGAAAATTAAATTACATTGAAACCTAACTACATACTAAAAGATGATAAAAAATAAAGTGACAAGAAAATAAAATAATGCATGAGATGAAGATGATAAATAAACCACATGGTAAAAATAACAACTAAATAAATGATGATAAAATAAAAAAAACAAGTAGCAAGAAGTAGAAAATATTTTTTATGATTTTTTAGAGGTAAAAGAGAAAAAAAACTTGAGTAAAAATACAATGCATAAGTGGTAAAAAAAATGGTGTGAAGATAGTGAAAATGTAGTAAAAAGACTAGTAATAAAAAAAAGACTAAAAAAAACAGAGTACCATGGCTCACTACTTCTGGTATAATCGGAGCCATCTGATTAATCCAGGGGCTCAGATTTAATCTCAGAAGCTAGATCACAGCCATCAGAATTAAATAACAAAGAAAATAATAAAACCAGTAAAATAGGGACCGTCAGATCATAGATCTGACGGTTAATAATGCGCAGGAACACAATAGTAATAAAAAACGAAACACATAAGGAACAAAAAAAAAACTAGAGGTGCACAGTAACCGTTAGATCTACGATCTAACGGTTATGATGAGGGCTACGGTTTAGAAGGAGAGGTTCGGTTTTTTTTTAAGTAAACCGGTCCGGTTCACTCCCTATAAAAGGGGGAAGGGACCGGTTTTTTTTTATTTAAACTTTCCCCTTCTCTCTCTAAACATAACCCTCTCCCTTCTCTCTAAAAGAAATCCGGAAAATGGTGAAGGAGGGACGGCCGGAGAAGATGAATCTTCATCTTCTCCGGCGAGCTAACAGTCTTCCGGCGCGGTGGCCGGAGAGCCACCACGGTGGCGCCGCCGCGCCGGAAAATTTAACTCTTTTTTTTTTAAAATTTTTTTACATCAAACTCTTCCTTTTAGTCCCCTCTTCATGGATCCATGATTGGTTTTCACAAAAACGCACATCTACGGCCTAGATCTAAGTTTATATTTTCGGAAATTTTGAACAAAGAATGAAAGAAAACGAAAAAGAACTACCTTCTTGCTTCGATTTGGAGAAAGGGGAGTAGAAATGGTCCGGAAAACTTCTAAAATTTGTTTCTTCTTCCTTTCTTTGCGTGTTCGGATCCGTTTGGATGTGTGGTGTGGTGCGGATTTGTGCTATTTGTGTGTTATTGTTCGGATTTGTGCTATTTGTGTGTTATTGGTTCGGATTTGTGCTATTTGTGTGTTATTGGTTCGGATTTGATGCTGTTTGTGCTTGCTGGATTTTTACATATTCATGATGTTCATATTATGTTCATCATTTTTTTTGAATTTTTTTGTGGTTTGATTCTGGAAAATGTGGAAAGGATGTAAATTAGGGTTTGTGAAAAAGTTGTGGCTGCCAATCATTGCCTCTGACACATGAACAGTGCTTTAAATAGTGGAATGTCTCTGATACATGGCAAAGACCAAAATGCCCCTGCAGAAACTTGGAGAAAAAGTTGGACAAAGGACCAATAGGATAGTGACACATGGACAAAGAGATAAGAACAAAGTTTAATTCTAAAAATGATATAAAAATAAAACATTAAACAATAAATACTAAAAAAGTAAAAATAATAACAAATAATTAATAATTAAAAACGAAAATTAAATAAATAAATGAAAAGAAAACTTAAAAACTAATTAAAAATAAAAATAGAAAATAAAAAATGTCCCTTCGGAACCAAAATGAGGTATTTTAAAATACCTCTCTGCCGAAATTTCGTCTGAGACTACGAAATTACTCGGCGAATAAAATTTTCAAAAGCGAGTAAAAATGAGAAATAAAAATGAGCGCGAATGCAAATTAGATTAAAAATTAAATTACGAATGCGACAAGCGTTAAAGCACGGTTAAAATGCAGGTAAAGATGCGAATAAAAGGATTAAAGACGAATGAAACGAGTTTTAAAAAAATGCTCAATATGAAAATCAAACTGAGGATACTGGTCCAAATTTGGAGTATGACAGATGCCCCTATTTAAGTTTCTTCGTCGCGGAGATTTAAAAAAAGAAGTAAGTTTTTTTGAATCAACGGGTTGAAGAGACTTAAATATCGAATACACCAAATTTGACCAGTTGAAATGACAAGATAGCACTGGGGAGGAAGACGTTACCTGTTACCTTTAAATTGCCACAATATCAACCTGTTGCAAGAAATAAAGCATTTGCGGAAAATAAAGCACGTTGCAAGAGAATAAAGAATGTCACAAGAAAGTAGAGCATTTGCAGAAAATAAAGCATGTTGTAAGAGATGAAGTATTTGCCGGCAATAAAGTGCGTTACGAGAAATAAAGCAATTTACAAGAAATAAAGCACGTTGCAGGAAATAAAGCAATTGCAGAAGATAGAGCATATGTAGAACATAAAGCATGTTGCGTGAAAGTAAAGCATTTTACAGGGAGTAAAGCATTTTACAGGAAATGAAGCATGTTGTTGGAAATAAAGCATTTGCAGAAAATAAAGCATGTTGCAAGAAATAAAGCGATTTACAGGAAATAAAGCATGTTACAAAAAATAAAGCAATTTACAGGAAATAAAGCATGTTACGAGAAATAAAGCAATTTGCAGGAAATAAAGCAATTTAACAGAAATTAAAGCACCTTTGCAGACATTAAAGCATCTGGCAGGAATTACAATATTTTTTGCGAAAATAAGGTAATTTTTGCATGAAGTAAAGCAATTGCGAAAAAATAAAGCATCCATTGCGGAGAATAAAGCATTTTGCAAGAGATAAAGCATTTTGACGAGAAATAAAGCATTTAGCAAGAAAATAAAGCAATTGTGAGAAAGTAAAGCATTGTTGCAGGAAGTAAAGTATTTTGCAAGAAGTAAAGCATTTTGCAGGAAGTAAAGCATTTTGCGGGAAGTAAAGCATTTTGCGGGAAGTAAAGCATTTTGCGGGAAGTAAAGCATTTTGTCGATTACTTTTGAAATAGTAACCGCAGGTTTGCAGAAAAATAAAGCTTTTGGTCGATTACCTTTGAAAAAGTAACCGAAGGTTTGCAGAAAATAAAGCAAGTGTCGACTACTTTGGAAAAAGTAGCCGGAGGTTTTAACGAAAAACTTTTGGTGATTGCTTTCTTTGAAAAAGTAAACGGCGAACATACAGATGATCTGTTGTGCCAATTACTTTTTGAAATAGCAATTCGATGAACATGCAGACACTAAATATGCAAGTAATCAATCTAAATGATAAAGCATGAAAAGGTAAAAGCAGACAGAGATAACGGTATTTGGGAAACTGATTGAAGAATGAGACCTGCCACTTGGAATTAAATGATTGGCCGACACTTTGATTAGGCATGAAACAATAAAATGCACACCTATATGGATTTAAATATGAAATGCAAATGCATGAATGCATGAATATATGAGATTTTAATAGTGAAAGGTAAAAGTAAAGGACAAGGTTGGGCAGGTTAAGGAGGAAAGTGGCCCGATGTTAACTCATAATCACTTCACCAGCCTCTGAATATATTCCTTTCCAAGGGATACATCCATGACTAAACGTCCTACCACTTTGCTGAGTAGACTAAACTTGATCAAAGCCAAAGACAAAACTGAGGGAAAGCTGGTAATATGCCGTTCTAAATATAAACCCTGTCAGAGTGCCGGATACATGATAAAAAGGACCAGGAGTCGCCATTTTTGAACTGAAATCGGTTATCTCGGAACAAAACCCGCTTTTATAATCATTGCTTCTTTTCTTTTTTTTATCCCTAACTTTTGCCTGGACCGCCCTCTCGGGTTTTCAATCCACCGGGAATGTTACTCTTTTTTATATATGCCCCTAATTTTTGCCTGGACCGCCCTTTCGGGTTTTCAGTCCACCGGGGTGCTCAATTTTGGCTTAGATCGCCCTCACGGGTTTTCGACCTAGCGAGCTCTTTTTTCTTCTTTTTTTTTTTTTAGCAATGATTACACTTCTTCGTAGAACAATTTGCTTATGAGATCACTGGCAACATACTTCCACGATACACTAATCTTAAAGTAAGATGCTTGACATTTTGGTTTTTTTTTTCACAAAGAAAACAAAAGAAGTTTTTATTTTAGTTCTTGCTTCAAATATCAAAATTTAATCAATGAGAGAAAGATAGCACATGAAAATAAATAAGAATTCCAAATAAACGGGCTCTGGCTCAATTTGATTTAAAAGAGTGATAACCAGTCCAAAGACATGGCTCCACGGATTACAAAAAAATTTGGAAAATGGCAATTAATTGGGAAGATACATTGAACATGAGTAACCACTACATTCCCTAATAACTTTGAGTTCCACTGTTTCGACGCTTTGCTTCGGAGTTTTATTAACAGCTGAAAATGCCCCACACACAACTGATGCTTTAAACTCGGATCGATGCAGTTACTTTGTCTTTTTTTTTTTATATATATATTTTTTTTTTTACCTCTAACTTTTGCCTGGACCGCCCTTTCGGGTTTTCAGTCCACCGAGGTGCTCATTTTTGGTTCAAGCCGCCCTTTCGGGTTTTCGACCTGCCGAGCTGCTCATTTTTGGTTCAAGCCGCCCTTTCGGGTTTTCGACCTGCCGAGCTAAATTTATTTAGACAAAGTATTTCTTGACTGCATCTGAATTCACAGGACGAGGAAGCTCATCACCATCCATAGTTGTAAGAATTAAAGCACCACCGGAGAACGCTCTCTTGACTACATAGGGACCTTCATAGTTAGGCGTCCATTTGCCTCTGGGATCTGGCTGAAATGACTTAATACTCTTCACCACAAGATCACCTTCTTTGAATTCACGGGGACGCACCCTCTTGTCAAATGCTTGTTTCATTCTTGACTGATACAGCTGTCCGTGGCATAGAGCGGCCATGCGCTTCTCTTCAATCATGTTCAACTGATCATATCTATTCTGACACCATTCAGCCTCTGTCAACTCAGCTTCCATCAGTACTCTTAATGACGGGATCTCAACCTCTACCGGGAGTACAGCTTCCATACCATAAACCAAAGAGAAAGGGGTTGCCCCTGTTGAAGTGCGTATAGAAGTACGATATCCATACAGAGCAAAAGGCAACATCTCGTGCCAATCTTTGTAAGTGACCACCATCTTCTGCACAATCTTCTTTATATTCTTATTTGCTGCTTCAACTGCACCGTTCATCTGAGGTCGGTAAGGAGAGGAGTTATGGTGTTCAATCTTGAACTCACTGCACAGTTCCTTCATCATAGTGTTGTTCAGATTTGTGCCATTATCGGTGATGATCTTGTTGGGGACCCCATAGCGACTGATGATATTATTCTTGATGAAACGGACCACCACTTGCTTAGTGACATTAGCGTAAGATGCTGCTTCAACCCACTTGGTGAAGTAATCAATAGCCACAAGTATGAAACGATGCCCATTAGAAGCTTTTGGTTCAATTCGGCCGATCATGTCAATGCCCCACATGGAGAAAGGCCAAGGGGAAGAAATGACATTGAGCATAGACGGGGGTACATGAATCTTGTCCGCATAAATCTGGCACTTGTGGCACCTTTTGGCATAAAGATGACAATCTGCATGCATAGTGATCCAGTAATAGCCTGCTCTCAATGCTTTCTTAGCCATTGCGTACCCACTAGAATGAGTTCCGAACGAGCCTTCATGTATTTCATGCATCAGTAAATCTGCTTCACGTCGATCCACACATCTAAGCAATACCGCATCAAAATTCCTTTTATACAGCACATCACCATTCAGAAAGAAACTACCGGACAATCTTCTCAAAGTCTTCTTGTCTTTACGGGATGCTCCTGGCGGATACTCTTGAGTTTGAAGGAAAACCTTGATATCATGAAACCACGGCTTGTCATCGGAAACTACCTCGGCTGCGAACACATAAGCAGGTCTTTCAAGGAACCGGATGCTGATTGTTGGTACACGATTGGGATGACTAACTTTGATAATTGATGATAAAGTAGCCAGAGCATCGGCCATCCAATTTTCTTCTCGGGGAAGGTGATGTAGTTCAACCTTGTTGAAGAAGGTCAACAACCGCCTTGCATAATCTCGGTATGGGATCAAGCCAGCATGGTGAGTTTCCCATTTCCCTTTGATCTGATTGATCACTAGAGCTGAATCTCCATAGATGTCAATTTTCTTGATCCTCATATCAATTGCTTCTTCAATTCCCAAGATACAAGCCTCATACTCTGCGATGTTATTCGTGCAATCAAACTGTAACCTTGCAGTAAATGGGATGTGAGTGCCTTTAGGAGTGATGAGGGCTGCCCCTATTCCGTTACCATAAACATTCACTGCACCGTCAAAAATCATTCCCCATTCCGACTCGGGATCAGGACCTTCACCAAACAACGGTTCATCACAATCTTTCATCTTCAAATACATTATCTCTTCATCAGGGAAATCAAACTTGATTTGCTGGTAATCGTCAACTGGTTGATGGGCCAAATGGTCGGCCAGAATACTTCCCTTGATAGCTTTCTGAGTACGGTAAACAATGTCATATTCGGACAATAACATCTGCCACCGAGCAATCCTTCCTGTTAGAGCGGGTTTCTCAAAAATATACTTGATCGGATCCATTTTAGATATCAACCAAGTAGTGTGATTAACCATGTAGTGGCGAAGTCGCTTGGCAGCCCAGGCTAAAGCGCAACAAGTCCTCTCCAACATCGAGTAACGGGACTCACAATCAGTAAACTTCTTGCTCAAGTAATAAATTGCATGCTCTTTCTTGCCAGTCTCATCTTGTTGCCCCAGCACACAGCCCATGGAATCTTCTAATACGGTTAAGTACATGATTAACGGTCTTCCTTCCACTGGAGGAACAAGAATTGGTGGTTCTAACAAGTACTCTTTGATCTTATCAAATGCCTCCTGACACTCTTCTGTCCAGACAATCCCCTGATTCTTGCGGAGCAACTTGAATATCGGCCCACACGTGGCAGTCATGTGAGAAATGAATCTAGAGATATAGTTCAACCTCCCCAGAAATCCTCTGACTTGTTTCTCTGTCTTCGGAGCAGGCATTTCTCTGATGGCTCTGACTTTATCGGGATCCACTTCAATACCCTTCTGGCTCACAATGAAACCCAACAGCTTTCCAGATCTAACACCAAATGTGCATTTATTGGGGTTCAGACGGAGTTTATACTTTCTCAGACGTTGGAACATCTTCAACAAATACTCAACATGTTCTTCCTCTGTACCAGACTTGACGATCATGTCATCCACATAAACTTCAATTTCTTTGTGCATCATATCATGAAAAATCTTGGTCATGCCTCTCTGGTAGGTGGCACCAGCATTTATCAACCCAAACGGCATTACCTGATAACAGAATGTACCCCAAGGGGTAATAAAAGATGTCTTCTCTCTATCTTCTGGAGCCATCCTTATCTGATTATACCCTGAGAAACCGTCCATGAAGGAGAAGACTTTGCATTTGGCGGTACTGTCGACCAATACATCGATGTGAGGTAGAGGGAAATCATCCTTGGGGCTAGCCTTATTCAAATCACGGTAGTCAACACACATTCTAACCTTACCATCCTTCTTTGGAACAGGAACTATATTAGCCAACCACTGGGGGTATTCTGATGTAACCAGGAAACCCGCATCAATCTGTTTACGCACTTCTTCCTTGATTTTGAGGGCCATGTCAGGATGCGATCTTCTTAGTTTCTGTTTAACCGGAGGACACTCAGGCTTCAAAGGCAAACGATGCTCCACCACTTCAGGATCTAAACCCGGCATGTCTTTGTATGACCATGCAAACACATCTGCAAACTCTCTGAGAAGCTCAATTACTCTTTTCTTAATATCTGCACCCAGTGATGCCCCAATCTTGATTTCTTTCTTGTCTTCCTCAGTACCCAGGTTGACAATTTCTAACTCTTCCTGATAGGGCTGAATGGCTTTCCTTTCTTGTTCCAACATCCATCTGATTTCATCAGGAATCTCTTCATCCTCCTCCACCATAGCTTCATAAACGGGGAACTCAAAGTTGGGAGGGAGCATAGGGCTAACATGTTCAACGGGCTCAGATATGTTCAGTCTGCACATGTTTTATGATTGATTTTAGTGACATGGAAAGTAATGCAAACCTTTGGTTTTGATAATAATAAAAATAAAAGAGAATGTTTTTTTGGTTTTTTTGTGTTGCCAATTTTTCCGAGAAAAGCAATAAAAATAAACAGTAAAGCAAAAAGTCGTGAGAAAAACGACGATTTTCATTAATAAACGTTGATAAAAGAAACAAGAACCAAGCCCTACAAGATTTCACTTTCGTCTTGGGCAGAACGAAAGGAGTTTTCTTAAAGAAAAGAAAAAACAAAAGTCAAACAAATTACTTAGATAGCGGAGTCGCAGAAGGAATGTCGACAGCAATCCAATTGCAGCATGTTCCTCCTGGTACAACAAATGCGGGCGTTTCCTGTTGAGGTGGGTCCCTTATGATCACATTAACTTCTGATGGAGCATTGATAAATCCTGCACTGTGAAAAGTACCCTTAGAAGAGCTAATCCCCTTGGCTTTACGAGCATCAAAACCCAATCCTTCCTTTTTCTGATTCTCCGGGAGCTGAACCAACTGTCCCCATCTTGCGGTCTTTCCTTCTTGAACCACCCGCTGGGCATCTTTTAGAGAAGCCATACATGTTTCACCTTTTCTAACACCGTTTTCCGCAGAAAGACCTTGAACGGATGATTCTTCCACTTCCCCACCACCGATGTACGAGAAAGCTGACAGGTGACTCACTAACAAAGCGGATTCTCCATTTACAATTATCAATTTTCCATGGCTGACAAATTTCAATTTCTGATGCAAGGTGGATGTTACGGCCCCAGCCTCATGGATCCAGGGTCGGCCGAGCAAACAGCTATAAGAGGCCGGTATATCCATTACTTGAAAGGTTACCTTAAACTCCTGAGGGCCTACAGAGATGGGCAGGTCTACATCTCCCAGCACAGTTTTCCTTGATCCATCAAAAGCCCTGACGGATACAGCCGTAGGTCGAAGCTGAATACCCGGATACGAGAGTTTTTCCAATGTGGCCAGCGGCATCACATTCAGGGAGGAGCCAGTATCGATTAGCACATTAGAGATAGCATCCGACTTGCATTTGACGGAAATATGCAAGGCCAAATTATGACGTTTTCCTTCAGCTGGAAGCTCTTCATCACTAAACCCCAGGTTGTTACAAGCGGTTACATTCCCAACTATATGCTCGAACTGCCCCAGAGTCACTTCATGGTCAACATAGGCCTGATCCAATACCTTCAGCAGGGCCTCTCTATGAGCATCTGAGTTTAGAAGCAGAGACAAGATTGAGATTTTAGACGGGGTCTGCAGGAGCTGATCCACCACTTTGTACTCGCTCCTTTTAATCAATTTCAGAATCTCATCGCTATCCTCATACACCACATCCTTTAGCGGGCCACTGACCTTTCCTTTACCCAGATCTCGTCCTTGTGCATGTTCACTGTTCTTCTCACGGACAGCTAAAGGGAGCACTCGTCCGCTTCTCAAGATCTTACTGCTTTCGGCAATGTTATCCACCGAGGCTGTAGGCAACGAAGATGCTTCTTTCTTAGTGCCATAATCGTATGGGACAGACTGTGGCGAAGAGTATGGCTTAGGCACATAAATCACTAGCGGCGTACTGGCTGGCTTGCAGGATACTTCTGGGCACCTTTGGTTTTTGAAAACTGGAGTAACTACACAGACACTCTTGTCCTCCCTTTCTACAACGAGTATTTGTGCATCCATCAGACTTTGAATATCACTTTGGACCAAAAGACACCCTCGGGGATTGACGGAACATTCATTGCAGGCAGTGTGGTCATGACTGAAAAGATCAGCCTCACACATCTTTGCATGGATTGGTACCAGAGGAGTCCTGATGTCTTGTACTCTGCGTATACGACCATCCTTTTGATAGCAATCAATCATGTTAACCGCGGGCCCATGGGGAGGCAGTGGATTATGTTGGGCGTTTGGAGGAACATCAGTAAAGGACAGATCACCACTTTCAATCAACCTTTGCACCGTTTCCTTGAAAGCGTAACAATTCTCGATGTCGTGGCCTGGGGCCCCTTGATGAAAATCACAGGTTCTATCAGCACGATACCAATTTGGTAAAGGATTGGGTACACGGGGTGGCTGTCTGGTTTGGGCCAAGCCTTTGGTGAGCACGGAGGGTAGTAAGTCTCTGTAGGGCATAGGTATTGGGGGAAAATATGTTCGGCGAGGGCGGTTATGTTGTTGAGGGGCTTGAGGGCGTGGTTGTTGTTGTTGCGGTTGTTGCGGTTGTGGATAGTATGGTTGTGGGAAAAATTGCTGGGGATTTTGAGGATAGGGCTGTTGATATAGTGGAGGGTAGTACTGGGGTGGCCTTTGTGGTTGTTGGTTTGGTGCTTGTGGGGCTAGGGCAGGCTGTTGAATGTTGGCAATGAGTGGGTAGGCTGGATAGACGGGTTGAGATCCCCCATGGGCCACCATACTGACTTCTGCATTCTTCTTAGGGTAACCATTTCCATACTTCTTGGCATTGTTGGAGGAACCGCTTGATGAACCACCTGCTGTAGACCCTGACGAACCACTCTCCTTGTTGAAACGTCCCTTTCGGACCCACTCTTCAAGCCTCATTCCTGTATCCACAATGTCAGTGAACTTCTGCGTAGCAACAGCGAACATCTTCTCTGAATAAAAAGGACTCAAGGTTTCAAAGAACAATTCATTCACTTCCCTCTCTTCTAGGGCTGGGCGGACCTGTGCCGATTTCTGAATAAAGCGCTGAGCGTATTCTTTGAATGTCTCCTTGTCTCCCTGAGACATGGCCTGGAGTTCTCTTCTGTTGGGGGCCAAATAAGAGTTATACTTATACTGCTGGATGAAAGCATCAGCTAGCTCTGAGAACGTAGAAACCCCTCTTAAATTCATATACCACACTGCCGCAGGACCTGACAAACTCTCTTGAAAGCAGTGGATGAGCAACGGCTCGTTATCTCTGTGTGCTGTCATCTTTCTCGCGTACATAATCAAATGATTCTCTGGACAAGTATCCCCCTTGTACTTTTCAAAGTCTGGCACTTTAAACTTAGGAGGAATCACAACATCTGGGACCAGGCATAGATCTTGCATGCTTTGTCCGAAAACCTCTTTACCTTTCATAGTCTTTAACTCTTTTTGCATTGCCTCGAACCTGGCGTCGACCCTCTCTTCAAAATTACCTGCTCGGTCATCCCCTGCCACACTGTCAGAATGGTAGATCTGTCCTTCTTCATGCTGATTGGTATGGACCAAAGGGATCGCAGTAGCATGCTGAGTCGGGTGACCAATTGAGAAATGAGGAGTTGCCCTTTGGCCATGAGAAACATGGGCTTCCGTAGCCCCTGCACGAGCAGCTTCATTAGTTCCGAAAGGCATGCCCCAAGGGTATGCTAGAGACGTGTAGTGATGAGGTGGTGGTGAGAAACCAGGAGGACCAGGGTAGCGAAAACCTTCATTGTTCCCGTTTGATGCCTCCCCAGCGGAACATCCTGTCAAAACTGCTTGGGTATGGGTAGCTCGATTCTGACCGGCCAACGCCTCTTGGTTCTGGGCAGCCAGAGCTAGAGCAGCCTGATTCTGGGCAGCCAGAGCCTGAGCAGCTAACTCCTGTGCGGCCTGAGCTTGAGCAGCCTGAGCTTGGACAGCCTGAGTCTGAGTAGCTTGAGAAGCCATAAGAGCGTTCATCATGGTTGTCAGTTTATCCAATCCTTCTTTGAGGTTTCCAACCTCCTCCCGGAGTTCCACGTTCTCTTGATTTGTCGCTGCCATTCTCTTCCTATTGAAAGCACGGGTGAAGTGAACACGAGTAGTCGGGTGCTTCTTATGAGGGGCCACTTTCCTTCTGATAGACAAGAACAGAACATGAGACCAGGTTTCAACGCTCTTTATGAATGCGAGAGAAAAATGCATGATATGCTGTATGCAAATGCAGTTTTATGTGTATGTTTTTCTCATATCGAAGGACTTATAACTAGAACTCTTGTAAACACTGCAGTTGGATTTCACCGTAGATGAACTAACCATTACAAGATAATTCCCTTTCTACACAACAAAGCCAAGGGATAGACTTAAAATTTAAACAAATACAAGATAATTCCCTTTCTACACAACAAAGCCAAGGGATAGACTTAAAGGTACATGAATAGAAGCTAAAACATAGAAGATCACACAAAACGTAACAGCTAGAACACCCACAGAAGGTCTCTGGACCAAGCTACTCATCTGAGTCTGAAATCGCACCGGCGAAGAATTCCCTACGCCTCCTCCTACTTCCAGGCATCCGCTCAATTATGGCATCTTTTCTTCTAAGGAGGTCTTTCAACTCAGCATTCTCTCGCTCTTTTTCCTGGAGTTGCCAAGATGTTTGTTCCAAGATCCCCATTATGGTGTCTTTCTCACTTTCAGAGGTCTGATACTTCAATCGCCAAGCAGCGCTCTCAAGGTTTGCTTTGTGTAGACGGCTCCGGTATTCTTCCATGGTACTGGGTGGCAAAGGGAGAGGTATTTCTGGGGTAGTTGAGGATAGAAGTCTCGGCAAGGCATAGGGTATTCCAAAGGTCATAGCTCGGTCGATAACCCATTGAGTATACGACTCGTGAACAAAACTCATCTTCTTCCCTAGGTGGAGGCTGTCAAGCTTACGGACACTGCGCCAAGCTTCTACAAACCGTCTTCTCAGATTAGTAGGATCTTTGGAGTTGAGGTAGAATTCCCCGGAGAAAGACAAGTTAATGGGTTTCCCATTCATAGGATATCCAAACTGGCGCATAGCGAGAGCAGGGTGATAGGTTATCCCTCCATAAGCTCCAATGAGAGGCACATTCGGAAACTCTCCACAACTGTCAATGATTCTCTCGGAATTAGCAGATGCGTGGACCCAAACAATGTCAGCTGGGGTAAGAGGCATGATTCTCTGCGACCAAGAAGACCTTTCGGAATTTGTTTTGGAAAAAACCGAACTGGGTAAATGGGAGGCAAACCAACGGTGAAGTAAAGGTGCGCAACAGAGAATAAGTCCGCCCTCCTTGAGGGTTCGGTAGTGGATGGAATGATAGGTTTCTGCAAGTAGGGTAGGGACAGGGTTTTTTGTGAGGAAGATTTTGATGGCATTAATGTCGACAAAGTTGTCCATGTTGGGAAATAGGAAGAGGCCATATATGAGTAAGGCGAGGACGGACTCAAAAGCATCGGTTTTCTGGTCTCTAGCAAAGGTGGAGGCTTTCTCATAGAGGAATTTTGCAGTTAAACCTTGGAAGCCATTCTTGATGGTATAATGAGGATGGACTAAGTCAGAGGGTTTGAGATGGAGGGCTTTTGCAAGATCGGCATTTTTAGGAGCAAACTCAAGACCATTGAAAGGTTCTCTTTCCAAAATCGGTAGACCAACCCAAAAAGAATATTCTTCGAGAGTAGGAACAAGCTGGTAATCCGGGAAAGTAAAGCAATGACAAACCGGGTCGTAGAATTGAACCAAAGTCTCTAGAATCCCTTTCTCAATCTTCACCTTGAGGAGGTCGAGCAACTTCCCATGCCGGTGTCGGAAATCACTTGGATCTTTCACGAGAGCACACAACTCCCTTAGTCTTGTCAAATCCGGATTCTTGAAACTGTACTGCTTGATACTCCTGGTGGAACTCATCTACAATGTTTACAAAAAGTTTTTCTTTTAAGTCCTTCGATATATATGAAAATGTGAATGAAATGCATGTATGCATGTTTTATGCTAAAACAAAGGTGACATAGCAAGATTAAGTCAACACGCCATTGGGTAAGAACTATGGTTTCAATTGCACTTGTAACAAGGTTCTACCAAGGTTCCCAAATTACAACCACCTTTGTGAATGTATCGGTGCTCAGGACTGCTCCTAGTCAAATAGCATTCACAAAGAGGTCTAGTTTGAGTGTAGCATTGTGTATGAACTAAATTCAAGACCGCTCTTGGTTTAGTCACCACACTACATCCTAAAAGGCCAAGATGGGTTAAGGGTGATCTAAAGGTTCTCAACGTTTGACGGATTCTGAAAATAATAGAGCCAATCACGACTGCTCATGACGACGTCATATTACTTTAAGAATCCTCCGTTGAGTGGGGTTACATTACATGCACACATAGCGCAGGACCGCTCCTGGTATGGCACTATAATCGTACCCCGTCCTATCTTATATTTCACTCAAGCCCGGGTGTAGGACTTATCTCACCACTCACGTTCAAAGAAAGGCATATAATTACAAGGTATAAGCAAATAATAAGCATAAGAAAAGAAAGGTAAGATAGGCTTAACCCACTTAGGAAATTAAGGTCCCCAGTGAAGTCGCCATTTCTGTGCTCGTGATTTTCGGGTATCAATCCATTTATTGGTTTTGATCCGTTAATCTTTGAACTCTCAATTTTTATCCGCGGGAAGGGAAAAAACGAGTAAAAAACCCTTTAAAGAGATTAAGGTCCGGGGGTTGGTTTCGATTAGGGAAGGTGTTAAGCACCCTAAACGACTTCGGTACTCCGAAGGAGCCTCTTACCTAATTTATCTTATGCTAATTATTTGCTTAATTATTTGTAAAATATATGCCTAAAATCTAAGTGAAAGAATGGAGGGAGAAGATGCATGTTTTTGATTGTTTTTATTGATTTGGAAGGATAAGTCCTTTGCCTACATACCCTTTAAAAAGGGATCAAAATCATGTAGTTCACCTCAAAAACTTCTTTTGGTGAGTTGGGTTATTTTTATTAATTTTGAAAAAAAGTTTTAAGAAGGAGATTGGAGGCCTCAAAGCATGAGAAGAAAAGCAAAATAAAGTGAGGTTGGTTCAATTTTAATTATGAAAATCAAGTCTAAGATGAGAATTAAATTCATTAAGCATTTGATTAAGAAAATAAAAGGAAAAGATCACTTGGTTTGTTTCCAAGGTTTATTAAGAAAATATTTTTGGTGTTATTGATTATTTGATTTTTTTTGGAAATTGATTTTTTACTAACGATAAAACTAAGCGTGAAGCGTAAAAAAGTAAATAAAGATCAAGCCTAAAAATTTACTAGTTGTTCATTTTATTAAGTAATTATAGTCAAGTTTTTTAGCCTAATTTGTCACTAGTTCGTTCTCGCCTCGGTCACGGTTACGGTAAAAAAATTGCGGTAAATAAAGTGTGTGATTGTGTCGGTGTATGTGTCGGTGCATTTTTATTATTTTTGATATTTACATGAAGCCTAAATACATTCTATAGTCTTGCATAAGAAATAAATGACGAGAAATAAAATGCGGAAAATTAAATTACATTGAAACCTAACTACATACTAAAAGATGATAAAAAATAAAGTGACAAGAAAATAAAATAATGCATGAGATGAAGATGATAAATAAACCACATGGTAAAAATAACAACTAAATAAATGATGATAAAATAAAAAAAACAAGTAGCAAGAAGTAGAAAATATTTTTTATGATTTTTTAGAGGTAAAAGAGAAAAAAAACTTGAGTAAAAATACAATGCATAAGTGGTAAAAAAAATGGTGTGAAGATAGTGAAAATGTAGTAAAAAGACTAGTAATAAAAAAAAGACTAAAAAAAACAGAGTACCATGGCTCACTACTTCTGGTATAATCGGAGCCATCTGATTAATCCAGGGGCTCAGATTTAATCTCAGAAGCTAGATCACAGCCATCAGAATTAAATAACAAAGAAAATAATAAAACCAGTAAAATAGGGACCGTCAGATCATAGATCTGACGGTTAATAATGCGCAGGAACACAATAGTAATAAAAAACGAAACACATAAGGAACAAAAAAAAACTAGAGGTGCACAGTAACCGTTAGATCTACGATCTAACGGTTATGATGAGGGCTACGGTTTAGAAGGAGAGGTTCGGTTTTTTTTTTAAGTAAACCGGTCCGGTTCACTCCCTATAAAAGGGGGAAGGGACCGGTTTTTTTTTATTTAAACTTTCCCCTTCTCTCTCTAAACATAACCCTCTCCCTTCTCTCTAAAAGAAATCCGGAAAATGGTGAAGGAGGGACGGCCGGAGAAGATGAATCTTCATCTTCTCCGGCGAGCTAACAGTCTTCCGGCGCGGTGGCCGGAGAGCCACCACGGTGGCGCCGCCGCGCCGGAAAATTTAACTCTTTTTTTTTTAAAATTTTTTTACATCAAACTCTTCCTTTTAGTCCCCTCTTCATGGATCCATGATTGGTTTTCACAAAAACGCACATCTACGGCCTAGATCTAAGTTTATATTTTCGGAAATTTTGAACAAAGAATGAAAGAAAACGAAAAAGAACTACCTTCTTGCTTCGATTTGGAGAAAGGGGAGTAGAAATGGTCCGGAAAACTTCTAAAATTTGTTTCTTCTTCCTTTCTTTGCGTGTTCGGATCCGTTTGGATGTGTGGTGTGGTGCGGATTTGTGCTATTTGTGTGTTATTGTTCGGATTTGTGCTATTTGTGTGTTATTGGTTCGGATTTGTGCTATTTGTGTGTTATTGGTTCGGATTTGATGCTGTTTGTGCTTGCTGGATTTTTACATATTCATGATGTTCATATTATGTTCATCATTTTTTTTTGAATTTTTTTGTGGTTTGATTCTGGAAAATGTGGAAAGGATGTAAATTAGGGTTTGTGAAAAAGTTGTGGCTGCCAATCATTGCCTCTGACACATGAACAGTGCTTTAAATAGTGGAATGTCTCTGATACATGGCAAAGACCAAAATGCCCCTGCAGAAACTTGGAGAAAAAGTTGGACAAAGGACCAATAGGATAGTGACACATGGACAAAGAGATAAGAACAAAGTTTAATTCTAAAAATGATATAAAAATAAAACATTAAACAATAAATACTAAAAAAGTAAAAATAATAACAAATAATTAATAATTAAAAACGAAAATTAAATAAATAAATGAAAAGAAAACTTAAAAACTAATTAAAAATAAAAATAGAAAATAAAAAATGTCCCTTCGGAACCAAAATGAGGTATTTTAAAATACCTCTCTGCCGAAATTTCGTCTGAGACTACGAAATTACTCGGCGAATAAAATTTTCAAAAGCGAGTAAAAATGAGAAATAAAAATGAGCGCGAATGCAAATTAGATTAAAAATTAAATTACGAATGCGACAAGCGTTAAAGCACGGTTAAAATGCAGGTAAAGATGCGAATAAAAGGATTAAAGACGAATGAAACGAGTTTTAAAAAAATGCTCAAGATGAAAATCAAACTGAGGATACTGGTCCAAATTTGGAGTATGACACTTGTTACAAATTAACCTAGAAAATGAACCAAATCAGTTGTTAGCAGAACCAATAAAGAGCAGCAACCAAAGTGAGTTAGCTTCATAAAGAGAGCGGCAAGAACATCACCACCAACCAGTCAAAGAGAGAACCATCCAAACAAAAGAACCATTAGAAAGAAGTAGCCATACAGAAGAACCAACAGAGAGAGGAGCAACCAAACAGAAGAATAAATAGGAGGAGAAATGCAATCAAGCAAAAGAATCAAAGGGGGAGAAATGCAATGTAATCAGAAGAATCAAAAGGGGGAGAAATGCAATGCAATCAATAAGAAGAATCAATAGGGGGAGAAGTGCAATCAATCATAAGAATCAAAAGGGGAGAAGTGCAATGCAATCAATTAGAGGAATCTAAAGAGGGGATAAGCGCAATCAATCGAAAGAATCAATAGAGAAGAAGAAACCAAGTTGGGAGTACTTAAACTCACCAAACAACCAAAGTGTGAGCACTCGACTCACCAAACAATCAAAGTGTGAGCACTTCACTCACCAAACAAACAAACCAATTGTGAGTACTATCTTGACTCACTTAACAACCGAACAAATTGAACCAAACAAATCCAAATCAAACCGAACTGACCCAAACGAACCATGCTAAGACAAATTGACGAACCAATATAAACCAAACTAAATCAAACGAAACTAATCCAATATAAACTACAAACCAAAACAAATCAAACAAAGAACTAGACTCAAACAACAACAAACAAGGAACAAGACTAAAAAAAAAGAGAGACAGAAGCCAAAAAAAGAACCAGAGGAGTAGCCTTTTCATACTTAGTCCTTTCCCACACTACAAACCAATGGAAGTTTATTAGTATTGATATTAATTATTTTCTAAGTCGATAGAAGCATAGACCTTGTCCGTTATTACAACGGAAACTATGCGTAAGTTTTTCTTAAAAAATGTCATTCGTCGCCACGGGTTTTCCTACATTATCATAACAGACAATGAAGCTAAATTTTATAGTCATTGGCTCCAAAATTTCTATGACGAACAATGGATACAACTACAGTTTTCCTTGATGGAACATCCCGAAACTTAATGGGAAAGTTCAATATGTGAACAAGATTATTCTCAATGAAACATGTTATGAGGTGTAGGTGTCCATTGAATTGTGTGAATTGTAATCCTAATTATCAAGATATTGCACAAATATTTTTTGAATGTCTACTAGCTGTGAATGTGGCGTGATAGTGGTTTTATTGAGTGAAATTGAACACACCTTGGTTGAATTTGACGCGTCAAAGGCAACAATATTATTGTTATTGCAACCCCTATCTCATATTAAGGTCTATCATACGTCAACTATTTTATAGAGTCTGGAAGCACAAAATTCTAGAATTATGGTAAGATGTTAACGAAACTCATACGTAAACCCTATAGAGGGTTGTAATACTACTAAATGATTGGAAAATGGGAAATACCACGGCTGCTCGTAACAATATGGTTGCTTCCTCAATAGGCCCTAGTGCTGCCAGAACGTCTCTTAATAGTAAAATAGTATATCCGACGACTAGTACATGGTAAAAGCCTCCCCGAAAACGTAATAGTGCAACATTGATGCTTCATTCTCTTAACAAAGGAATCATTCTCTTACTTTGAAAACATTAATTGAGTTTAATCACAAACAAACTAATTCACTCCCTTATGCTTTGGCAAAGGGTAGCCACGTCCTTAGCCAACTCCACAATTTATATTCATATATAAAAATATATTGTTAACCAAACAATTTAACTCAAGTGTTCAATGAACTCCATCAAATAACGAATTTTTTAAAAGAACATAAGTTCAATTTTTAAATGAGACAATTCTTATCCAGACTTCACCTAATTTACAACTGAACTCCAGATTATGAAAACCATTTTTTATTAAAAACCGACTTGACTAGTTAAAAAAAAAAAGTTACATTGTTCACTAGATTATGAGTAAATGCAATGAACAACCTTTACTTAAAAAAGAAAAAGAAAAAAGAAAGAACTTTCATTACCAAAAACAAGTAGTAGAATTAAAACGAAAATGAAAAAGAACTTTATATGAACTAGCGAAAAATGGTCACTTCGTGCCCGTGTTTTCACTCTTTTTAGTACGGTAACGTTTGAAAATTATGAACGGTATTTTTTCAATGAAATTTTGGTTTTGATTAAAAGTAAAAATATAAATGTCTGTTGTTTTTTAAAAATGACACGGACAACAATCTTTAATATAGAAAAATTTGTTTAAGGTATAATTGAGATAATGAAAAAGTAAGTATAAATATACTCATCTAGTTTGTTATATTTTTTAAATGATAAAGTAAAAAAAACAAATATACATGTATTCATATTATGTTTATTACATTTGTTATAATATTTAAATTTATTCTTATCTATTTGTTATATACGTTATTTGTATTTAAAATGAAAGGTATTTTTAAAAAGAAAATTTCAACCCAAAAATGTGTTGAAAGTGATAGTTTGTTTTATATATATATTATAGAATATAGATATCGATATCTCATTTCATTAAAGAAATAAAAAATAATTCAAATAATATTTTACCTCTCAAAATCCTAAACAAAATAAAATTCAAATTTCAAATTCCCTAAATTCAATTTTCCTTTTTCTAAATAAAAACCCCCTAAAATATTCCAACCGTTGCAACAAAAAAAAAAAAAAAACCCATTTCCTCTATAAAAACCAAACCCTCTCTCTCACTCACACTCTCACCCTAGAAACGAAAACCCATTTTCATTTCAACCTTCACATTTTCATTTCTAGGTCATTTCATTTCAAAAACCCTTTTCAAAATGCGTCAAATTCTTCACATCCAAGGTGGCCAATGCGGTAACCAAATCGGAGCAAAATTCTGGGAAGTCGTTTGCGCCGAACATGGAATCGATCCAACCGGACGCTACACCGGTGATTCAGATCTTCAACTTGAACGGATCGATGTGTATTACAACGAAGCAAGTGGTGGAAGATTTGTTCCGAGAGCGGTTCTTATGGATCTTGAACCGGGTACTATGGATAGTATCCGGTCTGGACCGTACGGTCAGATCTTTAGACCGGATAATTTTGTGTTTGGTCAGAGTGGTGCTGGGAATAACTGGGCTAAAGGGCATTACACTGAAGGGGCTGAGCTTATTGATTCTGTTCTTGATGTTGTTAGGAAAGAAGCTGAGAACTGTGATTGCTTGCAGGGTATAATTTTCTTTCTTTTTTAACTTGTTTTTAGTTTTAGGGTTTTGTTGATTTTGAAGTTTTGATGGATTTTTTAGTGTTTGTTTGAAGTGTTGATGTGTTTTTATAGTGTTTTGTGGGTGATTTTTGTAATGGGTATGTGTTGATTTGTTTTTTAATTTGTTTTGAAATTTAGGGTTCTATTGATTTAGAAGTGTTGATGGATTTAATTTTGTTAATGTTTATTTGAAGTATTGAAGTGTTTTTTTTTTTATAGTTTTGTGGGTGATTTTTGTAATGGGTATGTGGTCATTTAGGGTTTTGTTGATTTTTTTTGGATTTATGGATTTGTTAGTGTTTGTTTGAAGTGATGAAGTTGTGCTTGAAGTGTATTGATGTGTTTTTCATAGAGATTGGTTGGTGGTTTATTTATGGGTTGTGTTGATGTGTTTTCTAACTTGTTATGAAATTTAGGGTTGTGTAGGTTTTGAAGGGTCGATCATTTTGTCTTGTGTTTGTTTGATGAAATGAAGTTGTAATTGAAGTTTTGATGTGTTTTGTGGGTGATTTTTGTAATGGGTTGTATTGATGTGTTTTCTGACTTGTTTTGAAATTTGGGGTTTTGTTGATGCATATGTGGATGGATTTATTTTCAGTGTTCGTTTGAACTAATGAAGTTGTAGTTGAAGTGTCCATAAAAGAAAAAGTTGTAGTTGAAGTGTTTATGTGTGTTTATACACTTGTGGGTGATTTCTGTAATGGATATGGGTTCATTTAGCCCTTTGTTATTGCTTGCAGGGATGGTTTTTTTGAAATTTACGGTTTTGTTGTTTTTGAAGTGCTGATAGATTTGTTAGGGTTTGTTTGGTTTTTTTTCTCAGATGAAATGAAGTTGTAGTTGTAAATTTCTATGGTTTTCTAGGGAGAGTTGCAAACACTTATCTCTTGTTGCTGTTAATGGGTATTTGATTTACTTTACTACCATGAACTGTTAATTGTTAACTTCCTTGTCTTTGAAATTAGTTTTTAGGGATCATAATTTTTATTTGCTTTTTTATGTAAGGGGTTAACTTTGATAGTGTTGTGGCTGATTATGAAATTGGTTTGGTGTGTTTTATTGTTGTGTGCAGGATTTCAAGTATGCCACTCGCTTGGTGGAGGAACTGGGTCTGGAATGGGAACTCTTTTGATTTCAAAGATCAGGGAAGAATACCCAGACAGGATGATGCTTACTTTCTCTGTTTTCCCTTCTCCTAAGGTTTCTGACACTGTGGTTGAACCCTACAATGCTACCCTCTCTGTTCACCAGCTTGTTGAAAACGCAGATGAGGTCATGGTTCTTGACAATGAAGCCTTGTATGACATTTGCTTTCGCATTTTGAAGCTCAGCAACCCAAGCTGTACGTTAGCTAGCTATTCCACACTTTCAATATTGACTCTTTTGTTTAAATAGTCATTGCTTATGCTTTTGAATTTATAGTGTTTGTTGAGTAATGTGTTTTGTTTTTTGTGGTGGTGCAGTTGGTGATTTGAATCATCTGATATCAGCAACTATGTCTGGTGTCACTTGTTGTTTGAGGTTCCCTGGTCAGCTTAACTCTGATCTTAGGAAGCTTGCTGTGAATCTCATTCCATTCCCCCGTCTTCACTTTTTCATGGTTGGATTTGCTCCTTTGACTTCCCGTGGCTCCCAGCAGTACAGGACTCTGAGTGTCCCTGAGCTCACTCAACAAATGTGGGATGCCAAGAACATGATGTGTGCTGCTGACCCTAGGCATGGACGATACCTCACTGCTTCAGCCATGTTTAGAGGCAAGATGAGTACCAAGGAGGTTGATGAGCAAATGATGAATGTCCAGAACAAGAACTCATCCTACTTTGTTGAATGGATTCCAAACAATGTCAAGTCTACTGTCTGTGATATTCCCCCAACAGGGTTGAAGATGGCTTCAACATTCATTGGAAACTCCACATCCATTCAGGAAATGTTCCGCAGGGTGAGTGAGCAGTTCACTGCTATGTTCAGGAGAAAGGCTTTCTTGCATTGGTACACTGGTGAAGGCATGGACGAGATGGAATTCACTGAGGCTGAGAGCAACATGAATGATCTGGTTGCTGAGTATCAACAGTACCAAGATGCCACTGCTGATGAGGACGAGTATGGAGAGGAAGAGGGTGAAGAGGAGTATGAGCAACATGACATGTGATTTTGAATGAAGGTTTGGATATTGTAAGGTGCTGCAACTTCATGTTGCTGTTTCAAACTAAAACTAGTTTCTTTATATTTCAGTTACTATGCTGTAAAATTGATTTTGGTTTATTTGTTTTGATGTGACCTGTTGGTAGTGGAGAAAGACAGCTTAGAAAGCTTCTATAAGCATCACTTTTTGTTGTTGGAATATTTGATTCAAAATGATTGCCATGGTAGAATTTATTAATTAACTGTGGAGTTCTTTTAGTTTGGATGCTAAATTGATTTTTTCAGATACTTGTGCCCAAGTTTGGCTAATTTTGGTTTTCAAACTTCTCAAAGGGTTACTATTTTGTGAGTGTAGTTTTCTTTAATGTTGTGTCCTACCTAGTTCTTTAAATGTTTTTAGAATGGATTTGGATGTGTTTCTGCATAGACTTTCCTACTGTTGATTTTGTCCCAATCATATTTATTGGATTGTTTCTCTCCTTTTATTGAGAAGGGGACAAGATCCGTTTTAGATGTTGACAGGGGTTCAGTTGAGATTCTCTCCAGTGACCTGTAACTCTCTAAGGATTCAACCATCCTTACCTTTGAAAGGGTTCTTTCCCGTTTTCTAGGATATTCAACTAGCTTCCTATGGGCTAACCTATGTATGCTACGTCTCTCTTAGAGAATAGATGTATGGTTTGTCTAGTTTACTCTAATGTGTGTGGCAATACGTGTTGATAAATATCTTTGTGCAAGTAGCTTTTGAGGTAGAAACTATTTGAAACGATATAGTAGATGACTCAACACATTAATTGAGTATACAGATATAATTTTATCAGCCATTCATTAATTGAGTATACAAATTTAATTTTTAGGAAAAATTCTTCTATTACATTTATTCATTCACAACTCGAGGCTGAAGTCGGCGAATATTTTCATTATTCAAAAATTTTAATAGTAGCTTATGAAGTGTAAATATTATTTGAAAGATAGTAAATGCAAGTGCTTCCTTTTTTATAATCATTTGAGGGTATGTAAGTACTTGAAAACACTTGATTTTTTTTCTTGCGTGTTTTGGGACGTTTTGTTCCGAGCTTTTGTATTTATGGTCTGCTTGAATTGACATAGTTTTTAGCTTATACAAATAAGGGTTTTTCTAACCTGGGCAAGATTGTACAGGATAAGGAGTAATTAATACATCATTTTATAGATTTTTTTTCAAATCTTATTAAATAATCAATTAATTATCCTTTTCTTAAAAACTGTTTTTTCTCTCTTTTTCTTTCTCCTGCACCCTCCCTTTTGTTTCGTTCTCCCTCTTACTCTATTTGATTAGAAAATTTCACTTCAATTTCAATTACTTATGCTGCCAATTTTTCTTCCTCTGTGTTTATTCTTTTGGACATTTATTCTGTGTTTATCACACAGAATAGCTACCAATATGATCTTCAAAGATTTATTTTTTAACATAATAAAATTAAGATCCCTCAAACTGCACTAACCAAATATACTTTTACATTTCTTTCGTCTGTCATGAAATATAACTTAAGTGAACAAAAAAAACTAGTTAATCAACATATGTGTCGTGAAAAGAAAACTATATGAGTACAAATGTGTGGTCCTTTTTCACTTCCAATATCCTTGATAAACTTTTTCAAATTTGAAGGAGAAAGTAACGTGAGAGAAGAATAAAACGTTTAGTTTTAGTGTATTTGTAGAACTTAACTTTTGACTCTCTTTGTATTTGGTGGCATATACCAGAACTGCAATAGTTAAGAGAGGAGAGAAGAAGAAAAAAATCAATTTTCAAGAAAACCCATAATTAATAAGATTTAGAGACACCCATAAAGTGATGCATTAATCATTCCTTATCATGTGCAATCTTGCACAGGTTAGAAAAATCTTACAAATAAATGCTTTTTATTTATCACTAGACCTTGCACCCGTGCTGCCACTCGGGTCATAGAAATGGCATAGATGTAAACCATAAAAGCAAAAACTTAATAGTCAGTATCAAACCTTGAACATAATGTATATAATTTGATTAATACAATTGGGACATAAATAAATACATTTCATGATAAATTGCGGAAAACTTCTTTGTAAACAACATTTGAAGTGTTGTTGATGCAAGCCTCATCGTCGTCTGTCAGGAGTATTTTCAGCCCACTCCTAGAAGTCACACGTGAAATGGCACCATAAAGTTGGCCATGAGAGAACACGGGTTGTGGGAGATATACACCAACTTGTTTGAGAGACTAGCCTTGACTTTTGTTAATAGTCATTGCAATCTTGCACAGGTTAAAAAAACCTACAAATAAATACTTTTTATTTATCATTCATAAGTTTGTCAAGTTAGTTTATAAAATAACATGAAAATACAATTTTCATTAATAAATACTTATGAATTAAACATTAAAACTTCTTTATACACATAAATTATTTTTCGTAAACTAAAAAGTGAGCCGATTCAGACCTTATAATAGGAAGACCCTTTTTATATGTACTCTCAAACTTTCTATTGGTGATCAATATCCTATTGACAACATGATGAGTAAATAGTGATTTTGGTTTCTGGTACCCAAAACGACCCACATTACATGTGATTAAATTGTTACATAATCATCTTTTATATATTTTTTTCAACTTATTTAAATCTCACATACATATCAAAATATAGATTGTATTTCAACATACTCGATGCCATTAGATTTTTATTTATTGACAGAATCACTAACACGTAATTAGGAAATTATTGAGTGGTTGTGCAATCCACCCTCTGCCATGTGCAACCATAAGAAAAATAACCATTTGTAATTGTCTAACCAGAATAAAATAAGACAACTAAGGGGAACAACTTTGTTTTTTTTTAATAAACTAAGGGAAACTACTAAGAATTTAGCTATAAATAAATGAGTATTCGCAAGACATTTCTTTTTCAAAGCATGCTGTTATGACCATTTTTTCTTATATGCCAAAATGATGTACATTTTGGATCTAATCCAATATATGAAAAATTTAAAAGGTGGACCATACGAATATGGTATCTCTTAAAAACAGTACAGATTCAGCAATGAAGACAAAATTAATAAAAACATTCACATGACTCCCATGTTGTTGCTGCTGAAATGTTTTCAGCTTTGTTCCAGTTATTAAAATAAAGATATGTATATTTTATTTTGTCTAACATACATTCATAGAAAGATTATTAGTAAATCAAATCAATCTTTCTAAGCTAAATAGCACTCTTATTGTAGAGTAACAATATTTTGGTGCCTCTAAAGAAGGGTGACAATGGAAACACATTCTCTCTTCACTTTTGTGGGCCATATTTGATAAATAGTATTCAAATAAATATTTTTTATTGAAAAATAATGATATGAAATTTTTATGGGATCTATTTCATAATTTATTTTAAGATGTTGGTTAAAGTTATTTCGTGTTTATTAAGTAGTAACATTGAAAGGAAACTACAAAATAAATGATGTATACATGCGGAACCTTTTGTTGGACGGAATTTGAATCTAAGACATTTGGTTAAGTTGAAAAAATTTCTTTATCATCTCATTCAAATGCTCTTTGATACATGCGACACCGTTATAAACACTAAAAATGGACTTAAGTGAGAATGCTATTAGATTCCCTATAGTAGATTCCCTATGTTGAATTTGATACATGTAGTTATCAAAGGTCATTAGATTGTGTTTACACCTAAACATAATTGTCTTGTTAGTAAAAATTGATAGATAGACGATTATAGGATTATGCGAGTTTCTCAAAAAAGGATTATGTGAATTTCTCTCCTCTCGATGAAATGTTAGACAAAGACTATGATAGCCGAACTAGGGATAGCCGATTATTTCTCGAGTCTACTGACTTTGTGGGTGTTAGAGACATTAGGTTGAGCTAAAGCTCGATTGAAAGAGACAATGAGACACTAAACTCATACTCACTGTCTATAGTGTCATTGACTGCAAAAATGTGATGAGTAATGAGACCCATTTTGAGGAAGGGCTGCACAATATAGACTTTATTAACATATCATGCTGTGAAGTGGAAAGCTGAGAGCAAAACATGGGACAACACATACCCTTCAAAGAGGGAAAACTCATGCACTACCTGTGAGAATTACTCAGCGGGACTAGACAAAATAGGCCACTCGTTTTGGCCAATACAAATGGATTTTCTTACAAATATCTACTTTGTACAACGTATTATACACAATTAATCAACACACAAGCTAATTTGGCTATTTTTTGTCCATTTATTATTATGCCTTTATCTTTATTATATGCATTTTTTAGTATAGTAACAAAAAATTAAAAACAACCGATCTTAACGCTATACTAAAGCGCAATTAAGGAACTCATATTTGAGGAGTAAAATTTCTTCTTCAACGTTAATACTTATTCTCTTGAAGAAAGAGAGTCACAATTCAAGATATCAACCAATATCTAAGGTAATCTCTAACTCCATCAAAATTACCTAAAACAAACTACATCGAAAAATTAAAAAGATTGTTATGAACACTATTTTTTAATGCTCTTTAACACTCAATTTTTTTAATGAATGAAATTCTTACGAGGACCACACATTAAAAGTGGATCTCACATAAAATTGTATAACCCAAATAGTTTCTTCAAATATAGAGTGAATGTTGTTAACATTTCTCAAAGATTGAAATTGAATGGTTGTAGCTTCATGTTGTCATCAAATATAGGAGTTGGATTTCCTACCGTCAAGAAATTCTATAATCATGCGGTTAATGTACTGAAGGTCGTATGACTGAAATTATATTTTCTTTTACTAAGATTGAAATGATATTTTAAGATCAGTAAATAAATTAAAGCATCGTTAAAATGAAATGCCTTCTTCAGTTATCATATTTTTTTTTTTTACAAAAACAATTTCATTTAAACCCAAATCAAATCAGTTGTGACAACCAAAGCAATACAATGAGAAATTTCCTCAATTTAAACAGAATTAATTGAAACTAAAACAAACTTAACTGTAGAATGAACGACATTATCAATTCTTCTCACAAAAAAAAAATGAAGAAAACATACAACTAAGACTCTTTTTGCACTTGTTAAAAAAAAGACATTTTTTGTAAAAATAAATAAAATAAAAACAAGACTCTTACAATTATTAATCATGAGTTTCCGTGAGCTTAGCTCAGTTAGTAAGAACATTGCATAATTGTGTGAGCTTTAGCCACTAGGCTAATAGACCAAAAAAAAGAAAAAATTCATGAAACCAAATAAAAATTAGATATACGACTTCAAAACCTTAACCACATTATGAGAATCGTCATCCCGTTAATATTTAAAAAACCCATATCGTTAGCAAATTAATCGGAATTCAATTCCTTCCATCTATTGCATCCTTTTCAATTCTTCAAATACAATAATGTCTTTTTACTAAAATAACCATAATTATTGCACATCTAGAAAAAGTTAAGTTCTTAGATACCATAGAGTTTGGTTGGGTACCATCACGTTCTATGTAAAATTTGTTTAATATTTAAATTTATCTAAAAATAAATTAATATAAAAATATAATATACCGTTGATTGATTATATGAAGGATAAATATCCAACCAAATTATATGAGTATCATTGTATTAAAAAAAAACCATAGTTATTGCTCATTTTTTCTTATGGCTTACTTTCAAATGGTTGTCGCTATTAGAAAAGCAATTTCAACTTCTTACAAAGTTTGATACAATCATAATTTTTTTTTTCCATTTCCCCTCAATCTCATATTACATGTCTGATTTGAACTTTTTCAAATTATTCTTATTTTATAATACCAACACAATATTTACTAATACATTTTACCAATATTACTTTTATTTATTAAATAAATTGTAAGCATTGGTGAATAATTAATGAACCAAGTAAAAAAAGAGTCACAAAATGTTAATTTACATTAAAAATTAGCATGAAATACTTTTTAATATTTTTTTGATAGAGTAATACTCCCTCGTACCACAATCTCGGATTCATTTGTAAAATAAAAACGTTCTCTAATAAATGGTGAATACAATGATATCCATCTAGTTTGTTTGTGTATTTATCACTCACCCAATCATTAAATATCATGTCATATAATTCCCGTGAGCTTAGCTCAGTTGGTAGGGATATTGCATAATTTATGCAGGGCAGGAGTTCGGGGGTTCGAACCCGAACCCCTGACACCCTACTTCTCCATATTTAAAAATGTGTGAGCTCCAACCACTAGGCTACTTGACAAAAAAATAAATATCATGTCATATATTAGTTTTTATTTATTTTAAAATAAAAATAATTGTTAAACAAATTTTGTATAGATGTACCGGTATCCAACAAATCTCCAAGGTACCTAGAAATTTTTTGTCAAAAAAACCTAGAAATTCATCAAAGTAAATTACTTATTTCAATTTTTAAATTCAACATTAATTACTTTTTTTTTTCAATGTACACTTTAATTAATAATATTATTTACACGACTTCCAATTTAATATCTCCTATTTTACATTTGTAGTAAAAATAATACATCAATACATGATAAAAATATTTTATTTTCCTTAAAAAAAATATTTTATTTATAAACATGATCGAACGTTATTCTAGTTTGTTCATCTATAAGTCATGGAAGGGTTTGTGAATTAGTCAACTGAGTTAGTGATTTTGGGATGGACAGAGTACTGGATGCCTACCAATAGCAGCAAAAATGCATTCTATCACAAGTAGTGGGGTCAATATTTTGTTTTGAATAATAGGCCAAAATTTCATTATCCCATTTAAGAAGCTACCATAAAGTCAACAAATTAGAAAGGTCGACATAATACCGCGTAGAATGCAATAAAAATAATGGTTTTCATCAACTAATTCTTTTCTGACAAAATATCATTGTAGAAAAATCAAGCTATGACTTTTTGAATTACTATACTAATCATGATAAGACACAGTTTACTTTGAATGGTGCAACGTTTGATGTTTCATGAGTCTGCAACTTCATGATACCAATATATGTTCCTTCAATTCTTCTTCTATCTTGTGTGATTGTAATTAACAGTAGAGACCAATGAGAATTACATTGGTTTCATTTCTTTCTTTTATTCTCTTTTACTGCATATATATCAATATCCAAATCTCTTTTGTCTCTGGAATATGTCTTGATGATCAACAATCATTGCTGTTTCAATTAAAGAACAATCTCACTTTCAAGCTAGAAAATTCTAACAAACTCAAATTGTGGAATTCAAGCATTGATTGTTGTGATTGGATTGGTGTAGATTGTGACAATAGGGGATTTGTTATTGGTCTTGATCTGAGTGGAGAGTCAATTTCTGGGGGATTTGATAATAAAAGTAGTCTTTTTAGTCTTCAAAGTCTTCAGAAATTGAACTTGGCTTCTAACAATTTCAATTCTGTTATTCCATCAGGATTCAACAAGTTGGTGATGTTGAGTTATCTGAATTTGTCATATGCTAGCTTTGTGGGACAGATTCCTTTAGAGATTTCTCAGCTTACAAGGTTGGTTACTCTTGATCTCTCTTCTAATAGCTATTTATTAGGACAAGGGCTGAAACTTGAGAAACCAAATTTACAGAAGTTTGTCCAAAATCTCAGTAGTACTAGGCAATTGTATTTGGATGGTGTTAGTATAACAGCTCAAGGACAAGAATGGGGCAATGCTTTGTCGTCGCTGCATGCACTGCAAGAATTGAGTATGTCATACTGCAATTTACCAGGACCACTTGATTCTTCCCTAACAAAACTTGAGAATCTATCGGTCATTATTCTTGATGGGAACAACTTTTCATCCCCGGTGCCTGACACATTTTCCAATTTCAGAAATTTGACCACCATTAGTTTTGCATTTTGTGGATTGACTGGTACATTTCCACAAAAGATCTTCCAAATTGGAGCGTTGTCATTTGTCGACTTGTCATTCAACTACAATCTCCACGGTTCATTTCCGGAATTTCCAAAGATTGGATCTCTCCATACCTTAAGGGTAAGTAACACAAGCTTTTCTGGAGCATTTCCATACTCTATTGGTAACATGAGGCATTTATCTGAATTGGATCTTTCGAATTGTAATTTTAATGGAACACTTCCCAGTTCACTGTCAAACCTTACAGAACTTAGTTACCTGGATTTGTCATCTAATAGTTTCACAGGTCCAATGCCATCATTTGGCACGGCCAAATACCTTACCCACCTAGACCTTTCTCATAATCTTTTAAGTGGTGTAATTCCGTCATCTTCTCACTTTGAAGGACTACACAATCTTGTCAGCATCGACTTGCGTGATAATTCTTTCAATGGGAGCATTCCTTCATCCCTTTTTACACCTGCGTTACTGCAAAAGATTCGTCTTTCATTCAACAAATTTAGCAGACTTGACGAATTCAAAATTGTGTCTTCCTCTGTAATTAACACCCTCGATTTAAGTAGCAATAATCTATCAGGGCCTTTTCCAACATCTATCTTCCAGCTCGGTTCACTTTCTGTCCTCGATCTTTCCTCTAACAAGTTGAATGGGTTGCTGCAGCTAGATGAGCTTTTGGAGCTTAGAAATATAACTGCACTAGACCTTTCATACAATAACATATCAATTTATGTGAATATTGAAAATGCTGATCATACTTCCTTTTCCAATATTAGTACTCTAAAGTTGGCATCCTGCAACCTAAAAACTTTCCCTAGTTTCTTGAGAAACAAATCCAAATTGAACATTCTAGACCTTTCAAATAATCATATTCAAGGAAAAGTGCCCAACTGGATATGGAAGCTACAAAATCTTCAAAGCCTTAATGTTTCTCACAATATGCTCACTTATTTGGAAAGACCTTTGCAAAATCTCACTTCAAAGTTGATAGCCCTTGACCTTCATAACAACCAATTGGAAGGTCCAATTCCTGTTTTTCCAGAATTTGCTTCTTATTTGGATTACTCAATGAACAAATTTGAGTCTTCTATCCCAGAAGATATCGGTAGCTACCTGTCTTTCACAACTTTTCTCTCTCTTTCAAATAATACTTTAAACGGCACTATCCCTCTTTCCCTCTGCAATGCTTCAAATCTTCAAGTGCTTGATGTTTCCATTAATAACATTTCTGGAACAATTCCCTCATGTCTACTGCAAATGACTCAAACCCTTGTGGTATTAAATCTGAAGATGAACAATCTCACTGGCACTATCCCAGACGCATTTCCACTTTATTGTGTTCTAAGAACTCTTGATCTCCAAAAGAATAACTTAGATGGACAGATTCCAAAATCTCTTGTGAATTGCTCAGCACTTGAAGTGCTAGACCTTGCAAACAACAACATCATTGGCACATTTCCATGCCTGTTGAAGAACATATCCACAATCCGTGTCATAGTCTTGCGCAACAACAAATTCAATGGTCTTATCGGATGTCCAAACACCACTGGCACATGGCAGATGCTTCAGATAGTTGATATAGCTTTTAACAACTTCAGTGGTAAACTACCTGGAAAATGCTTCACAACGTGGGAGGCAATGAGTTCTGATGAAAGCCAAACTGATTCAAAGGTAAATCACATCCGATATCAGGTTCTTCAATATGGTCAAATATATTATCAGGATTCGGTGACAGTTACAAGCAAAGGTCAACAGATGGAGTACGTTAAAATTTTAACGGTCTTCACTGCGATCGACCTCTCATCCAACCATTTTGAAGGCGAAATACCAAAACAGTTATTCGACTTTAAAGCACTCTATGTACTCAACTTGTCAAACAACGCACTTTCCGGCCAAATTCCATCCTCCATTGGAAATCTGAAGCAGCTTGAGTCCTTAGATCTATCAAGCAACTCACTGGAAGGAGAAATTCCCACACAGATTTCAACTCTTTCTTTCCTATCATTCTTGAACCTCTCTTTTAATCAACTTTCCGGAAAAATCCCAACAGGTACACAAATACAATCATTTTTAGACACTTCCTTCATTGGTAATGAAAACCTTTATGGCCCTCCTTTAACAAACAACAGCATCGATGCAAGTCAACCGACAACAGAATCTGTTATGAAATTTGATTGGCAGTATGTATCCACTGGAATTGGTTTCGGAGTTGGAGCTGGAGTGGTTTTCGCACCATTGATGTTTTGGGAGAGAGGCAAGAAATGGAGCAATGGCATCATTGAAAAAATTCTCATGGTAATTCTTCCATTATTTGGATTAGTTTATACTCCAATTGGTGATGATGAAGAAGATGACACAAAAGAGGACCCGAATATGACAGATGACAGTGAATACAATGAAGAAGAAGATTATTGGAGTTATCCAAGGTTGTACTGTGTGTTTTGTTCCAAATTTGACAACAATAAGAAAAAGGTCATTCATGATCCTAATTGCACATGCTTTCACTCATCACCAGGTTCAAATTCAACAGATTATTCAGATTTATATTCTTATTAGTCACATACAAAAATTGAAAACTTGATTTTCTGTTTTTGCTTTTTTTTTTTTGCTTGTCATTATTCTTTTTCTCTGAATGCATACATGTATATTGTATATAAACACAAATTCAAATTGTGGTAATCTATGAAACACTGACACGAACACATGATACGACACTAATACATACATGCAGATACCGATAAAAATTTGAAAAAATATGTGATTGAACATAACTACATGTGTCAGTGTCAGTGTCATGTTGGCGTCTGATATCAACATGTGTCGGAGACGGGTCAATCCTTTAATCTGAAGTGTCAGTGCTACTTAAGCGGCAACCAAGCAATGAGAAATAAAAGAGTAATAATGTACAGCCTTATGTTGTAAACTGTGAAGATAAAAAAAGGTTAAATGTTCAGTCAGGATTTTCATCAAACATTTTGTAGGCATATCAATAATTGTACTAAGAGTATACTTAGTGGCATAAAAGCTAAGAAATAGAAAAGTGCAAACAATTTTTGTACCCTTTTGAAGAATCTCAAATCACACATGAGAAATTTGAATTGAAAGGAAACTTGGCAGTTAAGTAAGTGGTGATGATTTTGTTCCTGCTATTGAGTCACTTGATGATAGACACAGTGGAGCATCCTTTTTGACATGGGCAGTTATATTTAATAATGCTATCCGCACCTATATTTTACTTATACGTACACCCTTTTTCAGGGTTTTTATTTTTTATTTTTTAACTTTCAGTTTACTCCTTTGACATTTAGAAGTTGATTTCATTTATATATATTATCCGTGTAAAATATTGTCAATCAATTATAATCATTTAAGTATCGTAAATCCTTAAAAAAAAATCCAAGTATCGTAAAAGTTTGTCTTTTATCATAATCACTTTTAAAATCATGCAAAAAATTAATTGCGATTTGTTCGAAATATAAACCTCTTTACTATGAAAATGCATGCGTTTGGTTGGGTTGCACGGGTAGTGGCAAAAAACCCAAATTTGCAGGTCCACTAAAAAAAAGTTGTCGTGATTTCCAAAAGTTACGTTCTTACGACTTTTGCAAAATAAGAGATCAATTAAAAAATAATAAACTAAAATGTTTTTTTTTTAAAGCTATAGAACTAAAGTAAAACAAATAAAGCAAAATATCTAACTTTTCTTGACTCAAACAAAATGTCTAATAAAAAAATCCAAAAGTTAAGAAATCGAAATTAAATTGAACAAACTAAGATAAGTAGATAATAACATTTCATTTTTACAACCCATTTAAATTGACTTAATAGTATTAACTTAAGATTTGAGAGTATACTCTTCTTTAAAATTTCAGGTTTGATTATCTCTAATATCAATTTACATGCGCTCATTTTGCTTTTTAAAAAAACATTTCATTTTCACAAGCATGTTCGAGATTGTTTCTTTCTCCTTTCCACTTGTTTTGTTACTACAAGATCCTTGAATTTCGTCAAGACCTAGAACACTCAAAATCCTCGACGTGTAGCAACACGTGTTATGCCCCTAAGACATTGCTCTCACACATCAAATTCCTCACGACACACTTTGCCACATGTTACAAACCTAACAATATTTCCCGAAAATTCCCACCTCATAAATCACCACTTCCAATCCTCACTTTTTCTTCCCATAATAACGCAAAATCACACACCACCATCATCACAAAAAACAAGCATAAGATCTCAAAGAAGCAAGAAAAAACACCCAAAAGAAAAACAACAATATGGCTAGTGATGGAAGCGAAGTGTTCAAGTTGGTGTCACCAGCAATAGCAAACGAAGGAAAACTACCAAGACAATTCACTGATGAAGGACAAGGAGCAAAGAAAAACATATCACCACCATTAGAATGGTACAACCTACCAGCGGGGACAAAATCTCTTGCACTTGTTGTGGAGGATATTGATACACCCGACCCAGAAGGTCCACTTGTGCCGTGGACGTGTTGGGTCGTGGTAAATATTCCTCCGACAATTAAGGGATTGCCGGAGGGATTTTCCGGCAAAGAAGAGGAGATGGGTGGTGAGTATGCTGGGATTAAAGAAGGGAACAATGATTGGAAACAACCTGGTTGGCGTGGTCCGAGGTTGCCTACACATGGTCATAGGTTGGAGTTTAAGCTCTATGCCTTGGATGATGAGCTTCATCTTGGTAATAAGGTATGTACAATTTTTTGTTAATTTTATGTTTTCTATATTATTGTTTGTTTTCTTCTATATAAAAAAGAATGATGTAGGAGGAAATTAATTATGTAATTAAAATAATAATAATAATATATGAAAAATAATACTATAAAAATGTGTTGTATAAAAAAGAACAATGAAATTCGCTCATGTATGATATCATGTGACATGTTTGTTTCAGATTATAGCTTCTAAATGCATATAAGCTTGGTGAATGCTAGTAAGTTGTTTGGAAGTTATTTTTTTTCCTTCTCTCATTTGGTGAATTAATTGCAGGTGACTAAGGAGAAAACCTTGGAGGCCAAGGAAGGGCACGTGCTAGGAGAAGCGACTTTGATGGCTATATTCTAAATAATATTGTGATCTAAATTTGAACTATTACTAGCATACAATGTCTTTCACTGATGTATCATTTTGAATCCAATGAGAGAAGAGCTTTATTTAATCTCATTACACTATAAAATTGTCTTATTTGTAGAGTAGAAGACAATTTCTTATTGAAATTTCAAACGAAGTGAATTATGTTTTTTAGGCCAAATAATAACTGAGTAGATACAATATTCCTTCAATATAGTATATTACAATATTAACATTATCAATTAAACTTACTTTTCTACACAAGATGTACGAAACAGAAGCTTTACAGTGCAATATATCCAACACAGAACAAAAACAAAATCAGCTAACACTTAAACAATCAAAAGAGTACTGCTACCCACCTTGAAACTTAAAGATAAACTTGCAACTTTAGACTTCTGGCATAAAACGAAATAAGCTTAACTTGGTCCATCATCTGTGTCATAGACTTTTTCTTATAAATTCAAAACAACCTAAACAGCATAAATTAAGTGCATAAAAGCGTCATACCTTAGAACCACCTATATATTGAATAAAGTGATCATGAATAAAGTGATCATGAAGAATATTGAGATCAACAGAATAAAACTCAACCAAACACGAAATACCAAAGAGAGTACAATTAAGAAACTGTAGTGTGTAAGTGTAAGTTATGTCTCACGTCGGAAAAAAAAGTAAATGTTGAATACCTTATAAGTAAGAGGACCCATAAACCTATGGTCTTAAGGTTTTGGGTAAGAGTGTAGTGTCTCTCAGTTGTGTGGATGTTCTAGCCTCGATGTGGATGGTTGTCCGAGCTCTCCTCAGTGACCCACAGTGGTATCAGAGTCTCGGTTCAACGAAGGGTACGATCGAGGCAGTCGATCTGTTTACGTAGAAAGCAGCAACGACGGTACAAGCAGTATCGGTCCTTCTGTAGAGAAACCAGCAACGGCGATCGTCCGAGCTCCCCTCAGTGATCCAACAGTGGTATCAGAGCTCCGGTTCGACGAAGGGTACTACGACCGAGGCAATCGGTCTGTTTGTGCAGATAGCAGCAACGACGATACAAGCAAGGGCTTCCGCTTGAACGGGAACATCATTATGAATTGATGGACTCACACTTGAGGAAAAGCACTGTGTGCAAGTGTGAGTTATATGTCCCACATCGGATACAAAAGTAAAAGATGAACATCATATAAGTAAGAGGACTCATAAACCCATGACCTTAATATTTTGGGTAAGAGTATGGTGTCTCTCTCACTTGTGTGGATGTTCTAGCGTCGATGTGGACGGTCTTTCGAGCTCTCCTCAGTGACCCAACAAAAACAAGTGGGATGTCGTTTCTGCCACATAACAACCACTCACACACAAAAGATCCTCATGAGTAATTACATGTCCTCTTACGCATAAAACACTGATGTAAGATGTTTACATGTCATTTACCTAACTATACGTGAGTATAATAGGGTCGTATCCACAGAGAGTTGCGTATATCATAACCATTTAAACGCCATTTATCATGTTAAGGGTTTGGGTATAATTTGTTTGTTTGTGTAAAACTATTTTCTATACGACATAAAAGTAAAACGAGATGAGATAGGGTTATTTCGCTTGTGATCAGAGATATCAACCAAGCGTAACAACTGCAATCCTCCGATCGATCAACGGATTCTAGCTCTTTGAACAATATTATCACAATCACTCATCAATATCATTCGTGTCCAAATGATATTGTTATTTCTACGGAACCGTTTAACATTGATTTCCCAAATGTTTGAACGATCACAAAGTTGATTGGATAGTTTAATCGACGATTTCCCAACCGATTAAATTACCCAAAAGCATCAAGTTCTAGATTATAAGTGATTATCAAATATTAACATCTATGTCTAGAGTGATAACTTAAGATAGATTGTTATTCTATTTCTAGGTTTAAAAGCATGTATCCATAACATTTTAAATCTCAATAAACATTGAAAGCAAGAATAACAACAATATTGAATAAATAGCTAGAACCATATATTAAAAGATCAAATGATTACATAATAGCTTGTTTGAGTACCTCAAAATCACAAGAGTAGAGGTAGCTAGATATGTCTATGCTAGCTTTGCAAAAGTTGGAGAAGAGATGAAGATTCAATGACAAGATCCATGATGTCTCAACAAATCTTGGTTTGAATCTACTCCTATCTACCTTGCTCTTTGTTTCTCTCTCTAGAAATACCCTAAACTCTCTCTAAAACCAGAAAATTATCAATAAAACAGTAAGTTGGCCCTTGGAAAGAAAAGAGAAAACTATTTATATTGTCTGAATTCGTCCAATCTCGCTTAAGCGAAATGTACTTCGCTTAAGCGAAATGCTTAAAAATCTGAATCTGGCCAATGAAAAGTCGACACAAGACCCCTATCCTGTTGCAAGATGAAATTCGCTTGAAGCGAGATGGAAGCGAGATGAAAGCGAGATACTCCTGATGCATTCTGTCCAAATCTCGCTTAAGCAAAATTATCTCGCGTAAGCGAGATTGCCTTTCTTCAAGAGCGAGATGTACGCGAGCAAAAAGCGAAATGTTCAGGTGCTCTCTGTCCAAATCTCGCTTAAGCGAAATCATCTCGCTTAAGCGAGATCACCTTTCTTCAGGAGCGAGATATCAGCAAGCAAAAAGCGAAATCCAATGGGGCTCTATGTCCGAATCTCGCTTAAGCGAGATGAAGTCGCTCCTAGCGAGATTTGCCTGACTCAGCCAAATTCTGGGTCCTTGCTTGTCTCCTTCCTGCACAAATTGAGGAGAATGAGGCATGTAAAGCATAAAAGGCGAAATTACAACAAATCATAGCTTTTCCTTAGTCAACTTGCAAAACAAGTCACTAAAATGCCTGAATTATCACATAAAATATACTACTTTTGAGCACTTATCAAACACCATGCAAAAATTGAAACCAATGGAACATCTTTATGCCAAATCAAATCGAAAACAACAAGAGACCGATGCTAAAATATAGGTACACACCACGAATTGAGTAGGCACCATCCCAGTCTAACTGCCAGCACCAATCATCATTAGTATCAACCTTCTAATTAACATTAAAAATAAGATTCGGACATTCTACGATCAACTCCTCCTTTTACGCTAACAACCGTCTCCTCTACTTTCAAAATAGTTAGATTATACACTTTACTAGTCAAAATGATCTACAACATTAAAATGCTCTTTTATGAAAGCGTTTATGTATTTTTGCATTAACATTATCGTATTATCATTTTACGCCAGTGGCAGCTTGACTAACAATGTCCTTAACATGGATTATTTTAAAATAAGCGACTATTTTTTTGTGTTTACGTTGTTATTTATATTGCTCAGGGCCGGTCCTAAGATTTTTGGTGCCCAGGGCGAAACTATAAATAGTGTCCTTTTAATTATTCAAATATTTTTCTTCTTGCATTTTTTGTTGCAAAATATTCATTTATAATCAAAGTTATGTAAAAATATTTTTTCAATAGAATTAATTAAAATGAATTAAAAAGAAATATATATATATATATATATATATATATATATAACTACTAAATAAAAATAATAATTTTGGTGCCCCTAAACAAATGGTACCCTGGACTGTTGCCCCTCAAGCTCGCCCTCAGGGCCACCCCTGATATTGCTCCAATCATCAAGACTTTGAGTCCTATTATTGTATATTGCAATTAAATTTTCTTGTCATGTTATGTGTACAAACTAAATTTCTTGTTTAGTCTTGACAAAAAATTAATAATATTTCTTATTTAATAAAGTAAGAGCATTCACAATGCAGCTCATCATTTGGGTGCTTAAATGGGTCCTGACTGTAGACGTCATCCGTTTTATAATTAATACTTATTAACACTCAATCTCTCCAACCCAACACCTTAAAATAATTATGAATCGGATCTCAACAATAACTCTATATCATTCAATTTTAACAATAATTTATATACTCATTCATAATTATTTAATTTTAAAATATTGAAGCAATTTAATTATAAATTATAAAAAAAAAAAAAAAAACAAACATTTTTTTTATAGATAAGAGTAAATTCATAATTAAATAGAAAAGTAGATAAGATGGCAAATTATGATTGGTTGTGTTAAAGAAACGTGTTAGTGGGTGTGACCCTAGAATTTCTCAAAGAAAATAACATGTTTTGCCTATTTTTGGTTAACTTTTTCTCCTGTTTAACATTACCTTCAACTTTAATACAAACACCACATATAACAAATAGATAAGAGTAAATTCAAATATCAAAATAAAGGGAACGAATTGTCTCTAGTATATTTTTTCTCCATTTTCCTCCAGTGAATAAATTTCATCCCTTCATTTATTTAAATGACAAATCAATTGATAGAAATAAAACACATAAATGAGATGTTGTTCACAACATGCATTCCTACGATCATACTTGTCCCCCTTTTTTGCTCACAAAGCCATCTCAATCGTATATGGGGGAAGTGTAGCTGTAGAGTTGTGTGGCGGTGGAGAATTAACCAGTTGGGAACGTCATTCCTTCTATTGTTCTTCTGTGTTAAATTTCAGTTGGTTTCCCTTTTTTTTTTTTTTTGTTAATCTGATTAATTGATTTCTTTCTTGTTGATTTGAAATTAGGTTAATTTGAATAATAATAAATGGAAAGCAATCATAAACAATATCAGAAAATTTACATAGAGAATGAGAGAAAGAAGGAAAAGGGAAAATAAAGAAGGAAGAAGGACACAATTGTGAACCTGTGTAGGGAATGAAGCAGAAAAATGGTTTGTGAAGAAGGGGATACGTGAGACAAAATCTGATTTAATTGGTATTATTGGTCGTCGTCGATCTGTCTTTAAAAAAAATGAAAGGTTGAGATTGCACAAGAGAAAACTAGAGAAAATCTTAACAGGAGAGGATCCATTCCCCAAAAATAAAAATGTAACAATCACGATATAAGTATAAGTATATATATTTTCAGTTTTTTTCCCTTTATCCTTTAAAAAGCTAACAAATGAGATGAGTATGTTTATACGTACTTTTTCATTATCCAAATTATACCCTTAAACAACTTTTTCTATAATAAAGATTGTTGGTGGTGTCATTTTAAAAAATTAAAAAATGAAATATTCTGACTTTCTCAAATTTTCTCCATTTTCAATCCCCACCATTAAAATACAACAACCATTTTTCATTATATTTAATTCTCACTTTCTCTCATGATTGATGGTTGAGATTCCACAACAAAAAAAAAATTGACACGTGGCACCTCACTTAGGGTGCCAAAACTGCCAAAGAATCAAAACATAGGGGGCTGTTTTGTATTTAAATTAGTTAGGGGTCCATAACCGTAACTTTTGAAAAGATAAGGGTCCAAAAGGGCAATTAAGCCAAATAAAAATTGTCACAAAATTATTTCAAATGTATAAACATCATCACTCTTATCTTATGTTATTCAATCAATGCTGAGGACTGAGGAGAGATCAGGTCCAACCACTAGGTGTTGTCAAACGTGTCAAAGTCAGAATATTTCCTTTTTTTTAGCATGACACTTGTTCAAGCACAATCATCATTTATATCCATGAACTTACAAACACACCGCAAATTAATCAATTATAGCATTTGCAAAATACGCAACAAAGTGCACAAATTATAATAAACATATTGACTTTGCTATCCATGGCTAGCAAAGAATTCAGGTTGGTTTCACCAGCAATTGACAAAGAAGGAGGTGTCAAATTACCAAGATATTACACACATGAAGGCATAGGTTCAAAGTGGAACATATCTCCACCTCTAGAATGGCATAACATTCCTCCCAAAACTAAGAGCCTAGCTCTTGTGGTGCAGGATGTTGACACCGTTGATCCAACTGGACGCACGGTGCCAATCACCCATTGGGTAGTGGTCAATATTCCGGCAACTTTTACTAAGTTGCCAGAAGGATTGTCGGGAAAGGAAGATGAAATGGGAGATGAGTATAATAGAATTGAAGAAGGACTTAATGATTGGAAGGTGAATTTGTGGCGTGGTCCTAAGACTCCTAACTATGGTGATAGGTTTGAGTTTAAGCTCTATGCTTTGGATGATGATATGCAATTTGATAATAAGGTAACAATTTAACTAGCTCGATTTGATTCTTTCAGAAAGAAAAAAAAAAAAAAAACTAGCTCGATTTGATATTACAACACAATAAATCTCTAAGACTTAAAAATATATTTTATACTCTACCCGTCTAATATATAATAGGATTATTAAAGTAAGATTTTAATGATACACTACTCTAATCATATCTTTCATATGAACAACTCTAATCATATCTTATATGGGTACGTGCAGAAACACCTACCATATATTTTTAGTATTCAGATTGGGAATAATTATTAAAATATATTATATTACATTTGTCACACCAAAATTTTTTGAGTATTGTGTTTACCTATCAAAAACAATTGTGTTAATTTAATATTAAATTTTTAAAAGAAAACGTATAACTTAAAATTGTTCATACGTTGATGTTATTCATATTCTATTACTGTATATTGTGCTCATTTGAAACTTTGACAGGTGACAAAGGAGAAGCTGTTGGATGCACTAACAGGCCATGTACTAGGAGAAGCTGTAATGATTGCTACTTTCTGATTCATGCACTGCCATCTTAACAAGGCCATGAAGATTAGTCCAAAGAATATTCACCTATATAATTTCTGCTTTTGTAGTTTTTTTTTTTGTGTTTATTATTACCTTGCATGTATTTTGTCAAGTTTTGTGAAATACTATAAATCTTTACAGGACCTGAAGTCAAGCAGCTTTGAATTCCTTTAACTTTATACAAAAGGAAAATACTAATAATTGCTCTTTTTTTTTCTAGCTATATTAGAAAAAGTGGAAAATGAATTTAATGTGTCCATTTTGAGTATTAACAAGGAGTATTTATATTATGAGAATAAAAACTTTGTTATTTATATAAGTGTTTATATTTGGGAATAATTTTCTTTTTTGTGAAAGGATCCTTAATTATAATTAAGGGTGGGAAAATGCTAACCGGTGTCTTCGGGACACTGATTAAGGATATGATCAAAAAGAAATTATATAGTAGTTAATGTATTGAAATTGTGTAATGAATTGATAATAATGTCAAAAACAGCTTTCTTTTATGGTAATAATTCTCTTTTATAGTATACTTAACTAGTGCCTCAGAGACAACGGACCTTAAGGATAGAGGAAGTATAATTAATCTACATAGGTTGAGCCATCGATGATCCATCGGCTGGTAAGAAATTAATTTATAATCCTAAAATTAGGTTTAACTTTCATGAAGATATGAAGAGTGGGTAACGTAGAAAGGAATCAAAAAGTCTATTAAATGGATGGCCCCAAAAAAATGTTAACACAGCTCATTTCACACAAATATCAGATTAATTTATCATATTATCTTATAAAATATTATTGTATTTATGTCATAAATATAAACTAAACAAAATTAACTCGAGACCAATAAGGTTTGTTCAAAACAGTTGGTTTCATTCTATGATTCTTTTTGTGAAATTTATATACTGAGAAATTATGAGTTTGCAAATCTGCATCTTAAAATAAAAGTGTTTTTTCCATAAGATAATTTAGAGATTATTTTATATAGATATTTTAAAAAATCAGAATCTATTTTGTGTTTGTTTACGATAAATAAAATAAAATAGATGAACCTCAAATCCATAATAAATTACGTCCAAATCAAAGCTCTCTCATACTAAAAAAAATTAATTAAAGAAGAAAAAAGGAAAAGAAAAAATAATTAAAGAAAAAGTTGAGTCCTCGTACTGATATTTCATTTATTTATAATTAATACTTATTTATATGAAGTATATAAAAAAAATTGGCCCCCAAATTTTGGAGGCGCAGCTCAGTAGAGTTGTTTCTACCCCCTAAGGGCTGACCCTGTTCGTTAACCAACCTATAGAATTTTATCAAGTTATTTATAACCAGCAGGAGATGACAACTCCAAGATAACAACCATTAGCAGAACATTATAGATTAATGAAATTATAGATTAATGAAAGTAATAAATTGTTAGAAAAAAATTGGTTTGTACAATTTCTCCAAGGTTTTAATGATAACAAAGTATTATAGAACAATTGGATATGCTAATATATGTTCAAGTGTGTATGACCATAGATTAAAATTTAACAAGGTCTGAACATTTATAAGAGCATCAGAAGCATAAGAGAAGCTCAAAGACTATGGTCGAAGATCTGAAGAAAGGTCAACTAGAAGTCAACGCCTTGGATAAAAAAAAATGATACTACTCAGAAAGATCTTTTAGATATTTGAAGGAAACCGTGACACGATTTCTCAGACTGTGACACGATTTCTCAGATCGTGACATGATTTTGGGCGCTGATGCCTTGCCTATTTCAGCTGAAACTTTTTCCAGAAATAAGGGTTTTGAATTTTGGAGATCTGAAACACGATTTTGAGAGCAAAAGATTGAAGAGGTGGCCATTCCATCAACCTCGTAGTCGATATGTGTATGTTTTTAATGCTGAGAATGATTATGTTATTTGTAATTTCAATTATGAGTAGCTAAATCATTACCAAGTCTGAAGATAAATCTGATGTAAACCTGTTTGAAACAAGTGGTTGTGAAACTCTATTGCTTATGACTATTAATCAAGTTTTATTCAATTCAATTTCTCTTGATGCTTTTTATATACTGATAATATATAACATCAATAATTCGTGAGAATGAATGACTACTAATCATAGCTTTCAACTTAGAGCTAATTGAATTGTTTAGATAAACAGGGTTAGTCTATTAATAGATAATCGTTTATTTGTAATACTAGGTTAACACTTTTAATATCTTCGGGGAATATTTGACCACCTAAGTAATTAGGAGCTGTAATCCAAGAAGAGGGTTCCAACTAAGGGATTGATAAAAACTACTTTTGTTAATCATCTTAAAACTAAAGGAGTATTCATATAAAATAGGTACAGGTTACCAAACAATCGAAATCAGAGGATTCAAAAGACCTAATCCATCTATCTCCTATATTTTCATAACTACTTTTGACAGTTTTCTTACTTTTTATGCAATCAAACCAACTGCTTAGGGCAATCCTAAATTTTATACATTTGAATTATTAACCATATTGCTAAATTGAGATTAACAGAGTCCTAAAAAATACAAACTTTAAATTATTACTTCGATAGTTTTAATACATTTACTAAATTTCTATTAGATATGTTAATTTAAAAATAAGACCAAAAACTCTCACTACCAGAAATATTCAAAATTCCTGCAGAATTACCTACGGATTTTATGTAAAATTCCGCAGGAAACCGTTTTCCTACGGATTTTCCCAAGGATTAATGTTCCCAGCTAATACCCCCGTGGGTAATTGTTTCCTGAGGATTTTGAAAGCTGCATGAAAATGCAACGCCGAGAACATGTTCGACAAACCTGGTTGAAGGAATTGACTAGAACCGCGAATATACCAAATGCGCTTAAGCAAACCAGATTAATGAAGGTGATTGAAGAAATCCATTTTGGATGCATTTCATAGATTTTGGGGTTTCTTGTGAGTGAAAGGCGTTTAAGATATGAAGGAACAGATCTATGTACGTATGGTTTTTTTTTTTTTGAGTAAACGTATGATTTTTTTTTTATGATTCAAATGGCTTATCTCATCATAGTATATTGTCAAAAAAAAATTTGAGTAAACGTATGATTTTATTTTAATAATTCAAATGGCTTATCTCATTATTGTATATAGTCAAATTTATATTTATACAAGTAAAAATAAAATGAATGGAATCAATCTTAGATGCTTATATAAGAATAAAGGATATTTTGAAAAGATATTTTATTATATGTATATATTGTATAAACGTTGAAAATGAAATTAATATTTTGGAAATAAAAATTAATTTAATAATATATGTAAGATATATGAAATTAATAAATTTAAATTACTAAATGCTTTTTTTTAATAAATTAAATTAGTAAATTCTAAATATTTAAATATTAATATATAATTTCTTTCGTGATAATAATATATGGAGATTCGGTCCCGTGGATCTTCTTTGGCGGAAGGAAGTCCCACCTAAGGTGATGGTTTTAGCTTGGTGTCTTTTTTGGGATAGATTACCAACTAAAACGAATCTGTTTCGAAGATGCACCATCCAGGCTAAGGATCGGGTGCATATTAACGGTTGCGTTCTTCATGAATCAGTTGTTCACTTGTTCTTGTCTTGCAGCTTTTTTGGTCAGATTTGGCAACATATTCGTAATTGGTTGGGTATTTATTCTATGGTCCTTCAACTATTGTGGCTCATTTTCTACAACTTCTACTTCAACTATCAACCATCTTTTAAAAACTATAAGTAATTAGCCATCAACTATAAACTATAAACTATCAACTGTCTTTTGTTTTTTTATTGTCAGAAATCTAATTGTCAATTTTTAAATGAAAATGAGAAAATAGTTAAATTGACTTTACAAATACACAATAAATATATATATGAAAGTATTATATTCCACATACATTTTTAAGTCTTTTTGTTGATATTTGTAGTCTAATGTCAAAATATTTCAACTTATATTTTTTTTTAAAGAATCAAAATATTTTAACATTGAATATGAACAAAAAAAATATTAAGTACAATCGACAGTAATAGTTTGATATTTTATTTGCATATGTGTTAATTTGTACTTAAATCTAAATTTATAAGGTCCATATTCAATATAAAAAATTAATAAACTAAAGGAAAAAAGAAAAATACAAAATATCAAATCGCAGAAAAATCCGTAGGAAACTAAATATGGAAAACCGCAGTAAAATCCGCAGTAATACCTGCAGAATTTCTTAAGGAAACACTGAAATAATATTCGTAAATAATTTCGCAGAAAAATCCTCAGCAAAGTATCTGGATTCGCAGGAAACTTCGTATGACTAGCGTTATTTGCAGCAAAATCCTCAGGTATTCCAGTGGATATTTTTCCGCATGAAAATCCGCAGGAACAACGAGAGATTCTAGTAGTGTCTTAAGTAATATATCATTAAGTGTATCTAGATTAATATCAGAATAAAACAGTTTTTTCCTTAGGGAATCAAAATAAAACAGCTGACAACACGTTAACAAGATGTTAGGCAGAGAACGGTATGCATGTGTGTCAATATCTAGATTAAGCAATTGGGTTGATGTATAAAGTTTTAAAAGGCTCTATATCTAGATTTTGGAGTTGTATCCTCTTGGTTTCCTTTTTCCTCTTTTCGGAGTTATAAAGCTTTCCTTTGGGTTTTCGGTTTAATTATGATGTTTATAATTATAAATCAACTTATATATATATATATATATATATATATATATATATATTTCAATTTTGAATGAAACACTATCACTATAATTCTCAATGACACTGTTTTATTTAAACTTCATAGAATGTTTCTTCAAAGTTATAATACATATCATCACACACACACACAAAGGAGTAAACACAAAGTACAACTTAAATGGAAATAGAAAACATTATTTCAATAATTATCACAATCCTTATCACTGATGTTATCACCACCTTAAAATTCTGTATGTTTGTCCTCTATCAGTTGCATATTCAAAATACATCCTTCGGAAGATTCGACAGAGAATTTTGTCTGCAAGTTTCCAATAACTTACTCTCCATTTCTTCCAAAACAAGAGGGGACCAATGATGATTCCAAGCCCAAAAACAAATCCTAACTCCACACTTAAAAAATTCCAGTCAATTGAACAAGCTAACCTTTCACAAGCTGGTTGTATGGGCAGATCATCCTTCCTTTTACCATTTGGTTTTTCAGGCAGTGGAGGTCCATATAGCCCCTTGTTTCCTTCAAATGAAGCCGCTTGAAATGACTGAAGTTGAGTTCCTGTCGGGATCTTTCCAACCAAATGATTTAAGGATAGGTTCAAATAAGAAAGGAATGACAAGTTTGCAAGTTGCACAGGTATTACACCAACCAAGGAGTTATTTGAGAGGTCTAATGACTCTAACTGTTTCAGGTTCCCGATAGTTGATGGGATTTCAGCGGAGATACCATTGTTCGAAAAGTTGAGAACATGGATTGCTTTGAATTCCATCAGCACCTGTGGTATTGGTCCTTCAAAATGATTGGATGAGAAATCAATGGCTGTGAAGATTGCTAGAATTTTAACCAACTTCAGTTGCTGACCTTTAATAGAAACCGTCACACTATCCTGATAATATGAGCAGTCTTTGTTTCGCGTGTGGATGAAGTCTGATATGACATCATCTTCATCTTGCATCATTCTATCCCATGTTGCGAAGTATTTTTCTTGTAATTTACCATTGAAATTGTTGAAAGAAATGTCCACAATCTGAAGCATTTTCCAATGCTTATCTGCTTGTGAATGTGAACATTCTATGGTTCCATGAAACTTGTTGTTCCGTAAAACCAATACACTAAGAGTTGGTATGTTTTTCAAAAAACATGGAAAGCCACAAAGAATTTGATTTGATCCAATGTCTAACACCTTTAATGATGAGCAGTGGGAAAGAGACTTCGGAAGCGGCCCATGTAAGTGATTCCCATTGATGTTCAAAGTCCTTACAACACAAGAAGCAGGAAACATATCTGGTATAGAGCCAGTGAGATTGTTTTTACTCAAATTTATAACCTCAATGGTACCAGCCATTGTCATTAAACATGCGGGCATTGTTCCAGAAATTTTATTAATGGAAAGATCAAGCACTTGAACATTTGAAGCATTGCAGAGAGAATGAGGGAAACTTCCGTGTATGTTATTATTTGAGAGAGATAGAAACAATGTGGAAGACAGGTAATTACCAATATCTTGTGGGATAACAGAAAAATTGTTGGTTGAGTAATCCAAATAAATAGCAGATTGATGAAACATGGGTATTGGTCCTTGAAGCTGGTTGTTATGAAGGTCAAGAAGTATAAGGTTGGGAATATGATTCGTCATTGGTCTTTGAAAGTTAGTAAAAAAATTGTGAGAAATATTTAGCTTATCAAGATATGGTAGTTTCCAAATCCAGTTTGGTACTAGTCCATGAATTTGGTTATCTGAAAGGTCTAGAGAGCCCAATCCGGATTGGTTAATCAAGAAACTAGGAAATGTTTTAAAGTTGCAGGATGCCAAACCTAAAACATTAATGTTGGGAACAGAAAGTAAATCATAATTTGTAGCATTCCAACTGATTGATAAGTTGTTGTATGAAAGATGTAGTTCACTTAAACTTGTAAGGCCAAAAAGTTCATCTAATTGGACGGATCCAGTGAACTTGTTAGAGGAAAGATCAATGCGATAAAGTGAACCAAGCTGCAATATAGATATTGGAAAAGGCCCTGATAGATCATTGCTTCCTAATTCAAGGGATTCTAATATAGAGGTAGATATGATTGTGAATTCTTCAAGTTTACTAAAGTGGTTGAATGAAAGTCGGATACTTTTCAGATACGGGAGTGTAAAAAGGACTGACAAAATGCTACCATTGATAGAATTATAACTCAAGTCAAGGTTAACAAGATTCAGCAGTCCTTCAATGTGAAAAGAGGTTGAAACCTCACCACTTAAACTATTATAAGATAGGTCTATGTGGTTAAGGTTTTTGGCCATACTAAATGATGGTATCGGACCTGTGAAACTGTTATATGACAAATCCAAGTAACTTAATTCTGTTAGGTTTGAAAATGAATTGGGAAGTGTTCCATTAAATTGAGAATTAGAAAGATACAATTCATATAAGTGACTCATGTTACCAATGATGTGTGGAATTGCTCCAGAGAAGTTTGTGAAACTTACCCTTAAGGTGTGGAGAGATCCACTCAGCTGAATATCTGGAAATGAACCATGGAGATTGTTGTTGTGTGCTAAGTCAATAACGGAGAGTTTTTCAATCTGAAAGATCTTCTGTGGAAATGTACCTGTTAATCCACAAGATGTAAGACTATAGGGTGGTTAGGTTTTTAAAATTGGCAAATGTTTCTGGAACGGGGGAAGCAAAATTGTTCCTATCAAGAATAATGACCGATAGGTTTTTTAGTCTTGATAGGGAAGAATCAAGTGGCCCTGCTAGATCACAGTTATACATGCTCAACTCTTGTAGTTCACGCAGCGGCAACAAAGCATTGCTCCATTCAGGTCCCTCAGATGTTAGCGTTATACCTTCTAAATACAGTTGCCTAATCTTGGTAAGATTTTGGACAAACTTTTGTAGATTTTGGTTTTTCATTGTCAACACGTTCTTTATCACATCTTTAGGTCCAGAGATATGAAGAGTAATCAAATTTGTAAGTTGTGAAATCTCTATAGGAATCTCACCCTGAAAGCTTGCGTGTGAAAAATTAAGATAATTCAACATCACCAACTTGCTGAATCCTGATGGAATGACAGTTTCGAACAAGTTATAAGCCAAATTCAGTTTCTGGAGATGATTGAGACTGAAAAGACTACTTGAACTATCAAATCCACCATGGATATGTTCTTCACTTAAGTCGAGGCCAATCACTTTCCCTCTACTGTCACAAGTTACACCACTCCAATTGCAGCAAGCTATGCTTTGATTCCACATATTCAGTTTAGTGGAACCTTTTGGGTTAAATGTGAGGTTATTTTTTAATTGGATCAACAATGACTGTTGATCCTCAAGACATTTGGCAGAGGTAAAAGAGATTTGGAAACTATCATATATGCAGTAATAACAGAGAAGGAAGGAAAACAATGACACTAATGTAATTTTCATTGTTAATGTTAATTACTTAGAGTGTCAATTACACAACACAAGACAAAACTGAGAAGAAATAGGGGACAAATGACGGTCTTATAAAGTTGTGGACACGAGAAGTTTTGTTGAACAAGACCCGTAAAGTTGCAAGTCATGCAATGCAATGGGAACTAAACATTGCATCATTTCAAAGTAAACCACATCATTGGCCAAAGTAACTTGACCCATAAAATTAATCTCTCTTTGCCAGTTTTTCTCTGGAAAACTTTGATTACTAAAAGTGAAAAATGTGTTATGGAATACATTTTTGAAATTCCATTAGGTTACATTAATCTTGACTTCCAAGTCTTCCATTAATTTTGCATAAGAGTGTGTTAACCATTGAGAAAATATATATGTTGCTATAATCATTGCTGTATAGAATTGATCACATTTTGTTTTCACATTCTCGTTGGGTTAGTTAGTTATTCACTTGGTACATGAACCCGTCCATTTCCATAATTGATAGTTTAATTATTATTATTTTTCATATTATAAGCATAATCTTTTCATGTTCTCTATTGTAGCCTATCAAGCACGGACGCTCGTTGTTAGGTGTGCCTTTTTGTCGGACACACATCGGTGTTCTACAGACACCAACAGATATAATTACATTAAATTATGTTATTTTTTTAAATTATTATAGATATTAGACGTGTTGGTGCCTATGTCGTGTTTGTATCAATGCTTGATAGATTGTGGCAGACAAAAATATCTCCGTGAAAGAGCAATGCACCTTCAAAATATCTTCTAGAATCCTCCTTGCTATTTTTTCTTCTAACAAGCCTTTTGTGCAACACAAATATGTGAGGTTTTATTATTTTGCCGGAAGTCCTTAGCCAAATTACTTTCATGAATTATGGTTCTGGCCATTTATTGTAAAGATCTGTTCTTTCTCTCTACAATCCCATTCTGTTGTGGAGTTCTAGAAGAAGATAACTCATGGATAATTTCATGGTTTTCACAAAAAGATTCAAATGGCTCATTGTCAAAGGAAAATCCACTAGAAATAAGTTTCGATGGAAAAAAATTATAGTTTTGGGTTTTTCGCAGTAAAATCCATAGGACAAAAGTTTATTTGCATGCACTACAACCACGCCAATGTATATTTTAGTATATATTGGGAGAAAAACCCAATTCCCACATCGGATAGAAATTGTGGTTGGGCTCAACACAACCTCACAAAACTGGTGAGGATTGTCCCCACTTATAAACACATGTTCATGCTATTGTCCAAAGTGAAACTCTTTAACAATATATATTTTTCAAAAGTGGATTATTTAAGTAAAAAATCCCATATCATCGTTGAAAAGTAAACACAAAGAACAACATAAATGGAAATGAAGACATTGTTCTCTAGTTATCACAATCAGTACCACCAATGTTATCACTAGGAGTGTAAATTGGTTGGACTTACTTAGGATTTAAATAGGTCTAGGTGTGATTTGTAGTTTGTCATAAGTTTATTTTTAGGTTTAAGTATGACCTTTTTGAAAGTCTGATATGACTTGTCAGCCTACTTAAAGATCTATTTCACAGGAACATATTAAAATAAATAATATGATCTATGTTTAAACAGATTAATGAGATAATATAAGACAATAAGATTATAGCTTTGTTTTGATATTTAACTAGATATCTTACAAAATTTGACAATATATAATACTCCCTCCATCTGCAACAGAATGAGCATCAACAACAAAATTATCAACTTTCACATTTATGCTAGGGAGTAGCACCTCCAAAAATAGAAAACTAAAAAAAGGATACAAATTAAGTGTGATTGAAGTATTATATGATTGTTTATGATGTTAATATGTTAACTTTTTAAAAAACATTTCATAGTGTCCGTGATTTAAAAATGAAAAGTGAAACCTCCCCTCCCTTCCCCTCCTAAACCCTCCATCCAAACACACCCTTAAAATTTGTCTCTTTATAATCTATGTCTGCAACTTTACATATTTCCTAATTTGAATTATAAGGGTCTTTCTTTTGTATGTGCTACAACTTTATAAGACCAGTCTTCAAAAATTTATCCTGAACAAAGGAAACCAAAAGATCAAGTCATGGTTTCAACTGAGAATGTAAATTTTGGTACATGACATAGTTCATTACCATAATTGAAAGTTTAAATTCAACTTTTCATATTAAGAATAATATTTTCGTGTCCTCCATTGGGGCAGAGAATTAATCTTGTTTAGTTTGATTGGAAATACAATAACAGTGAATAGAATGAAAGTCGAATTTCATATACTATTATGCTGATTAAACTTCGACTTCTATAGCTTGCATTAGTATTAAGTGTAGCTGGCTTCATTTAGAGTTATATGCTATTGGTTTCCTTTTAATTATTTTTTAAATTTATAAAGCTCACTCCCAATGACACTGTTTTGTTTAAACTTTTTAGAATGTTTCTTCAAAGATATAATACATATCATCGCACAAATGAGTAAACACAGTACAACTAGTATGGAAATAAAAACATTATTTCAATAATTATCACCATCCCTAGCACTAATGTAATTATCACCACCTTAAAATTCTGTATGTCTGTCCTCTATCAGTTGCATATTCAAAATACATCCTCCGGAAGATCCAACGGAGAATTTTGTCTACGAGTTTCCAGTAACTTACTCTCCATTTCTTCCAAAACAAGAGGGGAGTGATGATGACTCCGAGCCCAAAAACAAATCCCAACTCCACACTTATAAAATTCCAGTCAACTGAACAAGCTAACCTTTCACATGCTGGCTGTTGGTGCAACTCATCCTGCTTTTTACCATTTGGTGTTTCATTCAATGGAGGACCATATAGCCTTTCGTTTCCTTCAAATGAAGAAGCCTGAAATGACTGAAGTTGAGTACCTGTTGGGATCTTCCCAACCAAATGATCGAAGAAAAGGTTCAAATAAGAAAGGAATGACATGCTTGCAAGTTGCAGAGGAATTTCACCAACAAAAGTTATTTGAGAGGTCCAAGGACTCTAATTGTATCAGGTTCCCAATAGTTGACAGGATTTCATCGGAGAAAGCATTGTTTGAAAAGTTGAGAACATGGATTGCTTTGAATTCCATTAGCACCTCTGGTATTGGTCCTTCAAAATGATTGGATGAGAAATCAATGGCTGTAAAGATTGTTAGAATTTTACCAAACTTCATTTGTTGACCTTTAGTGGAAACTGTCACACTATCTTGGAAATAGGAGATGTTCTTTCCCACGTAGATGAAGTCTGATATAGAATCATTTTCATCATGCATCATTTTTTCCCATGTTGTGAAATATTTTTCCGGTAATTTTCCATTGAAATTGTTGAAAGCAATGTCCACAATTTGAATCATTTTGCAAGGCTTATTTTCTTGTGAATTTGAACATTCTATGGAACCATGTAATTTGTTGTTCCGCATAACCAAGACTCTTAAGTGTTGGTATGTTTTTCAAAAAGCATGGAAAGCCACAAAATATTTGATTTGATCCGAGGTCCACTACCTTTAATGATGAGCAGTGGGAGAGTGACTTAGGAATTGGCCCATGTAAGACATTTCCATGGAAATTCAAAGAGCATACAACACAAGAAGTTGGAAACATATCTGGTAGGGGGCCGGTGAGATTGTTCTCTTTCAAATTTAATGTCTCAAGGGTACTAGTCAATTTGATTAAACATGGAGGAATTGTTCCAGAAATGTTGTTGAAGGAAATATCAAGCACTTGAAGAGTTGAAGCTTTGCAGAGGGAATGAGGGATGCTTCCTTGTAAGTTATTATTTGAAAGAGATAGAAACCATGCAGAAGACAGGTAAATACCAATATCATGAGGGATAACAGAAAATTTGTTTCTTGAGTAATCCAAATATACATGAAAACTAGGAAAAAGAGGTATTGATCCTCGTAGTTGGTTGCTATGAAGGTCAATATATAACAAAAGGATTGGAAGTAAGATTTTGCATTGAACCTTCCAACTTTGTGAGAAAATTGTGTGAAATATTAAGCAGGTTGAGAGTTTGTAGTTTCCAAATCCAATTGGGCACTACTCCGTGAATTTGGTTATCTGAAAGGTCTAGATTGGTTAATGTTGATTGGTTCATCAAGAAGCTAGGGAAAGTTTTCAAGTTGCAGGATGCCAAATATAGAGTTTCAAGATTGGGAAAGGCAGTATGATCAGCATTTTCATCATTTACTTTGATTGATATGTTGTCGTATGAAAGATTTAGGTTAGTTAAATTTCTAAGCTTCAAAAGCTCATGTAGTTGTAGTGTAGTGACCCATTAAACCTATTATAGGAAAGATGGAGGGAAGAAAGCGAACAGAGCTGGAAGACAAATGTTGGAAAAGGCCCTGATAGATTATTTCTACTTAAATCGAGGAATTCCAATACAGAGGAAGACACATTTATGAATTCTTTAAATTTATTAAAATGGTTGGATCCAAAAAAAATCTAATTCAATGATGGGAGTGTATAAAGGAACGAAGGAACTGCACCAGCTTTGGATAGAATTGTTTCTGACATAATTGATTTTGAGAGAATTGATTTATGTTTGGATACAATAATGCAGAATTGATTAAACAAACTGAATGTTGTTTGGATAGTTTTTATCAAAAGTGATTTTGAATGTATAATTACTAAAATGGACATAGCTAAATTCAAGTAAATGCGCATTGTTGAATGTATACTAAATGTAGATATATTATTTAATTTAAATACATAAATTTTCTATATATTAATTTAAAATATAATAAATACGATCATTAAACTAATTTTTTTTACAAAATATCTTTTCTTATATTTTATATTTTTTGATAAAAATATATTTAAGTTAAATAATACTAGAGTTAGTTGTCAAAAATGATAAAATATGGCGTAAAAGAAAGGTAAAAGAAAAAATACAATAAATCTGAATTGGGACACCGTAAAGGAAAAACCAAAATTTGGTAAGTCATGACCATAAATATTTTTAGGGAGCTAATTTGGTTCGTTAAGTTTTCTCTTCAAATTTGATTCATCAAATTAATTACAAAGCAAAAAGAAGGAAAATTGATAAAGGACAATAAAGAAAAATAATAAGTTGTAATAATCAAAATATAAAATTTGATGTAAAATTGATTCTAGGAAAGCCAAAAGTTAAAAATTATAGCTTTAAGGAGAATTGCTTTTGGACTTGGAGCATAGAAGCAATTCTAAAAAGTCAAACCAAATAACATTGAAAACTCAATTTCCACTTTTGAGGTTTGTAGAAGTGCTTCTTGTTGCTGAAAAGCCAAAACAAACAGACACTTAAGTAGGCAAGTTGTGTGAGGTTTGACAATGAATTGTGAAGTGTTCCAGAGAAGCTTGTGTTACTCACTCTAATGCTATGAAGAGATTTACTAAATGAGTAGTCTGGAAAAAAAACACGGAGATTGGGGTTGTCAGATAAGTCAGTAACTGACAGTGTTCTAATTTGGAAGATCTTTTGTGGAAAAGTACCAGTCATTCAACACTTTTGAAGATTGAGGGTGGTTAGGTTTTTAAAATTGGGAAATATTTGTGGCACTGGGGATGAAAAGTTGTTCTCACCAAAAAATAATGATTGATAGGTTCTCTAGTTTTGAAAGGGAAGAATCAAGTGGTCCTGATAGACTACAGCTATACATGCTCAACTCTTGCAAGTCACGCAGCGGCAACAAAGCATTTCTCCATTCATGTCCCCGAGATGTTATACTTATACCATCTAGATATAGTTTCCTAATGTTGGTGAGATTTTGGGTAAGCTTTTGCAGATTTGGGTTTTTAAGTTTCAGCGGTGGTGTTGTTGAGTAGGGAAGGTAAGAGAGATCAAGAGTAACCAACATTCTAAGATGAGAAATTTCAATTGGAATCTGCCCCACTAAGCTAGCCTTTGACAAATTCAGGTAAGCCAATTTCTCCAACTCGTTGAATCCTGATGGAATTGAAGAATTGAAATTGTTAGAAGCCAAGTTCAGTTTTTGGAGATGTTGGAGACTGAAAAGACTACTTGAATCATTAAATCCACCATGGGTATCTTCGTCACTGAGGTCAAGGCCAATAACATGTCCCTCATTGTCACAAGTAACACCACTCCAATTGCAACAAGCAGTGCTTTTATTCCACAATTGCAAAATCTTATAATTCAACAATTTAATCAATAAATTCTTATCATGGTTAATAAAGTCTTTAACTGAAACAAGTACTTAGTTAATATACACATTCATCAACTTCTACAAAGCATTATTCATATGTTTATTCTCTTCATACAAATTATGTATTTTACAATTTTGTTTTTGATGTCTCTTAAAGAACCTAAACTGTAATAATAAAATTTATAGTACTCCACCCAAAATCTTTCTAAGTCTCTCACATTAGTATTATAGCTCATATTTGACACAAGACCACACCTGATTAATGTACATCATTTATTAATGGATAATAATGTTCAATATTTCTTTCTTTTGACGGGGTCAATGAACAAGTGTTGTTAACTTGTAGTTAAAGAAAAAGATTTATTTGGTGCTTCGGATAGATAACTACTTAATGTTCATTTTTTAAATTTTCATTTTTGTATATCCGGTAAATAACTACGGAATATTCATTTTAAAAATTTCTATTACTACCTCCGGTATAGATAACTACCGGATGTTCATCCCGTAACACAAACTAGTAGAACTACGAATATTCACATAGGTGAGGGACCAAAATGAATGGTATTTTGGTAATCCAAAACATCAACATATAAAACTATATATATTTTGGAAATCCACCCCAAGATATCGCACAAGTTCCTAAAAGACTTTGTGGGTCAAACTATGACTTCAATATAAGGTATACTTTCAAATGATGAAATCCTTGGTTGATTTTTCAGCAACATCATTTTCAACGAAATTTCCCTTAAAACTATTGACCCGTTCCACACTGGAAAACACAGGGCAGATTGCATGTGTCTGCATCTTTATAACACAACCATTTGTGTTGTGGTTGTCACTAAGAGTAAACAACAATGAGAATTACCTTGCTTTCATTGTTTTCCTTCCTTTTCTGCTACTACTGTATTTTTTTCAGTTTCCAAATCACCGTTGCCTCAGCCAAATGTCTTAAAGATCAACAATCATTGCTACTCCAATTAAAGAGCAGTCTCGTGTTCAAGCCAGAAAGTTCTAACAAGCTGAAGTTATGGAATTCAAGCACTGATTGCTGTGAATGGACTGGTGTAGCTTGTGACAGCAAGGGATTTGTTGTTGACCTTGATCTGAGTCAAGAATCAATCTCTGGTGGATTTGACAATGCAAGTAGTCTTTTTAGTCTTCAACATCTTCAAAAATTGAACTTGGCTTCTAACAATTTCGATTCTGTTATTCCATCTGGATTCAACAAGTTGGTGATGTTGAGTTCTCTGAATTTGTCATATGCTAACTTTGTGGGACAGATTCCTTTAGAGATTTCTCAGCTTACAAGGTTGGTTACTCTTGATCTCTCTTCTAATAGCTATTTATTAGGACAAGAGCTGAAACTTGAGAAACCAAATTTACAGAAGTTTGTCCAAAATCTCAGTAGTACTAGGCAATTGTATTTGGATGGTGTTAGTATAACAGCTCAAGGACAAGAATGGGGCAATGCTTTGTCGTCGCTGCATGCACTGCAAGAATTGAGTATGTCATACTGCAATTTACCAGGACCACTTGATTCTTCCCTAACAAAACTTGAGAATCTATCGGTCATTATTCTTGATGGGAACAACTTTTCATCCCCGGTGCCCGACACATTTTCCAATTTCAGAAATTTGACCACCCTTAGTTTTGCATTTTGTGGATTGACTGGTAGATTTCCACAAAAGATCTTCCAAATTGGAGCGTTGTCAGTTATTGACTTATCATTCAACTACAATCTCCACGGTTCATTTCCGGAATTTCCGATGATTGGATCTCTCCATACCTTAAGGGTAAGTAACACAAGCTTCTCTGGAGCCTTTCCACACACCATTGATAACATAAGGAACTTATCTCACTTAGATCTTTCTAAATGTAAATTTATTGGAACACTTCCCAATTCACTGTCAAACCTTACAGAACTTAGATACATAGATTTGTCATTTAACAGCTTCACAGGTCCAATACCATCATTTGGCATGGCAAAAAACCTTGCACACTTAGACCTTTTCCATAATCGCTTAAGTGGTGCCATTCCATCATCTTCCCATTTTGAAGGACTGCATAGTCTTGTCAGCATTAACTTGCGTGATAACTCCATCAGTGGGAGCATTCCTTCATCCCTTTTTGCACTCAAGTTGCTACAAGAGATTCAACTTTCATCGAACCGATTTAGTAAATTTGACAAAATGATGAACATATCTTCCTCTATATTGAACTTACTTGATTTAAGTTGCAATAATTTATCAGGTCCTTTTCCAACATCTATCTTTCAGCTCCGTTCACTTTCTGTCCTCGATCTTTCCTCTAACAGGTTGAATGGGTTGCTGCAGTTAGATGGCCTTTTGGAGCTAAGAAATTTAACTGCACTAGACCTTTCATACAACAACATATCAATCAATGTCAATTTTGAAAATGCTGATCATACTTCCTTTTCCAATATTAGTACTCTAAATTTGGCATCCTGCAACCTGAAAACCTTCCCTAGTTTCTTGAGAAACAAATCCAGATTAACAATTCTAGACCTTTCAAATAATCAAATTCAAGGAAAAGTGCCCAACTGGATATGGAAGCTACAAAATCTTCAAAGCCTTAATGTTTCTCACAATATGTTCAATGATTTGGAAGGACCTTTGCAAAACCTCACTTCCAACTTGATAGCTCTCGACCTTCATAACAACCAATTGAAAGGTCCAATTCCTGTTTTTCCTAAATATGCTTCTTATTTGGATTACTCAATGAACAAATTTGATTCTGTTATCCCACAAGATATCGGTAACTACCTGTATTTCACAAAATTTCTTTCTCTTTCAAATAATACTTTACATGGCACTATCCCTCTTTCCCTCTGCAATGCTTCAAATCTTCAAGTGCTTGATATTTCCATTAATAGCATTTCTGGAAAAATTCCCTCCTGTCTAATGTCAATGACTCAAACCCTTGTGGTATTAAATCTAAAGATGAACAATCTCACTGGCACTATCCCAGATGCGTTTCCACCTTATTGTGTTCTAAGAACTCTTGATCTCCAAAATAATAACTTAGATGGACAGATTCCAAAATCTCTTGTGAATTGCTCAGCATTAGAAGTGTTAGACCTTGCACAAAACAACATCATGGACAGATTTCCATCTTTTTTAAAGAAAATATCCACAATACGTATCATAGTATTGCGCAAAAATAAATTCTATGGTCCAATCGGATGTCCAAACACCAATGGCACATGGCACATGCTTCAGATAGTTGATCTAGCCTTTAACAACTTCAGTGGTAAACTACCTGGAAAATGCTTCACAACGTGGGAGGCAATGAGGTCTGATGAAAACCAAACTGATTCGAAGGTAAATCACATCGGATATCAGGTTCTTCAATATGCTCAAATATATTATCAGGATTCAGTGATGGTTACAAGCAAAGGTCAACAGATGGAGTACGTTAAAATTTTAACGGTCTTCACAGCCATTGACCTCTCATCCAACCATTTTGAAGGCGAAATACCAAAACAGTTATCCGACTTTAAAGCACTCTATGTGCTCAACTTGTCAAACAATGCACTTACTGGCCAAATTTCATCGTCCATTGGAAATCTGAAGCAGCTTGAGTCCTTAGATCTATCAAACAACTCACTGGAAGGAGAAATTCCGACAGAGATTTCGACTCTTAATTTCCTATCATTCTTGAACCTCTCGTTCAATCATTTTGTTGGGAAAATCCCAACAGGTACCCAACTTCAGTCATTTGAAGCTTCTTCCTTTGAAGGAAATGGTGGACTATATGGACCTCCACTGCCTGAAACACCAAATGGTAAAGGGCAGGATGAGCTACACCCTCAACCAGAATGTGAAAGGTTTGGTTGTTCAATTGACTGGAATTTTTTAAGTGTAGAGTTGGGAGCTGTTTTTGGTCTTGGAATTGTCATTGGTCCTCTCATGGTTTGGAAGCAATGGAGGATAAGGTATTGGAAACTTGTTGATAAAATTCTTTGCTGGATCTTTTCAAGGATTCATCCTCATTATGTAACTCACAGAGGACAAACATACATAGTATTAAGGTGGCATTAATTAGTGACTTTTGAGGCGCTAATTAGTACTATAATTTTGTGTTTTCTATTTCCAATCATGTTGTTTGTTATGTATACTTCTTTGTGATGATATATTCTGAAACTTTGAAGAGTATCCATTAAATAAAATAGCAACACACGGAGTTGTAGTGAAAAGTTTTTATTCGAATTAAAAAGGGATGGGTTGATGTATAAATTAGGGTTAATATGTCTTTACCCCCTTGTAATTTGGGCGAGTTCCGGTTTTCACCCCTGTAAAAAAAAAAGTTTAGATTCCAACCCTATAATACGAAGATTCTCCACAAAACACACCTGTAATATAAAGATTCTCCACAAAACACCCCTGACCCCATCCAGACGCTGACGTGGCACGCCACTGTGTAATTATTTTTATTTTTATTTTTTTTAAAACCTGACACGTGTGTAATGGACGCTGACGTGACACACCACTGTGTAATTATTTTAATTTTTATTTTTTTAAAAACTGACATGTGTATAATGGTTTAAAAAATTATTTTTAAAAAGATAAAAAATAAAAATAAAAACTGAAAATTTATTTTAAAAAATAAGAAAAAAAATCGATTTTTTTAAAAAACGAAAATAAATTAGACTTTTTTAAAAAATAAATAATTTTTATATTCATTTAAATTTAAAAATAGAAAAAAAATCAGATTATTTTTTCTAAAATTGAAAAAATCGGAGGAAAAAATCAGATTTTTTTTTAAATTTAAAAAAACAGAAACAAATTCAAATTTTTTTTTCCTAAAATTTTATAAAATCTTTTTCAAAACTAAAATATTAGAAAAAAAATAATTATTTTTTACGAAAATGAAAATTTTTGGAACTTAATGTATTTCAAAATTTTCGAAAATAATTAGAAAATATAATTCGAAAAAGTTTCGATTTTTTTTTCGTAATTAAAAAGCTTCATTTTCATTTTTATACAAAAAATAAAAATTTTGGAAAATATTTTTCGTAGTAAAAAAAATTCCTGAATTTTTCAAAATTTTATTTTTTCGTAAAATCAAAATTCCAGATTTTTTTTCTTCTTATTTTTAGAAATTTTTTATTTTCCTGAAAAAAAAAATTAATTTCAAATTTGTTTTCCTAAATTTTGGTTTTTTTAAATTTTAAAAATTAAACTCCAGAATTTTTTATTTTTTTTGAAAATATTTTTTTTACGATTTTTTTTATTCTAAAAAATTAATTTTCTGATTTTTAAAATAATTTTTAATTTTTCAATTAATATAACTTCATTTATATTATTTTTTATTTTAAAAAAATAAAATAAAAAATTAATTATACAGTCAGTGTGCCACATAATCAAATATGCACAGTCAGCGCGCCACTCAGCATGTCACGTCAGCGTCAGGGTCTAAAACGAAAGAATCTTAAATTACAAGGTTGAAATCTAAACTTTTTTTTTTACAGGGGCGTAAACCGGAACTCGCCCAAATTACAGGGGGTAAAGACATATTAACCCTATAAATTATAACTATAGAAATCATATTCAGACTTGATCAAATTTTTTCTTTATGTTTTGTAAGAGGAAAGGCTTCCAAAATATCAAGCTAATTTTTATATGTTAAAGATTTTTGACATTTGTATTCTTAATCAGTCGTGCTGATGAAAGAATGAAAACGGTAAAAGTAATATGATTCTCATTGTTGTTTACTGAGACTGTTTCCTGTAAACAAAAAAGAAGTTGCTCCAAAGTCAACTAACCATTGCATTATTTCCGGTAATGAACTCGACCAACACAATTCATAGCTAATTTCTTGTGAATGTCACATCGTCTTGGTAATAAATGGACAAAAATATAGAATTAATGTTGAAGATAACTCAGATACCATCATTTCATTACTAATGACGTCATTTCCTCATTTGATGATTTTACTTCCATTTAGAGAACACAGAAAAACTATTTGAACAGGTCTAAATATGATTTTGTTGTTATACTTTAAATCGTCACAACTCTGTGTGACATTATTTTATTTAAATTTGATAGAAAATGTATAATCACAAAGAAGTATACAAAATGAACAATGTGATAGCTTCACATGTAGTTGTGGTGAAATCTTTTCTTTTAAATTAAAAAAACATGTGAAATTATTATGGCATGTTAAAGATTTTTGACATTAGGGCAGTGAAATACATGATAATTTCCACTTTTGATTGATTAATGAAGATAATACATAACAATCAAGTAATGAAGGCGATACACAACAACCAAGTGTAGCATTTTCTATGAGAATTAAAACCAAAATCGCTCTACAACACAACATTTTTTAATTAATATAATAAAATGTATGCAATCTATATAACAGAAATGACATGTAATTGCAATAAGGCTTTCTATAAACAATACAATTCAGTGTCAAGGTGACTGGTGACATCATATATATGATTCATTGGCTTTTTAAAATCCATTTATATAGACATTCAACTGCAATGCATTAATCATTTTTAAATTGATTGGCAGAACCATAATACTAAATAGAATGCATGTCAACTCTCATATACTATTATGCTAGATAAAGTCTACCTCCAAAGCTTCCAGTGTAATTATGTTCACTGCCATTTAAAAAACTCGCTAGTCAAGCCACCGAAGGAGGGAAGTCCAATAATCATACCACTTGAAGAGTAAAAACTCGCTAGTCTAGCCACTGAAGGGGAAAAGTTCACTAATAAAGCCACTGAAGGGGCAAACCTCACTAATCAAGCCACTGAAGGGGTAAAATTGACTAATCAAGCCACTGAAGGGGCAACTCTTACTAATCTGGCCATGGAAGGGGCAAAGCTCAACGATCATACCACTGAAGGGACAAAGTTCACTAATTAGGCCGCAGAAGGAGCAAACCTCACTAATCAAGCCACTGAAGGGGCAAGCCTCACTAATTAAGCCATTGAAGGGGCAAATCTCACTAATCAAGCCACTGAAGAGGCAAAACTGACTAATCAAGTCACTGAAGGGGCAACTCTTACTAATCTGGCCACAGAAGGGGCAAAGCTCAACGATCATACCACTGAAGGGGCAAAGTTCACTAATCAGGCCACAGAAGGGGCAAAGTTCACTAATCAGGCCACTGAAGGGGCAAACCTCACTAATCAAGCCACTGAAGGGGCAAAACTGACTAATCAAGCCACTGAAGCCCTCCTCTTAATGTCCTCCATTTATTTCACTTTCTCCTTCCTTTTTTTTTTCAAACCCTCTCTCGTCCATTCTCCTCCAAATTCGCAAGCAAAATCTTAAATTCCTTATGAGAGGAGCGATTTTGGAAGTTATTAGTGGATGGGCGTGACCCATACCAAAAGACTCTTGCACACCAAAAATATGTTGCAACATAATTTTATTAGATAAATTCTCAAACTCCATCCCATGAAGAAATGGTTGCCAAGTTACTAAAATAACTAGTCATTGAAGAATGAATCAAATTTATCCATACTTCACGTTATAGGATTGACATTTTCTCTGAGAACTAAAATTAAAATTCAGTCTTCAAACACGGGATCCACCGATAATTATGTTAGGAAACCGGAGGCGATGGAAGAAACAACGAGACGAAGAAGCCACATAAATATGATATTTATGTGGCTTTTATCCTTTTTTCTCTTTATTATTTGTTGTTTTATGTTTGGGGCGTTAATGTACGTATTGTTTTTTTTGGTACAATAATATACGTATTGTTTGTGAATCCGTATGATTCTCTCTAATTTTAAATAACTGTTTCTAGTTGTTTCTATTTTCCAAAAATTTCCTTGATTCAAACCAGCATTTGGCTGAAGAAAAAACATAACAACATTAGCCTTATTGCTTTCCACACATACATAGTCTGCCCGTTTTGCAAAAGTTTAAAAGAAATTTCGTGCCAAGGCAACAAAGCAAACTTCATATTTTCACATAAACTTTACATAAAGTCATCTTGACCCATAAATCCATGTTTTATTGGCCGATTTTTCTTTGGAAAATTTGAACCACTCAAAGTGAAAACAATGGCCCTCCAATTTTGGAATAATTCTTATATGGACACAGGTTTGAACAAAAATTTTGGACACACTTACACACAATAAATTATGAAGAAATATAATAAATAAATATTAGTTATTTTTCAAACATTTATATGATGTGCATTTACATGAGTGTGACTAAATAATGTGTTCAAATTTGTGTCCTCGCAAAAATTGCTGACAACTTAAAGTTCTATAAACGATGACTTCTAACCCTTGCTTTCGGTGGATCCGACCACATTTTTCTTTTTCCATTCTCACTTGGTTTCTATACATTTCTAACAATGACTAAGAATTCATTATAATGCAGTAAACTTGTGTTTAGAAAATCACTTTTAATATCAAGCATAATCTTTGCGGGTCCTTCATTGTCCCTAAGAAAAATGGTTCCTTGAAAAGAGCAAGACAGCTTTCAGTGTCTTTTACAGCTAAATGATAACATATAGGAAAGTTCCTTTCAATTTCATGGTAACACAGAATGGAAAAAATAGCATCTAGTAGAAATAATTCAGAAATGGGATCGGCTATGATTTGGCATTCCGAAATGTTATTGTGAAAAGATCCTTGATTAGTAAAGGTGATACATAGGAATAAAGACTATCATGAAGAAGTTTCAGGTTCAATGATAAATTAAAACAAAATCAGCCTACAAATACAGGATGTGTATACATGTTTCTGATCTTATAGGCGGTCCATTATTTATGTCAAAAAATTTATGCAATCTATATAACAGAAATTTCATGCGATTGCAATCAGTTTTTTAAAAGGTGACACATTCTTTCATATACTTCCATCTTTAAAGCTTGCATTAGTGTAATTGTGTTCAATGTTTTTCCAAATTTGGCGAAAAGAACTTAAGATTACAAGAACTGAGTTGAACCTTCAAAATTGAGAACATAGTAACTGGATGACTTCAAATCAAATTAAACAGTGGTTTCCTTTTGGAGGTTATATATAGTAACATGTAACTCCTTTTGGTTTCCAGGTTAAATCTAGTAAAATGTAACTCCTTTTATTTAACAAGGGATGTTTATATGTACTTCATTTTACCCGATATCTCAAAGCAATTTATACCAGAAACAGACGGATCAAGTTTCGAGCATTCGCGCCATTTTGAGTCAAGACAAGATATCCACCAATGCAGAAGAAATCTGCCTATATCAGGGAGTTATATGAAATAATCGAGGGAATATTGACTGATCAGCAGAGTTTGAGGTCACTGTCAGATCAAAATATTCAAAACTCCTGAACAGCAGTAATGGCTCCACAAATTCATGGATATCACATTATTGACTATTGAGGATGTTATTTAGTAAAGTAGTGTTTTCTATTTCCAACTCTGATCTTAAATAAAATGGCATCACATGGAGTTGAGGTGATAGCTTTTCGTTCGAATAAAAAATGGATGAGTGGGTTTATAACCATAGAAATCATTTCGGACCAGTTCAAATTGTGGCGTGTTAAAGATTTAGACATTAGAGGCAGTGAAATACATGACAAGTTCCACTTTTGATTGAAGAAGATATATGTTCTTTAATCAGCCAAACTGCCTGCCGTCACCATCCAAATGATAAATATTGGAAACTTCATATTTTGAAAGAAAAATTCTCATGAAGTGTAGTCATATTAATTTAATGGTTCTATGTCCTTCTCTTTTGAAAAATAATAATAGTAAAACAATAGAAAACTATAGCAGGTTATTTATAACCAGAAGGAGATGGCAACTTCATCATAGTAGCAGCCATTAGAAGAACATTTATTTATTTATTAATGAAGATAATATACACGACAATAAAGTGTAACATTTTCTATGAGGATTTAAACCAAAATCACTCAACAGGACAAAACATTTTTGTATTAATGTCAAACTTTTTATGCAATCTATATAACAGAAATGAAATGCCGTAGAAACAAGGCTTTCCATAAACCATACAATGCAGTGTCAAGGTGATATCATATACACGGTTCATTGGCTAAGTAAAATCATGTTCACTGCCTTTCAAAATTTGGAAGAAGAAAAAAAAACTAGAAATCACAGGAACTGACTTAGACCTTCAAAATTTAGAACATAATAATTGGATGTCGTAATTTACAAATAAGACCAAAACCACTAAAAAATATATCAAAGGCTTTATATCAAGCTTTTTGAGTTGTATCTCTTGGTTTCCTTTTTATAAATCTTTCTTTTTGGTTTTCAGGATTTATAATGATGTGTATAGTAATAAATCAACTTATCTCTTTTCATTTCGAACGAAACACTATCACCACAACACCCAAATAACACTATTTTATTCAAACTTAATAGAATGTATCTTCAGAGTTCCAATACATATCATCACGAAGAAGTAAACACAAAAACAACATAATTGAAAACTCAAAACATTAATTTTCTAATTATCACAATGACTATCACTAATGTTATCGATCACCACCTTAAAACAATGTATGTTCGACCTCTGTCGGTTGCATATTCCAGATACATCCTTGAAAAAATCCAGCAAAGAGTTTTGTCCACAAATTTCCAATACTTTACCCTCCAATGCTTCCAAAACATGATGGGACCAATAACAGTTCCGAGCCCAAAAACAAATCCCAATTCCACACTTAAAAAATTCCAGTCAATTGAACAAGTAAGCCTTCTACATGCTGGTTGTGGATCCATGTCCTGCCTATTACCATCTAGTGTTATATTCAATGGAGGACCATATAGTCCATCATTACCTCTAAACGAAGATGCTTCAAATGACTGAAGTTGGGTACCTGTTGGAATCTTCCCTACCAAATGATTAAAAGAGAGGTTCAGATAGGAAAGGAAGGACAAGCTTGCAATCTCCACAGGAATTTCACCGACCAAAGAGTTATTTGAGAGATCCAAGGACTCTAATTGTTTCAGCTTCCCTATAGAAGAAGGGATTTCACCTGAGAGAGCGTTGTTCGAAAAGTTTAGAACATAGAGTCCTTTGAAGTCCATTAACACCTTTGGTATTGGTCCTTCAAAAGAATTGGATGAGAAATCAATGACTTTGAAAAATATTAGAATTTTAACCAACTCCTGTCGACCTTTACATGTAATTGTCACGCTATCTTGCTTTTCCAATAATATTGTCGCATCAAATTGGTAATATGACAAAAAGTAATGCAACTGCATCTGAACAACATCTTCATCATGCATCATTCTTTCCCAGTTTCTGAAATGATTTTCTGGTAGTTTTCCATTGAAATTGTTGAAAGAAATGTCCATAATTTGAATCATTTTCCATGGCTTAATTTCTACTGAATGTGAACATTTTTATGGAACCATGAAATTTGTTATTTTTCAAAACCAAGACTTTAAGTGTTGGTATGTTCTTTAAGAAGCATGGAAAACGACCCATAATTTGATTTGATCCAATATTCATTACCTTTAATGATGAGCAGTGGGAGAGAGACTTGGGAATTGGCCCATGTAAGAGATTTCCATGGAAATTTAAAGTGCTTAAAACACAAGAATTTGGAAACATATCTGGTATGTGGCCAATGAGATTGTTCTTTTTCAAATTTAATGCCTCAAGGGTACTAGTCATTGTGATTAAACATGGAGAAATTGTTCCAGAAATGTTGTTGAAGGAAATATCAAGCACTTGAAGATTTGAAGCTTTGCAGAGGGAATGAGGGATGCTTCCTTGTAAATTATTATTTGAAAGAGATATAAAAAATGCAGAAGATAGGTAATTACCAATATCATGTGGGATAACAGAAAAATTGTTGGTTGAGTAATCCAAAAATCCAATAGATTCAGGAAAAACAGGTATGGAATCCTTGAAGTTGGTTGTTATGAAGGTCTACTACCCAAATGGAAGTAAGATTTTGCAAAGAACCTTCCAATTCTTTGAGAAAATTGTGTGAAATATTAAGCAGTATAAGACTTTGTAGTTTCCAAATCCAATTGGGCACTACTCCTTGAATTTGGTTATCTGAAAGGTCTAGATATTACAATGTTGATTGATTTCTCAAGAATATAGGGAAATTCATTTACTAAACTGGTTGGATGTAAGCGAAATTAACATAATAAATAAGTTATTATTTATAATATATTTATGAATTGTCCTTATCAACTAAGTTAAGCTCGCGAGGAGAAAACTTTGAATTTATTATGAATTAACATAATAAATAAATAAAACGTTTAAAAATATATTTTTGAAGGGAAAAATTGTTTAAAATATAAAAGATATTTTTTTACAAATACTATATTTATTCAATGACGTTTATTTTGTGCAACATGAATACAAATTTGTATCATCATATAAATGACTTTTTTTGTGGTGGTCGAGGTTTGAACCGTCCCTACCAACTGAGTTAAGGTCACAAGGACATATAAAAGACTTGTTAAATATTTAAATAAGAGATCTACCAAAAAAACTTGAATAAGAAAAATAATTTAAGAAGGCTGAAATAATAACATAAATAATATTAAAATAGTTGGTTTTTTCTTTTCCAATTATACTCTATAATAAATTTCGTTATAAGAATACCATATTTTTTGTGTCATTAAAAAAGATAAGAATTTCTATTACGCCATATGATATTATATTTGTTACGTTGTTAGTGTCATTAAAAACGATATGTTTAGTTTTTTTGAATAAGAAAAAGATATGCATAGTTTGTTAAAATAGAAAGGTGCAAAATATATATATAAGTATAAATTTTTTAGGCATCTATACCTGCTCCAGCACAAAGGGAACTATGGGGGATTTACCAGACAAAGTACCTGAACTAACAAAATTTGTATTATGATTTGGCACTATGGACTGTTTTCTATTCCTCTCCAAGATAGTATTCACACCAGAAGAAGGCTTCTTAATGGCTACAGTGCCACCATTAGCAGTATTCAAGTTTCCCCCAATGTAAGAGTAAATAACAATGAGAATCACATTAGTTTCATTGTTTTCCTTCCTTCTCTGCTACTACAGCATTTATATCACTTTCCAAATCACTGTTGCCTCAGCCAAATGTCTTGAGGATCAACAATCATTGTTGCTTCAACTAAAAAATAATCTCACATACAACCCTGAAATCTCCACCAAACTAAAATTCTGGAATAAAAGCATTTATTGCTGCTATTGGAATGGTGTAACTTGTGACAGTAAAGGACAAGTGATTGGCCTTGACTTGAGTGAAGAACATATCTCGGATGGTTTAAACGAATCAATTAGTCTTTTCAGTCTCCTACATCTCCAGAAACTGAACTTGGCTTATAACAGTTTCAGTTCTGCCATTCCATCAGGATTTAGCAAGTTGGTGATGTTGAATTATCTGAATTTGTCGACCTATGCCAGCTTTGCGGGTTAGGTTCCAATGGAGATTTCTCAGCTTACAAGGTTGGTTACTCTTGATATCACTTCTCTTAATAATTATTTAACAGGAGAAGGTCTGAAACTTGAGAAACATAATCTACAGAAATTTGTCCAGAATCTTACCAGTCTTAGGCAGCTGTATCTAGATGGTGTAAGCATAAAAGCTCAGGGTCAGGAATGGATCGATGCTTTGTTGCCACTGTGTGACCTGCAAGAATTAAGGATGTCTAACTGTGATCTAACAGGATCCCTTGATTCTTCCCTAACAAGACTAAAGAACCTATCAGTCATTATTCTTTATGGGAACAATTTTTCATCCCCAGTGCCAGAAACATTTTCCAATTTCAAAAAACTAACCACCCTGAGTCTTGCATCTTGTGGATTGACCGGTAAATTTCCAAAAACCATCTTTCAAATTGGAACGTTGTCATTTATTGACTTATCCTTCAACTACAATCTCCATGGTTCATTTCCGGAATTTCCGCTGGGTGGATCTCTCCAAACCTTAAAGGTAAGTGAGACAAGCTTCTTTGGAGCATTTCCATACTCTATTGGTAACATGAGGCATTTATCTGAATTGGATCTTTCGAATTGTAAATTTAATGGAACACTTCCCAATTCACTATCAAACCTTACAGAACTTAGTTACTTGGATTTGTCATCCAATGGTTTCACAGGTACAATGCCATCATTTGGCGTGGCCAAAAATCTTACCCACATAGACCTTTCTCATAATCGTTTAAGTGGTGAAATTCCAAAATCTTCTCACTTTGAAGGACTACACAATCTTGTCAGCATTTACTTGCATGATAATTCTATTGATGGGAACATTCCTTCATCCCTCTTTGCACTCCCGTTACTACAGAATATTCAACTTTCGTCCAACCGGTTTAGTAAATTTGACAAAATGATAAACATATCTTCCTCTATACTGAAGTTACTTGATTTAAGTTGCAATAATTTATCAGGTCCTTTTCCAACATCTATCTTTCAGCTCCGTTCACTTTCTGTCCTCGATCTTTCCTCTAACAGGTTGAACGGGTTGCTGCAGTTAGATGACCTTTTGGAGCTAAGAAATTTAACTGCACTAGACCTTTCATACAACAACATATCAATCAATGTCAATTTTGAAAATGCTGATCATCCTTTTCCAATATTAGTACTCTAAATTTGGCATCCTGCAACCTCAAAACCTTCCCTAGTTTCTTGAGAAACAAATCCAAATTAACCATTCTCAACCTTTCGAATAATCAAATTCAAGGAAAAGTACCCAACTAGATCTGGAAGTCAACAAATCTCCAAAGCCTTAATGTTTCTCACAATATGCTCACTGATTTGGAAGGACCTTTGCAAAACCTCACTTCCAACTTGATATCCCTCGACCTTCATAACAACCAACTGCAGGGGCCAATACCTGTTTTTCCTAAACATGCTGCATATTTGGATTACTCAATGAAAAAATTTGGTTCTGTTATTCCACACGATATTGGTAACTACTTGCTTTTCACAACCTTTATCTCTCTTTCGAATAATACTTTACAAGGTAGTATCCCCGATTCCATTTGCAATGCTACGAATCTTCAAGGGCTTGACATTTCTATCAATAACATTTCCGTAACAATTCCCTCATGTCTAATGAAAATGACACAAACCCTTGTGGTATTAAATATGAGGATTAACAATCTCATTGGCCATATCCCAGATGTGTTTCCACCTTCTTGTGCTCTAAGAACTCTTGATCTCCAAAAGAATAACTTAGATGGACAGATTCCAAAATCACTTGTGAAATGCTCAGCATTAGAAGTGTTAGACCTTGCACAAAACAACATCATTGACATATTTCCATGTTTGTTGAAGAACACATCCACACTTCGTGTCCTTGTCTTGCGCAAAAACAAATTCTATGGTCCCATAGAATGTCCAGCAACCGATGGCACTTGGCATATGCTTCAGATTATCGACCTAGCCTTTAACAACTTCAGTGGTAAACTAACTGGAAAATGCTTTACAAGGTGGGAGGCAATGATGTCTGGAAAAAAACCATATTGATTCGAAGGTAAATCACATCCAATTTGAGGTTCTTCAATTTGGTCAGATATATTATCAGGATTCAGTGACAGTTACAAGTAAAGGTCAACAGATAGAGTACGTTAAAATTTTAACGGTCTTTACTGCCATCGACTTCTCATCTAATCATTTTGACGGACCAATACCAGAGGTGCATATGGACTTCAAAGCACTTTATGTTCTCAACTTTTCAAACAATCGTCTCTCAGGTGAAATCCCATCTTCTATAGGGAACTTGAAACAGTTACAGTCCTTGGACTTCTCAAATAACTCTTTGGTTGGTGAAATTCCTGTGCAGCTTAAAAGCTTGTCCTTCCTTTCTTATTTGAATCTCTCCTTTAATCATTTGGTGGGGATAATTCCAACAGGTACTCAGCTTCAGTCATTTCCTGCTTCTTCTTTTGAAGGAAATGATGGGCTATATGGACCTCCGTTGACTGAAACACCAAATGGTAAAGAGCAGGATGAGCTACACCCTCAACCAGCATGTGAAAGGTTTACTTGTTCAATTGACTGGAATTCTTTAAGTGTGGAATTGGGATTTGTTTTTGGACTCGGAATTGTCATTGGTCCTCTCCTGTTTTGGAAGCAATGGAGGATAAAGTATTGGAAACTCGTGGATAAAATTCTTTGCTGGATCTTTCCAAGGATTCATCTTGAATATGTAGCCCAGAGAGGACAAACATACATAGTTTTAAGGTGGAATTAGTGACTATTGAGTGTGCTAATTACTTTAATTTAGTGTTTTCTATTTCCAACCATGTTGTTTGTTATGTATACTGATAACTGCCAGAAAGTTGTATTTTAAAGGAATAATTAAGGCACATTTGTTTCTTGTTTTACAAGTTATTGAGGGAAAAGCCGAGAGAAAAGTGTTAAATACCCTATTACGCTTTATTAGTCTGACTTTACCCATTTGTGCAGGAATTGAACCCAAGACATGAAGCAAAGAAGAAAAACAAAGAAGAAGTACAAAGGTTAACTCGCCATGGCGAGTAAAGGGTGGTCAAAGGCGAGTCAGAGGCGAGCAAGTTCCAGAGAGCACCAGAAATCACTCGCCCTCAACTCGCCAAAGGCGAACAAAGGCGAGCTACTCGCAATAGCGAATGAATTGGCTCGCGAGGCGAGTTAGGGCGGCTTAAACCCCTCAGAGGTGACGTGGCACAAACCCACTGATGAAGTAACCTCAACTCGCCATGGCGAATAAATGTACTCGCGACGCGAGTTGATGCAGATCAGAAAAGTCTATATAAGCCCACTTGATCCATTCATTGAAGATCTGAGTTTTTGATATTTTAAACTTCTGTAATAGCTTAGAGAGAGAAATAGGGCTGGTTCTTCATAGAGTAAGAGTGATAGAAGGTGGATTCTTCATCCTTTGTTGAGAAATCACAAGTTGTAATGAATCCTTCTCTTTCAATTCATTCTTGCAAAGCTTCCATGACAATGAGTAGCTAAATCTCCATTGTTTGGATTAGAGGTACTTGATCTTGCTAAACATGTAATCTTTTGATCTTTAAATATATGGTTCTAGCATTTGATTTGATATTGAGATTACTCTTGCATTTTATGTTTATGTTTGATTTAATAGTGATTGAAAAATACTTTTGAATCTAGGTTTAGGATAATCATCTATCCAAACATGAATTCTAGACATGGAATTAATGTTTAGATAATCACTTTTTGTATCTAAACTTAAAGCTTTCTTATCATTTAATAGATTGAGAAATCATCGATTAGATGATAAGACCGACTCTTGGATCGTTTAATAGTTTGAGACATCGACGATTGAACGATACAATTGATTTCACAATATTATTTGGACACGAATAATATTGTCGAGGGATACGTGATAATATCAAAGGAAAGTTAGAATCTGTATACGATCATTAGGTTATATGTGATGCTTGATTAAGGAACTCTAATCCTAACAAGTTTCACGCCTTATTAATCTCAACTTTTACTTTTGCAAAATAGTTTCCGTAGTTACAAACAAACAAACCAATCTTTTTAACTTAAAATGATATTTGATGTCGAACGGTCCGTGATATCGCACTAGTCCCTGAAGAGACGATACATATAATACTTACTTTTGATTGATAGAAAAATACTACATCATATACTTCTTTGTGATGATATGTTCTGAAACTTTGAAGTATATCTATTAAATAAAATAGCTTCACATGGAGTGTAAGTTTTCATTCGAATGAAAAATGAATGAGATGACTTATAAATTATAACTATATAATATTATTCCGACCTGTTCAAATTTTTTATTTTTGTGTTTTTGTAAGGGAAAGGCTTCCAAAATATCAAGTTAATTGTAAATTTGTAATATGTTTTAGACTTTTGACATTAGAGACAGTGAAATACATGATAAGTTTCACTTTTGATTGAAATTTAATAGTATACATGTTCTTAATCAACCATGTTGAGGAAACGAAGTAAGGTCACTTGAAAGAATGAAAACACTAAACAGACAGTGAAAGTAATATAATTCTACACACAGAGATGGTTGTATTACTGCTGAGGAAACAAAGTAAGGTCTCTTCCACAGTGGAAAACACAATATCAGTATTCATATCTCTGTTGCCTCTGGAAAATATCTTTTTCCTTAAAAATTATTACTGCTCCAATTTAGAAAGAAACATTTGTCAAGTCTCTGTACCACCATAGTCACTATCTTATTCCGATTTCCATTGCGAAAACACAAACATAAAAATTTGAACAAGTCTAAATATGATTTTGTAGTTATAATTAAAATCGTCTATTTTCACTTTAAAGAAAACGCTGAGTGAGACTATTTTATTTAAATTTGATAGAGCACATATCATCACAAAGAACATGAAGCAATGTTTTCTATTTCCAACTTCGTTGTATAATTATGTTGTAATTATTCTTTTAAGAACATGAAGGAGATGGCAACTCCATCATCGCAGCCATTGGAAGAACATTATTGATTAATGAAGCCAATACACAGCAATCAAGTGTAGCATTTTCTAAGAGAATTAAAACCAAAATCACTCTGTAATACAAAACATTTTAGAATTAATGTCAATTTTTTTATGCAATTTACATAACAGGAATGTCATGTCATGGCAATAAGGCTTTCCATAGACAATACAATGCAGTGTCAAGGTGACATCATATTATGATTCATTGGCTTTGTACAATCCATTTCATGGTCCATAAAATATTATTTATCTTAAACAAGTCCTTATATTATATATATTAAACTGCAACTTTTACAATGCATTAATCATGTTTAATTTGATGGGCAACACCATGACAAATGGTATCAATATCTAGCTGACAATCAGAAAATCAAATTAAACAATTGTTTTACCAAATAGGAAGTGAAGTTATTATTTTTTGGCAAATTACTCTTTTGGTCTCTTAACTTATTTTTTGGTTTCGTTTTGGTCCCCTAATTATTAAAAGTTTCGTTTTGGTCCCTTAACTTACTTTTTGGTTTCGTTTTGGTCCCTTAACTATCAAAAGTTTCGATTTGGTCCCTTAACTTAGTTTTTGGTTTCGTTTTGGTCCCTTAACTATTCCTCCATCGACCACTTTGGTCCTTTATGTTAGGATGAATGTATTAGAGTTAAAAGACCAAAACGAAACCAAAAAATAAGTTAAGGGACCAAAATGAAACCAAAAAATAAGTTAGTTTTTGGTTTCGTTTTGGTCCCTTAACTATTCCTCCATCGACCACTTTGGTCCTTTATGTTAGGATGAATGTATTAGAGTTAAAAGACCAAAACGAAACCAAAAAATAAGTTAAGGGACCAAAATGAAACCAAAAAATAAGTTAAGGGACCAAAACGAAACTTTTAATAGTTAAGGGACCAAAAGAAAACCCAAAAATAAGTTGAGGGACTGAAACGAAACTTTTAATAGTTAAGTGACCAAAACGAAACCAAAAAATAAGTTAAGAGACCAAAAGAGTAACTAAGCCTTATTGTTTTAGATATAAGCCATTGTTTTCGGTTTCCAATTTGACTATGATGTGTATAGTTATAGGGAGCTTCTACGGTACACTCACAAAATGAGGTGTACCGGTACTCTTCCTTCATAATTTTATAAATAAATGATTCTTTTTTGTGTAATAAATAGTTATTTGTCAATATTTATATTTTATAGAACATCATTTTATAAGAAAAAACATCATTTCATTGTTTATAAAAATTATTGTAATTTTTTTTACATATTATCGTAAAAAATAATCAATGTTCTCAATTATGAGTGATAAAAATTCAAAAAAAAAATAATTTTATTTCGTTGACACTTTTGATGAATAAGATTTAGTTATTATAATTATAAGTGATAAAAAAAATATTTATCTTCAAAAAAACAACTAATTTAGTTATTAATTTAAAGAATGAGTGTACCAGTACACTCAAATATATTGGGTGTACCATAGAATTTACCATAGTTATAAATCAACTTATATATTTTTATTTCGAATAAAACACTATCACCACAATTCCCAATGTCACTGTTTTATTTAAACTTTATAGAATGTTTCTTCAAAGTTATAATACATATTATCACACACAAAATACAACTTAAATGGAAATAGAAAACATTACTTTCAATAGATATCGCAATCCCTAGCACTAATAGTTATCACCACCTTAAAATTCTGTATGTCTGTCCTCTGTCAGTTGCATATTCAAAATGCATCCTCCGGAAGATCAAAGAGAGAATTTTGTCTACGAGCTTCCAATAACTTACCCTCCATTTCTTCCAAAACAAAAGGGGACCAATGATGATTCCGAGCCCAAAAATAAATCCCAACTCCACACTTAAAAAATTCCATTCAATTGAACAAGCTAACCTTTCACATGCTGGCTGCAGGTGCAGCTCATCTTGCCTTTTACCATTTGGTTTTTCAGGCAGTGGAGGTCCAAATAGCCCCTTGTTTCCTTCGAACGAAGACGCTTGAAATGACTGAAGTTGAGTACCTGTTGGAATCTTCCCAACCAAATGATTGAAGGAGAGATTCAAATAACAAAGGAATGACATGCTTGCAAGTTGCAGAGGAATTTCACCGACCAAGGAGTTGTTTGAGAGGTCTAATGACTCTAGCTGTTTCAGGTTTGCAATAGTTGATGGGATTTCACCAGAAAAATAATTGTTTGAAAAGTTGAGAACATGGATTTCTTTAAATTTCATTAGCACCTCTGGTATTGGTCCTTCAAAATGATTGGATGAGAAGTCAATGGCTGTAAGGATTGTTAGAATTTTATGATACTCAATTTGTTGACCTTTATTGGAAATTGTCACACTATCTTGGTAATATAAGTAGAATCTCTCTTCCATGTGGATGGAGCCTGATATAGAATCATTTTCATCATGCATCATTCTTTCCCATGTTGTGAAATATTTTTCTGGTATTTTTCCATTGAAATTGTTCAAAGCAATGTCCATAATTTGAATCATTTTCCAAGCCTTATTTTTTAGTGAATGTGAACATTCAATGGAACCATCCAATCCATTGTTCCGCAAAACCAAGACACTAAGTGTTGGTATGTTTTCCAAAAAGCATGGAAAACCACCAACAATTTGATTTGATCCAATGTCCAATACCTTTAATGATGAGCAGTGGGAGAGAGACTTGGGAATTGGCCCATGTAAGAGATTTCCATGAAAATTTAAAGTGCTTAAAACACAAGAATTTGAAAACATATCTGGTATGTGGCCAATGAGATTGTTCTTTTTCAAATTTAATGCCTCAAGGGTACTAGTCATTTTCATTAAACATGGAGGAATTGTTCCAGAAATGTTGTTGACGGAAATATCAAGCACTTGAAGATTTGAAGCTTTGCAGAGGGAATGAGGGATGCTTCCTTGTAAATTATTATTTGAAAGAGATATAAAAAATGCAGAAGATAGGTAATTACCAATATCATGTGGGATAACAGAAAAATTGTTGCTTGAGTAATCCAAAAATCTAATAGATTCAGAAAAAACAGGTATGGATCCTTGTAGTTGGTTTTTATGAAGGTCAATAATTTCCAGTTTGGAAGTAAGGTTTTGCAGAGAACCTTCCAATTTTGTGAGGAAATTGTGTGAAATATTAAGCAGTTGAAGACTTTGTAGTTTCCAAATCCAATTCGGCACTACTCCGTGAATGTTGTTATCTGAAAGGTCTAGAGATATCAATGTTGCTTGATTCATCAAGAATATAGGGAAAGTTTGCAAGTTGCAGGATGCCAAAGATAGACTATTAAAATTGGGAAAGGCAATCAGATCAGCATTTGCATCATTCCCATTGATTGACATGTTGTTGTATGAAAGGTCTAAATTAATTAAAATTCTACGCTTAAAAAGTTCATATAGCTGAAGAGACCCATTCAACTTGTTATTGGAAAGATAAAGGTAGCCAAGTGCATTGAACTGGAAGATAGATGTTGGAAAAGGTCCGGATAGATTATTGCTACCTAAATCAAGGTGTTCTAATACAGACGAAGACACATTTATGAATTCGTTAAATTTACTAAACTGGTTGGATGCAAGATAAATATCATACAATGATGGGAATGTAAAAAGGTATGAAGGAATTGAACCTCTTAAACCATTATGAGAAAGGTCTAGACATGTAAGTTGTGTAAGGTTTGACATTGAATTGGGAAGTGTTCCATATAGTTGACAGTTAGAAAGATCCAATAGGAATAAGTTTGTCATGATACCCATAGTGTGTGGAAGTGGTCCAGAGAAGCCTGTGTTGCTCAATATAATGCTACGAAGAGATTTACTAAGTGAGTTGTCTGGAAAATAACCATGCAGATTTAGGTTGTAAGATAAGTCAATAAATGACAGTGTTCTAATCTGAAAGATCTTTTGTGGAAATGTACCATTCAATCCACAGTTTTGAAGATTGAGGGTGGTTAGATTTTTAAAATTGGAAAATGTTTCTGGCACTGGGGATGTAATATTGTTCTCACCAAGAATAATGACTGATAGGTTCTCTAGTCTTGAAAGGGAAGAATCAATGGGTCCTGATAGACTACAGTTATACATGCTCAACTCTTGCAAGTCACGCATCGACAACAAAGCCTTGCTCCATTCATGTCCCCGAGATGTTATACTTATACCATCTAGATACAGTTGCCTAATATTGGTGAGATTTTGGACAAGATTTTGTAGATTTGAGATTTGAAGTTTCGGCGGCGGTGTTGATGAGTAGAACTGGTTGAAAGGGAAAGAGATATCAAGAGTAACCAACCTTGTAAGCTGGGAAATCTCAATTGGAATCTCTCCCTGAAATCCAGCATATGACAAGTTCAGATAAGTCAACTTCTCCAATTTGGCGAATCCTGATGGAATTAGAGAATTGAAATAATTATGAGCCAAGTTCAGTTTTTGGAGATGTTGGAGACTGAAAAGACTACTTGAATCGTTAAATCCACCATGGATATCTTCGTCACTTAGATCAAGGCCAATAACATGTCCCTCATTGTCACATGTAACAGCACTCCAATTGCAGCAAGCAGTGCTTTTATTCCACAATATTAGTTTGTTGGAATTTTCAGGATGAAATGTGAGATTGTTTTTAAATTGAAGCAACAATGATTGTTGATCCTCAAGACATTTGGCAGAGGCAAGAGAAGTCTGGAAAGTGATATAAATGCAGTAGCAGCAGAAAAGGAAGGAAAACAATGAAAGTAATGTAATTGATCTCATTGTTGGTTAATTATTCTGAGTGAAAATGAAAATGCAGTAGTGCTTTTATAAAGTTTCAGAAATATGCATACACAATATCATAACATGGGTTTTGCATTGTGGAACCGGCAAAAAGTCTTGACAGAAATTTCGTGGAACATGACCACATTTTTCTATCAGGTAATATTAACGGATGACTTTTCAACTCTTGAATGGCAATATATCAAATATTGTAATTTCAATCAACTAGCATTGTCAAAATAAATTATCAACCTTTTTTAGGCAAAATAAATTATCAAGTTAGTTTAACTTTTACTAAACGAGTGCAAAAGGAATTTTAGAATATTGTGTTTCAATACATCACCAGTTTAACTTTAACATATTGCTACCCAGAACTTTTACAAGAAACTTTTTTTTTTAAAACGCAAATTGAGAACCCAAAGACATCTAACAACAAAAACTATACATCTGCAATTTTTTGATTTGATACATAATTTTGGATAGACTGACTCAGCTCATTTAATCACCATAAACCATAGTACTTTTTTTTTTTGAAAATAAACCATAGTTGTACTTTTAAAATAATTTTTTCAATTTGGTAGAATTATTTGTTTCTTTTCTCTAATAATTTTAACTATTTATTATCTCATTTCACTTTTTTCTCTTTTTCCAGTAAATAATTAGAAATAATTTAAGAAACAATAGTTAATACGAAATTTTCTATAAAACAAAAGACACCTAAAAAATAACAGAGCAAGTAGTTTAATTTTCATTTGCCATAAAAATGTATTAGCAAAACGGTCATATGAGTATGTTTGTTTAAATTATCTGGGCATGAAATCACTTTTTTAAGCAAGAATTAATGTTTCAAGTTATATTCAAGTTATGTTTATGTAAGTTTTTCTTAAAAATTATTTTGTTAAAAAAATGACTTTATTTTTATTTTTATTTTGTACAAAATAAATGACTTATATGCTTCAAGTAAAAACCTATTTTGATCAGATTTTGATTAAAAAAAAAAATTCATTCGTGAGGAACGTGTAAAACAGTCATGGCTAATGATGAGTCGCTTTGTAGCATTATCAATTTGTCAAAATAGCATCTTTCTCTTGAGAAAGCCAACAAAATTGCATTCAACAAAACTATATATGGCAGAAAGTATGTCACAAATAGGAAGAAGCATATGTCATATCATATCATCAAAATTCAAAACCATACAGGAAAAAGAAAAAAAAGAAGAAGAAAGAAACATGTGTTTAAACAAGCATTGTAGTGATGTATCATCTCTTGAAAAACTTCTTATCCTCTCTTAAAAAATTTCCACCTTCTCTTATTCTAACATCATTATCCTCCACTGCATCGATTTAATATCTAAAAGTAATGATATTTGTACGATCATTTTATGACAAATTTTGAAACAACCTTTTTTTTCTTTTTTCTTATTGATTAAAAACATAAAGAGAGAAAGAGAGACAGAGTAAGAGGGATAGAGAAAGTAAAAACACAATGTTAGCATGAAAGACAAAATTGTCCAAAAATAATCAACCAAAATCATTCCTTGCAAAAGAAAAACATAAATGAAGGGTCTTTAGTTTGTATATGATTGCAACCTTTTAAGACCTGTTGGATCATAAATATGGATGAAATTCGTTTTCTCATTGAAAAAATTAATCACAATTTTATACTAGTAATCATGCATAATAAGACCAACGAATAACGTAATGGTAGGTTTTCTTGCAACAACATCAACCAAAATCATAAGGTAAAGTGAAAGCACCCTAAACATGAGCAATCTCTTGTACAAAAAAAATTGTATGAACTTCATGTCGTCCTTGGGCTAGTCAGCAAAATTTGACTTTCTTTCCATCAAAGAGTTTTGAAATAAGTCTCTAAAATGTACACATTCGTTAGGGACATGGTCAAACATGTAGTGAAATTAACAGTATTTAAGGTCTTGATAAGAGAAAAATTGTTGTAACCAGACACGTTTCTGTTTGATGTTATATCAACATACAGATCCAAATCACAATTTTTAATATGGTAGTGCAGAATGTGATCAACCACAGAGATGTTTGAAACAGTGGTAATTGAGAGTGAAGGCCATGCCTTGTCAATTCAAGTTCAATATGAAAAACACCCATCTTTTTGTGCCCACTGTAGGATGCTTGGCCATAACACTCAAAATTGCTTGAAACTGAATTCAACCAAAATTGCTAGCAGGCCAGACAAGCATTCTCAGCAATTCATTGAGGTTCCTATTACGAAAGCTGCTAGGAAAATGGCATTCAACTCTGATGCGCACACTGCTACTGTTCCTCAGAAAATTGTGTCTACTTTTGAAACTCCAGGTTCACATTCAAATGCAGAAAATATTAATAAGACATCTCTGAACCAAAGTTTCACACAGGAAGTGGTCAATGAGGATGAGAATGTTAGACCAGTACTCCAGAAGGGGGGAGCGCACCCTGTCACATTGACTTTACACAATGCTTTTGATATTTTACATGATGTTGATAGTGTACTTCCTATAGGGGAGGCTTTCCATTCTGAACAGGAACAAATTCTCAGCTCAATGAATAGGTATGTTGCTATCATTGAACCAAATGATGCTGAAAAGGAAGGAGTCAAATATGATGTGGTTGTTGGACCAGTAAACACACATGACCTTGATATGGAACCTTCTTTGACTCGGCAAAACTCACTTGACTTACTCTCTGCTGTGTGTGAAATTCCTTTTGGTGAGGCTCATTCATCAGATGTTATAACCTCCGTTGATGAAGTTTTAATCATTGATAAAAGAAAGGTCACCACTACTCATGAGGACCCCGCCTTGGTTCAAGCATTGCCCTCTGAGTTGTTGGGAGTTTCTGACATACCTGCTACCTCTGTCAGAGTTGTGGATCCAGACAGGTTAAAGGTTTGGGTAGATACTCTAGTGCTTACACCTATGCTGCAACCTATAACTACTAGCTATGCTAGTTTGACAGCTGACAAGCTCCCTTCAAGCCAAATTTGGTTCCTACATCCAAATCCTCCTTCCATTCTGCTGCAGCCCTAAAGAGTCTGCATATTCTTTCCAAATTTTGGGGGGATGTGGTAGAAGAGGTAGAAGAGGTGATGGAGGATACACATGACAAGAGACTTGAGATTGAAGACTATCCAAGTCTATCTAAAATCACTATGGCGGGGAGAAAGAAGAAGAAACAGATGATCAAAGTGAAGCCTGCTAGTTTTAACTCAGCCGGAATGAGGACTCGTACTCAAAAGGGTACCTCCAAAACCGCCTTGACCGATACAGAATAGTTGGTTCAATTGCAACAGATTATCTAGGAATACCAATACTTTTGTTAAAATTTCCATAGAGAGAGTAGTCTTTTAGTCGTTGTTAGGCCAAGAATGGTCATACTTTTGACTAGTTTTTCTGTACATTGGTTGTCTTTGACACCTCGCTCCTTAGGACATTCCCTTTCTTGGGATAGATTTTCATAGGTTTTTCACTATGTGACTCTGATGTATTGGTTCAGGCCTGTCCTACTTTTATATTTTACTACTTTGATAAAAAAAAAAAAAAAAGGTCTTAGTAATGCCGAATGTGTAAATTTTATTGTTAATAGGATTCAATTTTTCTTTTACGAGAATAGAGCTTGGCATGTGTAAGGGAAATTGTATTTTAATTTGTCATATCAACCTTATACTCATGATGACTAGCATCAATATCAAACATAAATATTATATATCACATAATTAATTCCTTCGTTTTAAAGAATTTATTGTTCTTCTGACTTTCAGTTTTGTCTTACCCACTCAACAAAAAAGAAACAAAAACGAGTTAAGCGGACCAGCCTGCTATGCCTCATGTCTGCCCCGTTTTTTCAATGAGTTAAGCGCGGCAAACCAACTAATAAAATGAGTTCAAAACTTCGACTCAGCCAACCAAAAATAACAGGTTAAACAGACCAGACCGACTGGTTTGACCCGTTTTGCCACCCCTAGTTATTTGAATCAATTTCATATGGTGGATGTTACTCCCTCATTGTTACCACCTAGTCGATTGGTCACTACATTCCCCCTCCTTATATTTGTTTATTTGTGTATTTGTTGGTCAATGGACCAATAGCAACAAAATAAAATTTGTCCTTAAGAGTTAAATAATATTTTTTAACAATAATTATATTAAAATTTAAAACCAGTACCTTAGGTACAAATTTTTATTTTATTTAATGAAATTTTAATTGACTCGTTCTACTAAAATTGTTGATTTAATAAAGATTATCGGTCGACAATGAGTCATGCATGGATTTAATTAAAATTAAATAATTATGTATCAAATATTGTAATTTCAAGAATCAAATATTGTAATTTCAATCAACTACTAGTTCAACTGTAAACTATCTATCAGTTATCATTATGAACTATCAACTGTACGTTTTCAAATATCTGCTAAATAATGTAGTAGTTTTATTTTTACTAAACGAAGTCCAAAAATTAGAATCTTGTCCTTCAAAAAAAAAATAGAATCTTGTGTTTCAATGCATCACTAATTTAACTTAAATGGTCACATATTCGATGTTATGCTCTGCCAATCCACATCCTCAAATGAGGTTAGTGTATCTCTTTTATAAACCTGAATGGTTCTCTTTGTGTAATTTATGATCAACACACCTTGGCAACCTTCTGATGTTATGTTCTCTGAGGAAGAGTAATAGACAACGGACAACATCATACTCTTCAGGTTACGCCCCTTCATTTTTGGGAGCTCAAATAGTATGGAACAACTTTTGCAACTCAAGGTTGACCGATTGGAACTGTTGTCGCATGTGAGCAAAAATGAATCCCAAGTCCCACCTGCAGTCTATAAAATGAAAAAATATTTAAAAATCCTATATATATATATATATATATATATATATATATATATATATATATATATATATATCCCTACTTAAGATATACAAAATGATATATATCCTATATATGAGAATCTAAAAAATTATCCCCCCTGATTAGAAATGTAATTTGCTTGTAATTAAATTTTTGACTTAATTTATGTGCAACTTAATCATCATTTCATAAACTACTAATGTAAAACGAGTTTCAAAACTTTAAGAATAAATTTATGGCCTGATTCATATTAATGACGAAATAATTTGTTTGAAAAATGTAACATCAGCAACCAAAATTCCAGTTTACATTCTTAAAAACTAAATACACTGAAAATATATTCAAACCTGTAAAAGACTGTCGTCAGAAATATTGGAGACTTGGCACTTTTTACCCATTTGAATTAAGAGAGATTTCAAATATTTCTTTGACCCTGAACTGGGATCTTGACCAAGGCCATCATCAATTAAAGGAGAAGCTGAAGCATACATGCTAGAGATTTCTGATGTAGTTGAACTTGCACCTGCTTCCAAGTCCTGACAATTTGTGACTTTTAATACATCCAAAAATCTTGCTACATCTTGAGTTAGTCGTAGATCTGAACCACACTCCACACAAAGAATTCGAAGTTTAGAAGGTCCTTGAAAGTACCAAGAGATGACATGGATATAGATGTTTGAATTAGGGATATAACATTATTTGATGGCGACATCCAAGACCGAATAAGAGTAATCCTTCAAAGCCGCTTAAAGAAATAAATCCTATGTTTTTCAATCTTACTATTGAAAACGGCACTTTTTTAATAGCCGTCTTATCCGCAATCAAGGTAATCAACGATTCCATCTGTTCCAAGTCCTCCTCCAATTTGTCAATCATAGAACAACCGGAAATCATTGATAGATGTTTGACAAATGTACCAAAAATCATAGAAGTAATAAAAATATCGTTTCCATGAGGACTGTTTTTAATCACAATAAACTAATTTTGTTAAGCAATAAAATATATAAAGGTTATTATTGGTTTGCCACTAGGCGGTTGATTTGGTTTAATTTTAAGAAATCAATTAACAGAAAGTAAAAATTGTCAAGAAAAGTTATTTATAAACTTAAGTTTTGAAATTATAATCCTAATGTATTAAGTAAATAGCCTTCTCTTTGATTCTCCTGAGTATATAAACATATACACATTATCAATATTATTTATTACATCATATGTAGCAGTTGTTGTTTTATTTTCGTTTTTAGCACATCTTATTTGTAACCCATCCATTGTTTGAACAAGTTATAAGGTTCTTTAAAATTGACCAACTCGGTCACTTCACTTGTGAAAATATAATATCATAAACATCTATTGAGAGACCAAATTTCAATAACTTACATATAGGGTAAAGTATCAAGTTGCACTAACTTACACAAGTTAAGAGACCAAATTAACTTATATTAAAATTAAGGGATCAAACTGAAATTTTAAAATAATTTTATGGACTAAATTTACCAATTTTAAAGTTATGGGACTAAATTGAACTTTAAAATAAGTTAAGGGGTCAAAGTGATATTTAAGACAAAGAAAAAAGATTAACAATTTTTAAAAATCATATAATTATAGAAATAGTAATAACAACAACATTTAAAAGGTGAATTGAATGATATTATTGGTATTAATATTTTCTATCATGGTTTTCTTTTTTAAATATGGTAACATGTCTTTGATTTTTTTTTAAAATAAGTTAATAATAATAGTAGCATTTTCAATGAAGGTTGACTCAATTGATAATGAGTTGACTTAATTGTAAGGTAGTTGATTTAACTTATGGTGCCAGAGCAAGGACCTCTCTCGTAGATGATCTGCAAATACCTCTCTAAATACTAATAATTATACCACATGGTCATAGAAATAAAATAGAGGCACAACATATTCAAAAAACTTGAGTTGATGGTGATTTCATGGATTTATGTTTATGTTCCTTTCTTTCACGAGAAGAGATGAAGAAAATTAGAAGAAACAAAATGAATACAAAAAATGACATTGAATATGAGAAAAATGAAAAGAGAAAAAAAATTTGTAGTATGTTTTGTCCACAAGAGAATAGTGAATAATATGCCGTTAATTTTATAGATTTGTTGAAGAAGTTGAAAAAAAAAATTGAATTTTAGATAAAAAGTTTCAATTTATCAACGTATCTTTAAGATCCTCAGTAAAAAAATAATATCATTGAGGCGTTCCTTTATGAGTGAATAAATATAGACATCCCTTTTGCTTTTTTCTTTTGACTAAATAAGATATTGTATTTAACAAATCAAATTGTAAAATGACATTGATGTATAAACTAACCCTTCTCAAAAATCCTCACAAAACACTGTTTACATGATTTTATGACCCTACGATTTTCGTTAATATCTAATGATAAAATATATGAATTAAAAACGCAATAAATGAAAAATTAAATGTTTGATTAAATGAAAAAATATTTACCACTACAATCCATAATGTAGAAAATAAATTAGAAAATGAAGATGGAAAAAAGAATTTTTATATGAAAGAAACGGTAAGGAAAAAAGCAAGGAGTGTGTACTTTAACAATGAGAGTATACTAAATAGTGTAAACTATCAGCAATTTTGTAGGTTTGTTGAAGAATTTGAAGATTTTATGGTTTATTTTACCAAAAAATAGACTCAATTAAAAAATGCACTTTATTTTAAAATTTCTACTAAGTATATATTTTGTCAACTCAACATACTACATCATCTTTTTTTCCATTTTCAGATTCCACCAAAGACAAAAGTCAAGAAATTTGAAATAATGGAGGTTGAACAAAAAAAATAATAAAATGGAACAACATTTAATAACTAAAATTTAAGATGGAAAAAATTAAACAAATGACATCCAAATGCTAACATAACACTTCATCCTAATTTTCAAACTTTCATGGGCCATAGTCTAAGTTCGATCACCACATTAGACTAAGAGAAACCACACATGTCTGATTGATATCAGATCTTCGTCTTAAACCTTAAGACAGCATATATATATGTCATCTTACTTATATGTTGTTCAAAATTTATCATTCTATCCAATATAGAACTTTAACTCACACTCGACATATTCATATCTCTTAACCAAGTGGACAACTATTCGTGTTCGTAATCATGTGACATAGTAAAATAAGGTCAAACAGAGGAACACATGTTCTAAAAGGTTGGTTGGTGGTTGTTCCATAAAGGGAGTTTTATGTTCATTTCTTTTATGAGAAGACAAAAAGAAAATTAACGGATTTGAAAAAGGAATTTGAACACGAGAGAAGATAATGGCAAAATAATAATTATTGTGCATTATGTTCGTGAGAGTATAAAGTAATGTGAGTTGTTGGTGATTTTATGGATTTGCTAAAGGAGTTGAAGATTTTCGGGTAATTATTTTACCAAAAAAACTGATTCAATTAAAAAATGTCACCTAATTTTAAATGTCTAATAAATATGTATTTTGTGAACTCAACGTAACACATCTACAATTTTCCATTACCACTTGCCGCCAACGTCCAAAAGTGAATGAATTTGAATTAATAGAGGTTCAATGAAAAAATTCAGATGAAAAATCTAAATTTCAAGATAAAAAAAAAAAGTAAACAAACAACATTAAAAAAAAATTAAAAAAACAATTTATTTGTAACTTTTGGGGGATTCTACATCGAGTTTGATCATCACATTAAACAAAGAGAATTCATACAAGTGAGTTTGATATCACATCTTCACCCTAAACCTTAAGAAATTAGGTATATGGGTTATATCACTTATATGTTACTGAACATCTACTCTTACTTCCAAAGTGGAACTTTAACTAACACTTGACACATTAACATTTCTCCCTCAAGTATGAAACTCCACATCCGAGATCTATCACTATTAACCAATTATGTTTCTCCACAAAGTTGAACTGAGCTATGATATCGTCGTTGGACCCACAAGGGAGCCAACACTGGTATAGATTGACCCAATGCACATAGAGCAACTAGACAAATGAGAATGATATCAAATCTTCACTTAATATTTTAAGTATCACGAAATTCTAGCTCATGCTTGGCACAGATATCCATACTAGTTACAATTATATAAATATATATAATATAGATGGAAAAAAGAACTCTGTCATTTTAAATAAAGAAAGTGGTGGCATAAACTTGCATAAAAATTGGAATGGTAGTGGCATATCTAAGCTCTATGTAATCAAGCAATTACATGAAGAAAACTTGAATACGTAAACGTGATGCAATGCTCTAAAACAAGGGATGTTTGGTCATTTTGCTTAATTCAATGTTCTCTCCTAGCTTTCTTCTCAATTTGGTGCGGAAAGGTTTTCAGAGATGGTTCCACAAAAAGTAAACATTCTTTCCTCTCTAACATGCAAAGTGCGAACCAAACCATGGAAGTACAATTTTCAATAAACTTTATGTCATCCCTACTATCAATCCTTACACAACCAGTTGAAACAAACAATCTCTTAATTTTTGCTTTTGATGTGAATGTATTTAAGGGGGATGTATTAGATTAGGATTTTAGAGGACAATTTTTGCTTAAAAAAGTCTCAAAGATTTTAAAAGATTTTGTATGATTTGAATGACTTTCATGATTTTAAAAGACTATCAAGATTTTCAATTTGAATTTCAATGGATTTACATCGTAAGATTTTAAAGGATTTCATGGATTTGTAAGATTTCAAAAGATTTTATAAGTTTTAAGGACTCATTAAAAAAAAATGATTACAACTCTTCATAATATTATCAGTACAAACTCTTATTTTTATTTTTATTTTTATTTTTTATGAGAGATTGAGAGAGGGAGAGAGAAGGGGAAGAGAAAGAAGGGAAAAAAGAGAGGAGAGAGAGAAGAAAGAGAGAAGGGAGAAGGGATAAGAAAGAGATAGTAAACTTTTAAAAGAAAAGCAATCTCAAGAAATCTCATGTCTTCATAAAAGACTTTTTCTTGTTAAAATTGCACTAGAAAATCCCACAAAATCCATCAAAATCCAATTTATTAAACAATCCTTCAAAATTTGAATGATTTTGAATACCATGAGACTTTTTTTAAGTGATGAAAAGTCTTGATTGAATACCTCAAGACTTTTTTAAAATGACAAAGAGTCTTGATTGAATATCACAAAACTTTTTTTAAATTGCAAAGAGTCTTGATTGAGTACCACAAGATTTTTTCATAATTAAAAAGTCTTTTAAAATCCCCAAGAAGCCTAATCCAATACAAATATATATCATTTATGTTTGTGTTTATAGAAGAGTTTCTCATTTCTAAGATAGATGTGAAACTCTAAGCTCTCATGTGTCTAAATCTAGCAAAAATAATCATGAACCGGTTCATTGCATTTTCTCTTGCCATTGAATTGATCATGGAAATTTCATTCCAAATATTGGTTCCAATTATAAGTTAGTTTTGGTGTTCCTAAATATAACATTAACACAGCAATAACCGATTATCCTAAAATCACTTATTTGAAAAGCACCCTTCTATGTGAGTGGCTTAAAACATGTTAATTTTACATTTTCAAAATCAATTTTGGTCTTTATAAAAGTGGAAGCAATTTGTCTAGAAGTCCTAGCTCAACTGGTAAATGCTGAAATTGTAAAGTCGGACGTCGTGACTTGGGTTTGAACCTAAGACCTCACAGTTGTGTGTAAGTTTAATTTCAGTGGATTAAAAAAAAACAAAAAAAAGTGGAAGCAATTCCAAATATACATAAAAAAAATAAAAAATAAAAATAAAAATAACACCAAAAAATTTGATGACGTGGATGGGGTCTTTTGTGAAACAAACCAAGATCTGTGCCTCGAGTCAATCTCACAGTCCACAAACAACTACAGAACAAAACCCTATTCATTTTCCCTTTCACGAAACGCATCGTTTCTTTGCAATTTTACTCAACCTCGCCCCTATTCATGAACAACACCGCCGTCTCAGACACTTCCGGCGCCTTGCCGCCGGTGACGAAATCCGAAATCGACGGAAATGATGGACCCGCAATCAAGATCAGTGTTTCTTACGGTCCATCTCTTCATGAGATCCATCTCCCTGCCCAATCCACTTTCGGTCAGTTTTTGTTTTTCGTCTCTCTTATAATCCATAAAATTATCTTCTATTTTTTCAAAGTTTGATTTCCGTTGTGTTACTTTGTTCGATAGACATGACTATGGTGTGTTAGTTGATGGAGAAATTGTTGTGTTGTGTTGCTCGTAAAAATGGTTTTACTGTCCACTGATACAATAAATAATAATGCTATATTAGTAAAAAAATATAATTAATGTTCCGTTGTTAATATAAAATGAAAAATAATTAGAGACAGAAAAATTGCAAATGAGACAATTTTTGAGACAAAATGAGTAGAAAAGGAAGAAAAATAGTTTTTTTTTTTCCTTAGACCAAGTGCAATGGTGCGTTGAAAATCATTTTCAATTCTTAAAATGCATGCAATGGTGTGTTGAGAGTTGGAGTAAAAATGAGGTGGATTGAATGAAACACCCGCGTTTGTTTAATGCGTATATGCCAATGGGGAATGAAAATGTTTCGAGTGTTGGTGCACTTGAATTTCCCAAATTTTCAACACAAATAACTCTTGGTGGCATGACAGGTGCTAATGAAATCACTCCAAATCCAGAGGATTCAACTCCTAATCGCAAGAAAAACCCCAATTGGACCACTGAACAAAATTTGGTGCTACTTACTGCGTGGATTAAATATAGAACAAGCAGCGTTGTCGGGAGAAACCAGAAAGGTGAAACATATTGGGGTAGAATTGCTGAGTATTGTAATGAGCATTGCTCTTTTGATCCTCCGCGCGATGGAGTTTCATGCCGAAACCACTATAATTACATGAACAAAATACTGGGTAAATGGATTGGCGCTTATGATAGAGCTAAGAGTTTGCAAGGAAGCGGTTTGTCGGAGAATGATATTTTGGCAAAAGCGCAAGAATTATACGCAAGTGGGAAGAATGGTCATTTCAATTTAATGGCAGAATGGTACGCTCTCCGTAATCAACCACGTTATAGTAGTCAAGTAGGAGGAAATACTGGCTCAGGAAGTAGTGGATCTAAGAGATCTCACGAGAGTGATGCATGTGGCTCAAACTCTGTAGGATCTAGTGCTCGTCCAATGGGTAGGGAGGCAGCTAAAAAAATGGGTAAAAAGAAAAGCAAGGAAGCTGCCTTGGAGGTGGTGAACAACGAGTGGGCTGAAATCAAACAATTCAAGGAGAAAGAGCTTGAACGATTGGACAAGATAGTCTTGATGCAACAGGAGGCTATCCAATTGATGAAAGAAAGGAATCATGCTAAGAAAATGAAAATGTATATAAAGCTAAGTTCCGAGGAGCATCTCGATCACCGGAAGAAAAAGTTGTTGGAAAAGTTGGGCCAAGAGTTGTTTGAAAATTAATTTCAATAAATATTTTTCTGTATTCGATCAAACTTGTTAGTGGTGTCAAGTCCCTAGTGTTTGCTTTAATAATTGTCAGTGATGTCAAGTTTGTAGTGTCTGCTTTAATAATTGTTCATGACTTTTGGCTTTAATGTATGAGTTATTGTGTTTGAATATGTACCACCTAATTTGAATCTAGTCCTTATCTGATAATTAACTCTATACAATAATTTATTGAGAATCTTTCAGTGTCCACCACTCAATGTACTTATATATAGGGACTCATAGATCCATTGATGTACCAATATCCCAAATCTCATTCAATCTACTTCCAATATCACAAAAAACTATCAATGGATCCATCAGAATATCCTTTTGAAAATGTGAAATTGAAGAATCTTATATGGTCAACCAGTTTAGAGAGCGTCAAAACAAAATATTGGAAGATAGTGCACCTCGTAGTAACAGAAAATATCTCAATAGAGATCGTGCAGCGGCAAACCAAAGACTAATTGGCGACTACTTTGCCAATGAGCCTACATATGATGATGCAGTTTTTCGTCGTCGGTACCGGATCCAAAAACATGTTTTCCTTCGAATTGTTGGGGACCTTTCAAGTAGTGATAACTAGTTCACCCAGCGAATTGATGCAGCCAATAAAGAAGGTATATAACCATTAGCAAAATGTACCACAACAATGCGATTTTTAGCATATGGTATGGCAGCAGACGCGGTTGATGAATACATTAAAATATGAGGTACTACAACATTGGAGTGCTTACGTAGATTCTGCAAAGGAATCATACGATTGTATGAGCAAGTGTACCTGAGAGCACTAACCCAAGATGACCTGCAAAGAATACTACATGTTAGTGAAATGCGGGGGTTCCCAGGGATGATCGGGAGTATTGACTGCATGCACTGGGTGTGGAAAAATTGGTCCTAAAGCATGGGAAGGTCAATTTACTAGGGGTGATAAGGGAACCACCACAGTTATTCTTGAAGCAGTTGCATCTCATGATCTATTGATCTGGCATGCCTTTTTTGGATGTCTGGAACGTTGAACGATATAAACAATCTAGACCGGTCACCCGTGTTTGATGATGTGGAACAGGGAAAGGCTCCAAGTGTGAATTTCTTTGTGAATCAACGTCCCTATCATATGGCATACTATCTAGTTGATGGTATCTACCCTTCTTATTCGACTTTCGTCAAATCGATTAGACTTCTTCCTTGAAGTGGGCCCGATAAGTTATTTGCAAAATATCAGGAGGGATATGGGAAGGACATCGAATGTGCATTTGGAGTGCTTCAAGCTCGATTTAAAATCATCTATGAACTAGCTCGTTTGTGGGACATAGCTGATTTGGGTATCATCATGAGGTCATGCATCATATTACATAATATGATTGTTGAGGATGAACAAGATACATATGCACAACGTTGGACCGATTTTGAGCAATTTGAGGAAAGTGGATCTAGTACACTGCAACTATACTCGGCCGAGGTGTTACACGCTTTTGCAAATCATTTGTGGGCTAGATCCGAATTGCGTGATCCAAATGTTCATCACGAATTGCAAGCAGATCTAGTGAAACACATATAAGCAAAGTTTGGAATGTTTCGTGATTAAAGATGATTTGTATCGTACTAATTAAGTTACTTGTGTGTCGTGTGCATAGTTTGTTGTCTTGCATTTTAAGTTATTTGTGTGCCGCGTGCTTAGTTTATTGTATTGCATTTTAAGTTATTTGTAATGTTTGTTTGTTTTGATAATGACTATTGCTATTTCTAGAGTTTATTTAATTGAAAGATGAACCTTTTTATTAATAATATAAGATAAGAAAATAAAAATAAATTATTTAAATAAATTTTGTTTTTAAAAAAATCTAAAAGATAAATTGTTAAGTGTTAATTATTTTAATTTAATTATAATTGATAATTATAAAATTAATTAAGAATATGAATGTTTTTAAAAAAACCATTGGAGAGTGGAAAAGTTGAATGAGTGTAGAATTATTAGGTGGAAGAAAGAGAAAATGATGTCGAGTGTTGGGAAAAGAAAAAGGGTGTGTTGAAAGTTGAAACCATTGTAAATGGTCTAAGTAGTGTGCATCTATGAAGCACCGGCACAGACACTTGACACGACACTGACACATAGACACCAGTAAAACTAAAACTGATCAAATACAATCAAATGTGTTATCGAGCATTGGACACGTATTCAATTTGTAGTGTTGGTGCTACATAGGTGTGCATGCCCCTCTAGGAGTGTAACTTTTAAATGTCATATTTTGATATTATGAGAAGCTGTCACATGGGAAGATCATAGTTCAAAGAAACAAAATTTCTGCATTATGAGTGTCGACACAAACACCTAACATGACAATGACATGTAGACACCAGTAATAATTTGAGAAAATAAAAGTGATTAAATATGATCTAATGTGTTGTTGGACACTAGACACGTCTTCAATTTGAAGCGTCGGTGTTGTATATGTGTGTTTGAGCTTTAGAATTACTTATTTAAGTGTAGCTTTCTAATTATTTACCTGCTTAGTGTAACTTTGAAATGTCATTGTTCAAAGAAATGAAATTGCTGCATTGTTATTTTATACTCCTTTAGTTCCTATTTATAAAAACCTTTGACACGTTATTTGCATATTAAGAAAAGTTGGTGATTTAGGAGGATTTTATTAGTAATTTAGTAGTATTTATTATTTAGTCAAATCTTAGTAATTTTCTAGAACTCTCTATTATTATTACGTTTTATTTTATTTTGGCCCACGAGTTTGTTATTTCTTTCACTATATAAGCAGAACTTATGTAGCCTAAGAGGCACACTTTTATTCATTAATAATATTCGAGACTTTTCTCTCAATTCTGGTGGATTTCGGAAACCCTTATTTTGATACGTTTGTCGCTTGCAACCCTATTTTCACAAGTTTGTCGCTTGCAAGCTTGTTCTTTTCTATCTAGGTTTAGCGCTTGCTAACCCTACGCTTCCGTACTGCGTCAGTTGGTATTAGAGCAGGTTTCTCCTGTTCTTTTCCTAACGTGATCAACCGTGGGAGATCAACCGGTTACGAAGGCAGAATTTGACGGTTTATATACGGCCGCCAAAGCTCTGTTAGATCAGATGGTGGCGTTGACAGCTAAGATCGACAACATCAACAACAACAACAACAACCGCAACTACAACAACAGAAACAATCGGAACAGGAGATGTGGACCAATTAGGGTTCATGATGGAAACAATCGAATTTTTACACAAATACCACCATCCGTATCTACAAGGAGGGAGCCATCTATTTCAAAGCCGTCGAAGGTGCCAACAAAGCATAGTGAAATTTCCACAATTTCATCCAAGAGTGCATCACTTAGTGTTCCACACATCATAATCGAAAGGGACAAGGCAGAACGCATAAAAGGTGCAAAGTTGGAACTGAAGAATTCTATTGATTCAGATGTCCGGATGGATGACGTAGGAAAATTATTTCCAGCCTCTTGTGAAGCATCAAAATTTGCAAAAGCCACAGTCGACAGCTATATTGATGGAATACTTCCTGTTTCTAAAAAGGCAAATCAGCCAACACCTGAACTTAACAAGTTAAAAAAAGCTCCAATTTTGCTTCAATCAAAACCAGAAGAAGAGGAGGTTGATGCATCAGAGATGATGAGTCAGTCTCTCTCTAATACAAACGAAATCCAACCCTCTATGAAAGTGAGAGCAATCAAGGAACAATCTGTCACCAACAATGCGTTTCCGATTTCATATGAAACTCTTCCATTCATGGAACCAATAGTTAGACAATCGGTTGGTATGAGAACATCGATGGTGGAATCAATGATGACAGTTGTTCCTTCGCCTCTTCTCAGCAAAGACGCAAGCTCGGATGCATTCTTTAACATCATCACTCGTTCTGACGACACACCATATTTAGCACTTCCGGTGGTCGATTTGACAAGTTGCAAAGGATCTTTGATTCATCTTTCTGGTATGTTAATCACATCACCGTCTTTGAATTGTAATCCACTACTACCAAAACCTCCATATCCATTTGTTTTCACTCCGGCTCTTCCGCCGCTACCCAAACCTCCGGATCGAAGCTATTAGAAGATTCTCGTGGATTTTCATGTGACACGGAATTTCACCTTGCCTCCACCACTTCCTGTGTCACCATCAAATTCTTTTCCTGCTGATTTTTATCCCGAAAGAATTGTTGATTCCAAGTTACCTCACAACTTTCTGATGTTGGAAAAGTCATTTAAGAAATTTGTGGATTTGACATTCATTAATCTCTCTAAGTGTCAATCCATAACTCAAATACCTGATGTGTCTACGGCTATAAATTTAAGAGTATTGACACTTGAGAGATGCCATAATGTGGTAAGGTTTAATGAATCCATTTTATTTATGTTAAAACTTGTTTGTTTAAGTGCTTCAGAGTGCACCATGCTCAAAAGTTGTCTCAAGCATGTACTTTCTATCTCTTGAAGTTCTCTCCTTTAATTTGTGCAAAAGACTTGAACACTTCCCTGAAGTAATGCAAAAGGTGGATACACCCTTAAAGATTTGGATGATAGGTACTGCTGTTAAGAGGTTTACAAATTCCAATGGTAACCTTACAGGGCTTGAATACATAGACATGTCCTTTTGCAGAAGACGTAGTGATCTACCCAGTAGCTTCTTCTTATTGCCAAAACTTGCCTCATTAAGAATTGATGGGTGTTCACCACCAGAACCTCCGAACGCGGGCTCACGATGTCTGATGACTTCACCGTCACCGTCGGCAAACCATCAGCCGGCAGAAATCAAATTTGTCAAAACCAATTATGCGTGTTTCGTCGCGAAAGAGAGTGAGAAGGATCTGGTGGAATGGAATGAAAGTGAAGGAGCTATGAAGCATACATATCATGGTCTTGGGAAGAGATCTACAAGTGTTGTTCAACTTGATACCACCAAGACACATTTACTTGCTGTTCATGAAGCTCAAATAGCCAGCCATATACGATCCCCCAAAATTGGAATGCCTAAAGCAGTGGGTGCCCTCGGGAAGCTAGTAGTCCAATCACACATGTTACATATTCATGTGATAGTCAATCAATATATATAAGCTTTGAAGATGTTAGTTTGGATAAAGAAAGTTTTGATGATAGAGTGTATCATGAAAATTATTTCAAATATGCAATTATGTCTGAATCTCAAAAACATTATGTTGTGGCTTTTCTTCACCGAAAAATGATTGATAAGGGAAGTATTTGTGTTCCCACAATTCTACTCAAATGGAAGACTTTACCTCCTAAGTACGACACTTGGAATTTTGGTGCTAATGCCGATGTGTTTGTGGTCATAAGTGATCAACGGGACAAGATAAAAGATTTTGAAGCTCAAGACATAAAATGCAAGGAATTGACATACACTATACTGGAAAAGTCTCTAGAAGATGAAGGCATGGAGTTTCAAGTTGATTCATGGTGCTTGGATAATGCTAGTTGGAACCAATCCGGGGAGCTTCCGTCGTGTCACTCTTATTATTTACCTGAGATTTGTAAAATGGAGGATCTAGAAATTATTCGGCATGCTACTACATTTCTTCAATGGGATCCAGGAGGGTGGTCTCTTGTTCACTAGAGGAGTTAGCATGCATGGAAAGCTCTTTATCAAAATGAGAACTCGGGGTCGAGTTCTTCAGAGGTGGAGAAGACTGATGTAAGAGGGTTTTATTACTAATTTAGTAGTATTTATTATTTAGTCAAATCTTAGTAATTTTCTAGAACTCTCTATTATTATTACGTTTTATTTTATTTTGGCCCACGGGTTTGTTATTTCTTTCACTATATAAGCAGAACTTATGTAGCCTAAGAGACACACTTTTATTCATTAATAATATTCGAGACTTTTCTCTCAATTCTGGTGGATTCCGGAAACCCTTACTTTGATAGGTTTGTCGCTTGCAACCCTATTTTCACAAGTTTGTCGCTTGCAAACTTGTTCTTTTCTATCTAGGTTTAGCGCTTGCTAACCCTACGCTTCTGTACTGCGTCAGTTGGTAGCAAGGTTAATGTGTATAATTGATGTATGGCTAATACTAAATTGCCCTTTATGTATAAATACATTCAATGTTGATTTTTCATATTCCCATGCAATTTGGCAGTACTAATAAGGGATATATTTGTTAATGGAGTAGAAATTTGTAGCGAATCATATACTTAAGGACAAGCATATCTTGTAACAGTCTTATAATTAGGGACAGAGGAAGTAGTAGTTTTAACAACTTACTGTTTTTAAAACAGTCACATCTTGTAATTGATATATGTGCTTATCATGTTTTGGTTCTCAATAACAGGAGATCTCAAAAAATTGCTTGTACCTAAAACTGGTTTAGAGCCTGAACAACAAAGACTTTTCTTCAGAGGAATAGAAAAGGATGATAAGGAGCAATTGCACCAGGAAGGGGTAAAGGGTAAGTCAAAGATTTTGCTTATGGAGCGTGCTGCTAGCAAAGAGAAGAAACTTGAGGAAACTAGAAAACTCAATGAGATGTCAAAAGCTACTGAAGCTATTAATGGGGTTAGAGCCGAGGTGGACAAGCTCTCTGATAGGGTGAGCATGTTTTTGAAATATATATGACTACTCCACTCATGGTATAAACATATCAGCTGGTAACTTATCATATTGATTATTGTAATTTTTTAGGTGGCTGCCTTGGAAGCGGATATCAATGCAGGGAACAAAGCTTCTGAGAAAGAATTTCTTTTGTTGACAGAGTTGCTTATGAGTCAATTGCTGAAACTAGATGGAATTGAGGCCGAAGGTGAAGCAAAGTTGCAGAGAAAAGCTGAGGTAGTTTTTATGCCATTGAAATTGCTAATTTGGGTGCTAATAATTTGTCTATTATTGTTGTTTCGTATCTTTACTATTCCGTGCAATCTCTTGCATTTTTTATTAGTCATGGCCAATAGCTGAGTTGTTAGTAGTATGATGGGGATAGGGACCGAATCCTTAATATTCTTATCACTCTACTCCAACTGCCGAGCTAACCTTGTATCCCTCATATCCATTTATAGTGTATGTCTGATCTCTCACCAATGTCGCAATGGTCTTCTTGTTCTCACCTTTTTTATGACTTAGATCAGACTAATTGGTGCAAGTTTAACTGTGAGTCTCATTTGTTTAATTACATTGTAAAGCAGTTGACTTTGCCATCAAATCTCGACTTGGTTAGAAGTAATGAAAAATATCTTCTACATTGGATTGAAATATTTAGAGTTTTAGATCAAACTTAGCAGTACAAATACCTAAAGTCCAAAACATAGATCATTTTACTTCAACTTCAATTTAAACCAAATCAAATTCATTTGAAATTACATTTGGTAACACCCAAACACACACTTAATGCCCTTATTACCTTAATGGATCATTGTTAACTAATGGTAATGATATGCATCAGAGTTAAAACATAGAATATTTTACTTGTAATGATTAGTTTCTTTATTATATACTGTCTTTTACTTGGTCATAGAGCTCCTGTCAGAAAGAGATGTATCCATGGAGAGGTTGGATCCATTGTACAAATACTGTAGACAATTTTATCATACATTTACAAGAGACTGAATCCATTATTCAAAACTCTTTTTCTTCATTTGCATAGAGTGAAATGATATAGCTCTTTACTGTTAAAAAATATTGTACATTGGCTTCAATTTCCCATTCTAGCAATCATCTGAATTTAAGAAAATGCACCATCTGTTCACATACTGCTTCTTAAAATTGCAATTACAAATTTAGATTAAGTTTTGTGGCTAAGATGCGATGCCGTGTGGAGATTTAAATATTGCTTTTGAACACAACTTTTCAATCCTTCTACAGGTGCGTCGTGTGCAGGGCCTCGTGGATATGTTAGATTCTCTAAAGGCTAGAAACTCCAACTCTTTTAGCCAAAGTGGCAATCCTGCCACAGGAACAACCAATTGGGAAACCTTTGATACCGGAATTGAAGGCTCAAACGACGACCCATCCACAACATCATCTTCTACAAAAATATCTCAAGATTGGGAGCGGTTTGACTAGCTTAAAATGCTGTGAAATATCAAATTATAGAGACTGTACAATGCCATATTGGCCTTCGTCCTTTGTCCAAGGTTGAAAAAAAAAATTATACAAATTAATTTAGTGATTATTTTTATGTATCCGTTAAAATTCAACACACAACACACGCCAGCTATTTATAATTCCATATTATCAATGTTCAAAATCTAATTTACACATACACGTGCATTCCGTTTCAATTGCACCCATAACACTAAACTATGTTCCAAACTATATCTGTGACTCATAAATTTATGGTTACACCTCTTGCCCCAGTAACATAGGGTGATACTTCAGTTTCATCTGCTTTTGATGAGGATCCATGCTTAGTTGGGTCATACTTTTCTCCATCACCCCAAAGTGCATAAGCTTCCTCACCATGGACAGCATCATCACCAGTCTCAAGCTGGTCGTTCGACATCCTCAACGGTATGAACAATTGTATGGCGAGAAGAATTAGTGTGGTGGAGACTAAGTTCCATCCAGTGATGAAAAGTGCTGCCACTAATTGCTTCATGAACTGAATGCCGCCACCGCCCCCATAGAAGGCGCCCCTTGAGTTGGTCACCGGCAATATGAGTCTGCAAAGATCTGGTTCTGCTAAGAGACCTGTGAGGAGGCCCCCCAATAGGCCAGCCACAGCATGTGTGTGAAACACTCCAAGGGTGTCATCTACCTGTGTTATTGTATATAGTTAATTCATTTAATGGTAGGAAAATATACATAGGATCAAGGTTGTGTGTATATTCCTATTAACAAATTGCATGGGCAAGAGGTAACAAATAGGATGTCCTCTCAATTGCTTAAAAGAAATTAAGAAATTGAAGACATCGTTTATGAGAGATGAAAACAAGCGAAAATTAGTGAGATTCAGTTACTAAAATATAAAATACATAAAATACTTGGTTGCAGTGTTATTTTGATTAAAATGTAATCCAAGAATAACAAAATATCACAATTAATTAACCATCAACTAAATATTATCAACCAATATTTTGGAAAGAGACTGCAACTAGGATATTAGTTTTTTTATTCTAGATGATTCAAAGAACCTAAAATCGTTGGAATATTCTATAGATCCACTAAAGAATCAAATTATCTAATTAAGGTGGATTCTTAAAATAAAGAGGATGCTAAATTTTTCAATAAAAATGAATTAAGTACCTTTTGTAGAAGAGTTGACTTCTTGTGGAGGACCATCATAGTCCACCATGGAATACTCCCAGATAGTATTCCCATCACTATTGCTGCCCATGACTGCACAAGTCCTGCCAGTTGCAACCAACCCCACCTCTTAGTAAATGCCAATATATATCCTATAACATCTTTTTCCTTCATTATCTTTCATATTATCTTCAATTTTCACCTAAAGTTACTTAAGTAGAGGATCCTTGTCCATTTAGTACATCTAATCTAATCTAACAATAAAACCAATATAACAACTATTTCTTATGAAAAATAAAATCCTCATGCTCCAAAAAATATATAAACTTTAGCTTCAAACATATTTTTTAAGGGACTTCAAACATTTTAAGTTAGTAACTCCAAAAGTTTAAATGATATTACTCACATATAATTGGATACTTTAGTAACATAACAATAGTTCTTTTAATATAACTACTTATTGGTATTTTATATTGTTGTCAACATCAACCACTTCCTGTCAAGCCTTTAGTCACAATAATATTACTAATTTAGGGGTCTTGAATCAGATGTACATTTATTAGGTGAAATAATAAGAGGTTGATAATTTAATCTCCACCTCCAACATAATACCAACAATAATAACACTTCCCATTTTGAAAAAAATAAAGAAAAAATACAGCTAAAACTATCAAAATAGAATTTTAAAACATTGTTCATAGCAACTAAACTGATTCTAAGAAATTTATAGACAAACCTGCTCCTGGAGTGATGCAAACAAGTCCTGTCATCATACCCTGAACAGCACCAATCACTGAAGGTTTACCAAAGAAAGCAACATCCAAAGTGGTCCACACAAGGAGACTAGTTGCAGCACATATATTAGTGTTGAGTACAGCAATAGAAGAGTCAATGTTTGCTGCATATGGTGCTCCACCATTGAATCCTGACCAACCCATCCACAACAGTCCTGCACCTGCTAGCATAAGCAACACATTGTTTGGTGGGAATCTCTCCCTATCACTCTTCAACCTTGGCCCAACCTAAAAAAAAACAAAAAAAAAATTATATATAAAGCTTCATTATTTTGCAAAAAATTTGACTAGGTAATTCTAGTTGAAGAGTTTCAGCCCGGTTTTGATAAACAACTTAATTATACGCTTATAGCATAACGGCACCTTATCAAGTCCTTATGTATATATTGTAGCATATAAAGTTTATCGACATGTGTAAGTTGTTTCCATAAGTTATCTTATCTCAAACAATATGCAAGTTATTATGTCAGGAGATAAGCTCAAATAAGTTCGTCCAGATAGACCCTTAAACTAAGGTCACAGTCTTTAACATCGTGAAAAGATATAGATAGATCGCAACATAACCATGATTGTCCTTGCAACAACAAAAGTGTTTCAGAGTTTTTGCAATTAAATCACAACCAAAAACTATGATATATTCACTAATTTTAAAACATCATAGTTTACCCAATAAGCTGCAGTGAATCCACCAATTCCAGAAGAAAGATGAATAACATAGCCACCAGAAAAATCAATGACACCCCAATGATACAAAAATCCACCACCCCATATGCTAAAAGCACCAACAGTGTAAGAAAAAATGAGCCAAAGAGGTACAAAGGCCATCCAAGCCCTAATGTTCATTCTTCCAAGTACAGATCCAGCTAACAAAATAACAGTAATAGCAGCAAAATTGAATTGGAAATAAACAAGTGAAGCCATAGGAAAAAATGGTTGTGTTGTTGAAGCTTCTTCAGTACCATTCTTGAAAAAGTGAGTGCTTTCAGGTACTTTTGCTTGATGTGTGAGAAATTTTTGACCTAATGAAGGTGCACCTTTACCCCAAAATGGGAAAAGTTCATCACCAAAGGCCATACGGTAACATAAAAGTACCCAACATATTAGTACTGATGCATAAGCATAAAGTGCCATGAAAGCTGAATTCATAGCCCATTTCTTTTTTACCATGCTTGCATAGAGGATTACAAGACCTGGCATACTTTGTAGACCAACTAGGGTTGATGCTGTCATTTGCCATGAGTTGTCTCCTTTGTTTAGCCATTGTGGTGATGAAGGAAGGTGCTCTTGGTATGCTGTTGGAAGAGACATGTCTAGCTTAAATTTTGTGATGAGTTTGTGTAATTGTATGATCTCTTGTTCTTGGTCTTACTTTTGCTTTAGTGGGTTGTTTTTTTTTATAATGGATTTGAATATTAATTGTGATGTACTTGTTTTGAAGATTCCATATGAAGTTGGACTTAGCCACTGGTTTTCACATTGTACTTATTATAAATTTAAAAATATGTGTATATAGTTGAATTGCTATAGTTTGATAGATAAAAGTGATTTAAAAAAATGAAGTTTAAATGATGTATGTTTTTACTTCATTGTGAGTTAGTCTCGGTCAATGTTTGCCGCTCTAAATTTGATAAAATTACACTTTCAAATTTTAACAAAATTACGGTGTTATCATAGTTTGTTAAACTCACCCGTCGTTGTAGATATATAATTTCGATTTGGATGTTTGAGTGTTTTCTTTTATTAATTTTTCACATACTAAATTAGTTTATATTTGTCTCACTTTCGATCTAAACCAATTTTGCAAAAAAAATAATATAATCAAAATCAATTTTCTCCACCATAAAACTAAACATACCAAATTAATTTTATTTAAATGTGATGTGATGTATGTAGTTAAACAACAAAATATAATATTTGTGTAGATTGTGTTTATATTATCCTTGTTTACTAGCTAAATTCTAAATAAAACCAGAGCTGTTTGGAAAATATTGAATTCTGGTTGAAAACGACGGCTACATCATAAATAATAATAATAATAATAAAATATTATAGGGTAAACTCATTACTATTCTTGATGGAAGACATTAAGAAAACTGAAACTTAATAAAAGTAAAATATGAAAATTATATTGATAATGAGATAATTAATTATATAAAGGGTTTGCGTGTATATCTCAATTTATTTGATGGTGTCAACTTGAAACCTTAAAATGTTTCCTCTATTCTTTTTTGTGTTAATTTGAGTAGACTAGTTTAATAAAAAATGGCACAAATACAATGGTTAGAAAGAATATGAAATGTCGAAAATACACCTATAAAAAATGTTCAATCATCCATTATTTTTATGGTCAAATTTTGAAATACCAACGAGGTTGGAAAATACCAACTGCAAGAGTTTGTCCTTAGCTTAACAGGATTAATTTTTTTGAAGGAAGCATAACAGGATTAATATATGTGTTGACCAAAGATACTTATCTAAAGTGAATCTTAACTAACATACTACCTCCGTCTATATATAAGATTTTTTTACCAAAATTGCAGGAATTAAAGTGAATTTTTGTATTAAAATTGTTTGTAATTACTATTGTTTTTACAATTTTATCTTTTAAGAAAGAGAGTTGGTTTATGTTTTCAACATGTTATTTATTACTAATTGAAGAAAAAGATGTTGGATAAATAGGGGCATGTATGTAAAGAAATAGTTAATGTACTTGAAAATAACAAAAGAGTCTTATAAAAAGGGACAAAAAAATTCTCAAAAGAATCTTATAATTAGAAACGAAGATAATATTATATGAATGATTTGACTAAATTTTCTTAGTACTGTCTTTTCTTTTCATTTTTACAAATTTTTCTTGGTATTATCCATACGAGTAGCTGAAAAACAAATTATTGGGACCTCCCATAATAATTTTTTCCACGAGGTACCCTACATTATAAATAGTATATGTCCGTACAACCTGGGTATGAATATAAATTTTCCATGAAACCCTACATAACAAATAGGGTTAATTGTATTTTTTAACCCTTGTCAATTATGCAATTTTAACTCTCTTTTTGGTGATTTTGGTCTCCCAAGTTTACCCCTTTTTCATTTCATACTCCCCCACTCCAATTCTACGATGAACTTGTAATTTTAGTGATGTGGCATCCTTGTCACTTGGCCACAATGGGTATTAATGAAAATAATATAGGGATCAAAATCGCTTAACTGAGAAACTTTAACGGTCAAAAGTGCAATTAAGCTCAATAAATAAAAGAGTCATGCTAACAAGTATCTTAAACAATCTAGAAACTCTCACTATAAATACTAACTAAAGACATTGGTCAAAATACACTCACTTTTTACCCTAGATATCGCTCACTCACAACGCTTACTAACCTGATCATCAGAGTATTTGCAGGTACATCACCCCCTCGAAAAATAAGATTGTTACCGATCAAAGGCCCTATAGTTCAAACTTCACACCATTCAAACTAGAGATCTCATATCCAAAGAGGATCAACTTCATTTCCTAACTCTTCAACTTGTCACCATCCTTCACCTTTTATTTACCGCCACCAACAACGATCTGCAACAATCATCGTTGTTCCATAAGCATCGGAAATCCATTCGAAAAGAGTACAAATCATCGCCTCAAACAATGTTTGGATCAACCATGTCTACAAACAAATGATGTGAAATATAACTTGATTATGTAGAGTCATTCATATGAATTAATTATTAACATGTCATGAATTAAAATTTAAAAATAAAGTTGGAACTAGAGTTTTTAGGGGTTTTTATTGTGCGATTTCATGAAATCCCACATCATCAAAATTGTTTGATGTGTCATTTAAAACATTTCACATCCAAATTTTTGAGTTCATAAAACTGGGAGACATTTCAGTGCCTTTAAGGCGGGAAAGTCATGTGACTTTGGATGTATGTGAGTCATTAGATCAATCCTACGCTTAATGTTTTGCCAAGTGGTCCTTTTTGTTAAAAAAAAACAACAAAAAGAAATTGCTCTTTCATCACCACGCGCTAATGGGTTCCTTCCACAAACCATCTCCAAATAATCATCGGACACCACCATCACCGCTAGTCCGCCACCATTGGACTGAGATATGGTTTCAAGGAGATTATGATTTTCCGACGCTAGAAACCCACCACAACCAAAATCGGCAGTGATGAAAATACCAGTGCGACGACGATGGATGGAGACGGCGAGGAAGAAGCGAAGTGCGGCAACGAGTCGAGATAGCGGTAGTCGTCGGAGTAGATGACTGAGATATGGTTGATGACAGCTATTGAAAGGGAGAAAAACCTCAACGACGGTGAGGAGTGGTGGTGGTTGAAACTATTGAGATGTGGAAGAAAGGAGGCGCGTCTGCGTTTTTGTTATTTTGGATTTACAAAGCTTTTTTTTCTTCTTTCAAATAAGTGCCACGTGCACTACTTGATTGGTCGAATGGCAGGTGCCTTTCGCCTGAAGTGCCTCCCTAAAATTAAAGGAATTACCGAAATTAAGGGATTTTAAAATGGGAAGACAAGTGTAAAAATTGTAATTTAGAATAACTTGAATGTACATAATTTAGAGGGGGACATATTTGATCTTTTATACGTCAAGATTGTTTCAAGCTCAGAGTAAGCACATAATTTAGCTTCATTATTATTATTTTTTAAATCAAATAATCAAATCAACGTGTGGAAAGGTTAGGCAGGCAACTATATATCATGGAGCACTATCAAGATAGAGAGAAGAAGTGTACAAGCACAACAGAAAAAGACGAAAAACTTGGGAATGCATGATCATCCGAGAGATGGCCATGCTCATGGTTGACAAGACTTATCAACTTTGCTGTCATTTTGTATAAATACCTCTTGTAAATATCATTTTAGGCAAATCAATAAAATTGCTTATTTTACTCACAATTTAACTCATATTTTATTTGTTCTTTACTTTTATTGATTTTGTTAGTATTTTAGTGATCAAACACATCAATTATCTCTCTAAATACAATTTGGAGTAGTTAAGAAACTCACGATTAATGAAGATAGTTTTATTCCTTATAGCGTAATTTCTAGAAGAAAATGAAAACATTGTTGAGAGCTATTAACCAAATCTTTGACTATCTTATCAGTTTAACATTAGGTTATAATGAGTATTCTCATTTCTCACAATATCAAAGTGGTCTCACTTAAATACACAAACATATGTATAGTAGTATAATCGACTCTTGAAAATTGACGAGTACCGTGTATTCTTATAGAACTATTTTTATCTTATCCATCTCTATTATGGAAATTGATACTTAGAAATTGAGTTGGTCTCCTACCTATTTTTAACGGAGTCAGTTTAAATTGAAGTGATATCTGAACAACACAATAAAAATGACAACCGTAGACAACCGAGGAAGGGAGAGAAGATTCTTTTTGCTTGTGAGCAAATGTTATATGCCTTGGTTCTAAAGTTTTGGAGTGGAGAGAAGTTTTTTTTTTTAGTTCATTTTTTAGAAGGAGAGAGGACGGGAAAGGAGAGGAGAGGAGAGGAATGATGAAAAAAATATTGTTTATTAAATAAACAAAATTACCCTCTATTTTATTTATTAAAAAAAAAATAGATTGTCCTTGTTATCTCTCTTTTGTTATTTTCTTATGGCTTAAATAGTCCCTGCAAATATAAATCATTTAAATTTTAGTGCTTAATCTTACTAATTCTTTTAAACTGTCACTACAAATATTAATCATTTTTATTTTCGTCATAGTCACGTCTTTTTGATTTGATGAGGTGGGTAGTGATTAGTGATGTGGTGCTTATGTGTCAAGTAATGACGGGGTATAAGTTAGGTCACATCAACAAATCATGCATGGTTAAAAGGATCAATAAATTCCAGACTAAAATTCAAATGACTTGTATTTGTCCCTGACCAATTTTTTTCTAATATATTATTGGAGTTTTCTTTGTCCGTCGTTTTGCAAATTTGTCAATTCGAAAGAAGAGCCAAAAACAACCCTACAATGGCTTCTTCGCAACCACAAGAAAAGTCAAAAACGATTCCACTGAAAATCTTAATAGACAGAGAAAACAACAAAGTAGTCGCTGTAGAAGCAACAAAGGACTTCATCGACACTCTCTTCAGCTTCCTTTCTCTTCCACTTGCCACCATCATTCGCCTCTTAACCACCCAGAACAATGATCAACAACAACAATCCTCAGAATCATCATCATTCCTTGGAAGCATAAAAAAACTCTACGAAACCGTACAAACCCTTGCTCCAAACGATGTTTGGAACAACCCTGTCTACAAACAAATGCTATTGAATCCAAAAAATCCATGTGAATTACTGTGCATGAACCTGTTCATGAATATTGATGACACTGAATCATCAAGTAAGTTTTTTGTGTGTGATTCTTGTTACAAGTTTACGACTTTACAGAATCTTGATTGTACTTGTGGAAAATCCACTAATAGACAGCCTAAGAATTTGGATTCTGAGGGTCAAGGGAATGAGGTACAAAATGGGGTCTTTGTTAAGGAAAATGGGTCATTGTTTTTGGTGTTTGATGATTTGAAGATTGTGCCTTGTTCTTTGATGACCTCCGTGGAACGGTTGATGGAATTAGGGTATTCAGATTTGAGTAAGTTAGAGGAAGTCACACACAACATTGGGAAGCAAGAGGTAACCGTGTTGTGTTTGTATTGTAAACCCAATTTTGCAATGTGTATTTTGTTTCATTTTTGGAAACTCAGTATTGGACTATTCTATTCTGGTGGACCAATCTCACTATCACTAGTGGGGACCCAATTGAAGTTGGGGCAAAACCCTATATGATCTGACCCATCACATGAATTGTTGGCACGTGAGGGATTTGAACCTGAGACCTAGACAGGAGCGCACTCCTTGGACCCAAGCCTTCACCGCCAGGCCAACCCCTAGGGAGTTATTTTGCAATGTTTGTTTATCTCGCAATCCCCACATTGTCGAGATCTAGCTCGTTCTAAATATACTTGATATTCCTTCATTTTAGAAATTATTTTACCCCCGTTACATTGAATGTGTTTTTCTTTTTGAGTTGTGGTGAATATGCCTTTCAAATGTGTTTTTAGCTTTTGGCATTGATGATTCGAATGAACTTATAGCATAATTCGAATAGTGATATTGAAAATCCCCACAACGATTTGGTTTTGGAATACATTGTAAACACCTTGGGTAATTATGAATCATTAGGGAAAAGATTCAAGATTTCTCTAATGAATCCTAGAGTCAAAATCATTGAGGGTTGAGAGAAAAAATAGAAATTAGGGAACCCCATGATGTCATGTTAGTTTGAAGAGTAAGAAAAATTTGAAAAAAGAATTTTAAATGAAATTTTCAGTCATGATTCTAAATTGCAGTTGTGGTTACAATGTGAACCTTATTGTTGCATTAAAATGCGGGTAAATGTGGCCGATTCACCCGAAATTGCAGTTGTAATGTTGTTGCAGAGACATCTAAAACCTTTATATTGCGGCAACAATTGCAGTTGCAGAGCGCAATTTAGAATTGTGTTGTGAATCGGTGGTCATTTTAGTCTAGGGCTGGTTAAAACTCAGGTGTTAACATCAATGTAGTCAGGCTCGAGATCCTATGTAGGATCGATCGGCCGGTGGAAGAACGTAAACACGATGAATGTAACACAGTTTGTAAGTAGGTTCGGTAGGATGTTGATAGAGTTGAGAGAAATAGATAGAGAAAATAGAGGGAAAACAGAGGAACCAAGCATAAAAACATAGATAATAGAGGAAAAACAGAGGAACCAATCAACAAAAGAGAGAAACGCAGAGGAAAAACAGCAAAAAAACAGAGGAAACAGAGGGAAAATGGGAAAAAACAGAGAAAACGTAGCAAAACCGAACCAGAGTAAAGTCGAAGCACGGTCGAGGTGTTGTGGCACGTAAGATCGTGCGATCCTACGAGCTGGGACTCGATCTTGGCTACATTGGTTAACATGTTAGTCCATGGTTAGTTAGACCACAGGTGTTAGTTAACTATGAGTATCAAAATGCTACTTAAACGGTAATGTGTGGACCAATATAACAGATGAATTATGGTTTGCATTTGGCATAGTATCGGTTAAGAACCTGATAGGCAAGTATTCATTAAGAAGGTCCATGTGAGAAAGAATAGAAAGGTAAGTAAGGAGGGAAATAGAGTGGTTATAAACTGACAGAGTAACAGAATGTAGTAGGAAGGAATAAGTGGCTGTTGCAGAAGTAAGTAAGAACTAAGACAGTTTTGGGGCACTTATGAATTAGCCTAGAGTTTATCACTTTCTTTTTCTCTGTCCCTATGGTTCCAAAGGGTTGTTAATAACATAAAATTCTTCTTTTTCCATCACATTCCTGTTGCAATTCCCCTTAAGTCCTGTTGAACTCTATCAGAACCTCAAAGAGAATTAATTGGGTGAAAGAGATGATAATTTTTACTGACTGGATGAAATTGAACAAAACCAAATAGAAAGATTCCTCCTTCATGGGATCCCACTTGTACCTTAGCTTATTCATGCTTCCACATAAAGTATCCTGGTGTACCATAAATTAAAAGGGTAAACATTATTTAATAAACATTCACAATTTGGGCTAGTTCTTAAAATTATGAGGCTAGTTGTTATACTTAAGCTATGGACACACTATAACTCTTGAGTTAGAAATTGTTAGTAATTATGTCCTTTGAATGTTACTTACAAGTTATTTTGGTTGTAATTAAAATATCTTGTACTTACAAGTTATTTTGATGTAACAGATACTGAACCTCCTCAAGTACACCTTAACCTCTCATGAGCCTCTGACAAATACAATTTTGAAAAGTAGCTCAAAGAACAAAGAAAATCCACCAAAGCAATTTGCATCAGCAGTCAGAGTAAGGCCTTGCACCAGCGACGTTAAAATGGATGTTAAGCTTGCACGAAGTAAATCTCAGAAAAAAATAATCTTCGCAGAAGCGAGTGAAAACTTTGTTGATTTCATTTTTACCTTCCTTACAATACCATTAGGGTCCGTTGTAAAGCTTTTGGATGGTAACTCTTTTATTGGATGTGTTGATAACTTGTACAAGACTGTTGAGACCTTGGACTCTTTATTGTGCACGGACTCGCGCTCGGTGTTACTCAATCCTGGCCTATCACCATGGTTTCGTTGTCCGAACCAACTCCTCAACATTCCTGATGTACAACCACAACCACCCACTACTTGTTATTATGGTACAGGGACGCCAAAGCTAGTGTTCAGTGACTATAATAATGGTCATCAAATCGTAGAAGAAAAGATCGCGGGAGGAGTGATTTCTAAGAAAAAGGTATCAATTTATATACCAAGAGTCTTGACTGCACTGGATCCAAGATCCTCAAACAAGTCAAAAGAAGGTGCTGTGGGATTTGTGAAGAAAGCAACATTATATGCTATTGGAGATGATCTAACAGTAAAACCACTTTCTGATAATTCTTGCATTTCATATTTGAAAGAATTAAGCCTCCCCCTTGATGATCTGGAAATAAAGGTGATAAGCATTGGTGAAGCTGAGGTAAAGTAACCGTCATTAGTTCTTAAATGTGTGAGGCAGTATGTTACTATAATTCTGAATGTATCGAAATTACAAAAACATTCTTGAATGTGTCTTCTATTAGTAATTGTACGAACGAAACTAACTAACAGAAGACATTCAAGAACCAAACTAATCAATGAAAGACCAAAAGAAACATTCATGCATGTTCTTGTAATTTTTATACATTCAGAAAAGCGACTCACACATTTAAGGATCAAAATCGTTATTTACTCTTTTCTTTTGTTTTATTTGCTGTTGATAACCTTCCTTTGCGGTTTGCAATTTGCAGGCGTTGAGCCTACTTGCAGCTTCCATTACATCAAAATTTACACTGACTAGTGGACTAGAAGACTTTTTTATTGTGCCAAAACAAGAATCAAATTTGACATCAAAGTATATACAAACTAGCAGGCTTGATGAACTTGCAAAGGAGCCTATGGCAGAAGCCTGAATTATTATTCAGTTGCAGTTTCAACCTTTGTTTTGAACTATAGGTAGAAGATGTTGGACCTTGGTTTAGTAATATCAGTAGTTTATTATGGTTTCATTTAACTATTACTACTACTTACTAGTTTTTTTGGTTTCTCTATTTAGTTTTGTTGAAATAATCTGATTTTTTTTTTAGACTTGTTCATATTAAATTTGAGTATCTCTTTCAACCGAGATTTGAACTTTAGCTCGTTACATTATGAGAGTTTAACCTTTCTGCTAGACCTAACTCTTCATTGATTAGAAAATCATTTTTTAATAGTTGCATTATATAAATTTCTTAATATTTTTTTAACATTTAATTGTATCTAATTTTAATCGTATATCTCAAATGAAGCATTGAACTAAACTAAATAGAAAAACAAAATAATAAGAACTAAGTACAATACTCTTCTTCCTTTAATCAAAAGGTGCACGTTATGCAAGTCACCATACAATTATATAATATCATCTTCATGAATCAATCAATGTCAGCTTGTTATCTGGTGAAAGGTTAGGTCGGTTTAAAGATAAAACCATCAAAGCAATAGTTTTAGACCTTTAAAAAAAAAAAAATCACATAATGAAAATGTCTTGCATTCTATAACACTCTTATGAAACAATTTAAGAATGTCATGTTATAAGTGAACATCAACAATGAATTACTACATCTATCTCTAAATATAGGGCTTGTTAACTTTTATTCTTTTTTTAGGGATCAACAAATAAAAAGTATAAATAATAACTACTTCATCTGTCCCATAATACTTGACAGAGTTGACCCTATTACACATACCAATGCATAATTTTGAGCTTAAATATCTTGAATAATATATCAGAAAAATTATAAAAATTTAATATTTTGAAAATACTCATCAAGAAGAATCTAACATCTTTGTATATTAATAAAAAAATATGATCAAAGTAAATTATGTCAAAATTACAAATTTTCAAATGTGTCAACTATTGCGGGACGGAGGGAGTAATAAGCAAATTCAGACAAGTATAATAGATGATGGACTCAATGTCAACCAACTAAGACAAGAAAACGGTTGATTTTTAGTTTATCAATCATTATTGTTTTATAGGTCCTCTAAAATTGCTCATTTGATTGAAAAAGTTAAATCGTCGAGAATTACAACATGGTCGAAATTTACACAAAAAACAATCGATTATGAGAGAAATGATGGGACATATTGAGCAACTTTTCTTTGACTAAACCTTTAACTAACGGAAGTTTATTTAATTGGTTCTCGTTAACATCAAAATTATTTTTCAAGTAATAACATTATCTATTTTCAACCTGAGTTTACATACACATTTGCAAGTTATGTTTTATAAATGTAAATTGATTTTATACGAGTAATTTTAAGGTGTGGAAAATAGGTGTGATTTAAGGGAATCTATGAAATTTTTCTTTACAGTCAATCTATCATAACTGTTTAAAAGGTTATGCTAATAAGTGAGGGTTATTGATGCTCACAATTTGTCATATTTAGTCATTTTGCTTGATGCGGTTTTGAGGATTGTCTATTCCACCATAAAAACCTCAGTCCCTAATCCTTTAAAAGTGTAAATATTACTTTGTTGGTCACGAGAAATATAGCTCACTTAGTAGGATGGCTGTTGTATATAGAAGTCGGAGTTTGAACATCAAATCCTTCAGCAATACTGAAATAAGCACAGTCGCAAAACAGTCAAACTGAAAAAAAAATTGTGTGTCCTCTGGATTTATAAGCAGTTAAGCACACCACCACTCCATGTCATGTGAAAGTGATAATTTTCCCTTTATTTTCTAATCATCTCGATCTAATTCTATATAGCCTAAAACCTGACTGCTACTTATGCCCCATTTTAATTTACAAACTTTGTATGAGACGAAATCTAAACATTGTTGGGCAAATATGTGATGTAACGCCTCATATTGATAATCACATTGTGACTTTTGTTTGATTTAATTTACATGAACTTTTGATCATATGATGAATATAAAAATGTACTTCAATAATCATTTTAATTATACTTCCTACAAAAAAAAATCATTTTAATTATACTGTCAAAAAAAATCAATTTAACTAAACTAAATTAAATGAACCATTGTCTCCAAAAAAAGTCAAATGAAGCATATTAATTAATATATAATTCCTTTATAACATAACTTTTTTATATCAAGAGCTTTTTTTTACTGTTTTTTTTTAATCGGCAAATATTATTAAATGTCATCGTCGCAAGACGCAAGGTATAGACGAAACAAGATACACATGGTGCCGCATATAGATGGTACACCATAACCACCTAAAAAACCCTGAGGATAATCTCACCAAAACACATCACCACCTAAAACAGACTCAAAAAAAACAAAGCACTGTAAACACGGTATCCACCACCGTCCATCGTCACTACTCACCCACAAAGATCACCATGAAAATAAAACATCCGAATAAGTAAAAGAATAATTTCTATGCATTGTAGGTGTAAACTTACACAGAGTCATTTAATCAAATTACACCATCATTTAATCAAATTACACGATAGTGTCATTTTCATGTTAGTTTCTAAAATATTGACAAGATCTGATTGGATACATATGTAGAAAGTTTTACTTTGTTAGTGTATATTACTTGAATCTTAACTTTTTTCTTAAGGAAATTAAATCTTGACTAAAATAGTTTTGCAACATGCATAAGTGTGTTTTCCACCATTAAACAATAAGTCTCGCTATTTCTCATTGATGATATTGAGATTTATTGATTAAATGGTAGAAACTAATTTATGCATGCAAAACTTGTCTCAGCATGGTAGAAAATGTGGCTAATCATTTATGACAACTTTTTAAGATACAAAAAATATATATTTAAAGATCTAAACCAGCACAGTATATAAAATAGAGAAAAAGAACACAGTACATCCCAACTGTAAAATACAACAGTAAAACAAATCACCCAAACAACCAAAATACAAATATAAACCTCCAGCCAGAGATGATATAAATAAATAAATAACCTCAAGCCTGAGATGATCAACACATAACAGACTAACCTGCTATCTCACCATAGACCAAGCGAAAATAATGCTATTAATACAAAGAATTCAAACTAATCAAGACAGCAACAAAATTCTATCAATTGCAAGATATATATTCTATACAGACTTAAACTCTGCAGCAACTCAACTTGTTAATGCAAACCAATACTATTCAAGTTTATGCTCAACCAACTTCATCTTCTGTTATTGAAACCATTATTTTAAAGAAAAGTTCCACTTCAGTGAAACTTGTGATAAGATGCACAAAAGCTATACAAGGTTATGGCCATAATTTCCTAATATAACATGAAGCTGTCATACAAAGGCCTGAGGTAAATATAAGATTGTGTTCTGTTTTCCATAACAAAACTTAACACTTTCAGTTTTAATAGAACATAAGTTGCTGATAACATATGGTATGAATAAAATTGACAGAAATAATTTTGATTAAAATTAAGTGTCCTTAAATCAATCACTGTTTTTAAACCTTCACATACATTGTGTGAATATTTAATGTCATCAATTGTACAAACATCCATTCATACAATTCCAGAGCCTGAATACTCTTGGCTTAAAAATGAAAATGGAAGGAATCAAGATAACAATGGAAAAGACATGAATTAATGAGGACAAGCTCAACTTGAACCATCATCATCAACTACAGCTAAAGGACGGGCAAGACAGCTTGGATACTTGAAGGGGAGAGTTGTCAAAGGATTGTCCCCAGAGCGTCCTTGAATTGCTAAACCCAATGTGTATCCAAGGGCAAGACCCACAGGAACAGCAACTGCATTTCCAACTTGTATATACCTGCATTAAAGATTGAAACATTGTGTGCTATGTTAAACATAATGGGGGAAAGTATTATAATTAAAGATGAAAATGTTACCAATCTTAAATCAAACTATAACTACTTTAGTCTTTGTACATTTAGCAACCTTTCTTACAAAATTGTTAGACCAATAAGAATTATTACACCTAAAAAGTTCTGACTAATTCCTTAGGAGTGCCACAGAAGTTTCTAACTTCAATATTCTGTTTATATCTTCAATTAACTCAAGATAAGATGCCAGTTCAAATACAATACCTTTCTTTTATAGGGCCACAAAGTTTATAACAATCTGGAAATCCTTGTAGTCTTGCATTCTCTCTAACGGTAAGAACTCTATCTTGCTTTGGATGGATAAGAGCCTGTACATAAAATAACTTTGAATGAGAAAATGCATAATGATACATGAATAAGAAAACAATCAACAAGTCAAACAATGAACATTTTTTATAAGTGAAGTTCAAGCAAGGAACATGGCCAGATGAGTTTAATTGAAAAAATGCTAACATGATAATCCTAAGGTAGATAACATTTCTCAAAGGGGTAACATTGCTTTAAAGAGGTTTTGCAATTTGAGGATAGCATAAGTGGCATTGGTTTTACAAAATATATTGTATTAGAAAAATAACCTGGTTGTGAGGTTCCGCCCGGGTCACAACTGTGGACACAATTTCATCCCACCAAAGTCGACCAAATGGCCTGTTGTATTCAGCAGATAAATAAGAACTATGATATAGATGAAATAAACATAAAATATGATGAGATTAAATTCATATGCAAGTATACATACTTAGAGGAAGTCCCACGAACAAATTTCATAGCATAATTAGGGACCTACACAAAAAAGGTTTGGTCAACAAACTAACTTCAAAATAAATGCATCCCTAAGGCAAAAGAAGATTAGTACCAAAGGCTTCCCAGATTTCAGATACACTCTTTCAACAGAGGGGTCCCACTCCACTTTATTTTCATTAACAAGCACGCCCTTTAGGTCCCTGAAATTTGCCCCCTAAAAAAGCCAAGAATGCACAACTAAAATTTACAGGAGTAAGAAAGATAAAATAACAGTACATAATATCAATTCAAGATATGGAACCTTCTTCTTTGGAATGAGGCAAACTCTCTCATAGTCGTCGTTATTTAACTTATATGGCCTGTGATCATACAGCAGACCACTTGGTGCACTTTCAGAGTCAGCTGTGTAATTCACCATCTCTAGAGGAGAAAACAAAAGATTCAATAGTTCGTGTTAATGATGAAGTAAGCAAGACAAATTTTCTAAACATGAGAATGTAACATGCAGTGACCACATAGAAAAAGAGAAAAGACAGACAAAATACAGTTCTTGTATAGGCAGAAAAGACATTTTAGCTGATAAATATGAAACATTCGTTCATAAAACAACAACTGATATCTTTCATACAAAGACAACAAAGTACTAAAAAAGCAAACAACCAAGACTAATATACTTCAAAACTCAAAAATCAATAGAAAACATACCACTTCTCTTTAATCTGATATATCTCTGAAAATCAGTACGAGGAGTGGTCCCATAACTCTTTTCATCATCGCTGTCATCATTTTCAACCTGTTTGATAAAAGAAAACCAAGGAAAGAAATGGAATCAAAAAAATTTACGAATCAAACAAACTATATTCAATATGTATTTGTGAGCAAAATTAACATACTGGAGGGAGGTCATCAATTGCGTCACTCAGGTACAATGCTTGGGCAAGATGACACTTTTCATTAGTGGTATACGCTACCGTAATTTCCTGCATAATGACAATAGCCAGATCACATTGATTAGAACTTTGCAATTACAGTGTTCCTTATCTAAGAAAAAGTCACAAAATTAACATTAAATAGCCAGTTCTTACTTCAAACTCCATAGGGATAACAGATCTCGATACAACCTCGTGAGTTGGTAGCGGATATGAAGGTAAATTCTACAAACAGAAGTGTATATAAATATAAATCATTAACATCCAATTTTAAACATTTAGAGACCAACTTAAATAACACATCAAAATAAAAATTTAGTACTACAACCAATGGCCTTACTTGGGTAGGAAGAGCTCCCCAAAGAAAAACACGCATCCGAAATTGAGGAAGGCCGTAAGACCCTGCAGCCATCATTCCCATTCTAGTTTGATAATGCATGGCCACTAGACGGCCTACAGCATAACGCCCCAGAAACCCACCAGCAAATTTCAAAATGTCAACGACATTCTCCATCAGAACATACTTAGGCTTCAAAAAACCAATAATGTCCATGTAAACAATTAATTGCTTATTTTTTTCATCCTCCAACGGAGCATTTTTGTTCCTAAAGCGATTGAAACCACTAATCCCTTGACAAGGGGGTCCACCACAAATGAAATCAGCTTGACCCTGGACGAGTACAAAACAATTTTAATGAGTAACAAAGACAGTTGAAAAACCATTAAAGGTGAAAGAAGGGTTTGAGTGTAAGCCAATAATGAGGAGTGGTGAGACTTACAGGAAGAGGCAATATCTTTTCCTCATATCCTTTAGTAACAAAATCTTTGACAGCCTCTTTACAATCACTGTTAAATAATAATTGGTAAGTATCTTGCATATATTTAGCTATAAACATTAAGAAACAGACAAAACTTAAGTGAAGCCAAGTTGGAATAACAATAAATGAGTATACCTCAAGCCCTCAATTGGCTCCCATGTATCATAACTTGAGTCATAGCCCTTCCATTGCACCTGAAAGATTATAAATTAAAAATAAATGAATAATGACCACTAACTGAAGAAACAAAAAATCATTGCACAATATAAAGTTATAAGGTGAGCCATGTTTTACATAAAAACTTGTGCAAGTAACTAACTAAGCAATAAACTCAGATCAAAAACTTAGTTATCAGCTTGAAAAAATAAACCTAGATAAAACTAACTACAAAGATAAACCCAGATTGAAGTCAGTCCTAGCAAGATACTTAATAATGTAAAAAAAAAGAGTTAATGTTCTAGCTTGAATTAAAATCTTACCTTGAAGTACAGTCCTGGTTTTTCATCTTTGTTGGGATCGCCATAGCAAACAGACAGTAGTCTTTCAACCTCAAATATCTCAGAGTCAGATGAACTATCCATTGCTTCATCATCAGCTTCTTCACCAGCCTCTTCACCAGCATTCAATTCAGAAACTATATTTTCTGGTCCATTTAGAACAAACTTCTCACACAATTTAAACCACTCTTTTAAAAGAGATAAAAAATCTTCTGCTGTCTCGTTCCTCACCTAAAAGACAATAAGAATAGCGATAATAATGTTAGTAGGAATAATAATAAAGAACAATGAAAAATGTTACAATGACAAGCATCAACTACAGGATGCCACCAAAACATACTTGAGTTTCGGGATGATTCAGCTTAAGACTCTCGCATGCATATTTATTTGTATCCACAGCCCACCTCTTCAAAGTCATAAACAACATTATAAAATCAGTAAAAAAATATTTACATGCAATGTTACAATGAACCAAAGAAACATTATGCAAATTAGCCTGAATACCGTGACAAGCTTAATGTCAGCAATAGAAGCTCCAAAGCAAAGACCGGTGGACATAGCTCCACACCCAGAATACAAATCTAATAAAGTCCACTCCCTATCAGATTCTTTAATTTTAGGCAACCCTTCTTCAGCCAAATTATTATCAGTTGCACAGGCGTTGGACCCAGATTCACTTGAAATTGTTGAAGTCTCACTTTCTATTCCGGCAGTCTCGCTTTCTACTCTTGAAGGTTCTGTATCAAGAAGGGAAAACCACAATCAACATAAAAAAATTCAGTAAAGTTGCATAGAAGAAACTTAAAGAAATCATCATAATTAAATTATGAAATCATACCATTGACAATGCTTGAAAAAGTTAAATATGGCAAAGTGTACTTCATATCATAATATAGATCACAAGGAGGAACATTCTTCTTCTTAGCATCCTGTAGTATATATCAAATGAAACGTTTATCAAAACTCTAAACAACATAATGCAAAATGATAAATTACACAACAAAAAAACACAAATCACTTACATCAGGAGAAATTTGTACAATGTTAACTTTCCTAACTAAACAATCAAGAGGATTTTCATCTTTCACATCAGATTTAAAAATCCTCTTTTGGTCAACGAGGTCCCAATGGAACTTGATAACCTGCACACACATTCAAATCACCAAATTCAACAATAACCCTAAACATATAAACAAAACCAAAACATGGAACAAATAAAATTCATTATTTACCGTATCTTCGGCTCTGTAAAACCACTGAGCAGTAAAGTAATATTCATTTTCATGTGTTACAAACAATTCCACAATTGCAGCAATATAGTCTTCTTGACCCTCTTCTCCCTAAACAACATTCATAAATCAAGTCAGTAAAATCAAACTTAGAAAGAAAGAAAAAACTTACATCAAATCAATAAAACCTAAAAACACAATATTCAGCATGGAATCAAATAAGTGAAACCTAAAACACATATTCTAAACTAACCCCCTCAAATTGGCACCAGAGAGAGTTGAACCTGAGACCTTGAGGAGGAGCGCACTGGTCCCAAGCCAATACCACTAGGCCAACCCAAGTGGGTTACAAGGAATAAAAGGAATAAAATTAAACACAACCATATTTTCAAATCAGATAAATGAACCGTAACTCTAAGACAATATATTCTCAACATGGAATAAAATCAATAATAAAATATTTTCAACATGAAATCAAATAAATGAACCCGAAATACAAACTTTTCAACATGAAATCAAATAAATGACAATAAGACACAGAATTTTCAAAATGAAATCATATAAAATGAAATCATAATTTTCAACCAGAAATCAAACAAATAAACCCTAAAACACAATTTTCAACATGAAATCAATTAAATTAAAAACATAATTTCCAACACCAAATCAAAGATACAAACCATAAAACACAGTTTTCTACATAAAAATCAAAATAAACTCTAGAAGACAATTTTATCAAAACATTAAATGAGATAAAAATAGAAACCTTGACATAAGCATTATCATTCAGCTTATATATAACCCCGTCAACTTTCGCTTCACGGTAATGAAACTTTGCCTTCAATTTATCATCATCACTCGAACCACTGCAAAACGCAAACAAATATCAGTGAGCTTCAAATCTTGAAACATTGAAACAATAGAACAATAAAATCAAACAAAATAAAATATAAACTCACTCGTTCTTAGCGTAACGGTGAGGCCAGCGTGCTTTGGCTTCATCGGCCGGAAAAGGTTCTCCAACGAAGAATGGATCGTCGTCGTTAACCACCGAAGATCGTTGCACAGCTTTCTTCTGTCGAGAAGGAAGCGACGGAAGAAGTGAAACCAGTTGTTCTTCTTCGACGACTTCTTTTACCGGAGATTTCTTAGGTTTCTTCCGTTGAGTAGAACGCTTGACGACGGCGTCGTTTTGTTGTTTCGGTTGTTGACGAGAACGTTTTCTTGGCATTGTCGTTGGGAAAGAGAGAATAAGCGAGAATAAGCGCTTTTTTTGTTTAGGGTTAGAAGAGAGTGAAGTAGTGTAGTGAAAGGAGTGAGAAAAAAACGAGATTATAAGAAGTGCTTTTGAATTGAAGTTTTTGCAACAAGAGCGGGAGAATTAATGAATACTCCGCTTAATTTTCGCTATTTTTCATATTCCGCGTTTGAACCAGCTCAATGTAAATGGAAATTATTAATGTTTTTGGTGTAATTGTGGAAATTTAATTAATTGATTGATTCATTTGTTTTTAACACGATTTGTGGAGGAATTTTGAAGTGGTGCGAATTGTGACTGACTGTGTCGTTTTGATTTGAATGAGAAAGGTCAATGCTAGTGAGTTTTAAATTTGTCAATTAATAATTAAATTTCATTTAGGTACCAATTGGATATTAGTTGACCTTTTTTTTTAAGAAATACTCCAGTTAGTTGACTATTCATCACATTAGTAGCACTAATGTGGAATGTGAAACTTGTTTATTATCGTAAAGCTAAAGAAAATAGGGAATGTTACGATGAATTAGTATAAACTAATTTACGGTCAATAAATTTAGTCATGTTAACGGTGCTCTTGGGATATTGGTTAAACTTATCGTAAAAGAGAATTATTATTATAAAAAAAAGTTGTTTTTGACATTATTATCAATTAATTACACAATTTCAATGCATTAATTATTATATAATTTTCTTTTTTATATTCTTAATTAGTGGTCCGGGGGCACCGGTTAGCATTTCCCATAAACTTATAGTGAAGAGTTTTTTTTTTTTTTTAGGGATTATAGTGAAGAGTTATTAAGTTAGTTTATAACGGATAAATTAATTGATTGAATTTGTAATGTTTGAGAAAATTAGTTGTTGAAATTGTTTATAAATATGAAATGACATAAAATAATACTATATTTAAATAACAATAAAAAAAAAGTTCAATTCAAATTACATTGATAAAAACTAAAATAAATAACGATAAGTTTTAAGTTATAAGCTACTTGAATGAGCTTATAAAAATGATATAAACTTGTAAAAATAAGTTATAACTCATGAACAAATGATTATTACAAAATTGATTTTTTAATCAAATGAGCTTATAAGACTTAAGTTGTAAGTCATAAGCTCAAAAACATATCTTACCAAACTTATCCTATAAGGTACTAATTTGTCATTACCCGTTAGATACATTAATTATTCAAACAAAACAAAAAAAACTATAAATGTGTGTGTGTGTGTTTACATGCATACGAGATTTGAAGGAGTATTTCACAAAAATAACTATATTGTCGATAATTTAGAATATAAGCTCGTAACAAGATGGCGTTTATCAGACAGGTTTTTTTTCTAGACGAACAAGCTTATAAGTTGTAAATTATCTGCTATAAACTAGCTTGCCGGGTTTACCAAACAACCCTTAGTTAATTGTATTTTTTCTTTTAAGTTAATTGAACGTGACTCCTTAATAAATTGATTTTTTTTAGAGTCTAACGACAAATTCAACCACGATGGCTCAGCTTGGTAAAGAAATAATGTATTGTGAAACGAATGGAGTATTAACCAACAACAAATAAAAATATATTAACGCATATATAAATCTCATTTTGGCTTGTTTAAAAAAAGCACATATATTTCTACCCAAAAAAAAAAACACATATAAATATAAATATAAATATTTATAAATGTATATATATAAATATCAAGATGTTACAATATCAACCATTGATTAATAAATTAAATATGATGGTGCATCAATCATTACTACATCTATCGTTAGCTTTACCAGCTGATGCTATAAGAGTGTTTGTATTAGGACGTAGTTTTTCTTTGTTTTTTTTTTTTTTCTATCTCTCATGTGATTTGTTTTTTCTTCTCTCATGTGATAAACAAAAAAATTAGTAAGTTAAATGTATATAGTGCAGGTACATCGTAACAAATAACAAGTTTGTTACCATAACAACCATCATTTTTTTTTTAAACATTACTTTTCTCAATTTGCACACTTTAGAGGATCCTTGCATTCAATAACCAATATTTTTAGTTTCAAATAAAAACATCGAATCTTTTTATTCAGAGGTAAAATACCTAATCTTTAATTTACCACTTGGCCCTTTATCTTAATTTTTTATTTCACAATGGTCTTATGATTAAAAAAGTTTAATTGCACTTTTGGTCCTCGCATATTTACCAATTCACAAAATTGGTCCTGCTTTTTCCAAATCGAACAAAGTTGTCCCTATATTATCATGTTTTTTGCAATTTTGGTCCTAACTTCCATTTTGCCATTCAAAATCGTTGATGTGTCCAGTTTTTTAATGATGTGGCCAAAAAAGCACTTATGTGGCAATTCCAATATGAAAAATGACATTGACATGTCATCAAATCAACCTTTTTAAATTAGAAAATCATTTTAACATTTTAGAAATAAAAACATAAAGAACCTTAAAATATTCATCTTCTTCACTACTAGTCTTCATCTTCAACCTAGAGATAAAACACAAACCGACACCCCAACACATCTCACCTCTCTTCTTCAAAAATCATCCTCTTCATATAAGAAAACCCAAATCAAAACCCATATTTGAAAATATGAAATCCAAACAAAATCATGCCCAAAAATTCTTAGTCGTACTCAATGTTACTAATTATAGCCGTTGGATTTTGGAATGCCACCAATCAGTCTCCCCTGCAACTGGGCTGATGTCCAATGCGACCTCGATGGTGCCGTCGAACATCATCTTCCCGATGTTGCTCTTTTCGATCAAATACCCACTGGCATATTCGGTAATCTTACCCACCTATGTACACTCAGTCTCCGTTTCAATGCTCCCACTAGTTCATTTCATTCAGATCTGGCTTGTTTGACTCAACATGGGCTTCAAAGGTCCCATTTCCACTTCATTCAACAACTTCACCATACTCAAAACCTTCTTTCACCTTCGTTTCTTTTTTCTTTCACGAAGCAGGACTTTGAAATTTATGTTTTTTTATTCTTGACATACATGGTGTTTCTAGCAACGACGATGTTGGGTGAATGATGGTGTCGGTATGATGAAGGATGAAGTAAATCTATTTGAAGAAAAGAGATGAAAGAGTTTAGAGTTTTGGAGTTGAAGATAAATTTAGGAATTTTGATTTTTAGGAATGATGAATCAATGGAGAAGATGAATTGTAAATGGAAGAAGAGATGAAAGGATGGTGATAATTTTGGTTTTGATTTACATTAGAAGTTTTTTTTTTTTTAGAAATGAAAAGATGTTTTTTCAAATTTTAAATATCAATTTTATGAAATTATAAATGACATTTCCCATGTATACATTGCCACATAGGTGTTCTTTTGGCCACATCAGTTAAAAATTCGACACATCAGTTTTTTTGAGGGCAAAATGGTGGTTATGACCAAAATTGCAAAAAAGATGATACTAAAGGGACAACTTTGTTCGATTTGAAAAAGACAAGACCAATTTCGTGAGTTGGTAAAGTTTCGAGGACCAAAAGTGCAACTAAACTAATTAAAAAAGGTCTCAAATTGGTCCATCATGTATTCTACCATTTCATGTTTTAGTTCTTTCTGTCACATTTTAACCTTAAACGTCTATAATGGAGCAACATTGTAGGTGGTCCATCATACCTTATTAATTATTTTAATTTTCAACATTTAATCTTTTTTTTTCTTCAAAAAGTGATCGTTTGGAGTTAAAATCCTCTCTATTTATAACATTTTCCATTTGTTTCATTTAAAGAGATAAAAACACATAAAAAGTTAAAATTAATTAATGATGGTGGTACCCCTTTAGTGATAGGACCCACCACTGGTTTTTTGTGTCTATCTCTTTCCAAATTGCATCTTCCATTTATTTTTATAAATGGAGAGGATATGTACCCGATAGTTTGATCATATATGTTTATTGTAGTTTATAGTGAACCATTATGTTATACAAAATCTGACCATGTCTTACAACTCGTCCTGGTCTGAACAAAAACGAGACGAGTCTTACTCGATCCAAAGAAAAACAAGAACAGAACAATCCTAAGACATGGTCGAGTTTAGACTCAATCCCAATATTTAATAAACTTTTCCCAGGATAATCTTGGTCGTCTCTCAGGTTCATGGACGAATTTAAGTATAAAAATTGACATGATTTAATGTGAAAACCAATTTTATGTCACATACAACCCGACCTAACCCGTTATTTATACACCCCTTTAGAACCACCAACACCTAATTTTTTTCTTCTTCTATACTTTTCTTCTTCTTTTTTCAACTCTATTCATCATTTTCATAAAAAAACTAAAAAAATCAAAACTCAAATTCATGAAATATTTTTAGTTACATGGCAATTGTAAAATAAATAATTAAATTACGAGGTCTAGTGATCAATTAAAATACATATCCGCTTGAAAAAAATCGATCCAAATTGGACCACACTTACCCTCACCATCTTTTGTTTTGTTTTGAAGAAACTAATTTATTTTTGAGTGGTGATAGGTAAACCACCTTAGGTGGCATACCATCTTATACACCTTCCAACATGTCAAAAAATATATAAAAAAACTCTTAAAAGTGCCGACTAAAAAAAAATCAGATTTCATTTCTCTCTCATCTCTCTCACTTCTCTCTATCTCACCACTACAACCTCCACAATTCTTAACAACAACCACTCCCTCTTTCTTTTCCGTCAGCCACCACCGCCTCCGTCACCGCCCACCACTTCCTTAACCACCACCACTCCCTCGACAACGTGTTTTCGGAGACGGGTGACTGTCCAAAATTCAAAACAACGTGTGTGATACAGGGCTCCACACAGTGGTCGAAAATGGTTGAAAAGGTTTGACTCTATTGTTGCGGCAGTCGTTTACAATGAAGGAATCACTTTGCGATGGCGAGTTGGAAGCAGCGTCAACAAGTTTAATTATTATGATGCTCCAATTTTTTCTTTGGATTTGGGGATTTATTTCGTTAACAATTGAGATTATGCACCACAAGTATTCTAGGTTTTAATTTGATAATGTTGTTAAAGCTTTTTACGACATGTATTTTTGTTAACACTTCATTTTTTGCAATTCATCACAACCCAACAACTTTAAACCCTGCTTTGCAATCTGAGGATAAGAAAAAAATAAAGAAAACTGAAGAGTGATAAAAAAGAAGAAAATGCTTAAAATAAGATATGTTTAACTTGAAGTTAAAATGATTATCGTGACAGCAGCCATGACCTGTGAAGAATATGAAAGGAAGATATGAAAGGAAGATGTCTGCAACATCAAAAGAAGACGACGATTGTACCAAAAAAAAAAGAGTTGACCAATGTTTTTAATGTTTTAAGTTTATCTTATATCATAGCCCTTGGATTAATCTAAGGGTTGATAATAGTGCAGCAGAGGGTGCTGCAAAGAGATTGACTGTTGAGGATCCATTTCCGCGAGGGAGATCTATTTAGAGATGAAAAGAGAGTGTTGTGAGATGAAATTTCTAAAATGTCCCTTGCCACATCAGCAGTGATACAAAGTGGTGTACAAAAAGAGTGGTCTATGTATCTTTTTCCTTTATTTTCATATCCAACATATTTTTTTGTGAGGAAAAACATCCCATATTTCTCTGAAAAAAAACATCCCATCTTTTTAAACAAAAAAACCAATCTTGTTCAAAAAAAAAAATTACTTAATTCAAAATCAAATCTAAAAACAAAACTTGCTCGACACGTTGGATACCCTATATAAACAGTCCTCAGACCCACTGTTTTCACTTTCTCTCACTCTCGTTATTTTATAACGTTCGAAAGAAACAAATCGAGGGTTAGGGTTTTCACTTTTCAAAATCCCAAAATCATCAAAGCCCAATTCATCATCACCATCATGGCATCATCATCATCATCGACAAAGAAGATCACTCAAAAGCAGAAGATGATCAAGATGGGTAAACAACAACAATCAAAGAAGATCACCCTGGTAAGTTCCGACGGCGACACCTTCGAAATCGACGAAGCCGTAGCATTAGAATCACAAACAATTAAGTACTTGATCGAGGACAATTGCGCAGACGACACTGGAATCCCTATCCCAAACGTAACCAGCGAGATTTTAGCCTTGGTTATTGAGTTCTGTAAGAAACATGTTGAAGCTGCTGCGTTTGCTGAAGAAGAAAAGCCTTGGAAGACGGATGGTCTTGTGTATCGTAAAAAGGTTCCGAGTACCGAAGAAAAGAAATCCGGTGAAGATGTTCCTAAGGCTGCTGCTGCTCAAACTTCTGCAGAGAAAGAAGTGAGTAAGGAGGATGAGCTGGAGAAGTGGGATGCTGAATTTCTTAAGGTTGATAATCTTACGCTGTTTGAACTTGTTCGGGCTGCGAATTATTTGGATATCAAGAGTTTGTTGGAGCTGACATGTAAGACTGTAGCTGGGATTATCCATGGTAAGACATCGGAGCAGATTCGTCGGGCTTTTAATATTGCGAATGATTTTTCTCCGGAGGACGAGGAGGAGATTCGTAAGGAAAATCAATGGGCTCTTGAACGATGATTGTTGGATGAAATATGTCAATTTAGTCTCTAATGCATAGAGATAGTTTAGACTTTAGAGATTAAATTTGTGTTTTATTCGCTATTATATTTTAACATCTTACAAGGTCAGTTAAGGATCAGTCATGTGGATTTATGTTATGCTTCGTTTTATTCAAATGCGACGTAGATTTATATATGCTTGATACATGTTTTTCTTTTGGTTTATATTAGTAAAAAAATGAATGAATAGTTGCAAAGTATTGTAACATTCTTATTGTCACACTCTTTTATTTGATTGAATTTTATTAAAATTCTACCAAATAAATTTATATAGACAATGTTATAAACTACACTAAACAATATCAAGAACTGTATCAGTTTATCGAATCGTTAGATTGTTGGGAATTGTAGTATTTCATAGTGATTTTAAAGTTAGCGTCTTATTTGGGAGCCGCCTTTGGGATCCCCGGGATTTTAAAGTATGCTTAAGCTAAGCAGGCTACTCCCGAAAATGCCTGCTGAAGGTAGCGTGACATTATACTGCTTGCGTGTTCCTCAACCTAGTAGATGTTACTATAAACTACATTAAACAATATCAAAAACTGTATCAGTGTTATTGATTGAATAAAAACCATGACCAAGGTGACTACAACAAGCCTTGTGAATAATTTTACCATAGAGATTTCAAAATTTGGAGTAAAGCATGTAACTTGGTCCATTAAGATCTGGTTTTTGATGGACTATTGATTGGTTCAAAGAAAATTATAATTATTTTTCTATGGTTCTTGATTTTACGCTGTGTTCACAACTGATTTTATGTTTCTCTGATATGCATATTTGATGTTGTGTTGATTGTTTTGTGCATCGGTTCAATTATAGGAAGGGATATATGAAGTTTTACTTATTCTGTTTGGAATAAATATTGAAAATTGAAACAGTTTGTGTATCTTTAGTTGTATCATTCCTGCTCATTTCAGTTTGTGCATCTTTTCATGTGGATTTATGTTATGCTTCATTTTATTCAGCAAAGAACTACAATATGTAGACCTATTTATATGTAGTACTTGTTTTTCGTTCGATTTATATCTGCTGTGTCTGATCATGAATGTAAGGATTTACCTATGGTTAGTACGTGTACCCCCCTCCCCCCCTGGTGATGTTAAGTAACACAGCAGTATAATAAGAACTAAAGTTGACTTGGTGGTTGGGATGGAAGAGTTAAGGAGTGAAGTAATAAAAAGGTTGATGATTTATCCCCACCTACAATAATAACACTGACAATTGTCATTTTAAAAAGAAAATGTGTGAACAGAAATACAAACTTATGCGACAATTGTCATTTTGAAGTTTTTCGTATTCTGTTTGGAATTAATACTGAAACAGTTTGTGTATCTTTTCATTTCCTTGTTCTGTTTTCATTGAAAAGTGTGGCATCAGTTTGTTCTTGTTCTGTTTTGGATTAAGGTTGTGCATCGATTTTTCTTACTGATTTTGATGAAATCAGTGAACGAGTTACTTATGAGGACTAATCATTGAATTCTATACTAATCTTTTATGCGGATTGAATTTGTTCTTATGAGGTATCAGTGTTGTTCCATAAGATAACTTTGAAATTTCATTTTATTTAGATATGAATTGCTGTTGACATTGAGGTTATGATAACTGCTGCTATTATTAATGATTAAATATGACACTGGCAGTATGTTTAGCAGGTCATATGGGTTGCTATTGATACTAGCGTATCCAAAATTTATTCCCTTAGATTTTTTTGGGTTTGTTGTTGTAGTTGTGGATAAATTGATTGTTTGTTCATGTTTTTGTTAATGGTTGTTGTTTTGACATTCTTTGCCATTAATTGATGTTTTTGTTTTATGTGAGATTGATGTGGAAACTAGGCTTAAAGTTAGTTGATAGTGATACATCATAGTTATAAAACAACTCGGCTTTAAAAAAATTCAAGAAATTATTATTAGGAAATTAAACTTGCAAAGAGAAAACATTCTAAACTGATCGCTTGTGGGAAATAAATTATGCAGCAGTGTGGTCTGGTGTGGAGATGGTGTTGAACTGACCTTATGTGACCACGATTCATCATCAACCAATCAAGTTGGTTTTAATGGCTTATTCACATTCTTGAGTTAAGAATTGAGGAGCCAACTTGTCTAGTTTAGTAGGTTCCTATTACCCATTTTGGCCAATTATAACTGTACATGAGAGGATGAACAAGGTGGCTTGAAATCAGAACTTATTATCATAAAGGGATATTGGCTGTTAGGATTAGTGATGAGCGTGTATACGTAGCATGTTTATACTTAGCAAGTTTTGAGTAGGTGGTTTGTAATTAAAGATATCATTTCTTATATAGGCATGGTGTGTTGTCTCTTTGATGCAACTGGAATGGTTACTGTCTAGAATTGATGTTGGTGCAGTCTCAAAGGAACTGCTGCTGCGTGTATAGTAAAAGTTGAACTCAGTTTTGCTGTCAAGCTTTCTATGTAGATAGTTGAAAATTCCATAGAAAGTGGTGTGTTCATTTGCTGTTGAACTTCTCTGGCTTTTTGTGTTGTGGATGACTTATCTGGTTTTTGGGGCTGTGGATGTCAATGCGTTTTTGGTTTACTTGCTTGCTTTAATTATTTTAAGTTGTGCTCTGTTAAACTGTATTTTTCTGCATAACCTTGGCATGACTTTTTTTATTTTTTATTTATGAATAGTTTCCAAACACATTAACATCTTCCAAATGGAAGGTTAACAGAAAGCTAGATATACTGTCATAGATCGCAAAAAATCTACACATAGCCATGTTTTGCTGTAAAATCTGCAGCATGGTTTGCACTGCTAGAAACATGCCTAAAGTAGCAAATTACACGGCCTTGGCCATTTATTTAATTCTTGTGACCAACACAGTATGAGTAGTGGGGCAGCATTCCTTGGTTACCAGATTAACAGTAGTGAGCGCATTCGACTCTTTTAGCTTGAACCAACCCACACCTACCAATCTTTCCTACAAAACCCTACAAGAATTATCTATTGTGATTGTTATCGTGAGCCAATCCTCCTGCACCAGCAGACTCACTTAATTGCATAACAACAAAACCACAATTAATTTCCATTCCCATATCCGGAGCAGACCATTTCGGGATCGGAACAAATGACACATCTGTAACTCCCACTACATTAACAAATTCCTCCTCTTTAGCCCTCTTAAGGTCTTCAGCAAGGTAATAAACTTTGAAAAAGAACTCATTTCTATTGCACCAAATTCTATCTCGAATAGAAGCAATAGAAATGAATTCCCAGCACCATAGGATTTTCCAGCACAAGTTAAATTGTACCCAAACCACTCTTCCAAATTACAACTTAGGAATAATGGATCATTATCAACCTGTCTGAAATATTTCCAAGCTTGCATCGCCTTCCCACAGTCCCTGAACGTGTGAAGGACTGTCTCAAATTGCAGATCGGACACAAGTTATTATCAGTCATATCCATTTCCTGTTGACACCTATCATCAAAATTTCACGCCAATCTTCCACAACGGTAACTTGATTCTTTCTAGCCACGCCAATCCAAGCAACTGAGTCATTTTAATCCTTCTACTGCAAGGAGGAGGAATTGCTTGAATAGACTCAATCACTGACTGAGGCGAACTAGATCTCAGCTTGACAACATTCCACTCACCCCCATATCTTTAACATATGCCACTGACTCAACCAAGGACAAACCGTTCACTGCTGAAGCTGAACCTTCCAGCTTGGCCATATTAGGCACCCACAAATCTGTCTCCAAATTCACTCTTGCCCCACTGCCTACTTTCCAGATGAGATTTTCATTTACATTTGGCCACCCCTTGCAAATTCCTTGCCAAAAGTTCAAACCAGGTCTATTACTTTGATTACTTCTGATTCTAGGCATAATATATAGACCGCACCAATATTTAGCTTGGTCTGATTATATTTTTTTGACACAAAGCTTGGTCTGATTATTGTGTATTAACATATTTTCTCTTTTTTATAGGGAGAAAAATAAAATCTGCAACTTCGGAATTTATGGGTGTGCTTTTTTTACCCTTAAAATAGATTTTCTATTAAAAAAATCTAGCGATTTGAAAAAAAAACTGAAGCCTTATTTACAATCCAAAAAATCACTTTAAAAAAAAGTTCTTTTACGAGTTCATGTGTCACCTTGTTTTTTAAAAATAGATTTTAGAAAAAAACTCTAATAGCTTTTCTTTTAGAGTGAAAATAGAGTTTTTTTGATAAAATAATTTTTCTAAAAATCCTAAACAAACACTTGAAAATGACAAAAGTGATTTTTTTTTTCCTTCAAAAAAAAGTGATTTTTGTTTTTCTAAAAAGAACTAAAACAAAAGGCATCTTTTCTCAAATCAAATCACAAAGGAAAGACAAAAATAAAATCCATGGAAACTTGGTAATATAGTGCATTTATCCTCTATCACTTACTCATACCAACAATACCAATATATCAAAGCTGAAAAAGAGAATTACCCAACACAAATCACCTCAAACATTATGAAAAGCAAACAACCAAGTTATCAAATAAGTGAACACCTATTCATTGAGGTATAATCAAATTCCAATTTAAAGAAACGGGAAACAATTGTGATACTTTTTAACAAAACTTACATATACATGCCAAAGGAAGAAGTAAACATAAAATACTAAAAAAATATATCGAAAGGTGAAGCATATTATATCACTTATGAACTTAATGTGGGATCCTCCCCTTCGATGGGCTCAATGTATATTTCGGATGCATCAGTAGACTGTACCGAAATAACTGGATCGGTTGAAGAACTCAAAGTTCCTGAAGTAGATGAATCCTCCACGATGACTTCTGTATAAGCTGTAGACTCGGAAACCAGTCCCTGTGGTTGTGCCTCTGTAGCTTCACGCGCTGCTTTTTCCTTTGCTTTTTTGGCTCTATCCAACACTTCTTCCTGTATAAGAATTATAATTTCAAACATGTAAAAGATGAGCATCTAAACCTAACATAATCCCATAAGCGGGTTACGGTCCATTTTAAATTATGTACCAGAGCACCATTAGATTGGTATACAGACTCAAGATAATACTAACACTAATATGTAGACACAAAAAATACAATTGTCGGACACTGAATATGTCTTGAATCTGAAGTGATGATGGTACATTTGATAGCGCCATTTGATATGCATGAATCATACAGTGCACCGACATATACTTTTATGGCCCAATAATATGTCTTGCAGCAAATATTAACTCAGGAATTCAAACTGGATAAGCCAATGTACCATTTTGGAATATACAACTGATTTTAGACTATGAAAAAACATCTCGTAACTACCGAAATTTGGAACATTTGTTTTCCAGATCATTTGACAACCCTCCGTACCTGTAACATCATTTTCAAATTAAAACTATAAAACTAAACTTCTTCCTATACTAGCTATTATTAGGATAGCCGATCGAACATTAAGGTCCAACACAAGTGCCCAACTATAAACTACAGTTTCAAATTACAATCTAATTTCGGTTACCGGACCATCCAGAATAGGATTGTCAATTGTAGATTGCAAAAAACAGCAGTTTGTTTAAATCCCTAAACGCTACAATGCTCTAGCACCACTATAGCCTCTACTTGACGATAGTTTGTATTAAATAGCATAGAGTTGAACAACAGCGATTTGTTTAAATCTACAAGCAGGTCATAGTTTTCCAATGAATATAGTTAGTAAACAACAATATTGTTTAGGTAGTCCTGGAGCAAATCCATATGAGATAACAGATTGAATGCAGATTTATTATAGTTTATACCATAAATTCAGCACAACACAATGCCAATTGAAAATGTTCCTTACCTGAAATTCCTGTACTTGTCTTTGCTGTTCAGCTTGCAGTCTTCCAACTGTACTCAAGAGCTCACCAAGTGTCGACTCAATGCGCTCATTCAGAGTTTCAGCAAGAGCTTTTCCCAAGAAAAATGCATCCAGAACATTTTTGCTGCTGCTATCACCATCACCTACATGATGCACATACTTCATAAAACTACATAATCAAGTACCTAAAACAAAAATTTAAGGATAGATAGTTTCTAAAGGGATTAATTTCATCCGTGTAAAACCGTGTATTTATGAGTATGTAATTACAAGTTTGGCAAAACAAATCCTTAAGAATGGATTATCAATCATCACTAAATTGTAGAAAATCCAATGGTTTAAAAACCAGACTGAACTGGTCGATTCAACTACGAACCAGCCACTTTGCCAATTGTTTTGGTCGTGCTTGTAACACAGTCTGGTTTAACTGATTGAATGTTACAGTAATGCTGCCTTGGTTATCAAAGAAATAAATTTATTCAGCAATTTTAATCATAATCAAAGGGACTCGCTTCTAGAAGCTGAGTTGTCCAAGTCTGTTAGAATATTCTCCATCTTTGGTGGAAATGTTTGTAACTAAATTCTCTTTACATAACCTTTTGAGCTAAATGAAAAGTAAAATCAGAATTCAATCACTATATTCTCTCTCAATCATTATGAATCCAACAATTGTTCATCAACATCGATCTCTAGTCAACAGTGCTCCTGTAGTGAACTAGGATTGTCAACGGTGCTCCCTAACAATCCAAACTGGTCCCACTGAACTGGCTGAACCACGGTTGAACTTTTTTTTTTTATTCTAATACTTTTTTACATTTATATTTGTCATCCAGTTCAATCAGTCCAATCAGCATCAACCACTGATTGAACCATGACTGAATGTCTCACCGCATTGGTTTATGGTCTCGTTTTTAAAAACATTGGAAAAAAAACCTTTTTTCTTTTGAAAATCTGGTATCCGGGCCAAAGACCAGACTGACTAACATGAGGATCAATCCCACCGTCCACTAGCGGGGTCCATTTAAAGCTAGAGCAAGCTTAATGATTGACATTCTTATAATTCCCAATAAGTTCCGTCAATTCAACTGCTCATCTAGAAAATGCGAAATAATCTAACCAATCCCAGCCACTAATCCCAAAACTAAATTATTATCAGCATCAACATGTCTGTATTGTGTCCGTGTCTGTGCTTCATAGTTCACCGGTTTGATTTCCGGTCCCGTTTTAAAAACACCGTTAAAAACCAAACTTTAAAGTAAAGCAAAATGAATACAAGCTTAATGATTCACATTCTTATAATTCCCAATAAGTTCCCTCAATTCAATTGTTCATAAACATATACTACCATTCAGCAAATGTGAAATAATATAATCAATCCCACTCACCATCCCAAATTGAAATTATAGAGAAAATAATAAAATATGATAATAATTCAAGAACTAGAAACAACGTTAACGATAAAAAAAACAAATAATTTGATGTTAACAACCTTCTTCATGCAATTGAAGAACACATAAATTATTAACATCAAAACCAACATAAGAGAGAGAGAGAGAGAGAGGAAACAAAATAGTTTACCAGAGGGGGGTCCACCAGGGAAGAAGGTATTGTTACAGCGAAGTCCATTGGTCCGAAAACCCCTTTTGTTGCAGCTGGGAAGTTGAATGGATATGGGTTTAGAAGAAGAAGGAACGAGGATGTTGGAAAAGGTTTTGGACAACCTAGGAGAAGCAAAGGTTGTTGGAGATGGTGAAGGGGAGAGAGTGGTGGTGTTCATTTTTCTCTTCCAAAACAGAGACAGACACACACTCTTGTTGTGTCTATGTGTTTTATTGTTAATCCCACACTTACCAACACTTTCCACACTAGATGTAATAAAATAAAATAAATGTGTTTTTATTTAATTAAATTAAAAGTTTTTTTTTTTGTTTTAAGGAAAATTAAAAGAAAAATCTTGTAAAGTGAATATTTTTAGTCAAGCCATGTGTCAACTTTTTATCAATGACCTGCTCCATTAATCTTGTTGGGGAGTTGAGGGTGCACAAGAAACAACATAGTCAACGTTTCAAGATCACATGAAAGAAGACGTCACATCTCCATCTAAATTTTTAAGATACTAGATATATGGATTATTCATCTTAAATATCAAATATTCTATTCATTTGTAGACGACGTGAGACTTATTCACTCATATTAAACAACTTGTTCACACGTGAATGCAAGTTGTAGAAGCTTGGAGGCCACCTAAAACACAGTTGTATGACACTTCTTGGAAGCTACAAGTGTTGTCCTTTGTGACTTGGAGAGCAAGAATGCCCAAAATGTGAATTTTAACAAGTGCAGAATGTTCTGAAGAACATTCTCTTCTTTCTTAGCCCTTTTGAGACAACCCACGTGCTTGTGTTTATAGAAGCTTATGTCTTGAAGCTTCACAGACAAAAACAGTTGTGTTTCCCTTTCTGAAAACAACCCATGTGCTTGTGTTTTGTTGCTTGATGCGCAAGAGTGCTAAAAAAGGAAACATTTGTGAGTTGCAGAACCTTCTTGAGGACATTCTTTGAGTTCCGACTGTTTGGAGAAAATACACGCGTGATTGTAGGCCAGCTGTGATATGGTGCCATATGTGAAGTAATCCTTATCTTGTTGTAGCTTCACCAGAACGTTCTCAAGAACATTCTTTTAGTTCCATGCAATTTTGAAGCAAAACGTGTGGTGTTGTGCAGCTGTAATCTAGTGGCATACTTGATGGGACACAATGAGATCACTTTGTTTCATTTGTAATATGGCCAGAACGTTCTGGAGAATGTTCTAGAAAATGTTCTAGTGTATGCTCTAGATCTTTCTTGATAAAGCAAATCTCCTTTTATGTTTCTGTTTTTTTTAGAATTTTTTGGAGGAAATTATTAATCGATGGAAAACAATAAAATTAAACAAATTGAAACATATTTTTGTGATTTTTAAAATTTGCCCGGACAAAATTAGGGTACTACAAACCTCTTCTTATTTGTTGTATTCAATAAAGATTTTTAATCATTATGATTTGGGTTATATTTGTTTTTCATATCTTTCATTGTTTTAATCTTTTGCAAACTCGGTTAGGGTTCATAAACTAATTCATGTGCTTTAAACGAATCGTTACATAAGGCTTTTGCTCAAGAGTCTTTAATTTAATAGGGATCCTTATTTTATTAGGGTTAGACATCTCAATGAAGTATAATATCTTTAGATTACAATGTAGGAGGAACACGAGATGTTCACGTCAAAGGATATGTCCATAACTTTCATAATCGAGTTATGGAGGTTATGGAGTAATCCGACATTGGTAGGAATTTTCTTTCTATAGTAAACCATTGTATATATAATTCTTAGGTCTTAATTAATAGGTACTTTGAATTAATCCAACAAAGAAGGAAGATGGGATTCAAAGATTCCCCAATCATCATTACACATCTGAATGACACAAACCTAATCTCGCCATGGGCAGGGCAATTAAACCATGGAAACCTCTTTTACATATTTTTCTATTTTATTTCTAATAAGTTTTTCTAATTACCGAGTTGAACGACAATCCCTGTGGATACGATAAACTTACTACTTTATTACTTGTTACGATTTGGTGCATTTGTCAATTTCATATTATATACGATAAAGAGATTAAGTCATTTACTATTATTTGGATGTAAATAGGAAAAAATATGGTTAAAATTCGGAAGTTAGTTTATGTTCTAATTCCATTTCTTTCTATATTTCTTCGCATAATAGTATCTAATTCTTCATTCAGTAAGATTCTTGACTGTGCATGTACAACAGAGAAAGGTTGTCCAAAACTTTGAGGAGTGAATGTTAGGTGTCTTAAAGGTCAATGTGTACTGATCTAAAACATCCTAATGAAATAAATGAGTTCTTTCTCTAGCAAGAGAATTGTACTATATACCTTATGCTAGAATATTCCACTTGTTGTCATTTAGTTTTTATGCACGCTCTCAATAATTATTATTTTCTTCTGTTTTTCCCTAATTTTATGGACCTTGAAGTTATGATTTTGTACTCTATTATGATGGAAATGAAATATGTCCAACTTAATTTCACAACAAGAGTTAAGAAAATAGTAAAATTATTTAAAGGATGACAAGTTAGTAAAATTGTATTCAATTATTTTGATTATTATTTTTATTACATGACCTCCTCCATGAGTGTGTTAAAGGGACAAAAATAACACATTGATATATTTAAGATACATTCAGTAATGATTCTAGAATTCTGAAGGGTTTATAAATTTTAAAATGCTTAAACTATTTAATTATTTCTATAAGACCATACAATTTATTATACACTATAAATAGATCAACTCATTTACTATTATTTGGATGCAAATAGGAAAAAATATGGTTAAAATTCCGAAGTTAGTTTATGTTCTAATTCTATTCCTTTCCATATTTTTTAGCATTATAGTTTCTAATTCTTCTCCTGGTAAGATATTTTTTGGTGATTGTGAAACAGATAAAGATTGTATAAAACGTCGAGGAGTTAGTTTTAAGTGTCGTAAAGGAAAATGTTTTCCCTTAAAGAGATAAACGAGTTCTTTCTATAGCAAGAGACTTGTACCATACCTTATGCTAGAATATTCCACTTGCTGTCATTTATTTTTTTGTGCATTCTCTCAATAATTAGTTTTTCTTCTTCTGTTTTCCCTAATTTCTTGGACCTTGAAGTTATGATTTTGTACTCCTAGATGATGGAAATGAAATAATCCCAACTTCATTTCACAGCAAGGGTTGGGATTTTGGAGATATCAAAGACACATTATTGGAGCTAAGGATTGCAGAATTTGTGGTGGCATGCCATCCAAGTCATAGTTAGACCATATTTCATGTAATGTTGTCTTTATTTAATCTGGTTATTTGTGCTTTAGCCATGTGTAGTTAAATTTCTCGTGATTAGGTCTAAGATGTTTTTGTTCTAATTGTTTGAACAATGTAAACTGTGAAACTATATTTAATACAATTGCAATTCTATTATTTATACAATATAACTTATGTTTAATGGTTTTTTATTTTTATTTTTTATTTTTTTTATCTTGATCACATTTAAAATGAACTCAAAGATCAATGAACTATTGACTTAGATCTAGTAACGCTCTTCAATCAAACAAGTTGCTTTAGAGATATCAACCTGATAGGTTTTGATTAAATATTAACATTCAATAAAACCTTCGATATTACGGACTCACCTAAGAGATTAGTAAGTTGTAATCTAAGAAGAGGGCTCTAGTCAAAAGATTGATCAGAATTGTTTTTTTAATTACAATGAAACTAGAAGAACAATTATTGGGTGCACATTTACCAAACATTGACGAATATAGGATTCGACATGATCATTTTTTTTGAAAAATCATTACGAATCTATTTATATTTTGCTATTTATGTTATGATTGTTAAACAAACTATTTGTGTTGTGCAGCCCCGCAATTTTAATACATCCGTGTTGATAATGACTATGGTTAGTAGAGACTAATGCATTCCATGTGGAGATGAATTTTATACTTTATTGCTTCGATAATTTTTAGTACACTTGCTAAAAGTCTATCAATATACAAGAGAGGGGCCAATGATTATATAATTGATTCATACAATTGATGTGAATAAAAAAGTGGAATAAATAATGCAATGAATTTTTTTAAATATAAATTCTTTATGATCCAATGATTTAATCAAAAAATAGATTGCTCATAATATACGTTGTACTTGTTAAAAAATATCCAACAGTGCTTTATATTTGTACATAACTTTATGATGGTATTTAAATATATTTTTTCACTTTACTCTCGTGAAAGGTTAAAAATAAAATAAAATAATTTAAAGAATGACAAGTTAGTAAAATTGTATTCAATTAGTTTGATTATTATATTTATTACATGATCTCTAAAGTCTAAACCCTTTATCTCTCTTTTTTTTATTATTGTACCTAAATAAGTAACGCGAATTGTTTTATTGAAACGACAATCTCTGTGGATACAATAGTCTATTTATCACTTTATTACTTGGTAAACTAATTGATAAACTTGCCAAAATCCGACCATCAATTGGTGCGACATCAAAGAGAGTCTGAAACATTAGACACCCTAATCTTATGTCGTCTACGCATATATATATATATATATATATATATATATATATATATATATATATATATATATATATATATATGACGACGACCCCAGGTCATATGATGTTTAGTGAGCTATTTTGATGCATTTTAGTAGAGTTTTAAGATGTATTAAATCTGGAATAGACATAAAATGAAGAAGCAAGGAAGTTGAAAATCGTGTTATGAAATTAATGAATTGTGCCATGATTTTTAAGAAAATTTTAAGCAATTCAATTCACATTTTTTTTTTTGGAACGAAGTGGGTAAATCATGACACGATATGAAGTGCCCTAGATCCGAAATTTGAATTTAATTAAAAATTGTGGCACGATCACACTAGATCGTGACTGATGGATGAAATTGGCAAGTGCACCAAATCGTAACAAGTAATAAAGTAGTAAGTTGTATCGTTCTTCTCAAGAACTTTCGTTCAACTCAATAATTAGCAAAAAATATTTTAAACGAAAAATAATAGAAGATGATTAGAATTGCAGGGTTTAATTGTCCTGCCCAATGCGAGATTAGGCTTTTGAGATTCAGATGACAAACGACGATTATAGCTTCCTCGAATCTCCCCTTCGTATTTGAATGGAATTTACCTTTTGAGAAATTAAACAATTTATTTAGTGGTCATTGATTTAACGTGCCACGACGATACTACTCGTTCTAAGTTCCTAGGGTTACTTGTGTAGAACCAACCAGAGTCGTGTACTACACTAACAAAGGAAAAACATACCGAGACAAACACAAACTTAACCTAAAAAAGTATTAAGTCATTAAAAAGGTCAATGAACTTGGAGATTTTGGGTTGTCAGTGCCTACTTTTACCCTACAAATCGATTTACAAAGTTACTCTCGTAGTTAGCCAATTGTAAAAAGCATTAAGAACATGCAACACTTTAATTTAAATCTTAACACAATTGCAAAACCTATAATTGCAATTCGAGTTTATTCGGTACAATTTATGCTTAATGCTTTTATGATTCTGATGAAAGGCTTAATTTTATGTTTGATCCCTTATGTTTATTTTAGGTTTTAAGTTGGTCCTTTATGTTTTAAAAATTTCAAGTTGATCCCTTATATTTCAAGTTAAATACAGTGATAGATAAAATGCTACATCGCAGGACATTTTTAGTGTGTGTGAGCTGCTAGACTTAGATAAAAATGTAGCACATTAGCTTTAGTAAGAGAACTCTAATTAAAAATACATATTAATTAAGAAAGTATTCCCCCTCCATAAAATTGAAAAAGGATACTATTTCAGATTTTCTTCAACATAGCTTACAACATTGGAGAAAATCTCTTTCAATACCCCCATGCAATAGAATTTGCATTCCTCACGATAGCATAACTGTGATCCAAATCTAGTCAACACATGGTCGTAGATTCGAAATTTGCTTTATTTGGCTAACTAGTAATTGGCACAAAAATGGTCCTCTATTAATTCTGGTAACAAACCAATGCTTTATGCTCACAATATATTATAGGATGATCTCCTTAACAAATATCTTCCAATTGAACTTGAGAATAATGCTCTTATGTGGCCCTATTCATTGTAACATATGGTCCAGATAATAAATAGACTAAGCAATAGATACAATAACATCGAAAATTATATAATTCCTATATTACTCAAATCTATCAAAATACACTACGTGAATCGTGCTTCTAATAATATGAGGGATAGATTGAAAAATTATCCGACAATTAACATGTATGCCTAGCTAGTAATGTTACAACAGGGCCGATCCGGGGGATGCAATAAAGATGTCAAATCTTAAAAAGTAAATTCATTTTACATAAAGTTGTAGACTCATAGAAGTTCACCTCATATTCTAATTACATACATGTACATGCAAATAATTCAAAATTTCAACTCAATTATAAGAAAGAAAAAAACATGTACGAACAAAATAAAACTAGCAAAGAAAAAAAAAAAGAAAATAACCAAATGTAAAAACAAGGATGGAAAAAATTAAAAAAATTACTGCAAATTTACTTGAGTTTACCAAGTTCACTATAAGTTCAATTGAGTAAACTCAGTTTCATTTCAGAGTACTAAAATTAAATTTTACATCTAAATCAACTCAAAATCGATAAATATACCTATGGAATCATACAATTCCACAAGTTAAATCGTAGAAATCAATGATGAGTACCACAAACATGTGTAATGGAGAAATTCAAAATTTCAAGGAAAGACTTAAATCAGAATTTAATGTAACAACTTACTCTCTGTTCACTATAAATGTGATTATAGCCGTGTTGTACAAACTATTATATGCTATAATCTAATGCTTGTGTATAAGCCATAAGCTGCTAACATAAGCTATAATCTAATGCTTATGTATAAACTATTTTTAATCTATGACAGATTATGCACTTATCTGATACGTACATAATCATCATAACATATCATATTCACACAAAAACACAGATTATGCACAAAAATCCTGCGAATCAATTATGTATCCTAAAAGAATAATCAAATCATATCTACACAATAATCAATAACTATTGAATAAAAACACTTCAGATCACAAATCAGAGACAAATACACAAAGCACAAAAACTTATAGCAAAATCAGAGACAAAACTTCAGATCACATATCTGTGTTCATGTGTTGTTTTTTAGCTTGTTTACATAAGCTCTCTGAGATAGCTTTTGAAAATAACTTATAGCTTATCTACAAATATTTTGACAGTAGTTTATCTTTTGTTATCCAAATAGCTTATACATAAACATTGACCCTTATATGAAAAGCATTTTTGCTATAAGCACTTAATAAAGCTGTTTATCCAAGCATTCATTAATTCAATTATTATTCCAATTCATCATCAAACAATCTCCAGAAACACTAAAGGAAAATATAAATAAATTTAAAAATATTAAAGTTGAACAAATGAGGAACCGAGAAACGTAAAATTGACGGAAAATTTTGATTCAAAAACATGGATAAGATAACTGCAATGACATCTAGAAGTAGAAACCGGAATCGCAAACAAACAAAATAAGAATTTGATAAGCTTACCTTTGCGCGAAAGAGGAAAAGGGATCACGAAGTTTGATTTGCGACTGCGAAGCTCAATCGGCGACTAGTGAAGCACAATCAGTTCAACGAAGAAGCTCAATCGAAGAGGATGGATATGAGAGTGTGATTGAAACTTGACGATGTGAAGCTCGACGGTGACGGTGATCGGAGACGGTGACTGGAGAATGATAATCGGAGATGGTGAGAGATCGACGGTGACGGTGGACGGATATGGTGACTCGGTGATCGGAGACTGCGATGGAGAGAGATTCGACGGTGAGAGAATGGTGAAGAAGAGAGAGAGTCGTGAACGTGTTATGTTTTTTTGTTTGGGACTTTGAGTGGAATTTTCGGTGGTATTATGTTTATTACATGACCTCCTTCCTAAGTGTGTAAAGGGACAAAAATAAGGCATTGATATATTTAAGATACATGCAGTAATCATTCTTGAATTATGAAGGGTTTTTAAAATTATAAAATGCTTAAACTATTTAATTATTTCTATAAGACCATGCAATTTATTATGCACTATAAAGAGATCAACTCATTTACTATTATTTTGATGCAAATAGGAAAAAATATGGTTAAACCTTCGAAGTTAGTTTATGTTCTAATTCTATTTCTTTCCATTTCTTTTAGCATCATAGTTTCTAATTCTTCTCCTGGTATGTTATCTTTTGGTGATTGTAAAATAGATAAAGATTGTCCAAAACTTCGAGGAGGTAGTTTTAGGTGTCGTAAAGGAAACTGTGTACTCGAATGAGATAAATGAGTTCTTTCTATAGCAGAGACTTGTACAATACCTTATGCTTGAACATTCCACTTGTTGTCATTTACATTTTTTTGCATGCTCTCAATAATTATTTTTTCTTCTTATGTTTTTCCATAATTTCCTAGACCTTGAAGTTATCATTTGGAAATGAAATAATCCAAACTTCATTTCACAGCAAGGGTTGGGATTTTGGAGATTTTAAAGACACATTTGGAGCTAAGGATTGCAGAATTTGTGAACGCATCCCATCCAAGTCATAGCTAGACCATATTTCATCTTAAAATATTGTCTTTATTTAATTTGATTATTTGTGCTTTAGTCATGAGTAGCTAAATTTTTCGTGATTAAGTCTTATATGATTTTGTTCTAGCTGTTTGAACAATCTAAACTGTGAAACTATATTTAATACAATTGCAACTCTAATATTTATACAATATAACATATGTTTAATGGTTTTTGTATCTTGATGACATTTAAAATGAACTCAAAGATCAATTGACTATTAGCACTAACTATTGACTTAGATCTAGTAACACTCTTCAATTAAATAAGTTGCTTTAGAGATATCAACCTAATAGGTTGTGATTAAAGATTAACATTCAATAAAACCTTCGAAGTTATGGACTCACCTAAGAGATTAGTGAGTTGTAATCTAAGAAGAGGGCTCTAATCAAAAGATTGATCAAAGCTGTTTTTTTAATTATAATGAAACTAGAAGAACAATTATTGGGTTTAGGTGCAGTTTACCAAACATTGACGGAAATATGATTCAAAAGACATGGTCATTTTTTTCTTCTAAAAATCGTTACAAATCTATTTACATTTTTCTATTTGTGTTATGATTGTTAAACAAACTATTTGCGTTGTGCAACCCCGCAATTTTAAAACATCCGTGTTGATAATGTCTCTACTAGTAGAAACTAATGCATTCTATGTGTAGATGGATTTTATATTTTATTGCTTCGATAATTTTTAGTACACTTGCTAAAAGTCTATCAATATACAAGAGAGGGGCAAATGATTATATAATTGATTCATACAATTGATGTGAATAAGAAAGTGGAATAAATAATGCAATCAAATTTTTTAAATATAAATTATTTATGATCCAATGATTTAATCAAAAAATAGATTGCTCATAACACATGTTCCACCTGTTCATAAATATCCAACGGTGCTTTATATTTGTACATAACTTTATGGTGATATATAAATATGTTTTTTCACTTTACTCTCATGAATGGTTAAAAATAAAATAAAATTATTTAAAGGATGACAAGTTAGTAAAATTGTTTTCAATTATTTTGATTATTGTGTTTATTACAAGATAAGTTGTCATATATTGTCAACTCCCTAGTCCCTTAAGTTAACATGTGGTGCATGAATGTTTTGTTAGACCGGTAAGAAGATGCTTACCTCCAATTATTTTATGAAACCTACTTTTAAAATTATCTCACCTTTTACCTAAGCCCCGTTATAACCTAAAAAGTCTTTAAAAGTGTGTATTGTGATATAACTTTGATTGATGCTTAACATTTTTTTAAGTTTTCGTAATAAAGTAGTTTGGCATGTCGACTGTGCGAACCCTTCAATTATTCATGACATTGCAAAAAATTGTGGAATGGATGTGTATCAAGCAAGTTAGCCCATGAATTGCTAACTAGGAAATGAATTTTTGATAATACCATTGGTGAAGTAAGTTTTATTTTCCTGTTTCATTTCATTTTAAGGTTTGTTTCTTGAGGACAAGTAATGATGAAAGTTTGGGGTTGTGATGACACTAGGTTATATATCATTTTGTTAGCTGTTCTTGTTCAATTTAATGGAGTTTAATTGATTTTGCATATGTTAGAAGCTACAAAGAGAAAATAAATTGAGATTTCAAGGAAGTATGAAACCGTCCCACAATTTATGCAAATCGGGGCACAATCTAGAGCCAATTTGAAGATTTTTGGTACGTCGAGAATCGAACCACGATTTCAGCAAATCAGGGCATGATTTGGAGGACCATCTGCTGCAAGTTTGAATTTAAGGAGAAATCAGGCCACGATCTAATACAATCGGAGCACGTTTTATGCGTTACAAAATTTATTTCTATAAAAGCCTTTTTTTTTTTGAGTTTAGGGTTCAAAATTTTAGAGGAGAAACTAACTAATTCTAATGTAGGTAACGTTTTGAACCAACTTGAAACTTTCAAAACATAAGGGACCAACTTAAAACTTTTAAAATATAAGGGACTTGTTTAAAACTTAAAATAAATATTAGGGACCAAACATGCAATTAAGCTATAGAATTATATAATTGGAAAACAACCCATAAAGAAAAACAACGCATTTATAGTGTTTTTTTGAATTAAAATAAAAATATATATTTATTTGTGCATGTTTTTAAAGAGAGAAGTGTTAGGCACAACCGCTCTGGTTAACATGACATAACTCCACAGTGACATAGTAAGGCTCTTGCTTGTTCATGTCTCAAACTTTTCCTCATATTAAAGGGGCAAAATAAAAAGTATCAGAAAAAAATTGTGCAAAAAACTTAATATAAATTATAGTTCGCAAGGCTTTCTTTTCATTCTACATTCACTACTAGAAAAAGAAAAATTAGAGAGCGAAATTAGTGACGGAAAAAATAAAATCTCTCACAAATTATTTGGTCGCAAAATTTAGTGACGGAATCAGAGAGGGATTTTACGTTTTCCCTCTCTAAAATTCCCTCACTAATTTTAGCTTTTTTAGTAGTGATTAAATCCAGAAGACTATACCTCGTAGAAAATTCCAAGTTCCTATTTCACATTAAAATGCTACATTGTATGACATTTAATTAGTGTGAGTGAGCTGCTAGACTTAGATAAAAATGTAGTACATTAGCTTTAGTAACAAAACTATTTTAATTAAGCAAGTAATTCACTCTCCATAAAATTGAAAAAGGATAATATTTCAGATTTTCCCCTCAAAAAAGAAAATATTTCAGATTTTCTTCAACATAGCTTACAACATTTGAGAAAGTCTTTCCCACCATGCAATAGAATTTGCATTCCTCACGATAGCATAACTGTGATCCAAATCTAGTCAAGACATGGTCGTAGATTCGAAATTTGCTTTATAGGATTCTCCTTAACAAGGAAAGATTATATATCTTACAATTGAACTTGAGAATAATGCTCTTATGTGGCCCTATTCAGTGTGACATATGGTCCTGAAAATAAATAGACTAAGCAATAGATATAACATCGAAAATTATATAATTTCTCAATCCGCCCCGCTATATTGCTCAAATCTATCAAAATATACTACATGAACCGTGCTTCAAATAATGAGGGATAGTTTAAAAAAATATCCGAAAATTAACATGTATGTCTAGCTAGTAATTTTGCAACAGTGCCGGCATGAGGGGATGCAAGAAAGTTGTCAAATCTCAAAAAGTAAATTCATTTTACATGTGTGAAATTAACTTGTAAACTCATACAAGTTCACCTCATATTGAAATTACATACGTACATACATGTACATACACAAATAATTCAAAATTTCAACTCAATTATAAGAAGAAAAAAAAACATGTATGGACAAAATAAAACTAGCAAAGAAGAAAATGAACCAAATGTAAAAACTGGGATGGAAAAAATAAAAAAAATTACTGCGAATTTACTTGAGTTTACCAAGTTCACTAGAAGTTCAATTGAGTAAATTCAGTTTCATTTTAGAGCACTAAAATTAAATTTTGCATCTAAATCAACTCAAAAAATCAATAAATAAACTCTTGGAATCGTACAATTCCACAAGTTAAATCGTGATTTTAACGACATTGTTGGCCACAAGTAAATTAGGCCTCAAACTAATTTATTTTTATTTAATAATAATGTTAATTTTATTATGATTAATATTTTTAGGCCTCATAGTGTAAATTTTACTCACTAATTTTTCTACTATATATTAGTTCAGTAAAAATCTAATTAATCATATGAATGAATTTAATATTTTTTTCTTCATTTTTATCTAATTCTATAAAAATAAAATAGATTTGAAAGATGTTTAATTCTATTGTTGTTAGTTTTTAAAAGACCTCGTTTTAAATATCGTTTTGCTAAGGAGGCTACGTTTTATCAAGAGATTTGGAGAGATATCATATGACTTATGGAATTAGCTATGTGTGTAGTTTCTATTATTAATTTGTTTGTCTTAGAACTTGTCTGTTGGTTTTACTTTTTTCTGCTTAGTTTAGAGTTTTTTTATAACAAAATTTGCCTTTTAAAAATAAAATGTTTTGATCCTATTGATTTGTTGGACCGACCATGCAATATTGCATGACATCTCTTGAAATTGGTATCAATTCCTGGGGGATTAGATGGAAGTATTTGTAGGAAGCTAGCTCATCTTATTTGTTGTGGCATTTAGGTTGATGCTTATTTCGAACAAAAAAAAGAAAAAGGTTGATGCTTCTCTTTTGAATTATAGGAATGTTCAAAGTCAACAAGTGACGGTCTATATGATTCAAATTTGCCACATCTTCATCTTTTGATACTCTCTATTTAAACAAAATTGGATGTTAATATTGTGTCGGCTAAGGATTACAATTGTTTATGGTTGATTTTGTCAAAAAAAAAAAATTGTTTATGGTTGATGTCTCTTGAAAACACTGGTAATTTTTGAAAGAGTAATTTTTGTGATAATTTTTAGGACAATTTTCTTTTATTTCTTTTATTGATCGAAAATAATTGAAAAAGAAAGAGAAAGAGAGAGTAAAAACATTATGACGCCGTATAATATATCCGATACGTTATACTTGACACCTTACAAAATACTTCACACTTGTGTGTTGGACGTATTCTGGAGAGAGAGAAAGAAAGTTATTAAAAAAACAGAAACTATATATAACATACAATATCAAATGTCTAAGTTTTGATTTTGAAAACATTTAGACTAGATTATCATTAAACTGATATTAAAAATACAATATACCTTTTTATATAATAATTATTGAGTTGCATTTGGATAAACAATTTAATGAACATTTAAATTCTTAAAAACGTACAAAAAAAATATATTCTTAAACACCCTTGCTCAAAAACAAAAATATCTCAAACACTCGTCAGGTTAAGAACATTTGTGGCATCACTAAAAGGAGTGGCATCACTTGGAAAAGGGACGAGCAAAAAGCTTTCAGGGATGGTGAGTGTCACGTAGATTAATTCGATCTAATGGGTGAAAAAATAAGGTTAAATTGTATTTTTGGTCCCTTAGCCATTTTGTTAGTATCGTTTTGGTCCATTGATTAAAATTTGATTTATTTTGGTATCTTAACTTTCGATCGTTACACATTTTGGTTCTTTCCGTTAGTTTTAATTCAAAAAAGTTATGGTTTCTTCATCTTCTTCTCCTCTTCTTCATCTTCATATCATCTCCATCAACCTTCAACAACAAAAATCCTAGAAAAATTTCAGAAGAAAATTAAGAAAACCTAACGTTTTTGAATTAAAACTAACGGAAAGAACCAAAATATGTAACGATAGAAAGTTAAGATACCAAAATAAATCAAATTTTAATTAAGGGACAAAAGCGATACTATAATAATTAAGGACCAAAAATACAATTTAGCCAAAAAATAAAAGACTTACCTCTTTAACCTCTATATACACTTACGTTGCCTGTTCAAGCTAGAACATATATTTTATCTACCAACTAATATTATAGCTAGTTTTTAAAGGAGAGCACATGCATTCGACTAAGATTAAAGAAAATATGTGTTCTATATATTGCGGACCAATGACTATTTTCACATTCTCATGATCATATCACTTTTAGGGAAACCCTGAATCACTCGAAAAGAATTTTTAAGACAGTAGTGATAGACAAAATCCTCCTCCAGGCTTAGAGATCACAAACATGGAATTTGCATATTCCAACAATATATTTTTCGTACACATTCGGTTCTAATCAATAATATAAAAATATAACTTATAACGAATATCTTTATCAACATTTTAAGTTGTTATTTTCCTTAGTTTGTACCGAGACAACAAAAAGTTTAAAGTGTTTTTATAGAAAATAATTATAATGTTTGTTGTTAAAACTTTGTTATTTTATACAAAAAAAGTATGAACAAATAATTACAAGATCTGCTCTAACAAAAATAAGACGAAAAAAAAGTTACATTGTGTTTTTATTAAAAATATAATAAAATTAGAAGAACAATTGTAGGGTTTAGGTGCAATTTACCAAACATTGATGAATATGGGATTTGAAAGACATGATCATTTTTCTCTAAAAATCATTACAAATCTATTTACTTTTTGCTATTTAATTTATGATTGTTAAAGAAACTATTTGTGTTGTGCAAACCCCCATGTTTAATACATCTGTGTTGATTATGTCTTTGCCTAGTAGAAACTAATGCAGTCCATGTCGAGACGAATTTTATACTTATTGCTTCGGTAATTTTTAATACACTTGATAAAAGTCTATCGATATACAAGAGGGGGGCAAATGATTATATAATTGATTCATACAATTGATGTGAATAAGAAAGTAGAATAAATTATACAATGAAATTGTTTAAATATAAATTCTTTATGATCCAATGATTTAATAAAAAAAAATAGATTGCTCATAACATACGTTCTACTTGTTCATAAATATCCAATGGTGTTATATATTCCTACGTAACTTTATGATGGTATAAAAATATATTTTTTCACTTTACTCTCATGAAAGGTAAAACAAAAGAAATAAAATTATTTAAAGGATGACAAGTTAGTAAAATTGTATTCAATTATTTTGATTATTACATGATCTCCTTCCTAAGTGTGCTAAAGGGATAAAGAAAACACATTGATATATTTAAAAGACATTGAGTAATGATTCTAGAATTCTGAAGGACTTTAAAATTTGATAATGCTTAGACTATTTAATTATTTCTTTATGATGACGTAGCATCATATAATATTTTGGCTATGTTTTTAGTACTTTTTTTTTTTTTGCAATTTAAGACAAATAAGATGAGAGTTAGATGATTTGTTAATGTTTTGAGGATTATATTGTATTGTTTTCACTCGAGTCATTGTAATTCACTTTTATCCTAATAGAACTTAATAGCGAACAGAAAATATACTAAAATAAATGACATTGAATTAAATAATTATCCAACAAACAAAATAGAAGTTTATCTTAGAATCCTAGCCTATAAGTATCTAATTACACATGATAACTAAGATAAAGTACAAAAAGATAAAAACATACGCTAGAAAAGATAGGAGAAGATAGAACTCCTCCTTCGCTCCTAGAATCGTCTTCTTGTTGAACTGCTTCAGTTCTAAACGAAAAATTATGAATGAGGAAGATGGTATTTATAGGGAAACTTTCCACCTAATTTGGGATAATTAATAACATGGGCTTCTAGGGGCAAAAAAGTCAAAGAAAGTGACTTTTTTCGCAAGTCACCATGCGATGGGCGCCTAAGGCCATGCACTAGGCGCATGTGCCTGCCAGCCTGAGGCGCCTAGCGCCCCCTGACACGCACCAGACACTTTAGTTCAACATTTCTGGGGTGCCTAGCCCCCTCTATGGTGCGCCTGGGCACTTCAATGTGTTTTCTGTGTTGTTTTGCCTGTTTTCTTCGTCTGTTGAGGTATTTTCTTCAATGTAAGATGTATTGGAACTTGGGAACATAATTTCTAGTCTTTTGAAGCCTCTCGAATCTTAATTCTTCATCTTCCCAAGGACCACATAAATCTTCGGATGTCTTGCTTTGCCTGATTTGCTTGATTTCTTCGTGAATTACATCAAGAACACACTAAAATTGCTATGTCTCGGGAAGAATAGAATTATAGAATCAAATATAGAAAACAATACAAATGTCCTGAAATCATAGGCAATTGATATAATACTCCTCTGCTTTATGGTAAAACCAACTAAAATTGGCTAGAAAACATGTTAAGAATAACGTAAGATGATCTGTCATCAAAGGGTTAAAAATATAATAAATTATTTAAAGGATGATAAGTTAGTAAAATTGTATTCAATTATTTTGATTCTTATGTTTATTACATGACCTCCTTCCTAAGTGTGTTAAATGGACAAAAATAACACATCGATATATTTAAGATACATTTAGTAATGATTCTAGAATTCTGAAGGGTTTTACAAATTTTAAAATGCTTAAACCATTTAATTATTCTACAAGACCATGCAATTTATTATACACTATAAATAGACAAACTCATTTACTATTATTTGGATGCAATTAGAAAAAAATATGGTTAAAACTCCGAAGTTAGTTTACGTTATAATTTTATTTCTTTCCATATTTTTTAGCATCATAGTTGCGAATTCATCTCGCAATCAGGTATTTCTCGCTGATTGTAAAACAGATAAAAATTGTCCAAAACGTCGAGGAGTTAAATTTAGGTGTCGTAAAGGAAAATGTGTAACCTATTGAGATAAATGAGTTATTTATATATCAAGAGACTTGTGCAATACCTTATGCTAGAATATTCCACTTGTTGTCATTTACTTTTTTTGTGCATGCACTCAATAATTATTTTTTCTTCTTATGTTTTTCCCTGATTTCTTGGACCTTGAAGTTATGGTTTTTGTACTCTAAGATAATGGAAATGAAACAATCCCAACTTCATTTCACAGCAAAGGTTGGGATTTTGGAGATTTTAAAGACACAATATTTAGAGCTAAGGATTGCAGAATTTGTGGTGGCATGCCATCCAAGTCATAGTTAGACCATATTTCATGTAATGTTGTCTTTATTTAATCTGGTTATTTGTGCTTTAGTCATGAGCAGCTAAATTTTCCGTGATTAGGTCTAAGATGATTTTGTCCGAGCTGTTTGAACAATGTAAACTGTAAAACTATATTCAATACAATTGCAATTCTAGTATTTATACAATATAACTTATGTTTAATGGTTTTTGTATCTTGATCAGATTTAAAATGAACTCAAAGATCATTCGACTATTAGCACTAACTATTAACTTAGTGCTAGTTACACTATTTAATTAAAGGCTAAAGTGCACTTTTCGATCCCTAAGTTTCAAAATGTTGCGATTTTGGTCCCCTATTAAATCGAATTACAGTTTTGGCCCCCTTCGTCTCAAAATTGCTGAGAAGATGCCACGTGTCCCAAAAAAGGGGCCATAATCGCAACTTTTTGAGAAGATAAGGGGTCAAAAGATCATATTTCCCTTATGTTAGGGGTCAAAATATCATATTTCTCTAAACATGGGGAGTCACTTTTGTCATTTTTTTTCATAGGGGGCTAAAATCACAACTTTTTAAAACTTAAGAGGTGAAAAGTGCACTTTAGCTTTAATTAAACAAGTTGCTTTAGAGATATCAACATGATAGGTTGTGATTAAACATTAACATTCAATAAAACCTTCGATGTTATGGACTCACCTAAGAGATTAGTGAGTTGTAATCTAAGAAGAGGGCTCTTGTCAAAAGATTGATCAAAGCTGTTTTTTAAATTATAATGAAACTAGAAGAACAATCATTGGGTTTAGGTGCAGTTTACCAATCATTGACAGATATAAGATTCAAAAGACATGATCATTTTTTTCTTCTAAAAATCATTACGAATCTATTTACATTTTGCTATTTATGTTATGATTGTTAAACAAACTATTTGCATAGTGGAACCCCTGCAATTTTAAAACATCCGTGTTGATAATGTCTCTGCCTAGTAGAAACTAATGCGTTCCATGTGGGGATGAATTTTTTACTTTTTTGTTTCGATAATTTTTTGTACACTTGCTAAAAGTCTATCAATACACAATAGAGGGGCAAATGATTATATAATTGATTCATACAATTGATGTGAATAAGAAAATGGAATAAATAATGCGATCAAAATTTTTAAATATAAATTATTTATGATCCAATGATTTAATCAAAAAATAGTTTTCTCATAACATACGTTCTACTTGTTCATAAATATCCAACGGTGCTTTATATTTGTACATAACTTTATGGTGGTTTATAAATATATTTTTTCAATTTACTCTCATGAAAGTTTAAAAATAAAATAAAATTATTTAAAGGATGACAAGTTAGTAAAATTGTATTCAATTATTTTGTTTATTACATGATCAGTTGTCATATAATGTCGATTCTCTAGTCCCTTAAGTTAACATGTGGTGCATGAATGTTTTGTTAGACCAGTAAGAAGATGCTTACCTCCAATTATTTTGTGAAACCTACTTTCAAATTATCTCACCTTTTACCTAAACTTCGTTATAACCTAAAAAGTCCTTAAAAGTGTGCATTGTGATATAACTTTGATTGATGCTTGAAATCTTTTCAAGTTTTTGTAATATAGTAGTTTAACATGTCGACTGTGTGAACCCTTCAATTATTCATCATGTTGCGAAAAGCTGTGGAATGGATGTGTGGCAAGAAAGTTAGCCTATGAATTGCTTACTAGGAGATGAATTTTCAATAATACTATTGGTGAAGTAAGTTTTATTTACTGTTTAATTTCATTTAATGGTTTGTTCCATTAGGACAAGTAATGATGAAAGTTTGTGAAATTCTAGCGTAACTTGTTTAATATGTTATGTGCGATGTTTTAAGCCTTTGCGATGTTCCGGTTAATGTTTAAACATCGTACGATAAACAGAAACAAAAAACAAGAAAATAAATGACAGGAAACTAAAGAACACAGTGAGTTTGTTGACCCAGTTCGGTGACAAACACACCTACTCTGGCGGCTACCAAGCCAGGAAGGAAATCCACTAGTGTAGTCCTTATTCTGTAGCTCTCAACAAACTCTTCGTTTACACTAAAGACCTAAGACCTACCCGTATAGACTTCAACCTAGGAACTCCTAGATGTGAGATCCAATCTCACTATCCAAATGGTCAGTTACAGCCCCTGCAACCTATCAGACCTTGACACAAACTCAATAACGAAGTTACCGTCAAACACAAACAACTAGCACCTTGTTTCACAACTTCGGTGTAGTACAAATATGAGTATACAACTCGATCTAGGTCCTTAACATGTATCACAAACGATACAAGAAAGACTCACAAATATTCAGAACTAAACTTGCATCAATCAATACAAGAGTAGAACACAAAAAGACTCAAACCCTAAAAATCTAAACTTTTTAGTATGACGGCTTGAATGAGCAATTAGGTCTTGGAGTCTTGTATTTATACTGAAGCAGCTTGGGCTAAATACTTAGTTGGGCTTCAAAACAAAGCAGATCGGTTAAGCTAATCTGCAAAACAAAATCAGTAACAAATCTAGAAAATCCTAAAAAGTCGGAACATCTTTAGGATCAACCAAATCTATAACAAATATTTCCTAAAAATATAATATCTACTTCAAGAATATTCTAGAGCTGATCTTGTAAATATATGCGCGTTACTTGGTCCACAAGGTAAGGAAATATTGTTTCCTTAAACAATAAAGCACGCGCGTACAAGTAGGCATGAACCCAGGCACACTGAACCGTGCCAGGATGTTGGAACATTGTGACCAACATCTTACAGAGAGGCCTAAACACATGTTGGAACATTGGTTCCAACTTACAGAATAAGGATATTTGTTTTAGCAACAATGCAGCCAACACAAATACCCAACAATCTCCCCCTTTGGCAAATTTTTGGCTAAAACAAATTAAGGCCAATACTTATAGAACAAAGAGATACATAATACCATTTCTTAATAAGCATGAACCCACACATTAGAAGATACAACTAGCACACACATAATCCAAAGAGATACCTCAGATACACTTCCTCAAGTCATCACGAACACATATTCAAGAAGAAGAAGTAGCCGTCAGTATCACTAACGAGAAATAGAAGTGTGCATACCAGAATACCTCGCAGGATCTTCAATCACAGCTTCAGCTGTTAGAGGTATTACACTTGATCAGAGACATGCAGCAGCGGATCAGATTAAGGCATAATCTCACAAGAGCAAGGGAAAAATAAATTCCTAAGCTACATAAAGGAAACATAAGTTCCCCATACATTGGATGTCACAACATCCTTCACCACATAAGAGCAGAGGAAAAATAAATTCCTGTGCTACAAAAGAAAACTGAATTCCCATAAATAGGATGTTTAAACATCCTTTCGCACATTAGACAGGAGTACCTTCCACACATAGAGACAAGGAACAATAAGTTCCCAGCCTACAGAGTACCGTCACCAACCAACTAAAGAAGTTAGGAAAAAATAAATTCCCATACTTACTAGTGACAGACATAGATGTCAACAAAGTACTCTCACAAACAAACTATAGAAGCCTTGAAAAAATAAATTCCCATGCTTACAAGTGACAGACCTAGATGTCTAGACATCTGACTTAACATCCTATCAACCAGCTTGCACTAACACAAGCACACACAGAAGTATCACTCCCCCTGAATATGAGAACCTATGAGTGACTACTTACAGGAGTATTCCATTACTCCCCCTGAATACATGCATATATAATATAATAATATATAAACTCCAGATGCATAGAAAGGAAAACCTTCAGGGCAGACCTATCAAGGTCACACATAGACATGTTCCTAAGCATGATATATGATATTAGTAGTGAACATGCACAAGCAAAAATATTGAGATTTTGAGAACTCTCAGACCAAATAAGATGTTGCAGCATCATCAGCAACATACAAGTGCATGCAGCAGCAACACACAAGTTCCAGTATTATTAGCAACACACAAGTTCCAGTATTAAGGGAACAAGTACAAAAAAATACTGAGAAAAATAATTTCTCAGTACAGAATAATATAGAGATGTTGCAGCATCAGTGCCAACATCTACAGCTGCATCAGACATGTTCCAAGAACATGTACAGTATAAAAATATTGAGAACAGAATCTCAGATCATCATTACGATCATCAAGATGTTGTAACATAAAAGACAACATCTACACAAACCTGAAATAGTTGCAAAATAAATGCAACAATAGAGTAATACAGGCATATACATACAGTTCTGCAAAATAAATACAGAATACACAGGCATATATGGAGTATAAATATATCTTTTTCTCCCCCTTTTTAGCCACAAAATATGCCAAACAGTAAAAACTTCATGCATAAATTCACAAGAGAATCAGAAGATATCAGTAGATAGCAAGAAGCATAAATTCAAAAGAAGATAGTAGTAGAATACCCAAAAGAAAATAAAGTGTTGAGTACTTAGGTATTACAGACCGAGAAATAGGTACACTAGATGCATAAAAATATTCAATATACACTTAGGTGTACAAACATTCAGGGCTTAGCCCACAAAATAGGTTCTGAGAATAGGAAAATCAGTCAGCAACATCAGAATTGCTATCAGAATTTTCAGCACCCTCTTCATCTCCATCCTCTTGGTCCTCATTAGCAGCATCAGCTTCTTCCTCATCACTTTCTTCCTGTTCGCCTGCAGTTGCAACATCCTCATTTTCAAGGGCATGGATCATAATCTCAAATTGAGCTTTTCTTTCATCCAGTATCACACAGGTATCCTTGAGAGCGTCTACAATATTCTGTTTCGTCATCAGTCCTGTAGCAGGTATATTTCCAGATGTTCCAACAATATCTGGAACATGATTGGCACTGAACAACTTAGGTTGCAAGGCAAGAGGAGACTCCCTCTTTTCAGGAATGTCAACAACAGTTATAAGACTAGGGTGTTGATCTAACATAATACCACATAGCAAGGTAGGGAATGCTATGGGACACTTCAAAGCATCAGTTTTCTTAGAGGTTTTGACTTTCACTTTACTACTCCCTCTCTTAGGTCTCGCACCTTCTATTTTGATTCTAGATTTAGGACTTCTTGTCCCACTTTTCTTAGTGGTTTCAGCTTCAGAAGGAACAACCTTTCCTGAGTTACTCCTCAACCTCTTGGCCACACTTTAACCGTATCTTTGGTCTAAAGAACCATCATCTGAGTCCATGTTATTCACGTTTATTGGTTCTTCCTGATCCTTCACAATTGGTCGTTCCTCTTCAGGATCAGTCTCAACATCAGATTCTTTTTCTTCTTCAGATGTAGTCTTCACAGTAGTGTCTTCATGAAGGACACCCTTTTCTGTTGCAGTCCTAACCCCTTACTCATCTTCTTTAGGGGTATCAGAACCTTCATCATGTTTATCCTGTTGGCCCAAGGGTGCTTCAACATCTGGTCCAACATCCTTTCGAATATTAGTTTTCTCAGTAGAAGGTTGAACAAAGGTATTAACTTGTTTAATATGTTCTGTGCGATGTTTTAAGCCTTTGCGATGTTCCGGTTAATGTTTAAACATCGTACGATAAACAGAAACAAAAACAAGAAAATAAATGATAGGAAAGTAAAGAACACAGTGAGTTTGTTGACCCAGTTCGGTGACAAACACACCTACTCTGGAAGCTATCAAGCAGGAAGGAAATCCACTAGTGTAGTCCTTGTTCTATAGCGATCAGCAAACTCCTCGTTTACACTAAAGACCTAGGACCTACCCGTATAGACTTCAATCTAGGAACTCCTAGATCTGTGATCCCATCTCACTATCCTAATGGTCAGTTACAGCCCCTGCAACCTATCAGACCTTGACATAAACTCAATAACGAAGTTACCTTCAAACACAAAAACCTAGCACCTTGTTTCACAACTTCGGTGTAGTACAAATATGAGTATACAAATCGATCTAGGTCATTAACATGTATCACAAACGATACAAGAAAGACTCACAAATATTCAGAACTAAACTTGCATCAATCAATACAAGAGTAGAACACAAAAACACTCAAACCCTAAAAATCTAAACTTTTTAGTGTGACGGCTTGGATTAGAAATTAGGTCTTCGAGTTTTGTATTTATACTGAAGCAGCTTGGGCTAAATACTTAGTTGGGCTTCAGAACAAAGCAGATCGATTCAGCTAATCTGCAAAACAAAATCAGTAACAAATCTAGAAAATCCTAAAAAGTCAGAACATCTTTAGGATCAACCAAATCTATAACAAATATTTCCTAAAAATATAATATCTACTTCAGGGATATTCTAGAGCTGATCTTGTAAATATATGCGCGTTACTTGGTCCACAAGGTAAGGAAATATTGTTTCCTTAAACAATAAAGCACGCGCGTACAAGTAAGCATGAACCCATGCAGACTGAACCGTGCCAGGATGTTGGAACATTGTGACCAACATCTTACAGAGATGCCTAAACACATGTTGGAACTTTGGTTCCAACTTACAAAACAAGGATATTTGTTTTATCAATAATGCAGCCAACACAAATACCCAACAGTTTGGGGTTGTGATGACACTAGGATATATATCATTTTGTTAGTTGTTTTTGTTCAATTTAATGGAGTTCAGGTGATTTTGCATGTGTTAGAAGCTAGAAAGAGAACATAAATTGAAATTGCAAGGAATTATGAAACCGTGCCACGATTTATGCAAATCGGGGCACGATCTGGAGCCAATTTGAAGATTTTTGCTACATCGAAAATCGAACCACGATTTCAGCAAATCAGGGCATGATTTGAAGAAGCGTCTGCTGTAAGTTTGAATTTAAGGAGAAATCAATCCGAAATCTAATAAGACCGGAGCACGATTTATGCGTTACAGAATTTATTTCTATAAAAGCCATTTTTATTTTATTTTTTGAGTTTAGGGTTCAAAATTTTAAAGGAGAAAACACATATTTGGAGCAAGAGATATAGAGAATAGGTGGGAGACCATCAAAATTTATAGCCAGCAATCAAATCAATGTAATGAACTGTACTTATGCATTAGTTATTTGTGTTGTAGTCATGAGTAGCTAAGTTCTCTGAGATTAGGTCTTAGATGATTCTGTTTTGAGTTATTTGACATGTAACCTGTAAACTCTACATCAAAATAATTGCAATTCTAGTTTATTCAGTACAATTTGTGCTTAATGCTTTTATGATTATCATCAAAGGCTTAATTGCATATTTGATCCCTTACATTTATTTTAGGTTTCGAGTTGGTTCCTTATGTTTTAAAAGTTTGAAGTTGGTCCCTTACGTTTTAAAGGTTTCAATTTGGTCCAAAACATTACTCACGTTGGAATATGTTAGTCCCTTCCGCGACATGATATTGAGTTTAATAATACTAAAAATGTTGTAAAAATGTTTTAAAACTTATTTAGTACAATTCTTGTTCAATTTAATGTAGTTCAGATGATTTTGCATGTGTTAGAAGCTACAAAGAGAACAAAAATTGACATTTCAAGGAAGTATGAAACCGTGCCACGATTTATGCAAATCGGGGCACAATCTGGAGCCAATTTGAAGATTTTTGGTACGTCGAGAATCGAACCACGATTTCAGAAAATCGGGGCATGATTTGGAGGACCATTTGCTGCAAGTTTGAATTAAAGGTGAAATCAGGCCTCGATCTGATATGACCGGAGCACATTTTATGCGTTACAAAATTTATTTCTATAAATTCCATTTTTTTTTTGAGTTTAGGGTTCAAAACACATATTTGGAGCAAGAGATATAGAGAATAGGTGGGAGACCATCAAAATTCATAGCCAGCAATCAAATCAATGTAATGAACTGTACTTATGCATTATTTATTTGTGTTGTGGTCATGAGTAGCTAAGTTCTCTGAGATTAGGTCTTAGATGATTATGTTCTAAGTTATTTGACATGTAATCTATAAACTCTACATCAGAATAATTGCAATTTTAGTTTATTCAGTACAATTTATGCTTAATGCTTTTATGATTCTCATCAAAGGCTTAATTGTATATTTGATCTCTTATGTTTATTTTAGGTTTCGAGTTGGTCCCTTACGTTTTAAAGGTTTCAATTTGGTCCAAAACATTACTCACGTTGGAATAAGTTAGTCCCTTCCGCGACGTGATATTGAGTTTAATAAAACAAAAAATTATAAAAATGTTTTAAAACTAATTTTCTAAATAATATAAATTCCATCTCCCATATTATCAACCCAAATCTTTAAATGGTCAAGTGAAGTGACGGAATGGACTAACTTATTCCAACGTGAGTAACGTTTTGAACCAACTTGAAACTGTTAAAACATAAGGGACCAATAACTTTAAACTTTTAAAACATAAGAAACAAACTTGGAACCTAAAATAAACATAAGAGACCAAACTTGCACTTAAGCCCTGATCAAATATAAATTGATCTTATATACCATATGATTTCTAACCACAACTTATGACTTAGACCTAATTATATTGTTCAGCGCAACGAACAATATAGGGATGGAACATTGATAAAATGTGATTTCTGAATTAACTTACAATCAAACTTTTAATAATTACGGGTTCGGTTAAAGGATTAAGGAATTCTAATTAGGAAAGAGGGTTGCAAGTCAAGAGATTGACATGAACTATTTAGTTAATTATCGTAAATTAAAGAAGCAATTGTACGGTGTAGGTTTAAATTACCAGCCAATAAAAAACTGATGATTTGAAAGACTCCTCTCTAAAAATATTTCAAAAACCAATTTTATTCTTCAATTATTATTTATAATTGCAACCAAACCAAATAGCCTAAAGCACCTACTAATCATATCATTTGAATAATGTCATTGCTAAGTAGGAATTAAAATAGTCTATGTGGATACAAATTATTTATTACTTCGATATTGCTGAAATTGTATCAGCTCCACAACTCTCTCTCTCTCTCTCTCCCTCCCTCCCTCCTTTTGTTCACGTATTTCTTCTTCTTCTTCTTCTTCTTCTTCTTCTTCTTCTTTATTTCTCAGTCGTTTGTGAGATGCCTTGGCTTTGGTTGGATGTGATCAAATCCCATTTGTTGGTCAACTGACCAACTAAGAATTACTCCTCATATATTGGCAAGTGCTATGACTTAGCCTTCTTTAGATTTAGGCCATAAATACATGTTTGATCCTTTATGTTTATTTTAGATTTTAAGTTGGTCCCTTTTATTGTAAAAGTTTTAAGTTGTCCCTTACGTTTTAAAGGTTTCAAGTTGCTCGAAAAGGTTACTCACGTTGGAATAAATTAGTCCATTCCACGACATGATATTAAGTTTAATTAAACAATAAAATTTAAAAAATGTTTTCAGACTGATTTTCTAAATATGTTAAATTCGATCATGCATATTGTCAACCCGAATCTTTGAACAGTCTACTGACAGAAGAGACTAACTAATTTTAATGTGGGTAACGTTTTGAACCAACTTGAAAATTTTAAAACATAAGGGGCCAAGTTAAAACTTTTAAAACATAAGGGACCAACTTTAAACTTAAAATAAACATTAGGGACCATGCAATTAAGCCATTGATTTATATAATTGGAAAACAATCCATAAAGAAAAACAAACACATTTATAGTGTTTTTTGAATAAAAAAAGGGTTAATTAAGTAAATGGTCCATGTAAACATTCAGAATTTTGTTTTTAGTACCTATAAAATAAAATCACACTTTTTAGTCCTTATAAAATTTTTCATCAGCATTTTTAGTCCTTATAAAATTTTTTCATCAACATTTTTAGTCCCTATAAAAAATTTCCATCAACATTTTTAGTCCCTAAAATGCTTAAGAAAAATATCACAGAGAATAAAAAGTATGATTTTATTTTGTAGGAACTAAAAACAAAACTGTGAATATTGACGGAGACTAAAAACTTAATTAACTCAATAAAATAAAATTTATTTGTGCATGTTTTTAAAGAGAGAAGTGTTAGGCACAGGCACTCAAGCACTATCTCTTAGCCACTCTCTCAACTATTTGGCCATGTCATCGATTTATAAATCCTCTAACATGTAACCGATCCATCCTGTACTGTTTAGGAATCACATGAATCTCCTAAACAACAATAGCAAGGGAACTCCACAGTGACACTGTAAGGCTCTTGCTTGTTCATGCCTCAAACTTTTCCTCATATTAAAGAGGCAAAATAAAAAGTATCAGAAAAAAATTGTGCAAAAAACTGAATAAAAATTACAATTCGCAAGACTTTCTTTCTACATTAAATCCAGAAGACAATATACCTAGTAGAAGATTCCAAGTTCCTTTTTAATTTTTTGAAACAGGAAGATTCCAAGTTCCTATTTCACATTAAAATGCTACTCCCTCCGTCCCACAATAGATGACCTATTTGAAAATATAAAATTTTGACCTAATTTACTTTGACCATATTTTTTTACTAATATACAAAGATAAATAATATCATATAAGATGTCTTTAGATTCGTCTCGATGAGTATTTTCAAAATATCAAATTTTCATAATTTTTTCTAATATATTATTCAAGATATTTAAGCTCAAAATTATGCATTGGTATGTGTAATAAGGTCAACTGTGTCAAGTATTATGGGAGTATATGATATGACATTTAATTAGTGTGCCTGAGCTGCTAGACTTAGATGAAAATGTAGTGCATTAGCTTTAGTAACTAAACTCTAATTATGTAACAAAAAAAAAGTGTATGTCACCAAAAAAAATTAAACTCTAATTAAAAATACATTTTAATTAAGCAAGTAAATTCACCCTCCATTAAATTGGAAAAAAGATGATATTTCAGATTTTCTTCAACATATCTTACAACATTGAGGAAAGTCTCTCTCAATACCCCCATCTATCTATTTATCTATTCTATTATGTATCCTTTACTCTTAATGTTATTAGGTTTACAAACACTTAATCCTAAAAATTTTCCTCTATTTCTAATGCATTAATTACTAATGAAAGCAACCTTAAATTTTTCCCTCCCATCCTATTTGAAATTTGAATTTTGGTGGAACTTAGTGGAGTTTGTATTGTTAATCGGGTCATTGTGGCTATGGTTTTTCTATGCAGAGTTATTTTCAAATTTTCATGCTTGGTACTTCCTCTATTTTTAAATATAAGCAAAATTTACTTTTTAGATTCATTCATTTAATGATGTATGTGATTCATAATATGAAAAAGTCAATTTTTGCTTATATTTAAAAACGGAGGGAGTATACGTAAAACATTTAATTGTGGCTTTATGGTTTTTAATCATACTAGAAACTGGACCCGTGCCCGCACAGATTTATTGCTAAAGAAATGACATACGAATAATAAAATGCAATATATAATTGGTAACGGTGAAAAAATAACAGATGATAATCCAGAGTAGACAAAATAAAACGCTCCATAAAATGTATAAAATCTGGTAAATATTATAAAAGAAAATTCGGTAATCCTATCAATAATTCGGTAAGAGAATATGAAATTTTTAGTAAATTGGCATGTTGTTTCATCGCAGATTGCGAAATACTTCATCATATACGACATTAGAAGTCACATTGGTATCTTCACCATCTTCATCCGTGATCAATATCTTTATTCCTTCTCTGGATGTAACTCTTGAAACAACAACATACAACTGTCTGTGAAAAATTACAGGTGTTGGTAGATATACACCAACATGTTTAAGCGACTGTCCTTGACTTTTGTTAATTGTCATTGCAAATGATACAAACAAAGAGAATTGTCTTCGTTGAAACTTAAAGGGAATCCTGACATCTGAAGGCGATATAGATAACCTGGATACAAAAACCTGTTCACCAACATTACTTCCGGAAATGACCCTCCCCTCAATGACGTATCTTCCCATCCTAGTGATAACCAATCTGGTTCCATTGCATAATCCATATCGTGTATCTATATTTCTCAACAACATAACTGACACACCAACCTTTAACCTTAATTTGTGATTAGGAAGTCCAGAAGCAGTGATGGTGTTGAGGAATTCAGGTGTATGAACATTGTCAATATGATCATCGTTTAAGTTACGATGAATAGGTGAATCATAACTCAAATAAACCTTCTCCTCATCTGGAACCATGTCCAACATATAGTCGTTGATCTTCTCGACTATGGAATTTTTTGTTGTCAATATAGCTCTATTTTGAAAGTAACCTATGTCACTCATGCTCTCCAAGATGTTAGGATACGTGCTTTCAACAATAGCAACAAAAGGATCTTATGCGCTTTCTATGAGCAAATCTGACGGAATAGCAATGGTCTTGTCCACTTCATTGTCTTCCCCTATTCGTCCATCGCCTATACTTAAAACCCATTCTGAAAATTGTCTTTTTTCCTCCATGTCTACTACTGACGCTCCAGACAAAAGCCTCATGTTCTTAGTCAAGGTAAGAACCTCACAATAATTCCATAGTTTTGAAGATTTGATAATAGCATGAACGATTTCTGGTCTTGTGCTTTTAGGAATTACAGGTACAAAGTGATGTATTTGTTTCTCTTGTCCACCTCCTTCATAACGTCTCTGAAAGAACGATCAAGTGATTCAAAGTAAAATTTGTGCATCATCGGAGCCTCGTCCCATATTACTAATCTTGCTTGGACTACCAACTGAGCCAACAGGGTATTAGGTTTGACATTACACGTGGATCATTCATCGATAATAAAGGGAAGGCCAAATCTCGAATGTGCGGTTCTACCTCCTGGTATTAATAATGCAGCTATAACACTCGAAGCAACTGTTAAAACTATTTCCCCTCTTGACCGTATCGCTGCCGACAATTCAGGTGTATGATCAAAAAGTTACCAGTTAAGCAGTGGTATGAGAGGAAAGTTGTAAGGTCACGTCGTTCCATTTGCAAACCTCTAAATATCAAAAGATATGATTCTTGTGATGTGTGTGAAATTTACCACGGGTTAAGTTTTTTTTTAGAGAAACACAGTTTAGGGTTTGGTATATATAGTCAAGTTATCATGGAAATTAGGGTATCATATAAGTCTACAAAATATTGTCAAAAAAAAAGAAAGATGCATTTTTTTAGTATCAAAGAAGTGTATAAAAAAAAGGCAAGAGGATAGGAACGATGCATTTTTTTAGTATTAAATAATTGTACAAAATACTTTGTCAAAAAAAAGTGTAGAACACAAAATAAGAAAATTAGTTAAAAAAAAACTAATAAGAAGAAAAGAAAAAAAAATGTAGAAGTCTATCGATATGTTTAGCCTTTTTTTTTTTTTTTTTGCTATTTATGAATGGATTTGTTTAGGCTTTTTTCTTTTGCTATTAATAAAAACATATTTGATGCATTTTGAGAGGCAAAATTTTAAGATAGATTTGTTGCAAACCTAAAAAGCATTATGGAGGGAAAAAAAATTAGGGGTTAAGGTTTTTTTTAGAGAAACACAGTTTAGGATTTGGTATATATAACCAAGTTATCATAGAAATTAGGGTATTATATAAGTCTACAAAATATTGTAAAAAAAAAAAAGATACATTTTTTTAGTATCAAAGAAGTGTACAAAAAAAAAGGCAAGAGGATAGGAACAATGCATTTTTTAGTATTAAATAATTGTACAAAATATTTTGTCAAAAAAATGTAGAACACAAAATAAGAAAATTAGTTGAAAAAAAAACTAAGATTAATAAGAAAAAAAGAAATATATAAATAAGGATTTTGTTAGGGTTAGACTTAACAAAATTAATAAATAAGAATTTTGTTTGGCTTTCCTTATTTTTAGGCTTACTATTATTTACTCCCTCTATTTCAAAACATACATCATTAAATGTAATTTTTGCTTATATTTTGAAACAGACTATTATTTATGCAATTTGATTTTCAATTCAACTTTCTCTCTGTTGTTAAACACGGCCTTTCTGTTCTTCAAATTTCCTCACACCACAACCTCTCTCATCCTCCACGCAATCACCTACAGAGCCATCAACCGTTCGTTTCTGCATAAATTGCGTTCTCAAACAACAACAAACCACTTTTTGCCCTATTTGTTTCGAACTCTTCGACGAACCCTTCCATCCCTAATCTTCACTTCATGTGTATCCGTTGTCCTTCAATTGTTCATCGATCTGGTGTTCTTCCTTTGTCGACGCCTGATTTCGCTTTCCTTTGTCCTCCTTGCAGCGATCCTAAATTCTTACTTCAAAATTGATCGGATTGGTATTAATTTTCATGCTAATAAGGTTCTTGCGGCCGCTGCACAGGTTTTGGCTAATACTTTGACTAGATCGGCTACTGCGATTCGGTTGGATGCTGAGAGAAGAGCTAAGGATACGGTTGGAGCTAGGAAGAGAGCTGTTGAAGCGTTGGAGCTTTTTTGCTGACGTGGTTGCTAAGGAGCAAGAGGCGGGTTCAACGGAGTAGGAGGACGATTCTGGTACTCAGAATCCTGACTCAGAATCATCAGATTAGTGTGTGTTTTCTGTCGCTGCTACTTCCTCTTCCAATGTTAGTATTGCTGCCCTTGCTGCCGGTATCAATTTCGTTCAGTGTCTCTCCAATTCATCCGACCGTGACAGGTATATAACATTCTATGTGATTTTGTGTGATTTTTTCTAGAAGGGAATTTTGTTTCTTAATATATAAACAGACATGTTTTTGGTAATTGAATTGATATGTTGATCAAGATTTCCAAAGAAGTGTTGTTCTGTTATATCGATTGGAAGCCATTGATTTTGGTTGAAGAAGACTCAAGGTGCACCACAACCAAATGCATTTTTTTTATGATTGCTTGAAGCCTTGAACTTTCATGTTCATGCACACAACCTAGCTTGGTATTAAAATGAGTTTTTGATCAGAGTTGCAATGCATTATAGGAATCCAACTATAGTAATGCAATTTGTTATATCAAACTTGCTTTCTATATATTTGACTGAAGATAATTGATGAATCCACGACTGACTAATGTTGCAAAAGAGCTGTTTCCCATTCGTTTATGCATCAGTTCTATTTTTTTACACTTTTTTCTTCTAATGTCTTAACTGTTGTGTTGCAATTCATATAGGTAGTTTGGTTGGTTGGTAGGTTTTTTAGTTACTAATAGCTACATAAACGAGCAATATGATTATGGACTAAGTGTAGTTAGTAACAGAAGCTGTGAATAAAATTTCTCCTTAATTAATATCAATTATTGAAGGATGTTGAATTTATGAATAAAGCTATGTTTCTTTTTTCAGAAACACTTCAAGGAATTCAATTTTTGGTTCAAATTCACGGAAGAATGATTCTGGCTATGATTCTGGATTTGATATCTAGAACGTCGTTCCTTTGAATTTTTATGCGGATCAACAACTTTCATAACCTATGGTTTTCATATCTTGCTTTTCCTTTGAATTTTTATGCAGATCAACAACTTATATAATCTAAGGTTTTGATATCTTGCTTTTACTTTAAATGTCTAATTAAGCATATTATGAATTTGATTAAATGTCTAATTAGTATGTGATGTCTATTATTTTCAATTTAGTGCTTGCTTTTTCCTTTAAAGTCTCTGTAGCAACACACATTCTAATATACACTTTGCAACACACTCTGTTTGATTAGTTAAAATTCACATGGGTCCCACCAAATTCACATGGGTCTTGAGCTTCAAAATACAAGGCTTAGATTCCGAGCTTCTACAATTATTTTCCTACTTTTTTGCTGATTTAAAGAACAAATGTTGATTTAAAGAACAATTATGAAAGGTTTAAAAAAATAATAAAATTATTTAAAGGATGACAAGTTAGTAAATTGTATTTAATTATTTTGATTATTATGCTTATTACATGATCTCTTTTTTAAGTGTGTTAAAGGGACAAAAATAACACATTGGTATATTTTAAGGACATTTAGTAATGATTCTAGAATTCTAAAGGGTTTTTAATATTTTTACGCTACTCTTCATTCTGTTATTTGTGTTTTTACCCATGAATATTTGCTGATTTAAAGAACAAAAGCTGAATTTCTTGTGATTTGGTCTAAGGTGATTCTGTCCTAGTTTTTTTTTAAGGTGATTCTGTCCTAGTTTTTTTTTTTTTTTTTGAAGTAGTGATTCTGTCCTAGTTGTTTGATCAATGTAAAGCGTGAAACTCTATTCAATACAATTGTTGACTTGGATTTAGTTATACACTTCAATCAAACAGGTCACTTTAGAGATATCAACATGTTAGGTTGTGATTAGAAGTTAACATTTGAAGCGGCGGGAAAAACGCGCGGGCGTAAAGCTCTCGCTAAATAGTAAAGTCGCCACCGAAGTTTTATTTTTGAAAAGGGGAACGTCGATAAACCCCTTTGAGAACGAGAACAAGGTCAGTGCGACCAAAATTCGGGTTCGGGAATCGGTTATGCAAGGGGAAGGTATTAGCACCCCTCACATCCGTTGTATCCAACGGGAACCGTTAATTAGTTTAGCGCTTAATCAGGTGTTAGTTTTATGTTTGTTTCCTTATTATTAAAAAAATGTTTGTAGAGAATAAAAGAAAAAAAAATGATTTAAAGACCAAAAATGAGTTTTTATATTAGTGTGCTTGACAAGAGTTTCATCTTGCTCCTACGTATCTCCAGGTGCGATGGAGAAATCAAAGCTACGTAGTTCTGGGTGCAAGAAAATGTTTTTTGGTTTTTTATTTATTTATTGTGCTTGACAAGAGTTTCATCTTGCTCCTACGTATCTCCAGGTGCGATGGAGAAATCAAAGCTACGTAGTTCTGGGTAGAAAATGTTTGTGTGTTGATTGATTTTATTTATGAAAATAATTTAGTCGCGCTTGGGCGAAAAAGCTTGGTTAAAAAAGGCGGACTCGCACTTGGGCGATGACATCCGTTTGAGGGAAACAAAATGAACGCGCATGGGCGTAAGAAAAGAAGGTTTGCTTAAAAAAGGGGAAGGACTCGCACTTGGGCGATGACATCCGTTTGAGGGGAAAAATTAAACGCGCATGGGCGTGGAAAAAAGATTTTTGGTTTATGTTAGTCAAACAAAATAAATAGTATTTTATACATAGAACCAGAACATTCTGGAGAATGAATATATAAAACAAAAATATAATATTGACAGTTAATTTAGGACCAGAACACTCTGGATTAATTTCATTAACAAGGACCAGATTGTTCTGGAGAATAATTAAACAAAATATAATATTAACAATTAATTTAGGACCAGAGCACTCTGGATTAATTTAATTAACAAGGACCAGATTGTTCTGGAGAATAATTAAACAAAATATAATATTAACAATTAATTTAGGACCAGAGAACTCTGGATTAATTTAATTAACATGGACCAGATTGTTCTGGATAATAATTAAATTAAACAAAAATATAATATTGACAATTAATTTTGGACCAGAGAACTCTGGATTAATTTAATTAACATGGACCAGATTGTTCTGGAGAATAATTAAATTAAACAAAAAAATATAATATTAACAGTTAATTTGGACCAGAGAACTCTGGATTAATTTAATTAACATGGACCAGATTGTTCTGGAGAATAATTAAATTAAACAAAAATATAATATTAACAGTTAATTTGGACCAGAGAACTCTGGATTAATTTGTGTGTATTTAGCATAAAATAAATGAAGAAGAAAAAAAAAAGATAGAGAGAGTGAGAGAAGCACGAGAGAGAGGGAGAGAGAGAGAGAGAGAGAGAGAGAGAGAGAGAGAGAGAGAGAGAGGAGCATGAAAGGAAGAAAAGAAAAGGAGAAGAAGAAAAAGAAAAGAGGAAAAGGTTAGATGAACATACCTTTGTGGAGAGAGTAGAAAAAAGAAAGAAAAGAGTTGTTTTTTTTTTGTTTGATTTTATATGTTTATGATGATCAGAAAGAAAAAACTTTGTTGAGAGGTTTGTTGTTTAAGGAGCTTTTGGGAGTAGTGAGGACATTTACTTTGAGAGAGATTTAATTCTTTGGGTGTAAGCTCTCCTTTCTTTTTCCTTGCTAGCTTGTAGTATTTATAGAGACTTGTGATAGAGAGGCTCACTTGAAATGAACACTTCACATACAGCTGTGAAGCCTGTACGAAAGAAAAGAACAGCCCATGTGCTTTTTGCTTGATGCACAAGTATGGCAAAAATATTGTTTCTTTCAAGTGAAGAATGTTCTGAGAACATTCTCTTCATTCTTTGCCTTTTTGAAACAGCTGTTTCTTAGCAAGCAAAGCTTTACAACTGTTTGCTCCTTTCATTTCATGCGCGTGTGTTTATCTTTGAGGTGCAAGGATGTTAAAACATGAAGGTTTGTGAGATGCAGAACGTTCTTGAGACATTCTCTTGAGCTACAGCTTTGTGACAGCAAGCATACGCGTGAAGTTGTGATAGCTGTGATATGGTGGCATTGTCAAATCATCCTTATCTTTGTTGAACTTTCACCAGAACGTTCTTGAGAACGTTCTGCTTCATTCTTGAGAACATTCTCCTTCCTTCTTGAGAACATTCTTCTTGTATGATTTTTGCTTTTCTTTCTTTAAGACTCACGTGGGTCTTTTATCTTTTGCTACTGAACATTCCTTTTGTTGCATAATTATTAATCGATGGAAAACAATAAAATTAAACAAATTGAAACATATTTTTGTGATTTTTTGAAATTTGCCTGGACAAAATTAGGGTACTACAGCTGCCCCTATTTAATTATATTTTACTAGAAAATATGAAAAACAATGGTTTTTTCAAATTATCGTTGTAAAAGATAAGTAAATATAAGGACCCGAATTTTGTCCTTCAAGATAATAAGAAATGTGAGAAATTGGTAATGAAAAAGATAGTAAAATGGTGATGTGAATGCATGTAAAATGATCGTCTCCAGGCTGACGCTGGTACTTGGATCGATAAAATATGAAAACGATCGTTTCCAGTCATGGCTGGTACTTGGATCCACATGAATGAAAATGATCGTCACTAGTTGGATCCTGGTTAGACAAAACGGGTCTGATTTTTGCCAGTCCCTCACTGGAGAAACAATAAGTACAAAATGCCTCCACTGAGGGGAGGTTGATCATATCCAGCCGCTTGCACTGGAGGTAGATCAGAAGAAGGTGATGATCTTATTCAGCCGTTTACACTGAAGGTCGATTCATTGGGAAGAAAAATGATCTTATTCAGCCGCTTGAACTGAAGGTCAATCGGAAAAAGGTGATCTTATTCAGCCGTTCGCACTGAAGGTCGATCCCTGAGGAAGAAGATGATCTTATTCAGCCGCTTACACTGAAGGTCAATCGGAAAAAGGTGATCTTATTCAGCCGCTTGCACTGAAGGTCGATCCTTGAGGAAAATGATGAGGGTGATCTTATCCAGCCGCTTGCACTGAAGGTCGATCAGAAGAAGGTGAAGGTGATCTTATTCATCCGCCTGCACTGAAGGTCGATCCCTGAGGAAAATGATGATCTTATTCAGCCGCTTGCACTGAAGGTCGATTCACTGGGAAAAGGGGATGTTTGACCGATTACCGCCAAGTGGGCCTTGGTGAAATGATAAAGGGTGATATGATCGTCGCCAATCTGATGTTGGTGAAACGATTATGATATGATGTGATGTGATATGATATGATCGTCACCAATCTGATGTTGGTGAAACGATAATGATATGATATGATATGATATGATATGATGTGATCGTCGCCAATCTGATGTTGGTGAAACGATTATGACAGGATATGATTGGGTATACTCACTGGGGGAGTTTTCGCCAGGGAGCTTTAGTGGATGTGAGTAAGTCCACTAGGGAGTGGGATAGTTTAGGAAGAGATTTGCTGGGGATTTTCAAGAAAAACTTGTTGAGGAAGTTCTTGAATGGGGTTCACTGGGGAACACTGGGATAACTTGCTGAGGAGTGTTGGATTGATGCTCACTGGGGAACACATATAACTCACTTGAGAGTGTAAGAAACCTTTCTGGAGGATAGATTTCATGGGGGAAAAAGTTGATACCATATGAGATGAATGCAATGAATGCGTACAATATGATGCATGTAGTATGCTGACACTTGGGATAAGCCAATGACATGTTGGGCTTCAATTGTGATTGGGTGCCGAACATGGTCAGGCTTTGGGATTTTTTATGGGGTAAAAATGGTTAAGGTGCATTATTTGGGGATTTCTTGATCTTTCAGCAATCGCAAAACCAAGCACTCTCGAAGCTTCGAATGGATAGATGTTGACGAAGCTTTTGACATCTTGTGCTTGCATGGGCAGTTTGTCTATTGTGCAGCTATTGATTCTGACACAGAAGGGAAATTAGTCGTTGTTGCTCTAAGGAATTTGCGAGACACAACATTTCACTGGAATCGTCAATTTCCTTCGGATATTTTTTTTAAAAAAAAAAAAATAAAAAAAAATCAAAGTGATCATGGTTCAAAAATTTGATGTTATTACTTTTATTTCAAAATTGAATCATCAAAAAATGAATAGCATTTATTGGAGATGATAGGAAAAAATAAAATGAAAAAAAATAAAATGACAAAAATAAATAGAAAGATGCATTTTATTGATGGCCAAACATGACTTAGTACAAGGAATGGTAGCACACCAAAAGTGTAACTTCACAAAATGAACAAAAATGGCAATAGGGAAAACACTGGAAGTTCCCATTGAGTCATGACGACCGCTACTTTCTTAATAACCCTAAACCATTAACACCCTGCTTTTGGGGATAGCACATGAATTGGTTCTTCAGTTGATGAGCAGATTGTTCGGATGCAGTTACCGGCCCCTTTTTTTTCCCAACTTTTGCCTAAATCGCCTTTTCAAGTTTTCGACTTAGCGGGTTTTTTTTGTTTTTTTTATATCCCTAACTTTTGCCTGGACCGCCCTTTCGAGTTTTCGGTCCATCAGGATGCCCCTTTTTGCCAAAGTTGCCCTTTCAGGTTTTCAACCTAGCGGGCGTTCTTTTGTTATTAGGCATAATATTTCTTGACTGCATCAGAATTCACAGGACGTGGAAAATCCTCGCCATCCATTGTTGTGAGTATCAAGGCTCCTCCGGAGAAGGCTTTCTTCACTACATAAGGGCCTTCATAGTTCGGGGTCCATTTTCCACGTGAATCCTTGTGTATGGGTAAGATCTTTTTGAGCACTAGGTCACCTTCTTGGAACTCTCGAGGATGGACCTTCTTGTCGAATGCCTTCTTGAGTCTGCTTTGATATAACTGACCATGGCATAATGCTATCAACCGCTTCTCATCGATGAGATTTAGCTGATCAAACCTCGCTTGGACCCATTCTGCCTCTTCAAGTTTGGTCTCCATCAAGACTCTCATTGAGGGGATTTCCACCTCAATGGGGAGAATTGCCTCCACGCCGTAAACCAGAGAGAACGGGGTTGCCCCTGTCGAGGTGCGAACCGAAGTCCTATACCCATGTAAGGCGAAGGGGAGCATTTCATGCCAATCTTTATATGTTTTCACCATCTTTTGAACGATTTTCTTGATGTTTTTGTTTGCTGCTTCCACGGCTCCGTTCATTTTTGGCCGGTATGGTGAAGAGTTATGGTGTTCGATTTTGCAACTTTCACACAATTCTTTCATCACTTTGTTGTTCAAGTTGGTGCCATTGTCAGTGATGATCCTGTTGGGGAGTCCGTAGCGACATATTATCTCCTTTTTGATGAATCGGACTACCACTTGCTTTGTTACATTGGCATATGAAATAGCTTCAACCCATTTGGTAAAGTAGTCGATGGCAACTAGGATGAATCGGTGTCCATTTGAAGCTCGAGGTTTAATGGGTCTAATCATGTCGATGCCCCACATAGAGAACGGCCAAGGCGATGCCATCACATTCAAGGGAGTTGGTGGAACGTGCACCTTATCAGCGTAGATTTGGCACTTGTGGCATTTCCTTGCGTAACTGAAACAATCAGATTCCATGGTCATCCAATAGTACCCAGCCCTTAGGATTTTTCTAGCCATTGTATGTCCATTGGCATGAGTACCGAAGGACCCTTCATGGATTTCCTTGATGAGCAAGTCTGCCTCTTGTTTGTCCACACATCTGAGAAGAACCATGTCATGGTTTCTTTTGTATAACACATCACCATTCAGAAAGAATTTAGTTGCTAGCCGCCTCAAGGTCTTCTTATCCCTATTTGAGACGTTTGCAGGATATTCTTGATTTTCGAGGTAGACCTTGATGTCATGGTACCATGGCTTGCCATCAGACGCCTCTTCAATCGATAAACAGAATGCTGGCTCGTCCCTGCGCTCCACTTTTATAAGTGGCGCTTCGTTGTGAAACTTCACTTTATACATTGATGATAACGTAGCTAGAGCATCTGCCACTTGATTCTCTTCTCTAGGGATATGATGGAACGTGATTTCGTCAAAGTATTTCATTAGCTTCAAGATATGATCACGATACGGGGTTAGCTTGGGATGACGAGTTTCCCATTCTCCTTTTATTTGGTAAATGACTAAGGCTGAATCTCCATACACTTCCAAGATCTTGATTCTATAGTCGATGGCAGCCTCAAGGCCCAGGATACATGCTTCATATTCCGCCATATTATTTGTGCAGTCAAAACATAATCTTGCTGTGAAGGGGATATAACCATCCTTTGGAGAGATCAGAACGGCTCCAACCCCATGCCCCATGGCATTTGATGCACCATCGAATGCAAGCATCCATCTAGCTCCTGGCTCGGGTCCTTCATCATCTCCTATGACTTCATCGTCTTTTACGACCATAATATCCTCGTCTGGGAAGTCAAAGTGTATGGGCTGATAGTCTTCCACTGGTTGATGAGCCAAGTGATCTGCTAGCGCACTGCCTTTGATAGCTTTCTGAGTTACATGCATGATATCATACTCGGATAATAACATTTGCCAACGGGCAATCCTTCCAGTCAGAGCGGGTTTCTCAAAGATGTATTTGATTGGATCCATCTTTGATAACAGCCATGTTGTGTGACAAATCATGTACTGTCTCAAACGGCGGGCAGCCCATGCCAAGGCGCAACAAGTTCTTTCTAGAAGGGTGTACCTTGTTTCAACATCAGTGAACTTTTTGCTCAAGAAATATATGGCATGCTCCTTTCTACTAGTTTCATCATGTTGCCCCAGCACACATCCCATGGATTCATCCAATACTGTTAAGTACATAATGAGAGGTCTTCCAGGAACGGGAGGTATCAAGATGGGTGGTTCTTGCAAGTATTGTTTGATCTTTTCAAATGCCTCTTGGCAATTCTCATTCCATATGATGGCCTGATCCTTGCGTAGCAATTTGAATATTGGTTCACAAGTAGCGGTGAGATTAGAAATGAATCTAGAGATGTAGTTCAATCTCCCTAGAAAACCACGGACTTCTTTTTCTGTACGAGGAGCCGGCATATCTTGGATTGCACGTACCTTGTCAGGGTCAACCTCAATTCCTCGTTGACTAACGATGAAACCAAGTAACTTCCCGGATCTGACACCAAAGGTGCACTTAGCTGGATTGAGTCGCAGTCTGTATTTCCTTAGACGTACAAATAGCTTTTTCAAGTGAAGAATGTGGTCTTCTTCAGTCTCAGACTTAGCGATCATGTCATCCACATAGACCTCTATTTCTTTGTGCATCATGTCATGGAAGAGAGCCACCATTGCCCTTTGATAGGTTGCCCCAGCGTTTCTCAAGCCAAAAGGCATTACCATGTAGCAATAGGTTCCCCATGGAGTGATGAAAGTAGTTTTCTCCATGTCTTCTGGAGCCATCTTGATTTGATTATATCCTGAAAAACCATCCATGAATGAGAAAATCAAGAATCGGGCTGTATTGTCTACCAACACGTCAATGTGAGGTAATGGGAAGTCATCCTTGGGACTTGCTTTGTTCAAATCTCGGTAGTCGACACACATTCGCACTTTACCATCTTTCTTTGGCACTGGCACTATGTTAGCAACCCACTGTGGATACTTCGACACGGCTAGGAATCCTGCATCAAATTGTCTTTTGACCTCCTCCCTGATCTTGAGTGACATGTCTGGTCTTGTCCTTCTCAACTTCTGTTTTACCGGTGGACATTCTGGCCGAAGCGGCAGCTTGTGCTCAACTATCGCGGTATCCAATCCCGGCATATCTTGGTATGACCATGCGAATACATCTGCATATTCCCTCAAGAGTTCGACCAACTTCTCACGCACTTCTGCCTTCAAAGACGATCCAATCTTGACCTCTCTTTTGTCATGTTCAGTTCCCAAGTTGATTACCTCCACAGGCTCTTGACTCGGCTGTATCTCTTTAGACTCTTGCTCTAACAATCTTGCCAACTCATCAGGAAGCTCACAATCGCTTTCACAATCCTCTTCAGCTTGGTTGATGGGGAGTTCAAGGTTATGCAGGATTGTTGTGGTATCATGTTCAATGGGTTTATTCAGGGATCTGCATGTTTTTTATGATGATTTTTAGAAGGATGAACAAAACAAAAATAAACAAAAAGAATGGAAAAGATTGCCATTTTGTAAAAAATAAATGCATAAATGAAGGATTAGAGAGTAATGGAAAACAAAGCTTTTTATTGATGATGATTCAACATCTGAAATAAAAGGGTGCCCTACAAAGTTATCCTTATGCCTTGGGCAGAGCAAAAGGGTTTGAAAAACATGATAAAAATTACTTTGAAACAGAAAATATCTCTGGGATTTCAACGGCATTCCAGTTGTTGAGGCTTGCATTCAGAGAGCAGTGGTAGATCAAACAAGGTATCTCCTTATCCTCTGGAACATCTTCAATGGCAGCTACTTGATCTTCATTAGCAAAACCCACACTACGAAAAGTTTCTTGAATGTTAGCCATGGGTATCTTTACAACATCATTCTTTTCCATGGATGGTTTGTACCCCACTCCATGCTTGTCTCTTTTCATAGGCATATCCCACAACTGTTCACAACCTTTGGAGCCTCCTCCTTTAGCAAATAGCCTACCGTCCTTCCACAAAGGAGTAGGGACTTTAGGTTTCCTAACACAAGTTTTATCACACACTGCCACATCGTTGGCGACCTCTAAAGCTTGGAAAGCAGTTTCCAGAGATCCTTCATTTTCTTCCACATATTGGAAGGAGGATAGATGACTTACAAAGATGTCTTCTTCGCCAGCAACGGTGATCAATTTATCACCCACCACAAACTTTAGTTTTTGGTGTAAGGTAGATGTCACCGCACCGGCCGCATGGATCCATGGGCGTCCCAACAGGCAACTATAGGCTGGGTTGATATCCATCACTTGGAAAGTGATATCAAAGGTGTGCGGGCCTATTTGGATTGGAAGGCATACCTCTCCAATGACAGATCTTCTAGACCCGTCGAAAGCTTTCACAATTAAAGAGCTGGGCTTCATATGGACTCCATCAATAGACATCTTGTTGAGAGTGGACTTTGGCAGCACATTCAACGATGAACCAGTATCAACTAACACTCTTGCAAGGACAGTGTCATGACACATTGTGGATATGTGTAATGCCTTATTGTGGGCTTTCCCTTCTGCGGGTAAATCTTCATCATTAAAGCTTAGACAACTACTAGCAGTGATATTGGCAACTATCCCATCAAAGTGGTCTACCGTAACATCTTGGCTTATGTGCGCCTGATTCAACACTTTCAGCAATGCCTTCCTATGTGCCTCGGAGTTCAGTAGTAGCGAAAGGATGGATATCTTGGAAGGAGTTTGGTTTAGTTGATCAACTATTTTGTATTCACTCCTCTTGATGATTTTTAGGAACTCATCATCCTCCTTTGATGCTGACTGTTCACCGAATTCCTGACCCTTGTCTTGACCAGGAGCTTCTTTCCTTTTATGAGCTTCTACTACTGCTTCATTGCTTTCTCTTCTAAGTTGATTGGGAACAAAGATTCGACCACTTCGAGTCATTCCACTTCCTTCGGAAAGGTGAGTAACACCATCCATCGCCTTCATAGGTTCGTCCTTAGCCCTTTCTTCTGGTTCATGGACAAAGGCGGTTGCATCATAATTCCAAGGTACTGCTTTGGAGCTTTTGTAAGGAAATGGTGATGGAACACAAATGACAACAGGCTGTCTCTGGTTCATCAATGAATTAACGTCTCTTTTTTCATAAAGGATCTCGACAGGTTTCAGGGCTTTTGTGTTGTTTTCAAAATGCGGCTCAATAACTGAGACATCTGCCATCTTTCTTGCTCGACTGATTTGCAATATGCCTTGATTCATCAATTCTTGCACTTGCTCTTTGACCAACTGACAACCTTCGGGGCTTATGGCACATTCTTCACAATTGTCATGAGTTCTTTTGATCAAACCGCATTTGGCTAGCCTAGTATGGACCATCAGCAAAGGAGTTCTTACTTCTTCAACTCTTTTAATCTCGTCAAAGTCTTCACTTTCCTCCACATCATTGACGTTTGGCCCATTATAACCCGGCAAAGGATTGCTCTTCACATTGGGCACGTTCTCTTTGAAGGACAGGCTCTTGTTCTCAACTAGCTTTTGCACCGTCTCTTTAAGTGCTCTACAATCTTCAATGGAATGGCCAATTGCTCCAGAATGAAACTCACATTTAGCATTTGGATTATACCAATGTGGATATGGAGGTACCAAAGGTCTAACATTTCGAGGCATTACTAAAGAATTCTTTATCAAGAGCGGCCAAAGTTGGCTGTACGGGATAGGGATCGGGTCGATCTGACTTGGTTGCTGATTGTTGGGAGGCCGATATTGGTTCTGTCCTGAGCTTTGACCCCAATGATTTGGACGAGCAGGCTGATACTGAGGCTTTTGAGGTGATTGTTGTTGATATTGCACAGATGCTGCTGCGGCAACACAATATTGATCTTGGTATGGTACTTGAAGAATAGAGGAATGATAGGCATTTACAGGTGGATAATAGGAATTTCGAGGATCGGCCATTACGGCATTGGTTTCTCCTTCTTTCTTTTTCGGAAAAGAGGTTGGAGATTTCCTTGCAGCAACTTGACCACTTTGAGCAATCGGAATCTTTCCATTCTTTAAACCCACTTCCACCATTTCCCCAATAATGACAAGCTCGGAGAAACCGGATGAGGCACTTCCTATCACCTTTTCATAGTATGGAGCTTGTAGGGTGCCTATGAAGATTCGTACAAGCTCTCTTTCGGACAAAGGCGGTTCAACTTGCGATGCTAATTCTCTCCATCGCTGTGCATATTCCTTGAATGTTTCGGTTCCCCTTTTGGTTAAATCCTGCAGTTGCATCCTATCTGGCACCATACCCATGTTGTATTTGTACTGTTTGACAAAGGCTTCAGCTAAGTCCTTCCAAGTCCGGATCCGACTCTTCTCGAGATGCATATACCAGTTCAAAGAAGCTCCGCTGAGACTATCTTGGAAGAAATGGATTAGGAGCTTATCATCTTGAGCAGCTATACCCATCTTTCTGCAATACATAATCAAGTGGTTGCGAGGACAAGTCAAACCTTTGTATTTTTCAAAATCCGGTATTTTGAATTTTGGGGGAATCACCACATTTGAGACCAAACACATATCAAGCGCATCAAACCCGATCTCATTATTTCCTTCCATTGCTTTGACCCGTTCTTCTAAAGCGAGAATTTTCCCTTTAGATTCTTCATTTTTAACCACTACAGGTGGTCTTTCATCTAAAGAAGGCTCAGTATGCTCCCTATGAGGGCCTGACGGGTTTGAAGAATGATACACCAACAATGGATTTTCTACTGTACCTTGAGGTATTGGAAATCCTGCGGTGATATCAACATTCTCTTGCATCACATGAGTTCCATTTGGACGAGGCACTGATGCTTGAGCAGGACGAGGCTGAGACGGACCACTTTCAGTAGGGTCTTCCAACTGTGGAGGTGTGTAGCCTGGAGGAAGACCAAATGGAGGCCAACCAACAACTGCTGCAGAAGTTGGTTGTGGCTCGGGGATAACATTCTCTACTACTGGAGGATGCGGGTTCTGTTCTCTGTTTGCAAGTTCTTGGAGAATATCCATCAACCGATCCAACTTCCCATTCAGCTGGTTGATGTCTTGTCTCATGACTTCTTGGTTTTGTTCAATCTCTTCCATGATCCTTCGCGCGTTGTTTCGAGTGTAATGCGAATGCCGACGAATCAGTTTGGTTTTTGTTTAGGAATTCCTGGTAATCATAAAGGGAATGAGTTTTGGGTATGCAAACGAATGTATGCATGTTACGTATGATGTTAATGCAAATGCATGAAAAAGTTTTTTTCTTTTGTGATTAGCTTTTAGGGAACTGCAAGGCCTTTGGTATTATAGCAAGTAGCTACCAACTGTAAAGGCATTAAGACAAAGAGCAATCATGAGTAAACGAAAAGCAAAAGTTTTTCTTGGTAATCGAAGAGTCATACAAACAAGCAAGTTACAAACTTTTTAGATTGCCTCAATCTCCTCCTTAAAGTATCTTATCATATTTTTACAGAATTCGACAAAAGCAATGACGTCGGGAGGAGTATTGAAGGGATGCACTACTGCATCGGCTGTTTCCAACTTCCCAGGGATGGTTTCAATCACATCATTGGCCAACTTTGCTAGTCTTGAGAACATATTCTTCCAATGCACACCCTCGTCACGGAGTATTCGAAACAGAGTTCCGTTTTCAACCAAGTTAACCAAGTTGATATATTGATGCTCCCACCTTTCATTTTTTCTTTTGAGGTCTTCACAAGCTTCTCCTTGTCGGTCAGTGAACTTATGGAAGTCTTCTAGATTCTCTTGTTCCTTTTTCAACTCAAGTCGACTCCTTACAAGTGCTCTTTCCAATGCTTCCTTTTGTAGTCTCTCACTCAACACATATCCCTCATACTCATTTGCCATGCTATTGAGCTGTTGTTTTGCATCTTTGAGATCTTCCTTTAGCTTTCTTCCCTCAACTTGGGATTTCGTCCATAACTTTCTCAACTGGTGGGCTCTATCTAAGAGTTCATCCCGCTCTTTGTTTTTATGCTTGAGCTGAGAATTTGCTCCTCCCAAACAATCTTGCACCCTGCATTTTTCGTCCTCTTCAAGCCTTAACCTTTTGTTGCTACTCTCGATGATTTCGTCTTTTCGGAGTCCTTCCATTTTTAGCTTGCATATTTCTTGAGTAGCTTTGAGTAGAGTAGCTTGCATCTCCTCTTTTGCTTTGTTGAGTTGTGCAATGGTTGCTTTGAGATCATCTGCTTCCTCTATTGATATAGGAATAGGCTCGGGGGACCTAGGCGGAATAGGGGTTTTGACAATGAAAGGTAGTTTCACCTCTTGGACTCTTTCTTTGACCCATGGTCGATAAGTCTCTTTGCTGGTGCCAGCCTTGCGTTTACAATCAATTCCTTTTTTGTTAATATTTCCCCAAGCTCGAATAATCTTTTGTAACATCACAGGGTCTTTGGTTCCCATGTCATGTAACACTAGACATTCCAAAGATCTCTCTTCGGGCTTCTCCCACATAGGACGTCCCAACTGTCTTAGAGCCAATATTGGATTATAGTTTATGCATGCATTGGATCCTATGAGTGGCACATTTGGGAATTCCCCACAGCTAATGATGATTTCTTTGATGTCGAGCTTCATTGGATACCAACATATCATATTTTCGGTAAGGGATACCAAAAATTGAGACCATTCATCCTTATCCATCTTGTTCATTTGTGATTGGTCCTTGCTCATGTGAGATATGAACCAACGATAGAGTAAAGGCAAACAACAAACAATACTGCCCCGTTGCTTCTCGTGGCGCATGTGAAGAGTGTAGTACACATTGGCCAAGAGTGCTGGAACTGGATCTTTGTCTTTCGTAAGGACAGCCCAAAAGACACTGATTGCAGCAAAATCAACAAAGTTTTCGGTTGATGGAAACATTACCAAACCATAAACAAGGAGGGCTAGCACGTTGTTGAAGGACTTCATATCTCGGGACGCGGCGAACTTACGAGCCTTTCTCTCTAGACAACTTCGGAGGAAACCAAGAGAATTCCCTCTAGTCCTGACATTGCTGGCCAATCCGGACACTTCGATGTTTAGAGCTTTAGCCAAATCTTCAATTTTTGGTGGATGGCCGATTTCCACATATGGACCATTGCCTTTCGAAGGAATGCCCACAATCCTTTCGAACTCTTCAAGCGTGGGTGCTAGTTGGAAGTCTTGGAATAGGAAACTTCTCATCGGGGGGTCATAAAACTGTGCTAACGCTGTGATAGCATCTACCTGGACATTGGTGAACAAGAGGTCAAGGATTTCACCATACTTGAAGACAAAAGCATTCTTTGGGATTGTTGTTAATTCGGCGCTCAAGTCTCTAAGACTTTCCAAATTTGGGAGCTCGACTTTAAATGACAAAGTTCTTCTTTTCTTGAAGCCCATGTTCAATTTGTTAGCCACTTGCAACATGATTTTAGCCTATGCAATTCCCTGAAGCAAACTTGTATGTTAAAAAAATGATTTTATGCATGAGGATGCAATGCATGTATGTATTGTGTGGGTATGGATAATTGGGGAACAAAACTTAAAGGGAAGGCTCCCTATGGGGGCTTAGTATTATGTGCTTTCTATATCAAGGTTCTCACCAAGGATAGTTCTAAAGTTTTTTTTTGTTAGGAGTACCTAGAGATATGGAGGCATCTCAGAATTTTGTCATAATAACGGGTTAACCATTATACGACAACCTTTCACGAGTGCATCTCTTCTAGGTGGGGTTTGTACTAACCAAACGAGATGTCTACCTCGAAAGCCAATACAAACACCAAAGTTTGAAGAGGTTCTAAAAAGAAGGTCCTTAGAGTTATGGGTCTAATTCGGAATTTCACCATAATAACGGGTTAACCATTATATGGATGACCTTTCACGAAAAGACCAACTCTAAGCGGGGTCTTCATATTGTCTAAACGAGATGTCTATCTCGAAAGCCAATACTACGCAACCACCATCCTAAACCAAGGTTTTTTCAAGCTCGGGTGTAGAGCTCCACTCAAAAGTGTTTTGAATAGCACATCCCCGATACAATAGCATAATAATATAAATGCAAAAATAAATAAACAAAATAAATAAATAAAGCAGAAATAAAATAAAGCAAATGAGATCAAGGATAAACAAACATGGAAAACAAACGAGTTAACACTGAAAGCTAAACTAACTAACTAGGTTTGATTCACTACGTTGTCCCCAGTGAAGTCGCCAGCTGAAGCGGCGGGAAAAACGCGCGGGCGTAAAGCTCTCGCTAAATAGTAAAGTCGCCACCGAAGTTTTATTTTTGAAAAGGGGAACGTCGATAAACCCCTTTGAGAACGAGAACAAGGTCAGTGCGACCAAAATTCGGGTTCGGGAATCGGTTATGCAAGGGGAAGGTATTAGCACCCCTCACATCCGTTGTATCCAACGGGAACCGTTAATTAGTTTAGCGCTTAATCAGGTGTTAGTTTTATGTTTGTTTCCTTATTATTAAAAAAATGTTTGTAGAGAATAAAAGAAAAAAAAATGATTTAAAGACCAAAAATGAGTTTTTATATTAGTGTGCTTGACAAGAGTTTCATCTTGCTCCTACGTATCTCCAGGTGCGATGGAGAAATCAAAGCTACGTAGTTCTGGGTGCAAGAAAATGTTTTTTGGTTTTTATTTATTTATTGTGCTTGACAAGAGTTTCATCTTGCTCCTACGTATCTCCAGGTGCGATGGAGAAATCAAAGCTACATAGTTCTGGGTAGAAAATGTTTGTGTGTTGATTGATTTTATTTATGAAAATAATTTAGTCGCGCTTGGGCGAAAAAGCTTGGTTAAAAAAGGCGGACTCGCACTTGGGCGATGACATCCGTTTGAGGGAAACAAAATGAACGCGCATGGGCGTAAGAAAAGAAGGTTTGCTTAAAAAAGGGGAAGGACTCGCACTTGGGCGATGACATCCGTTTGAGGGGAAAAATTAAACGCGCATGGGCGTGGAAAAAAGATTTTTGGTTTATGTTAGTCAAACAAAATAAATAGTATTTTATACATAGGACCAGAACATTCTGGAGAATGAATATATAAAACAAAAATATAATATTGACAGTTAATTTAGGACCAGAACACTCTGGATTAATTTCATTAACAAGGACCAGATTGTTCTGGAGAATAATTAAACAAAATATAATATTAACAATTAATTTAGGACCAGAGCACTCTGGATTAATTTAATTAACAAGGACCAGATTGTTCTGGAGAATAATTAAACAAAATATAATATTAACAATTAATTTAGGACCAGAGAACTCTGGATTAATTTAATTAACATGGACCAGATTGTTCTGGAGAATAATTAAATTAAACAAAAATATAATATTGACAATTAATTTTGGACCAGAGAACTCTGGATTAATTTAATTAACATGGACCAGATTGTTCTGGAGAATAATTAAATTAAACAAAAAAATATAATATTAACAGTTAATTTGGACCAGAGAACTCTGGATTAATTTAATTAACATGGACCAGATTGTTCTGGAGAATAATTAAATTAAACAAAAATATAATATTAACAGTTAATTTGGACCAGAGAACTCTGGATTAATTTGTGTGTATTTAGCATAAAATAAATGAAGAAGAAAAAAAAAAGATAGAGAGAGTGAGAGAAGCACGAGAGAGAGGGAGAGAGAGAGAGAGAGAGAGAGAGAGAGAGAGAGAGAGAGGAGCATGAAAGGAAGAAAAGAAAAGGAGAAGAAGAAAAAGAAAAGAGGAAAAGGTTAGATGAACATACCTTTGTGGAGAGAGTAGAAAAAGAAAGAAAAGAGTTGTTTTTTTTTTGTTTGATTTTATATGTTTATGATGATCAGAAAGAAAAAACTTTGTTGAGAGGTTTGTTGTTTAAGGAGCTTTTGGGAGTAGTGAGGACATTTACTTTGAGAGAGATTTAATTCTTTGGGTGTAAGCTCTCCTTTCTTTTTCCTTGCTAGCTTGTAGTATTTATAGAGACTTGTGATAGAGAGGCTCACTTGAAATGAACACTTCACATACAGCTGTGAAGCCTGTACGAAAGAAAAGAACAGCCCATGTGCTTTTTGCTTGATGCACAAGTATGGCAAAAATATTGTTTCTTTCAAGTGAAGAATGTTCTGAGAACATTCTCTTCATTCTTTGCCTTTTTGAAACAGCTGTTTCTTAGCAAGCAAAGCTTTACAGCTGTTTGCTCCTTTCATTTCATGCGCGTGTGTTTATCTTTGAGGTGCAAGGATGTTAAAACATGAAGGTTTGTGAGATGCAGAACGTTCTTGAGACATTCTCTTGAGCTACAGCTTTGTGACAGCAAGCATACGCGTGAAGTTGTGATAGCTGTGATATGGTGGCATTGTCAAATCATCCTTATCTTTGTTGAACTTTCACCAGAACGTTCTTGAGAACGTTCTGCTTCATTCTTGAGAACATTCTCCTTCCTTCTTGAGAACATTTTTCTTGTATGATTTTTGCTTTTCTTTCTTTAAGACTCACGTGGGTCTTTTATCTTTTGCTACTGAACATTCCTTTTGTTGCATAATTATTAATCGATGGAAAACAATAAAATTAAACAAATTGAAACATATTTTTGTGATTTTTTGAAATTTGCCTGGACAAAATTAGGGTACTACAACATTCTATAAAACCTTCAATGTTACATACTCACCTAAGAGATTACTGAGTTGTAATCTAACGAGAGGGCTCTGAGTCAAGAGATTAATCAAAGCTATTTTGTTAATGATAATGAAGTTAGAATAATAATTGTAGGGTTTAAGTGCAATTTACCAAACATTGACGGATATAAAACTCGAAAGACATGATCATTTTTCTCCAAAAATCATTACAAATCTATTTACATTTTGCTATTTAATTTATGATTGTTAAACAAACTATTTACATTGTGAGACCCCCCAATTTTAATACATCTATGTTGATAATGTCTTTGCCGAGCAGAAAATAAAGTAGTTCATGTGGAGAAGAATTTTATACTTTATTACTTCGATAATTCTTAACTCACTTGCTAAAAGTCTATCAATATACAAGAGGGGGGCCAATGATTATATAACTGATTCGTATAATAGATGCGAATAAGGAAGTGGAATAAATTATGCAATGATTTTTTTTAAAATATAAATTCTTTATGATCTAATGGTTTAATTAAAAAATAGATTGCTCATAACATACGTTCTACTTATTCATAAATATTCAATGGTGTTTTATATTCATAAATAATTTTATGATGGTATAAACATATACTTTTCCCTTTACTCTTGTGAAAGGTTAAATTTTTAATTTTTTTTTTAAAGGATGCCAATTTAGTAAAATTGTATTTAAATATTTTGATTATTATGTTTATTACATAATCTCTTTCCTAAGTAGGCTAAAGGGAGAAAACACAATGATATATTTAAAGGACATTTAAAAAAGATTTTAGAATTTTGAAGGGTTTATAAAATTTATCATGCTTAAACTATTTACTTATTTCTATAAGACCATGAAAATTCTTATACACTATAAATAGATCAAGTCATTTACTATTATTTGGATGCAAATTGAAAAAATATGGTTAAAACTCCGAAATTGGCTTATGTTCTAATTCTAATTCTTTCCATATTTCTTAGCATAATAAAATCTAATTCTAGTGTCATAGTAACTATTGGTGGTTCTTGTATAAGAGATAAAGATTGTCGAAAATTTCATGGAGCTAATATTAGGTGTCGTAAAGGCAAATGTGTATCGATCTAAAACATCCTAACGCGATAAATGAGTTCTTTCTCTAGTAGGAGAATTGTACGGTATACCTTATGCTAGAATATTTCACTTATTGTCATTTAGTTTTTATGCACGCTCTCAATAATTTTCTTCTTCTTCTTCTTCTTCTTCTTCTTCTTCTTCTTCTTCTTCTTCTTCTTCTTCTTCTTCTGTTTTTTCCTAATTTCATGGAACTTGAAGTTATTATTTCTTACTATAAGATGATGGAAATGAAATAAGATAGTGATGAAAGTAAGTCAACACGAGTTTTTTAGTCATATTTGTGTCATTTTGTAATGTTTTGAGACTCAAATGCTTGTATACATGGTTAAATCAACTCAAGATTCATAAAAGAGAAGTCTTGCACAATTTTGAGAAGAATGCAAGAACTTTGGCTGCTGGAGAAATCGTGCCATGATGGACCTGAATCGTGGCACGTTCGAAACGTGGAATTTACCTGATGTTGCTAGAAAAATCATGGCACGATGGATATGTAACGTGCCACGATGGTTGAGTGAATTTGCTGCCACGTAGGATTAATGAGCAAATCATACCACGATGGTCGTGAAACGTGGCACAATGGTGGGCTTTCTGAAACCCTAAAATTCTTTCTATAAAAGCCAGAAGCGACCAGAGATTAAAGGGGCGATTTTTGGAAAGCTAAACAGAGCATAGACGACACCAAAAAGCTGAAGAACACACAATGGATCTCACCCAACTCATAGTTGGTTTAGATTTATGTATGTTCTATTGTTTCTATATGTCTTTGATTATGTTAGTTATGAGTATCTAATCTTCTCGATTGATTGAGCCTTGATGAATCTATTGTGATATGTGAACCATGTAGCGAACTCTCTTTATTATCAATAACATTCTGTCTTTATTCAAAATTATTTGTGCTTAATGCTTTTCTTATGATTGTTTGTATGATTACTAACCCTAGCTTATTTCAATCGTATTAATTGATCTTAGGAGTTAATTGACTACTAACCCTAGCTATTAAACCTGAAATAGTGATTATGTTTGGCTTTACATATGAAACTAGAGATAGGAAGTTGCGAGTTATGACTTATGGATTAACGTTCTCACCATGCTTCCGCAGTTATTCAATCAGATTAAGATATTAAAAGGTTATAACTTAGGAAAGGGTTTTGAGTCAAAAGTTTGATCAAAAACACTTAGCTAATCCGTCATAAAGAATGGATAAGTGTTGAGAGCAAAGTAGAGATAAGCTATTTCACATAAAGCAATAGAGGATTCACCGGCTTGATCATCTGTTTTAATCCAATTAGCATACCATTTTATTTACTTTGTTTAAGTTTTATGCAACCAAATCCAACTGTCTAGGACAACCCATAAATTTAACACATCCTTAATTTTAACGTCTTTGCCGAGTAGAAATTGAAATAATCCCTCTGGATACGAACTTATAAATTTTATTACTTCAATTCATTTTTAGTACACTTGCTAAAAGTCTATCATATAACAAAGAGAGTTTTGCTAGCTATTTTTTTTATGCATTTCAAGTTGATTTCAGTGTAATAATGGAGTATTTAAAGCTGAAATAGATAGAAATCAAGGATTCATAGAAAGCTGAAAATTGAGCCACAATTTCACTAGATTGGGCCATATTTGGACCCCAAAAGAAGCAATTCCATTGGACAATTTTTGGACCACGATTTTGAGGAGCATCTGAACATAATTTAAGATTTATTCACATTGGGGTACAATTTTGAAGGACCGGGGCACGACTTTGCCGCACTAAAAACATATCTATAAAAGGTATACGTGTTTATGAGCCAAGAGTTCAAAATTGTAAGTATAAAAAGAAGATTTTGGAATTGAAGAGCTGGAGAATTGGTGGGAGACCATCACAATTCATAGTCGGTCCTCCAATTTATGTAATGAATCCTTCTTTTGAATTAGTTGTTTATGCTTTAGCTATGAGTAACTAATTTCATTGTGCTTAAGCTTGAGATGAATCTCTTGTAAGCTATATGGCCATATAATTTGTATGAACTCTCTTGAATATCAATGAAGATATAGTCTTATTTAGATTTCCTTGAGTTTAATATCTTTTATATGTTTATGATTGACTACTATCCCTAGCATTTTGAATATATGAATTGACTATAGACTTTGAAGAACTACTAGCCACAACTTCTGAATCTGACCTAGGTAATCTGATTAGCTTAACTAGTTAAGCTAGAGATAGATAATTGTTAAGTTATGATTTAGAGATCAACAAACTTTTAAAACCTCCAACGATTTCGAATTCACGTAAGAGATTAAGAGATTGTGACTTTATGAGATAGTTCTAATTTAAGAGATTGATTTGAACTACTTTGTTAATCTATCGTTAGACTAGTGAAAAAATGATAGGAAAGAGGTTCAAATTATCATGTAGTGAACATTTGAGGAATCAGTCGGCTTAATCATTCTTCACATTAAGTTTCTAAAACCAACTTTTGCTATCTTTTCCAACCGTTTATGTTACTAAAACAACAATTGCCTTGCGTAGCCCCGCATTTATACACATCCTTAATGTTAATGTTATTGTTAAGTAGAAGTTAAAATAGTCCCTGTGGATATGAAAATAATTATTACTTCAATATAGATATAGTTTAGAAGTTCAATTATTTTGATTATTATGTTTATTACATGGTTTGTATCCTAAGTGTGCTAAAGGGACAAAAATAACACATTGATATATTTTGAATTCTCAAGGGTTTTTAAAATTTTATAATGCTCTTCAATCTGGTTGTTTGTACTTGTGCCATGGTAGCTTAATTTCTTGTGATTAGGTCTAAGATGACTCTGTTCTAGCTGTTTGAACAATGTAAACTATGAAACTCTATGCAACACATTTGCAATTCTAGTCTTTATACAATAAAACTTGTGTTTAATTCTTTTTGTATCTTGATCATATATAAAATAAACTCAAAGATGAGTTGACTATTATCACTAACTGTTGACTTAGATCTAGTTATAGACTTTAATCAAACAGGTCACTTTAGAGATATCAACTTGTTAGGTTGTGATTAAATATTAGCGTTCAATAAACATTCGATGTTACAGACTCACCTAAGAGATTAGTGAGTTGTAATCTAAGAAGACAGCTCTGAATCAAGAGATTGATAAGAACTATTGTGTTAATTATAATGAAACTAGAATAATAACTGTAGGGTTTAAGTGCAGTTTACTAAACATAGATGGATATAAGATTAGAAAGACATTATCATTTTTCTCCAAAAATCATTACAAATCTATTTATATTTTGCTATTTATTTTATGAGTGTTAAAACACTTTTTGTGGAATAAATTATGCAATGAATTTTTGTTTAAATATAAATTCTTTATTATCTAATTAATTAATTAAAAATAGATTGCTATAACATACGTTCTACTTATTCATAAATATCAATGGTGTTTTATATTCATACATAACTTTATGATGGTATAAGCATATTTTTTCCCTTTACTCTTGTGAAAGGTTAAAAAAATAATAAATTTATTTAAAGGATGACAAGTTAGTAAAATTGTATTTAATTATTTTGATAGTTATGTTTATTACATGATCTCTTTTCTAAGTGTGCTAACGGGACAAAAATAACACATTGATATATTTAAAGAACATTTATAAATGATTCTAGAATTTTGAATGGTTTATAAAATTTATAATGCTTGAACTATTTAATTATTTCTATAAGACCATGAAATTTATCATACACTATAAATAGATCAAGTCATTTAATATTATTTGGATGCAAATTGGAAAAAATATGGTTAAAACTCCGAAATTAGTTTATGTTCTAGTTCTATTTCTTTCCATATTTCTTAGCATAATAGTATCTATTTCTAGTTACCTGGAAACTTTTGCCAGTAAATGTATAAGAGATAAAGATTGTCCAAAATTTAATGGAGCTAATGTTAGGTGTCGTAAAGGCGAATGTGTATCGATCTAAAACATCCTAATGAGATAAATAAGTTCTTTCTCTAGCAGGAGAATTGTACGGTATACCTTATGCTAGAACATTTCACTTGTTGTCATTTAGTTTTTGTGCATGCTTTCAATAATTACTTTTTCTTCTTATGTTTTTTTTCCTAATTTCATGGACCTTGAAGTTATGATTTTGTACTCTAAGATTATGGCAATGAAATAAGATAGCAAAGAGAGTTTTATTTATAGTGTCTCCTTATGATGGCACCATGTCAAATTTGTTTTGTTAGTTATTTTTTATGCATTTTCAGTTGAGTTCAGTGCAATAATGTAGTATTTGAAGCTTAAATAGATAGAAAACAAGGATTCACATAAAGCTGAAAATTGAGCCATGGTTTCACTAGATTGGGCCAGATTTGGACCCCAAAAGAAGCAATTCCATTGAACAATTTCTAGGCCACGATTTTTAGAAGCGTTTGAACATAATTTTAATTTTATTTCACATTGGGGCACGATTTTGTCACACTAAAAACATATCTATAAAAGGCAGACGTGTTTCTGAGCCAAGGGTTAAAATTTTTAATGATATAAAGAAGATTTTGGAATTGAAGAACTGGAGAATTGGTGGGAGACCATCACAACTCATAGTCAGTCCTCCAATTTATGTAATGAATCCTTCTTTTGAATTAGTTGTTTATGTTTTAGCTATGAGTAACACATTTCATTGTGGTTAAGCCTGAGATGAATCTTTTGTAAGTTATATGGCCATGTAATTTGTATGAACTCTCTTGAATATCAATGAAGATCTAGTCTTATTCCGATTTCCTTGAGTTTAATGTCTTTTATATGTTTATGATTGAATACTAGCCCTAGCATTTTGAATGTATGAATTGACTATAGACTTTGAATGACTACTTTCTACAAATTCTGAATCTGACCTAGGTAATCTGATTAGCTTAACTAGTTAAGCTATAGATAGATAATTGTTAAGTTATGATTTAGAGATAAACAAACATTTAAAACCTCCAACGGTTTCAAATTCACTTAAGAGATTATGACTTTATGAGAGAGTTCGAATTCAAGAGAATGATTAGAAATACTTTGTTAATCTATCGTGAGATTCGTGAAACAATGATAAGAAAGAGGTTCAAATTATTATGTAGTGAACATTTGAGGAATCAGTCGACTTAATCATTCTTCACATTAAGTTTCTAAAACCAACTTTGCTATCTTTTCCAACAATTTATGTTACGAAAACAATGATTGCCTTGCGCATCCCCCCATTTATACACATCCTAAATGTTAATGTTATTGTTAAGTAGAAGTTAAAATAGTCCTCGTGGATATGAAAATAATTATTACTTCAATATAGATATAGTTAGAAGTAAAAAAAAATTGGAGGAGAGGGAGTGAAGATGTTTGCAAATACAATTGGATTTAATGGGGAAAATTTTGTAGTAAAAAGGAGTTTAGAGGACTGGGAGTTTGTAAAGTTAGGGAATTTAATTTGGCTTTGTTGGGAAAGTGGTGTTGGAGGTTATATATTGATCAGTATGGGTTGTGGTACAAAGTGCTAGAAGCTGAATATGGGGAAGAGGGATGTTGTATTAGGTGGGGGGTCAAAGGTGTTTGGATGGTGGAAAAAAATATGTGGAGTTAAAGATGTCGTCGGGGTTCAGAATGTAGGGTGGTTTGAAACCGGGATGAGGCGTCAGTTAGGTAGTGGAGAAAATTCCTCATTTTGAAATTATCCTTGGATAGAAGGAGGAAACATCCGTCATAGATTTAATTTAGCTCTTTGATCTTCCTGTCGATCTTAACATTTATGTGGCAGATATGAGGAGGTTAGGTTGGGGGGGTTGATGATAGGAGGTGGAGATGGGGGGAGTATTTCGGTGGTAGGAGGAAATGTCGAGTGTTGTTATTTGTTGGTTAACATTGTTTTGCAGGATTCTATTTCGGATACTTGGGTCTGAAAATTAATGTAAGTTCCAAAAGAATCTTACTATTTGAAATTCTTAACATGTGCAAAATTAGAGATGATAGAAAAATCTAAATTAATTTTATGTGTTTGGAATCATGTTTTCTTGTTGATGTGATCAATAGATTTGGTGGGTTATGCCTTTAATGCGGCCTTATTCCATGTTTCTTTGTCCTCCAAATTTCTCATTTTGCCCAGTTCAGATTATATAATCCAATAATATTTTTAGATATTTTGGATTATATAATTCGAAGACCTAAAAACGACAAAAATCAGAGAAACTGGGCCCAAGAGGGGCAACCATGCGCCTAGAGCATATGTGATTCGCCTAGAGCATTTGCAAAATTGCACTAGATGCGCCTAGGGCATGCTATATGCGCCCCGAGCATATCAAATGCAAGGGGTGCATGCGTAATTTTATTCGTTTTTGTGGGTTTAGCCCGCTTTTTTAGCCCAAACACAATTAGAAATCTCCATTATAGATACCAACCTAAATCATTCAGAATTTCTTGTTTAGAACTATGGCAGTTCAAAAGGAAGGCAACTTTGGAGCTTCAGGAGAGTTTCTATCTTCTCCTTGATTTTCTAGGGTATGTTTTTGTCTTTAGTAATTTGTTTTTAGTTACCATGTTTAACTAAATCTTTTTAGGTTAGAGTTATAAGATGAACCACTGATTTAGTGATTTATTTCAAAGGAGCGTAACCTTAGATTAGGTACCTAGGTTGTGGCAGGACCTAACATTGTTATTACTATCTTTTTGATTATATCTTGATATTTATAGCATTATACTAGTATCTATCTGTCCAGGAAGTAAGTGATTATTAACTAGCGAATACCGAAAGATAGTTGACCCTAGTAGTAAGTACTTAGGAGGTGACATTACTAAGACTAAGTAGTAACTTTGTTGAACCTAGGATTTAACTGGTTAGTAATTAGGAAAACAAGCGTCGGGGAATAAACCTTTATCGAATCTTTCTCTTAAAACCCTTAGTAAGGTAGACATAGATTAGGGCTGCCCGTTTATAGAACTACTAAGAGTGGAGAAGAGGGTGTGTTATGAGAGTCCCAATATTCATAGATGGGCCGACCTAATGGAACCTTGGCCTTCATTGCATTCGGAAAAACTGGAACGACAATTTAAGTTTATGTTTCAATTACCTTTGAATTAACAAGACCCCACACATAAGGATCACCGTGTGATCAATAGGTGCAGTTAGCCATCAAAGGGATAGACTAATTAGGTTAGAAACGTCTCAACGACCTTATCACTTATATAGTCTACCTAAGATAAATAAACGCGACATTACTGTTACTTTTCTACAACCAAAAGAATTAAACTTACTATGTTGCAAACAAATTAAAATTGCAAGCTTTCTAACCCTTAACTTTTATATCGTCAAACTTACAAAAATAAGTAACGCGAATTGTTTTGACGAAACAACAATCCTTGTGGATACGATACTCTACTTATCACTTTATTACTTGGTAAACAATTTGGTACACTTGCCATATCCGACCATCATTTAACCATAACATTTTCAACAACATAATACAACAACGTAAAACAATAACAATAATGATAATTGAAGCAACATAATTAAACACAAACAAGCTCATAAGCTACCAATAAAAAAATCATCAGGTTCATCCATGCAAGCCTTGATTTCTTTGCATGTATTGGGTCTGATCAAACTTCTATGAATATCATGAAAATATCTCACCAAGGAAGCGTCTAACTAGACCAGTCCCTTCAAACTACACTTACCAAATACAGAGAACATGTTTCTCACATCATTGTTGTTATGGAGCTTCATCTGGGCGAACGTAACACTCCCATCTGAGTTGATCGATGAATGACGATACTTTACATTGTTCACTGCTCTTGTGTCTCAATGGTTATGATGACCATTAATTTGGTCCACCTGATCCTTCAAGCTAGGCAGTGTAACGTCAATATGGACTCTAAACATATTGAGTTTCCCCTTGTTGTAGTACACTCTAATTCTCCAGCACTTTAACAGAAATATGAGATACAATTTAATTTTCACAAATCATCAAAAAATGGTTAAGTTGCCTCTCTAACTCAACCAACTTGTTTTTTTGTTGTTGAAGGGAACTCAGCCAACACTTTTAGTGGGGGATAAATGCAACATGAAAATAGGACTATGTTACCTTAGAGACATCGATAAACAAACACATTGGACCTTGGATTAGGATTGTATGCAGTCCTGCACTCACAAGATTTGTGGTGTTTCGATTTAGATCAGACAATCTATGTTTCAAGCTAAAATTTGATTGTATTTATTAATTCTAAAATTGATATCAAAATCTAGATTGTCCAATCATAATCGAGTGTCCCCATATCATCCGACAACAAGACGACATGCAATTCAATTCCTTGGACTCACGATCAATTAAATAAGCCTCCAAATGCATGTTTTTATCTCCGTAATAAAAATATCGATTTCAAAGGGACTTGTGATCATCAAGATTACCTTTTTCTCCTAAGTATACAAATAAAAATTGTTTGAGTTTTGAAAGATTGATTAATGGTTTTGGTTGAAGGTTTTAACAATATAATAAAAATATATTAGAATTGTAGATTTTCATCACAAGATAGAATTTACAATCTAAAGGCCCTATAGTGCTATGCAAATCAATAATAGGAACATTTGTTTCACCTTATAGATCGAATATTTACCTTTTCTTTTCAACAAAGAATGATGTCCAAGGTTATGAATTATAATAATGTTATAATTATTAGATTCTTTTGAAAAGAGTTGATTATAACTAAATGTTAACCAAGTTCAAACATCCATACTCATAATTCATATAAACATATGATTATTTGGTCTTGTTATGTTTATATCAATTGCCACCTTGACGAGCTAAACTCAAATAATCATATGCCACAACTTTAAAAGCACTAAGATGACATCTAAAAAACATAGCAACAAAGGCTTGATATTTTTAGGAAAATATATCATTGTGACTTCTTTCCTCAATCTCAAGATTTCATTGTAGAAAAAGAAAATAAGAGAAAGCAATAAGTAAAAACTAAAATACTAATCGCCTTATCACCTAGGTTTCGTTTCCAGCAAATGTGGATCTTCCTCAAGTACAATTCTTACATTATCTACGACTACTTTTTCTTCATTTTGCTCCGAGTTGCGTGAATTATGATTCCAGTTCCAACCTTTGGTTTCATCAAACTACACATCTATACTTATTAGTTATTATGAACTTCTTCTCATTTGGTGAGTATATTTTGCAGGCACCTGTGGGCTGTGGAGTGATAGCCTATGAGAATCATGGATTGACTTCTATCATTCATATTTCTTCATAACTGCTCAGATACATGCTAAACACTCTAAAATGAGCATTGACCAACACTTGGCCTCAAACCTGTTCAAGCTTCATAATGTGCCTTGTGTATTATCTTTCTTTTGCTTTGATCATGCTTTCAACAAAACCATTATGTTGCAGTGTTTTAGTGAGCTATAACATCATGCTAAATGTCTTCTTTTTCATAGAATTGTGAAATTCAGTGGAGATGTATTCACCTCTTCCATCAATTCTTTTATTTGAATTTTAATCTACTTAAGGTGTTGCAGATCCATATACACCTCATTTGCTTTAAAAAAATAAAAAAATATCAATATAGCCTACGAAAAGCAAGATTGCAAACATGTTCTTTTACAAAAAAGTGAACTTCCTGTTAATTGGTGGAATACAAAAGGGGCAGTGATTCTAAATAGGATAATACTAAACACAGCGAAGGAATTTTCGTGAAGCTGCTCGCGAGTAATTTGGCAGCATAATACCCATTAGATTTCACATTTATTTGATGGACTGCTTCCGAAAAAAAAATAAAATTAAAAGCATGACTGTCGTGTTTTTCGGACAGAACCAACTGTGATTGGTTGAATTGTGTTTCGAGACAATTTCGGAAAGCTTTTTCTCTAGATATATAGCACTACTGTTCTAAATAAGCTATAGAAATTGTTCTTGTATTTCGTGGAATGACATTTCGTAAAAAATAACCTTTTCCTTTTTATTTTCATTTTCATTAAAAATAGAAAATTATAGAGAAAATATATTTCTATCAAATCTTGAAAACATTTCAAAAGGAAAAAAAAGTATTATGTTTGATAAACAAAGTTTCAAACAAGATTTTTTTCTAGGCTACACCAAGTCCCTACCGTTACTTGCTCTAAGTTCATACTTCCTAGCTCATCTTCATCACATACTTTGTTCCTCATGGGTTCTATTCAGCTCTCCGGCATCCGTCCTAATCGTCGAGTGCTAAATTGAGTTGATCAGGCTCAACTAACAACAACAATTAGAACATTTACCTGGAACCCAATGGTCCCACCACATTAGTTGAAACTTAATGACCCGTGGCACGATCTGAATCAACCTGCTCTGATACCAAATGTAATGCCCACACTAAACGTATCTAGAAAGTTTAGCGTGTGCATTAACTTTAGTACTGGATACATTAAAATTTTACAACTTAAATACTTCAAATGAATATTTGTATACAACAATACATGTTCGTACAATCAATGATACAATAGCATCTATCCAAACATAGTAAAACACTCTTAAATCCATGAGAACTTCCTACAGCGGGTACAAACGGTCCTTGCTGATTATCCATTCGGCCTCAAGCTTGTTAAATCCTGTTAAACCAACCTGCTTATGTGAAATAAAAAGGATTGGGATGAGACATAATGTCTCAGTGAGTTCTACCTAATCCTAGGCTATGCGTGAGTTTGGGGAAACCTATAGTCACCACGTGTCTACAATACAACCTGCCGGTTGATTATACGTGTGTGGAGCATTCCCACCTAGACAGTTGTGCATGCTAAGACCGTCACCAGGTTTGACATAACATAGGTTACAAGTCTTTACATACCTTCTACGTGTCATGGCGGTTAGGAAACCTACGACCAGGACGGATTTGTATGCAACTTACTGTGGCTATAGCCACGCCAATTTTTTTCTCAACTTTTTATACATATGAAGGATGTATATAATAATGAAATGTTAGTGAAATCTGACTACTTATTTTGTTCCAATTAGCAAATATTAAGGTTATAAATAAATTTGGAATAGAAATATCAGCTCAAATAAAACTACTAAGACTATTATTTTGGATGATATAATATATAATATTTAATTTTATTGAATAAATTGTTTGTCACTATTATTTTAGCCACACTAAAAATCTAGTCCCGGATCCGCCCCTGCCTACGACCGCTACATCAAGATATACTAAACGTATCAAGACCTAACATAACTTATTAATGTACATCAGACTCCCTCAGTGTCGTGCGGACCTACCTTGTGGAGCGTATCCCGTCCCCCTTGGCGTGAACCTCTCGTATCCCCTTTGGCATGGATAACAGAGAGACACGACACCTACACATTTACTTATTATCATAGTCATACATTAGTCATATACATACATGAAAACTTATACTATTACTTGCTTACTTATTTACCACAGGTCCGTGATCTACCCAATTAACCGTAAAATGCTTACATAGTCATTCTTTAAATGGAATCATTATCTTAATCTTATCTTGATACGCCATATGTGACGTGCTAACTTATGTTCTCGGCTAACTAAGTCGAGGCTCTAAGTATTCACCATACCTAGACATGAGTTGCTACCCGATATAATCATATTCTATCATACTCTCATGTGCCACATATTGCCGAATAACGTTGATGTTTACCCACACATTTCCTTTTAGAAATCTTAAGATGTAATGTATAAACACACCGAGAATGATTAACATGGCAAACATTAACATCATTTTAGCAATTATAGCACAAAGGGGTACTAATCATATTTTCACAAAACCTAGAGAAAGATGTTTCCTCACATAACAAATCACATAACCCCAAGGGTGGGTTCTATCTAAGGAACTCACCTCTGTCATTGAGCACGGTGTTGAAGTCACCCCGTACGAAACTGCTTCAACTTCCCTTCTGCATCTCCTCGCCACGGGAAGGCTTCATGCTCGCCCGGCGAGCTAACGCTGTTAAACCCGAATTCTGCAGAAAATTTGCATCAGATTCTGTAGTTCAAAATTGCCTCCAGACCTCAATACTGAGCCAAAATTCACGAAACCAGTGCCAAAATGTCATAAATTCGGTTGGCTATCCATAGCAACAACAACCACACAAATCGGAATTACAAAGAGAGGTTTCTTACCATTTTAGTGAAGCCCGGTCCCAAAACCCGTAACAAATTCCAGCATTCATACTCAAACTTTAAAAGCACTTTCCGAATTCATCACTAATCCAAATCAGATGAAATTTATATGCAAACTGAAGTAAATTAAACGTAGAATCCAAATCTTTAATAACCATTTAATTCTGATTTACACAGTAAAAGATATGAGCAAAATGACCATACGAATTTCTACCCATATTTCAAAAGTTCAAGAATAATTACTTTTATCAATGATAATTCCTTTTGGTCAGAACCCAACCTTACCATAATCACTTTCAAACAACTTTCAGCAGCTTATAATTAACTATGTTTTGAACCTCTAAGCACCCAAGCTTCTTCCATGATCTAACTTCTAATTCTTGCCACTAATCACCCATCAGGAAACACAATCAGCCACCACTTCACACATGCACAACCATTATCACATGAAATCCTCTCAAAAGTTCAATTGAGCAAGGAGAGGGAGAGGTGATGACACTCTGTCATTACTAGTTTAGTAGGCATTTTTCATACATTTTTAAGGGTTATTCATTGTGATTCATGGAGCTGAAAGCCACAAAAGACGAAATTTTGAAGTTTGAGGAAGTCAGAATTCGGCCACCGATATTCACAGTTCGGCCACTGAATTTGCTGCTGATTTTTACATTTTTGCTTCGGCATTTTTCGGCCACCGAACCAGCTCAATTCGGCCACCGAACTAGGTCAATTCGGCCACCGATGGTAATGGCTCGGCCACTGAATTCGCCTGGGCTATAAAAAGAAAAGTGTGTTTTCTGAAAGAGGGTTGACGAATTTGGAGACCAGAGGCATATTTTGGAGCAAAAGCTTTGCAGATTTGGTGGCCAGCCATCATAACTCATAGTCTATCATCCAATTCATCTATGAATCTTTTTGTTTATGTTAGTTATCTCTTACTTTAGCTATGAGTAACAAATCTCTTTGTGATTGAGACTGAGATGAATCCGATGTAACCCTATGGGAATGATAATTTGTTGAACTCCTTTGAATATCAATGAAAGTCTAGTTTATAATTCATATTATCTTGTGCTTAATGCTTTTTGTATGTTTATCCATTGACTATTAACCCTAGCTTTGTGAATGTGCAAATTGTTCTTAGAGATTGAATGTCCATTAGCCTGACTTTTGAACTCTGATCTAGGTAGTAAGTGTAACCTAAGTAATCAAGCTAGAGATAGATCATTATTAGGTTATGACATAGGGATTAACGTTCTATTAAAACCTCAAACGGTTCCTAATTCACTTAAGAGATTAAGGGGTTGTTACTTGCTGGGAGAATTCTAGGTCAAGAGATTGGGTAGAATTATTGAGTTGATCCGTCATTGTGCTAGATAATCATTGATTGAATTAGGAGTGCAAATTACCATAGGGGTGCATTAGAGGATTCGAAGGTCTTGATCATTTTTCTTCCTCAATTTCACAAACCAACTCTCAATTGTTTTCTTCGTTTATGTATTCAAACAATCCAATTGCCAAGGGCAACCATAAATTTTACACATCCTGTTTAATAATGAAATTGCTAAGTAAAAGTTAAATACTGTCCTCGCGGATACGAATTTTTATTACTTCGATCGAATTTGGTATACTTGCCAAATATCAATCATACGAATTTCTACCCATATTTCAAAAGTTCAAGAATAATTACTTTTATCAATGATAATTCCTTTTGGTCAGAACCCAACCTTACCATAATCACTTTCAAACAACTTTCAGCAGCTTATAATTAACTATGTTTTGAACCTCTAAGCACCCAAGCTTCTTCCATGATCTAACTTCTAATTCTTGCCACTAATCACCCATCAGGAAACACAATCAGCCACCACTTCACACATGCACAACCATTATCACATGAAATCCTCTCAAAAGTTCAATTGAGCAAGGAGAGGGAGAGGTTCGATTGGCAGGATAAAGGAAGGAGGAGAAAGACTTCAATCTTGACATAGAGATTTAATTGCATAAGAGTTACAATGGTGGTCTTGCATGTTGGATTGATTATGGCTTAGGTGAAGAGATTGAAGGTTATGAGTGGACAGGGATGAGAGCCGAGAGGGAGATGAGACTTCAGTAAGAGAGAGAAATGGAATGGGTACATGAGAAACTATGAAGCCCGAATACGTAGTGCGATACCGATAGGATACGATACGGGTACGCGGATACGCAAAATTTTTAAAATTTAGAATACGATACGGCTAAGATACGTTAACAAAATATTTATATTAAAATTTATATGCGTGTAAAATACTTAAAAAAAACATTGATTACTCATACTATATAATCATAAAAGTCACGGTTTACAAAAAAATAAAATACATGCGATCAAAATAAAAAATGTAAAGTTTTTGTATAAATCATATTCTATTTTCATTCATATGTTAGAATATCAACAAATGTATCAATAAAAGAACTCAAAACAAAGTTTGTTTAATGTTGATTGATTAAATCTCCCCTCTCTCGTTATTTTCATCCACCAAAATCATATATTTAATTTGTTAATCGAAAAATAATTATAGTGATTCGTATCTTAAATTTTCACAACACAATCTCATTTTTATACACTTCATTTTTTTTGGGATACGTCTCTGTGAAGTATCTTATAAGTATCTGTGTGCATCTGTCGAATATCTTATAAGTATCCGATAAAATATATATTTTAAATTAAAATAATTAATTCCGATACTTCTGGGATACGGTATCCGAAGTATCCGCGGAGTATCGGTATCCGATACGTATCCGACACGGGTACGACACTATTTTGGAGTATCCGGGCTCCATAGATGAGAAATGAAATATATATATATATATATATATATATATATATATATATATATATATATAAGTATTTACTTGGGTTGAATTTACTAAAATGCCCCTTCTCGGTCTAAACTTCATCAGATACGTTAAAAGTGACACTACAATTGACTGAATTTATGCGGGATATTACAACACCAGATTTTTACTAGACACTACATTGCAAAACCACATCAGAGGCAACATGATAAAGTTTCATCTTGCACAATTTAGTGTGCATTAGCCACGTCACATCAGATTTTGACAACACACGCGATGGAAAAATCACAACCGATGACAACAAGATAAAATTCAGCTAGCACAACACACCAATAAAACCGTCAGTAAATATATCACCAATCACACACCAAAGCTTGGTAGGGAAAGTAACACATTATGAGCACCATATATAAACACCAACTGCAAAATAAAATAAGCCCCTCAACCATCTCACCTTCCATTGGAGCTAACTTAAACATCACAGGCAACAAGCATTTATGCAGCAACACAAATCAACCAGATAAATAGGTAGTTTGCATCAGTGCCATGGAATCCAACTTCCTATCATGCTCGCCCCCCGTTTTGCCAGCATATCTTCAGTGCTATTTACTTCCCTACGCGCATGAGAAAACATCACATTTCCCATCGCAGCTAGTATGTTTTTTTGTTTATTACTCGCAAAACGTAAGTTCCATTGACATGCTTCGATATTTTGTACCAATGATAGAGCAGTATTTGAGTCTGATTCTACAATAAGATTACATGTTACCCTAAAAAATAATTACCTTTTGTTAACCACCACTTGTCAAACGGAATAAATAAAAATTCATATCCCTTTCCACAATTGAACCAGTGCACAAAACAATCAACACAACATAAAAAATGCATATCAGAGAAGCAAAAAATCAGTTGTGCAATTTCTTTATGAACCAGTTTGCCACATAAGTTCGTATTTCTCTTAACAGGAATTTTTTTTTTTGAATGACGAATGTTATTATATTAGTGTTGATAATAATATTGTGGGTGTAGATAAAATCATCAACCTTTTTATTACTCCATTCCATTACTCGTCCATCCCAACCACCAAACCAACCTTAGTCTTTATGTTACTTAGTATCACAGCCGATGAGGTATAATTTTCGTTGGATCAATCAAGCCCATCATAAACCAGATCTTGATGGACTGTGTTATAGGCTTTACCCAATCTCTATGGTCTTCATGTAGTCATGTTGGTCATGGTTGTTTTCAATGATTCAAATAATACAACTGATACAGTTTTCACTCCAAAAGTGGATAATAACCGATCTCGTTATGATTGGATGTCTGTTTTTATTTTTGAAACGGCAAATATTATTCTCGTCGAGTAATTGCAAGGTGCAAAACCACTCGCGAAAAACACAAGAAACAGTACAACAGACGCCACATATATACGGAACGCCAACGAAAATAACCTCCTAAACAAAACAAATAATGAGGCCAGAGTATACAAATATTCAATACACCATCTGCATACCCGCGCCTCACTATCAAAACTAGGAAGTAAAAGAACTCACACAAGCTTGCTGCCACAAAAACAAGGCCTCCCACCTCACAGAACCTTCCACAAGCCTAAATAAACTACCTTCCTAATATACATAAAGGTACTAATAGCCTACCACTCCCAAAAATGAGAAAATAGGCATCAAAATAACGGCACAAGGCAATTTGACAGAAGACCAAAAACCTGGCCAGCAACACCAAAAACGTGGATAGCTCCCAAAAAAACCGGCTACACAAAGCTCCAGACACAGCAGCAGTAAACAGATAACCCAAACTAGCAAAAGCCACTACCTGTCGAGGCAAAGCCTTGGGTTCCAACACCATTCGTAGAAAAGACAAGAAGGAGTAAGGGTCCTTTCCAACAACCATCTCCAAGACAACACTTTAATCTCTTCGACTAATTCATCCACCTCAAAATGTAACCCCTTAAAAATCTTATCATTCCTCTTTTTCCATAAAACCCAAATAGTGGTGTGCCAAATTAACCAAAGGCCCTTCGTAGCCTTGTTTACTCTCCCACCTTCACTCCAACACTCCCAAAGCACAAATAGGTTCAGAGGAATTATAAAACAACAATCAAACCATGACATAAGTTTTGACCACACCAAACGCGCAACATCGTAATGCAGTAAAAGGTGAGTAGCCGTTTCTTCATTCCTATTACACATCAAACACAACATCGACCCCTCCGGCAGTAACACATTCCTCAAAGCAAGATTATCTCTAGTTGGAGCTCTATTTAGAAAGACCCTCCAACCAAAAGCAATCACTTTGGACGGAGCTGAACTCTTCCACATATTCTAGAACACACATTTTTCCGCCTCTCCCCACACATCCTAACCCAAAACAATTCCTTCCAACTTTAAATAAGCCGATTTAACGGAGTACACCCCACTATCTTCTAACCCCCATCTCCACTCATCCTCCTTACTTGATAGTCTCGTACCCTCCAAGTCCACCAAAAGACTAGTCAATAATTCTTCCTCCCACACAAAAAGTCTTCTTCTCCAACAAAATTCCAACTCACTCCCTCCTCCGAGGCCACCCCTACCTCCCCCACCGTGGCCTCCTTTTGACCGGAGACCGAATAAAGTCTTGGATATTTATAAGCAAAGCTCCTACCTCCACCCCAATTAATCTTCCAAAAAATCGTCTTCAATCCATTACCTACTTTGCACAAAATGTCCCCTAAAACCCAACCTTAACTACCAAAATCATCTAACTTCACCACCTCTTTCCACCAAACCGAGGTGAACCGCGGCCAAGTTGAACCACTAACCGCCAATAAACACTCCTTACACAGTCCATATTTGTCCTCTAGGACCTCCTTCCACAAAGCATTTTCCCCGTCTAGCAACCTCCACCTCCATTTAGTATCGTGGTGTGATTGACATAAATTTCAAATATAAGTATGTGATAAAAAGAATGTCTTGCTTGCTACGATTAATTTTTGTTACTGATGGATTGTACATATGCAAATTCATCTATAAATCTACATTGCTGTTCTTTGATGAATAAAACAAAGCATGACATAAATCTACATAGCTGATCCTTGATTGCAATTGTAAGATGCCAAAATTATAATAACGACTAAAACACAATTTAATCTCTAAACTATAGCTGTCAAACTAGTCTCTACTATTAAGAAGTTATAGACTACATTGATGGACTTCATTCAAAAGCCCATTGGTTTTCCTTACGGATTTCTTCCTCTTCGTCAGGAGAGAAGTCATTCGCAATCTTGAAAGTCCGGCGAATCTGCTCCGATGTCTTACCATGCATAATCTCGGCTACAGTATTGCAAGTAAACTCCAGCAAGTTCTTGATGTCCAAATAGTTTGCAGCACGAACGAGTTCAAACAGTGTAACATTATCAACCTTAACAAATTCAGCATCCCACTTTTCCAGCTCATCCTCCTTACTCACTTCTTTCACTTCAGAACTCACAGCAGCCTTAGGAACATCTTCACCGGATATCTTTTCTTCGGAACTCGAGACCTTCTTACGGTACACAAGTCCATCCGTCTTCCAAGGCTTTTCTTCTTCGGAAACCGTAGCAGCTTCAACGTGTTTCTTACAATACTCAATAACCATAGCCAGGATCTCGCTGGTTACGTTTGATATAGGGATTCCAGTGTCATTGGCACAGTCATCCTCGATCATGTACTTGATTGTTTGTGATTCCAACGCTACAGCCTCGTCGATTTCAAAGGCGTCGCCGTCGGAACTCAACAGGGTGATCTTCCGTGATTGTTGTTTCTTCCCCATTTTGATCATGTTTCTCTTTTGAATGATCTTCCTTGACGATGATGATGACATGATGATTGAAATTTGATTCTTGGATGATAGATTGTGTGTTCTCCTTTGCAGTACGTGAAAACCCTAACACAAGTTTTTTTTTTGACACAAGAAAACCCTAACCAAGTTAGAAAATAGTGAGTGAGCAGAATTAATGATATGAAACAATGAGCGTGAGTTATATTTATACAGGGTCTCCTACGTGGCTAGCAAGTTTTATCTTTGGATTTGATTTTCAAATAAAAAGATTTGTTATTTTTTTAATTTTTTTTAGGAATGATATGTTATTTTCTTGAAGAGGAGAAAGATTATCAATCAATCTATTTATTTATGAAAATACCTCGACATTTTCTAATCATTTGACACCTCACCATATTGTTTTGGCCCTTTTGTGTCTTTAATAACAAGAAAATACCCTATGGATGAGAGAAATTAAGTGTAAAAAACTTTAAGGTAGTTTTATAACAAAAAAAATCCTTTTATGTTGTATTCAAACAAACTAAATTATTTTGAAAAAAATAAGAATCTTTCTTTTCCTTATAGTGGCCGGGTTTGAACCCCCAGACCTTCCATGTATTATGCATTGTCTTTATCAACTGAGCTAACCTCACGAGGACGAAAAAAAATCAATATAAAAAAAAGAAGACAATTTTGGAGAAAATGCTCTTAACAACTAATCATTTCAAGCTCTTTTTAGATTCTGATTTTTTTAAAAGTTGTAACAAACGCATGCAATACTCTTAAAAGTGATTGTTTTTTTTAAATGTTTTTTTCCTTAAAAAAAACTATAACAAACAGGTTCATAATCCGTAACAAAGGAGTCCTATGAGACCATTTGTTATAACTTTTTTAAGAAAAATCACTTATCTTTACAAATAATTATTTAAATGTGTATTGTATCCGTTTGTTATAATATAAAAAAATATAGAATCTATAAAAAAATAAAAAATAATTTAAAAAGAACTTCAAATGAAAAGCTATTAGGAGTAGTTTTAGAGGGGAGAGAAAGAGTTCGTTTGTTAGAGATTGTATGAAAAATCAGAATCTATTTTAAGTGTATCTCTCTCTCTTCCTAAAAAAATATATTTCTCTCTCTTCTAAAAAAATATATTTTTATAGAAGCTACTCTTAACAGCTTCTTTGTTTTTAGATTTTGATTTTCTCAACCAGCTATAACAAACGGATGCGATATATTAAAAATGATTATTTTTTCCTTAAAATAGGTATAACAAACGGGATCAAAATAAATATCATAAGATGGAGGTGATTTTGTAAAAAAAAAAAAAAAACTTTTATATTGTTGTATCCGAACAACCTAAATTGTTTTTTTTAAACATCTCAAAATTGTTTTTGCAATTTTGATAATTTTTTTTTAAAAAAAAAACAACTATTGAAAGCTCACATGTCTTTTTATTCTCTTTCCATTGTTTTTGTCCAATAAAAAGAGGAGAAAAGTAGTTGTCACAAGAGTTATATAAAATTGGTTGTACAAATATCACTCCTCTTCTTTCTCGATTTCTAAATCGAAGAGAAATTGATCGGTCGTTTCCTTGCATACAAAACAAAGCAAATATACCAACCCATAAATAATAGAGGGTAAAAGAATTTAAATAATATCAAACAAATATGTACAACAAATATGAAACTAAAACAAAATAAAAATAAACTAAACTAAAATAAAATAAAATGAATATTCACAAAGTTAAAAAGTAATTATGTAATACTCCAGACGACTTAAATCATTGTCGATTGACTCCACATACCAACATGAGTACACTTAATGTGGTTTGTCCTCACTTGCACGCTATTCGAAAAACTTCCCAGAAGGTCACCCATCCTAAGACTACTTCAAGTTAAGATTGCTAAATTAATTCCATCCAAAATCGTGAAGGAGTAAGTTAGCAAGCCTACTCTAACTTCTTAGCATACTTACACCTTCAATAAATATTTCTAATAGTTGAATCATGGTATATCATGTTGAGATTCATGTATACATAAGTTCAAATAATAGAAATATACATATGTTATAACTATAGATTAAGATAAGATTATGTGATAGAATATCATATAGATTTAAAACTTTTTGAGTTTTCAGAACCACCCATGACAAACAAGAATGATTCCATAATACATATTAATCATTTTGAAAACAATTTTGCTTTAAATTCAATACCAGTTTACTCTATAAATATTATGTTTGACATAAATGATTCCATAAGAAAATATTATGATTCAAATAATTGTAAATTATGCAATGAATTTTTTTAAATATACATTCTACATATTCATAATTATGTTCTCACTCCAATGGTGTATTATATTCGTACATAACTTTATCATGATTTACAAATATATTTTTTTCTTTTACTATCATGAAAGGTTAATTAAAAAAGTAATGAAATTTTTTAAAGGGAAAAGTAATGAAAATTTAATTAAATTATATTCGATTATGATGATTATTAAGTTTATTATATGATTCTAAAACAATTGATTGATATATTTAAGAGACATTTACTAATGATTCTAACGTTGCGAAAGGTTTTTAAAATTTCATAATTCTTAAACTATTTAATTATTTTAATAAGACCATGAACTTTATACACTATAAAAAGATCAAGTCATTTAATATTAGTTAGATGCAAAAAGGAAAAAATATGGCAGAAACTTCAAAGTTGGTTTATGTTCTTGTTCTATTTCTTTTCATATTTCTTAGCATAATAGTATGTAATTCTTCTTTTCTTAAGTTTTATGACGATCGTTGTGAAACAGATAAAGATTGTCCAAAATTTTCAGGAGCTAATGTCAGGTGTCGTAAAGGCCATTGTGTACAAATCTAAAACATACTAATGAGATAAACGAGTTCGGGTTCTTGAGAATTGCACAATATACCTTATGCTAGAAAATTTCACTTGTCATTAGTTTTTGTTCATACACTAAATATTTGTTGTCATTTAGTTTTTGTGCATGCACTAAATATTCCATGATACTTAATTTAATTTAGTTTTATAATAAAAATAAATTTCTAATTGATCAAAAACTACCTAGCAACTATGTATTTCACAATAAAAATTATAACATACAATGAACAATAAAAAATACTCTAACATAAAAATATCACATTGTCCTATTTTAAGATAATTTGAGCACTTACTTGTTGTTTGAGTTATTAGTTGTTTAACTTTAATGAATTTTGATTTGTTGGAGTAGGAAGATAAATGAAAGTGTATGGTTTGTGTTTAAAAGGGAATTGGTTTGTGTTTCTACGTTTCTGTATATTTGTAGAGATGAATGGCTCAAAGTTAATGTTCAATGAACCGCGCGTCGCACAGATCTAACTAAATATTACAAACAAACTTAATATGTATACAATATTATGATTAAAATTAACTTAATATGCATTCAACAACATTTTAGATGAAATTTGTTAGGTTAAATTGCTGCTAACCTATTGCAGCATTTTAGAGGAAAATTATTAGGTTTAGTTGCTGCAGACGTAACAAAATTAATAAATAATGATAAGTGTTGAGAAACAACAAATTTATACAAACGATGACACAATAGGATAGGAATAAATTTTTTTTTTAAGGAATAATGGATGATCATTTAATGATGCAAATTTAGAGCCAAAATTTTAGGGTTAAGGATTAGCATTGAGCCCAAATTTTAGGGTTGGGTTGTTGCAAACCTAATAAGGGATTAGTGGAGGGGAAAAAAAAATAAGTTAAGACTTAACAAAATTAATAAATAAGGATGACACTGAAGCGTCGTTCAACAATGAGCGGTAGTTTTTTTTTGCATAAAAAAAAAACCGAGCGGTAGTTTTTTTTGTTGTTGACAAAAAAACGATATTTATTCATTCAAATTGATATAGTATATCATTCAATATTTCTAAAAACATAAAAGATGAAACTACAAACAAACTCATCAAACTCACAATATCCAAGTTAATAACATACAGCTACAATATGCCTACAAATAATATGATAGAATTAAAGTTGTTGAAATACCCAAATAATTAGTAAAAATATGCTTCCAGATCTGCAATGTTGACACTCAAATCATTGTTTGAATAGTGAATCTTTCAGTAAGAACCAAATGAACACCACAACAAGATGAGAAATAAAAAACACCACACAAGACGGCGAACAACATAGCGCCATTCTCAAACGATGAAATCACGAAGTAAAAAAGCTAGATATACGTGAACGGCGATATCACTGAGATATGCTCTAGTGTTTATATCCTCCAGTTTTCGGTTCTCTTTTTAGATTTATGACACGTGGAAAAAAAGAAATCTTTGGATAGGATTCAAAAATCTAAAAATTAAGTCTTGTACACTCTCCTTGTCATGATTGAACTCTCACCGCGCCTCCTTGTCATCAGTCGTCGCCGTAGCGCCGATGTCTCGCCGGAGTCACAATGAATCGAAGTCGCCGCCACCTTGGGGTTTAGATTCAGTTACCGCCGCTATGAGAAACAACATCTTACAACCGCATCTTTCCTTTTTTCAATCTATTACTCAATCGTCAAATTAAAACCAGATGAATTGCAGATTATTTTATGTAATGTTGTTCTCAGCGTTGCAGAATTTATGTAGAAAAAATGCAGTTTTTTTTGGTATGTAATCAATTCAAGAACAAAAACATAGTGGCTGCGACCGCGGCGGAGGGAGTGGGCCACTACGGTGGTGGCGCAAAACCAAATGGTTCGTCAATGGAAGTAACGCGTTGGCCGTTAGGTCAACGGAGGAGGGGAATAGGATTTAGTCAAATGAGGAAAAGTGGAACGGTGAAGAAGAAGAGACTGTGTCATTGAGGAGAAGAGTTACAGTGAAACTCTGATTTTGTTTTTGTTTTTAATCTGAACCGTTGAATTATTTTTTGCCACATGTCACACATCAATTAAGTAAATTGGGAAACTGGGGGATATAAGGAATGGAGCAGATCTGAACTCATATAACAAATATAATATAAATAACATATTATTTGTAATTTTTATTATTATTAGGCAACTCATTATAAGTTCACAATTTATGTACAATTTCTTTTTCAAACAATCAATATGTTTAGTTAATAAACCAATGAAATAAAATAAAAGCTACACAAAATGTTTGTTAGTAGATAAATTGAAAGCATAAAGTGACTCTAAATTAAACACAAATTAATAAAAATAAACTAAATATATTATTAAAAATACTCTAAAAATATTGATTGATAAGGAGTCATCAGTCCTCATGGTCCATCCCGGAGAAGGGATTACATACATGATTTGTAAAACTCTCGTCTTCAAATCCATTTGTCTCTGATTAAGCCCTGACCTATAAACATGAGCCAAATGTCTTGGACTAATTATATTAATTTTTGGAGATGGTGGTGGAGGAGAATCTTCGTGATCTCCTGATAAGTGCTCAAAAGTAATATATTTCATGTGTTAATTTAGGCATTTTAGTGACTTGTTTTGCAAGTTATCTAAGGAAAATCAATTATTTGTTGTAATTTTGCCAATTATGCTTTACATGTCTTACTCTACTCAATTTGTGCATGAAATGACAAGCAAGGACCAAGAAACCAACTTCTAAGCCAAGCCAAATTTGCTTGAAGCGACATCAGCTCGCTTAAGCGAGATAGTTCCAGGAAGCACAAGGTCAGCTCTCTCTTAGCACGCTTCCATCTCGCTTGTGAAGAATAGTTATCTCGCTTAAGCGATTCTAATGTCGAGAGCACAAGAAAATTCGTTCTCAGTTCGCTCCCTACTTCGCTTAGGCAAGATTTGAAGAATGAAGCTAACTCGCTTAAGCAAGATTTAGTTCGCTTAAGCGAGTTTTATGTCGAGAGCAAAGGAAATTTCGCTTCTGACTCACTTCCTGCTGGCTTAAAGCGAGATTCAACCATCTCAGTGGATAAGGTCCATGTGGCAGCTTCCCAATGACCAAAACAGGATTTCTAGGCAACTCGCTTAAAGCGACTGCAGCTCGCTAAAGCGAGTTTGCCCGAATTTAGCCCATATAAATAGTTTTCTCTTCTCTTTCCTTGGCTTTCTTTTTTTCTTTCTGTTTTATTTTATTTTCTGGTTTTTAGAGAGAGAAATAGGGCATTTCTAGAGAGAGAAACACAAAGCAAGGGTGTTAGGCGTCGATTCTTCCCAAGATTTGTTGAGACATCATGAACCATAGCATGGAATCTTCATCTTTCTTCCATATTTTGCATAGCTTTCATAGACATATGTAGCTACATTTATCCATGTGGGTTTTGAGGTATTCAAACAAGCTATTATGTAAACTCTTGATCATTTAATATATGGTTCTAGCTCTTTTATTCAATATTGTTATTATTCTTGTGTTTGATGTTTATTTTAGATTTGAAGAAGAAGAAGAAGAAGAAGAAGAAGAAGAAGAAGAAGAAGAGGAGGAGGAGGAGGAGGAGGAGGAGGAAGAATGTATTATTTAAACCTACTATTATGTATTATAAATAAACGAAGACAGAGAGTTTATACCACAACATTGAAGCTTTTAAATTGTTTTGATGAATGATTAGAAGAAACTAGAAGAAAAAATAATGAGAACAATGTAGTATGAAGGAGAGGATATGTGAAAGAATAATGCATTTTTTTGTTAAGTTTATGATGAATGAGAAAAAGTAGTGTTCGTCTGAATATATCCTAAAGATTTTTTCCCTTTACTAGGCGCAATCCCCGGTTTAGGCCCTGGCAAAATGTTGATAGCCCATGTGCTATGTCACATCACTCATATTCAAATTAATTTGGACTGAATGGAGTTTTTCCGCCTCAAATTTCCTAGGGGTTAAAGTATGTTACCCAAGGGTTAACCCATGTCATACCCAAATCTTTCAATTCGTATTTTCTCAGGGGTACCCGTGTCTCTACCGCTGGCAAATGTTCCAGGGTTTGATGCCCCTCACATATGTCGCTGACAAATAGCAGTTTTTCTTGTAGTGGGGGCTTGTCAGAGTCAAGGCCGGCCTCAAGGCTCAAGGACCACTAACAATGGAACTTACAGATTATCTATCAAAGAATTTCTCACACTGGCAGCAGGAGTGGAACCCAAGGTTTTAGGAACAAGGTAAAAGTACAAGGAAGCCAATATGGACGCAACTTTATATTATTTAGTAGGATTTGGGATTTTTTTTTCATAAGATTTATTGCAAAAACTGTTAAAAAGTGCCATGAAATTTGTACGTAAAATAAGTCTATCTGACACTTATTGGATTCCATTTCATAAGATTTATTGCAAAAAATGTTAAAAAGTGCCATGAAATTTGTAGGTAAAATAAAAGTCTATTTGACACCTATCGGATTCTGAATTTGAACTTTCAACACTCCCATAATTGTGGTCTCATTTTTTAGAATAAGTAGAAGACATTTTTTGTAACTAGTGTTTCTAGGGTTTATCGGAAGAAAAGAAAAGGATCCAGAAGGTTCAACTAAGAGAGGAACTTAGTGAGAAATCAGAAAAAATAGATATCAAAGTGAACAGCGTGAATGCTGACTAGAGCTATTTATAATTAACCTAATGATTAGGAGCAAATATCGCTGAACTAGTCAGAAAAATCAAGGTTACCATTGGAGAAAGTGAATCAGTAGAAGTTAATAGCTTCAATCCAATCGCAAGCAGAATAAAGGTTTCTAACTGTTAGTTTTCTATCTTTACAGGGCAATGCTAAGTTGCTAACATTGTTCATGAGCACCCGATTAAGTTTATATCGCCTGAACTCATCAGTCATAACTAATCAATAATTCAATACATGGGACATTTGTGTACACTAAATATAATTATCGTGTTAGCCGAAATTGGTATATATGCGATTTAAGGATATGGGAGAGCTTCCCTTGAGTCAGTGGAAGGTTAAGAGAGCAAGATTGCAGCCGAATAAAAGTCAACTGATTTTTTCTCGAGTCTACTGACCAATATGCGGGTCTTGAAGGCATCGTACATAGTCAAAGCTCAGTAATGGTCAATAAGGCACTCAACACATGCTCCATGTTTATACCTCCACACGCAATCAATCAAACTCAAATTGTTTTCACAAATATATCCTATCTTCCTTTCTTTCTTTAGCTATATTTTACATGTATTTAACGCTTTACATAAGTAGTTAATAAATCCATAAACGAAGAACAAAGTTTCGTCCTCGGCGTAATCACTTTAAGAAAGAGAATCACTTTTGAGGACAATCAACCGATACGTCCGCTAAATATCTAGTTCGGCACAATAATTCTATTAGTATTTAGAAGTTGGATATTTTGTGCATTTTGTTAATAATTTAATTTGAGTAACATATAAGTAAAACTGTGGGGTTTTATTTCGTAAAACTGAAGGTTATTTTGAAAAAATAATCCTAATTTGACTTATGTATCAGTTAGTTAAATTGAATTAGTGTGATATTACGATGTATATAGTTGATATGTACTCATTTCTATTTCTGTTTTTCATTTGACAAACTTATAAGATATTAGTGTGTATACCAGTACACGGGAAACTTTAGTTTTAATTAAATTAAAAATAAAATATTTTATATTTAAATTTGTTCAAAATTTAAGATAATTTTAAGCTCCATGATGTATCTAAAATAAATTTTAAAACTCATAGCAAAAGATGTGTAAATAATAGGAACAATAATAATTTTGAAGATACAATTTCAGGCGAGTTTGCATAATGTTGAAACACAAAAAATAAACTTCACACTACTCTACTTTTTGTGTTCTATGGTGTTCAAAGTTGAAAATACATAATGCATAGAAATTGAAAGGGAGAAAGAATAATCCAAAAGCACAATAGAGAAATCAAATACATGTACTTGTTGTTTACATTAGAAGTTATGATACAAAACTGGAGAACTGGAAAAAAAAAATGCAACAAATTTACTTTCCTACAACTGTTCAATGAGACATATTTAGCAAAAATGTAGAAAGAATAAAAGAGAGTTATAGTATCAATCAAGCGAGTTTGTAAAATATTAAATATATAAAAGATTTTATTAAGACGAATCTATAGGTGTAGTTTCCTACAATATATTCTTCGAAGCAGATGAAAACATTTTTTTAAGGTCGTATAAATGTGAACTTTATAGTAACCCTTGCAGAAGATAACAGAGAAATTACTCCTGCAAAAAAGCAGTACAACCATGATTTTTCGTTACAATTTCTATGTTCATAACTCTGAAAAAATGTGAGTATTCAAAACCAAAAGTTAGTAGTTAATTTATATGAAAAATGCAAAATAATAAAAAGTTTACCGATATACATAGAGATATCAGTCATTCTTTAATGAAAAAATTGAAGAAAAAAAATGTTTTCTAGAATCCATGCAATTCTACTCACAAACTAATGACAATGCCTAATGAAACTATTGACAAATTAACTGAGGAGTTGAGCGTTTTAAATTATAGAAAAGGTTAACAAGTGCCTTAAGGGCATTGTTTAAACATCTATAAGTAGTAACTTTTGCATTGGAAATTGTACGGTTTTGACTTTAACAAGTTTTTTAATTATATTTTCAAGACATAATTTTCTTATATGAGTTTCTTAAACAATGCCCTTAAGGTACTTGTTAGCAAAACCCTTAAATTATAGCACAACGGCGAAAAAGTTTAATGTCGTAAAAAAGACAAACCTCCACCGTTGATATGTGAGGATTTTCATACGAATAAAGTGCTCAAGCAGCCAATCACAGAAAATTGAATCTAAGATTTTTGAAATTCTATTATTTGGTCTCATGAATGCATCATTTTCAAGACAAAACTTTCTCTTTAGACTTCTTAACAAGTGCTCTAAGAGTATTTGTTAGTATTTCCCTACAAAGAAGGTAAAGAGTTAAAACATAGTAGAGTGTGATTGCATGTGCAACTAAGTAAGCAACAATAAATAGTCTTTTTTTTTTTTGGTAATATAAATAGTCATTCTTTAATTGAACATAAAAACACCAAAGAAAAAAAAAAGTAGGAACCTTTCATAGTCACATATAGATGCGTAAAAAAATAGTTGCAAAACTCCATTGCCATAACAGTTGGAGATAAACCCAGCAGTTCTCTTGCCCAATTTTTCTGCAAAATATACACAAAAGAACTTACTAACCAAAGTAGATGTTATATATGATGCGGACTACCAAAAATAGACACCAAATAATTTATAGGCTTGAAAGCATTTTTTATCTCGTAAGTTTGCAAAAGTTGCAATTTTTGTCCCCTATTAAAAAAAATGGCAAAAGTGACCCCCATATTTACCCCCTTTTGCAAAACGTCAATTTTGACTAAGTCAACCATATGTGGCACGCCATATGTGTATTTAATTATTTTTTTATTTTTTTTATTCCACGCGTATAATTAACTAATTAAAAAAACAAAAATTGGCAAAAAAAGGCAAACACGTGAGGATTATCATCATCATCTACATAAGGCATCAAACCTAGAAGCTCATTTCATAATTAAAAAACCAGAAGCTCACCAAACTCTTACAAATCAAACACTTACATTCCTCTCTCTCTACTTCATCCTCTATCAAACTCAAAACATATCACACCCTTGTTCTCTCCCAATCCTTCTTTCCTCTTTAAATCCCTCCAATAAACCATGCATCGGAAACTGCTGCAAACCCACAACCAAATCACAAATCATTGAAGCTACACCCATTTGTTTAATTAAGGATTGAAAAATTAATGGGTTAATGGAAAGACAATGAATGAATTAAGATGAGGGGCTGAAGAAGAAGAGGAAATGTCATGTGCACATAACAGCCACAATCACAAACGTAAACTCCCTCTTCACTATCGGTGTATTCATCGGCCTATTCTTCAACCCAAACGACCCCTCCAACACTCTCAACACAAACCCGTCCTACATCCCAACCACCGCCATCGCCGAAAACCTCGTCCCATTTCAATACTCTTTAGCAGATTAAGCTTGGGATTGTAGCTTGTGAGAGTCAACATGTTTTAGTTGTTGTTCCACTTTTGTTTTTGTTCCGATTTGGCTTTGTGTTTATGTTATTATTGTTTGTTGTTCAATTCAACCAGAGTGCTTTGTTTGTGATTGAAGATTATTTTCTGGGTTTGTTTGAAGATGAGTTTGTGAATGTTGAAGATGGTTTTATGGGCTTGTGTAGAAGATGAAGATTTATGAATTTTATGGGTTTTGTAAATTTTTTTCATTTATTTAATTTTATAAATGATTAATTGATTATATGACATTTTTTTATTTTATTAAATTAGTAATTACACACGTGGCATGCCACACAATCAAGTGAGCTGTGCCACGCAGGCATTGACTTAGTCAAAATTGACGTTTTGCAAAAGAGGATAGAGATTGGGGATCACTTTTGCCATTTTTTTTAATAGGAGGTCAAAATTACAACTTTTGCAAATCTAAAAGATAAACAGTGTGTTTAAGCCTAATTTATATAATCATTAATCTCCCTGCCCAAAACTGCACTGAACTATGTATAGTTGACATCAAAACGATTTTTGTTAACGAATTTTATTTTTTTTTTTAAGAAGTTGTAGTTAACAAATTATACTTTATTTTCTACCGTCCATTTCTCTTTTCTTGCGAGTTTCTCTTTGATCTCCTTCAATTTAGAAATTCCATTAGTTTGAAAGCTGTAGGTACTTCAACGCCGAATCCCTTATTTTAGGTATAGAGCAAGATCCATGATTGGGAGCTTCTCAAATACCTGATTTCCATAGGAATGGAACCAACACTATCAAATCAAATTAAACAAAATAGAATTTCAAAGTATACAAAAAATCATGTTTTCATGAACTGAAAATTCAAGCACAACTCATATGACAAATGTCGCACTTGTCATAATACTAACCTTGCTCTATTATATTGTATATTCATTTTTATTTTTTTTGGTGGCTGGGGTTTGAACCCCAAACAACTGAACTAAACTCACAACATATAGAGAATATCGAAACGATCCAACATATTAATTAAAAAGAAAAAGATGTTTGCCGCATAAAGTGAGGAGAATTCAAATAAGAAGAACATTTTGTTTGTTTATTGAAATAACATAAGGAAATCTTACTCTACTTTGACAAAAGAGTTAATTTCCTTATTTTGACAAAACCAGTAAAAGACTTGTGCTTTCGTACGAGTCACGTAATATTGTGGTACTTATATCAGAAATATTTAGAATCGCCACATCCACGTCAATTAATATTTTTAATTTCCGTGACAAGTTAAAATGTTTTGATTGGTCGTGTGTGCAAAGTTGTTTTGGATTGTCAATCTACCACCGTAAAACTCTTTTCAAAATATCAACATTAATAGTGTTTCTATTAATTATTTTTTATTTTATATACAAAAATATCATTACATATTTGAACCGCACTCATGTGCTTATATCTCAAAAATCAAATTTTATATATACCGATATGAGAAAGATGACATGCTTAAAAAAAATATTTTGACACAAAACAAAAGACATTCATTCATTCAAACTGATATAGTACATTGATGCAATACAAATTCGCTAAAAACAAAAATGATGAATCTGTGAACAAACTCACATCATCCATGTTAATAGCATAAAAAGGCAAAGTATGTAAGCCTACAAATATGACTATATTAAAATCTCCGGAATGGTCATGTCTCCGGATCTGCAATGTTGATGACGCCAAAGTGATTGGTTCGATCTGCACTAAATCGAAGCTGATCTGACAACCTGAACCGAACAAACACCTGAACAAGAGGGAAAAGACAAACAACGTCGCACAAAAACGACAAACAAAACAATGTCGCACTAAGACGACGAAATCTCAAAAAGAAAACCTAATTCAATGTGAAAATCACTTATTTAAATAAAAGGGAAGGAGAAAAACGATTTAGAGGGGTGATTTGGGTCAAAAATTGACCCTAAACCACCCCTCTTTAATGGATGAAAGAGAAAAAAATTAGGGTTTCAACCGACGGCTAAAAAAAGAGAGAGGGGGAGATGATATGCTTGAAAACTAATGTTATTTTAAAAATATAAAACATTAAAATAGTGTTTCTATTGATTTTTTTTTTATGCAAATTAATGAGATTAAAAGAGATAATAATAAACTATTTTCCTATACTTATGGAATAAAAGAGTATAATAAACTTTTTTCCTATTGCTTTTTTCCTATATTTAAGTGAATTGGATAATAAGATCATGAGGTTTTTTTTTGTTGATAATTTTCCTTATTTTGAATTTTTTTTTACTTTGCATTATATTAACCTTGGCCACCAAGTTATTTCATCCACCCTTAAAAAAGAAAAGTTATTTCATCCACGTTATTTCCTTCCTTGGCATGTTAGATGCAATAAGAATTAAAGAGAAAACAAGTAACAGTTATGTGAATGGCTTATTTATTGAATGTGAAGGTGCAACAAATAAATATAGAAATTACAGACTTGTTGTTACAAGGTACAGGCCACATTCTGCTAGAAATAAGGAAACAACCTGACTATAAAACTTGACTAAATTAACTAACAAACAATGCTAAAGACTAGGACTCCTTTGACTGACTAAGCCTTAGCATTCCCTCCCTTGAACTAGACTGCATTTGCAGCTAGTTAACTCCTGAAAAATTACAGACTCCAAGTTTCTATCTTAGCTCCCGAAACAATTCCAATTTTAGCGGTTTGGTGAGGATGTCTGCTAACTGATGCCTTGTACCACAAAACTCAAGTTGTACCACTCCATCATTCACAAGCTCCCTTAAGAAATGGTAGCGCACATCAATGTGCTGGCTCTTGCCATGCATGACTGGGTTCCTTGACAACTTAATTGTTGAGCTGTTGTCACAAAAGATGACAGTACATTCACTGCCCTTGTAGCCTATCTTCTTCAGCACCCTTTGCATCCATATTGCCTGACAACTACTTCCAGCAGCTGCTACAAATTCGGCTTCCGTCGTGCTCAACGTTACTATCGGTTGCTTTCGAGAAGACCAAGCTACTGCAGCTCCACTTAGCATAAAAACATAACCTGAAGTACTTCTTCTATCCTCCGCTGATCTAGCATAATCACTATCAGTAAATCCAATCAATTCTCTTCGTCGTCGAATAATGAACTTTTGTAGGCCTTGACATATACCTGCTCAATAAGCTAACTGCATACATTATGTCTGGCCTCGTAGTAGTCAAGTACATCGAGCTTCCAATCAGCTGCTTGAAAAATGAACCATCCAACTCAACACCATTTTCATATTTGGAGATTTTAAATCCTGGCACCATTGGATTTTCAACAGGATTGCTATGCTCCATTCCAAATCTTCTCAACACTTCTGTCACATACTTCGTTTGACTTATGAAAACACCGCCATCAAATTGAACTACCTCAATACCAAGAAAATACCTCATCTTACCCAAGTCTGACATATCAAATTCTTTCATCATGGACTCTTTGAATTCAAACATCATTTTTTCATCATCTCCGGTATAAATTAAATCATCAACATACAAGCTAATGATCAAATGTTTACCTTGTTTGAATTTGGTAAACAAAGTTTGCTCATTGTTCTCCTTCTCAAAGCCTTCCTTTCTAAAGTATGATTCAATTCGGCTGAACCATGCCTGTGGTGCCTGCTTAAGTCCGTACAAAGCTTTGTTAAGCTTATATACCTTATGCTCCTCATTCTTTATTTCATAACCCCTTGGTTGCTCCACGTATACATTCTTAGCTAACTTCCCATGAAGAAAGGTTGACTTCACGTCCAGCTGAAATACACACCAACCTCTTTGTGCAGCAAGTGCTAAAATCATTCGAACCGTGTCCATACGAGCTACAGGAGCGTACACTTCTTCATAATCAACTCCATATTCCTGAGCATACCCTTTGGCGACCAAGCAAGCCTTGTATTTTTCTACTTCTCCCAGCTAATTCAGCTTTGTTTTGTACACCCATTTGACTCCTCTTTTTCTCGCTTCTTTTGGCAACTCTCTGTGAGATCCCACGTTCCATTCTTCTCAATTGATTTCATTTCTGCATCCATCGCTGCCCTCCATTTCACTTCCTTTACTGCTTCGTCAAATGAAGTAGAATCGGAATGAACACCATGAGCAAACAAGACTAACTGAGTTTGTACCTCTTCATCTGAAAGACCTTCACCAGAGACATAGTCATTCATCCACCCTGGTGCTCTTCTATTTCAGTGTTCTGTCACGGGAGAAGCTGCATTTTCATCTTCATTACCATTAGTTGCATTTTCTTCTTCATTACCATCAGCTGCATTTTCTTCTTCATTGCAATCACTTGATTCCTCCCTTTCGTCACTTTTCTCATCTTCCCATTCCATATCAAACATGTTATCTTCTTCAGAGCTCTTCCCCCAATTCCATTGCCCATCTTCTTCAAAGACAACATCCCAGCTGATAATAATCCTCCTGGAGGTAGGATCATAAAGTCGGTATGCCTTTGATTCTTCACTTACACCAAAAAGGACACAACAACGGCTCTTATCTTCAAGCTTTGTTCATCGAACATCTGGTACATATGCATATGCTATACAACCAAAGATTCTCAAGTGCCCGACTGAAGGCTTCACCCCACACCAAGCTTCCATTGGTGTCGTTTCCTACACTGATGATGTTGGACATCTATTAAGAACATAGAATGCCCAGTTTACAGCCTCTGCCCAGAATTTTCTTGGAACATTTTTCTCAACTAAGAAGCTCCTCACCATATTCATCACGGTTATATTCTTCCGCTCGGCGACTCCGTTTTGTTGTGGCGTATATGCAGTAGTTAATTTCCTCTTGATTCCATTCATTTTACAATATTCCTTGAATTCATTTGATGTGAATTCGCCTCCACGATCCGTTCTTAGACATTTAATCGACAAACCAGTTTATTTTTCAACAAGAGCTTTAAATAGCTTAAAGGTAGTGAATGCATCTGACTTATAAGCAAGAAAATACACCCATGCCTTCCTACTATAGTCATCAATAAAGCAAATGAAATACATCGTTTACCCTCCGAAAACGGAGAAATCGGACCGCAAATATCAGCGTGAACAAGTTCCAATTTTTCCGATGCTCTCCATGTGCTTTAACTTGAGATTACATCACGATGTTGCTTCCCTTTCAAGCAGTTAGTGCACACAATTTCACCCTCAGAGAGACTTGGCAAGCCTCTCACCATGCCTTTTTTTTGCAAAGTCTTCAACCCTTTGTAGCTGAGATGACCGAATCTTCGGTGCCAAAGGTGAGCTACGTCTTCAATGGTTACTTGGAAGCACTCTTCCTTGTTTTCCTTTTTCATTGATTGAGTGCTCGATAACAGCACAAACATTCGATTTGCTGTCATGTTGGTTTGGAATACCAATCCTTTTGTGTGGTGATAAATTCGACATTCATTTGATTGCATTAGTACACCCAAACCCCTTTCTTGCAGCTGCCCAACACTGAGAAGATTGTTCTTCAAACCGGGCACAAAATATACATCTCGTACAAGGTAATTTACTCCTTTTACACTCAATTGAACGCTTCCTTTTCCAACAACGTTCATGCTTGCATAATTCCCCAATCTAACCACCTTGTTGAACCCTTCTTCTAACTCACAAAAGAGTGATCAATCACCACACATGTGATTGCTATAACCAGAGTCAATATACCACACAACATCTTGATCGCCTCCAAGCCTGTCGACATACGCCATTAGCACCATCTCTTCAAATTCCTCCAAATCAGCATAATTTGCTTGACACTCGTACTGGTAGTGTCCAAGCTTACGGCACTTGTAACATTCAACTGTTTCCTTATTCCTTGGTTGGCTACTCCTGCCTCTACCTTGTCCCCGACCTCCTCGGAAAGCAAATCTTCCTCGTCCTCTTCCACCATAGCTCTGTTCATGAGTTACCTTCAAAGCATGTTCATCTTCTCCACTTACTTTGAACTTTTGCTCATGAACGAGCAGAGAACTTTGCAAGGCATCCACTGATAGCTGATCTATATCCTTGGATTCCTCAATCAAACAATGTAGTTCCACTTATCAGTGAGGGTTCTCAAAATCTTCTCAACGATCTTGACATCACCCACATCTTCATTGCTAAGACCTCAAAGTCTCGGCGTAGATGATTGAGTTGTGCTCTCTTCACTCGAGCATTGCCGCGACACTTCAACTTCATGGAATCCCATAGCTGTTTAGATGTCTCCTTATGCGTGATCGTCTTCATAATTGACTTGTCAATTGACTGAAACAAGTCATTCTTATCCTTCAGCTTCATCTCATCCAGATTCTTTATCTGCACTGCCGTCATCCCATCTCTACTTGTTGGTTCTGTGTAGCCTGATTCGACAGCAACCCAATACTCTTTGGATCGAAGGAGATTCTCCATGACCATGCTCCAATGATCGTAGTCGCCGTCGAACTTCGGCATGGAGGCTGCGGCAAAGTTTGCTTCTGAACCCATCTCTCATGTCACTGCTCTGATACCAGAATGTTAGATGCAATAAGAACTAAAGAGAAAACAAGCAACAGTTATGGGAATGGCTTATTTATTGAATGTGAAGGTGCAACAAATAGGGTTAATATGTCTTTACCCCCCTGTAATATAGGCGAGTTCCGGTTTTCCCCCCTGTAAAATATTTTTTTCGAATTTCATCCTTGTAATTTGAAGATTTTTTGATTTTGGACCTTCATGGAAAATTTCACCCCCTGTAATTTGAGCAAATTTAGGTTTACCCCCCTTGTAATTGGAGCAAATTTCGGTTTACCCCCTTGTAATTTGAGCAGATTTCGTTTTACCCCCTGCCATATCGTCGATTTTGTACAGTCAAAATTCATGAAGGTCCAAAACGAAAAATCTTCAAATTACAAGGACGAAATCCAAAAAAAATATTTTACAGGGGGTAAAACCGGAAATGACTTATATTACAGGGGGTAAAGACATATTAACCCCAACAAATAAATAGAGAAATTACAGACTCGCTGTTACAAGGTACAGCCCATGTTCTGCTAGAAATAAGGAAACAACTTGACTATAAAACTTGACTAAATTAACTAACAAACAATGCTAAAGACTAGGACTCCTTTGACTGACTAAGCCTTATCATGGCCACCAAGCTATAGAAACGTGAACCTTCCTTATTTAAATTCTTATATTGATTGATAGTAGATGCGGCAGTGAAACCCAAATCGCTAAAACCCTAGCATATACATTATATATACACGATTCCACTTTTTCTTTTCATTTTCACTTTGGCTGTGAAACCCTAATCTTTTGAAAATCTTGCAACGATGCCATCAATATTCAACTCTTCAGATGTCAACTACGTTTACTTTCGAGTCACCGGTGGTGAAGTTGTAGCATTGAGTTCACTCGCTCCAAAGATCAGGTCCACACGGTCTCTCTCCCAAAAAGATAGGAGAAGAAATAGCTAAGGAAACCGCTGAGGATTGGAAGGATCTTAAGGTCACTGCTAAGCTCACCATTCAGAATCGCCAAGTTAACATAGAGGTGGTTCCATCCGCAGCGGCTTTGGTCATCAAGGCTCTGAAAGAACCTGGGCATGACCAAAAAAAGACAAAAAACATTAAGCATGATGGAAACATATTGCTAAAAGATGTCATTGAGATCGCCAAGGTTATGAAGCCGGGGTTCATGGCGAAGGAGGTTCTTGGGACGTGTGTATCTGTTGGATGCACTGTTGAAGGGAAGGATCCCAAGCTTTTGCAGCAGATGATCAAGGATGGACTTGTTGAAATTCATCAGGATTGAGATGGTCTTTGATTATTTCAATCTATTATATTTTCCTAGTTCGTTTGATCTGTGCTCTTTATTATAAAAAATCAGGAACTTTTATTTTGTTTCTAAGTTACTGTTTACGATCATCTTGAACTTAATCGATTTGAGATAGATGTTACTCTGGTGGCTTATGATTATGACATATATGGTCATGGTTTTCAATATATTTTCAATGAATTTTAGTATGTGTCACACTGTTTGATGTTTAATAGCTTGAATTTTGCAATTTGTCGTGTAGAGAATCGGCCAACTATTTATATAAGTTGAATTGGTTAAACTAATTTGTTGATTTGCGTAGTTTTTGTGTTCGTGTTTTTAGATCTTTGTTTGATAATATAGGATACATTGTTAATGGTGGTCTTTCAGACCCAATGGCCACGCTCTTAATAATAGACAAAATTTGGAGGATGAGTGTTTTGGGATATTGGATGAACATTGTTTCTAGTGTTTGTAGAGCTTGAGACACCACCAACAATCGGTTCAAAATAAGTTTTTTTCTAGCCTTGTCTTGTCTCCAATTGAAATTTCTCTTATGGCAAATCATAAAAGTTGATTTTGTACATTGTTGAAAGATAAAGTATGTGGAAATGCTCATATAACTAGTGTGCTGCTGCTGTTGGGTTACATTTTATTTGGATGGCTTAGTATTTCATTTAATTAGTGAGTTGAATGAATATATAAATAAATCCTCATTTGGGATAGTTTATAGAGTCTTAGCCCAACATTAGAGGAAAGTGGATTTCAATTGTTTGTTGATGTATCCCACTTGAGTTGCCTTGATGTGGTATTGACTTAGGATTTGGAAGTGTGTTCCTCCTCGTTTGATTCTTTCCGATGTCAATTTAGGTGGGTTAATTAAGCTTCTTAAAAAAAAATTGTTTGTTGATACTAACTATGGAATTTTGTTCCTAATCTTCCTTCTGTTCGGCTAGGGTTCAAAATGGTTTTATGTTGTTGTTTTAATCCTTTTGTTTTGGTTTGGATTGAATACTTCTTGTACTCATTATTTAAATCACTCTTTTGTTATTTGTGTTGAACAATCATTTTAAAATTATTGGAATACCCGATAATGGTAAACAAACATACATTATTTAAAGGGTTTTGTTAACAAGTGCACTAAGGGCATTGTTTAAGTAACCCACATAAGGAAATTATGTCTTGAAAATACAAGTCAAATGTTTGTTAAAGTCAAAATTGTACAATTTCTAATACAAAAGTTGTTACTTTTAGATACTTAAACAATGCTTTTAGAGCACTTGTTAATATTTTCCTTATTTAAATCACTCTTTTGTTTTGGTTTATGGACGTGCTTTATTTATATGTTGGTTTGATGGGTGTTTGTGCTGAGGGATTGTTTTTTAATTTCCCATTTCAATCTTTGCTTTAGCTTGTACTGATAATTGTGGTAGGTTGCTTACTATTGGTTTGTTTAGTATTTGGTCTTTTGGGCTACCTGTTATTTTATGGATGTGCTTAGTGCTTTGGAGTGAATATGATCAATAAACTTTGCCAATTCAAAAAAATAATGGGCAAACAACCATTTTTTGGCCTCTACACATTTACCTCACTAAGAAGAAAACACAATAATAATATAGTGATTTTAAAATTTCATAATGCTTAAACTATTTGATTATTTTTATAAGACCATTAACTTTATACACTATCAAGAGATAAAGTCATTTACTATTATTTAGATGCAAATAGAAAAAAATATGGCTAAAACTCTTAAGATGGTTTATGTTTTAGTTCGATTTCTTTTCAAATTTCTTAGCATAATAGCATGCAATTCTTCTTTTATTATGTTTAGTGACAGTCGTTGTAAAACAAATAAAGATTGTCCAAACATTCCAGGGGCTACTGGTAGGTGTCGTAAAGGCCATTGTGTATACTAATGAAATAAATGAGTTCTTGCTCTAGCAAAAGAATTGTATAATATACCATCCACTTGTTGTCATTTAGTTTTTCTGAATGCGCTAAATATTTGTTATTTTTTTCTTCTAATTCTTCTTATTATTCTTATGGTTTTCCCTAATTTTATGGACCTTTAAGTTTTGATTTTAAAATCTAAAATGATGGAAATGAACTCAGGAAGCAAAGATCTTTATTTTTAGTGTCTCTTTATCTCGTAAATTTGAAGGTATCACAATGGCCTGCAATCCTGACACATCACGCCTGTTTTTCAACCTATCATCTATAATAATCACTTTAATAGTTATGTTAAAAAGTAATTTTATCTTGCATTTTTTCAACAAAAAAGATATTCATTCATTGAAATTGGTAAATTACGTTGAAAACAACACAAATTCATCATCGCCAATACTGAAATAGAAGACTCTGTCCACTTTTAGTGTATGACTTGATCATTTTGCATGAAACGAATAAAAGATAATTTCATCTATTTACAATGTATAATGGAGATACAGAAAAGCTAAAAAAAGTTTAATTTTTAATCGTTTTTACTATTTTAATATTAAAACCATTTTATCTGAATTCAAAAACCATACTCTGTTCAAAACAAATTTTGAAGAATCATGACAAAATTGGCAATTGCACCAAATTGTTCAAGTAATTTAGTAGTAAGATCATCATATCCATGTGGATAGTTGTTTTCGACTTGACAATTTTCTAAACTTTAATTTAAAATAGTAAATGGAGGAGTTTGCAAGATTAGTTGGTTTGCAGTGAAAAGTAAATAGGTTTCTTTATCCAAAATTTTAGCGGCGATTAGAAATATTTGAATCCCTTCTACCTCTTTGTTGGATTAATGCATACTTCCTACAAATTATGACCTTAGGACTATATAAACAATTGTTAACCTCGTGGGACGAAGATTCGCATCAGATGTCAGATTGATCTATACCAAATATAACTTAAGCTATAAAAACTATGGGTTTATCCTCCCACATGTAATTGACTCCATAATGTCATGTTGCTACTCATAGATTTTAAGGGACTTATCCTCACACATACGCAAGAGTCGCAAAATATCAAATTGCTCTTAAGCCGAGAATAACACTGACAAAAATGTCTTAGAACTTAACCAACATACTCTATGTCACGCTACTAAATTAAAGATTCTTGAGAAAAATTTGTATGTATTCCGGTTAAAGCAAGATGCCAATAAATAAACCCTAACCAAGGATCATTTCAAAATCTAGGGGTGTCACTTCTTAGTTCGTACAAGCATCAAGTGCAAAACATATGAAAACTAAATATAACTAGATCATAAATAAATAAATTGCATTAATAAATTTCAACAAATAAATAGAGGTTCATCTTAAAACCTTAATCTTAAGGTGTTTACTTACTCATGGTAACCGAATACATGACCAAAGAAAAACAAAAGGCCAAATACCATTTGCAGTCCTTTAAGTTACATGATTATAAAAAGTTAGTCCTTTAATTTTATGTTTTTGGTTATAAATTGGTCCTTTAAGTAATAAAATATTTGCACAATTATCCTAATTTCATCAAACTCAATCAAAAAGTGTTTGTACGTATGTTTAATGTTAAATTGGTTTGTCCAAATTAATTGCTCTCAAAACTAAAGCTCATAGGTGTGTTATTCTGTCTTGATTCAAACAAAATTGACCGATTACTTGATTTATAATATTGTTGATAAAATATTTATATGTAAAATTAGGCTTGAAATTCAAAAACAAGAAGAAGAAAATGTGTATAAGTAATCATGTTTGATGTCATAAGCAGTTTTGGATCCACCATCTTAATGTTAAATGGTCTATAAGCACTTTTTTAACGAAGTTGGCTTAAAAGATGGATGATTGTAAAAATATTTTATGACTTAAAGGCCAATTTATAACAAAAAATAACGTAAAGGACTAATTGGTAACAAAAAAAACTTAAATAACTAATCTGATATAAAAATATAACTTAAAGGACCGCAGGAGGTATTTGACCAAAACAAAAAATACACTTACAATAAATTAGAGGAGGTTGAGACTCTTCTTTGATGCTTTGGTAGCTTGCCTTCGCTTTGAACCTCGAAGTTTAAGAAATTATATTTAGGTGGGGTTTAGTATGGGAAGGGAGAGTTGTTTCCCACCATGAGAAAGTTTTTTTGTCCATTTGATTAAAGAGGAGTATTGATTTTACCATGGTCTGTCTACATTATATTTTTTCTCTTCCATATTGTCTTGATCCCTTGAATCCCAATTTTCTCACTCATCTTGAATTCCCGTTTCTTTACCAAATCCATTCCAGGTATATTGATTTTTAGCCTTTTTTGCAATAATCTTCCCATGAATTCTTCGTCTTCACCAATTTGTTGGAATTACAAATTTTCTAGTGTTATTTCAATGAATCATTCATCTTCAAAATTTTCAATTAAAGTTTCTTACAAAATCCCAAGTTTTCAAGATTTTTCATTTATCAATATTAGAATTCCCATAAACTAATTTTTCTTTCATTTTATTCAAAGTTCTAATATTAGAACAAAAAAATAGAACTCATCAAGAAGAAAACCTAAAAGATCCAAAGAAGCATGGTAAAATTAAATAAAATAAAAACCCAATTAAAATTTGTATATACGATGATTGATGAAAACAGATCTCTCGATTGTTGTTGTTGAGGAACCTTAAAGCCATTACAAACTCTTGTTGAGTTGAATTGCAAGTACAGTAAGAAAAAAAGTAATGGTGGGTTTTGTGTCTTCCCGAGAGAAGGTTTGAAAGATTAGAGAAGATTGAACTGCATCCATTACTTGTTTATGTATAAATTATTACTACCAAACATTAAGTAGAGTTCATAAGAATCAAACATATTTTGTATCAAAAAGGAAAAAAATAATCAAACATATTAATTAGATTGAATAAGTAGACTAATCAGAACTCAAAAGAGAAAACAATGTGGTTGTGGCGGTGGTGAGTGAGTGGGGAATTGAGGAGAGAGAGAATAATGATAGATGATATGGTGTGGGCAGACTATCATAAAATATGTGTTTCTCTTTAATCAGACCGTCAAAAAAACCTTTCCCATAATGGGAAACAACTCTCCTTTCCCATACTAAACCCCATCTTATATTTATGTGTGAACAGAAGCGTTTAAACATACATTTTTTCCATTTGGCTTTTTCCTCCAACCTGCAGTAGAAAAACAACAAAAAGTTTTTTTTTTCTTGCCCGACATATGCGAGGCTCGTTGGTTAGGTACATGGGCACATTAGGCATGCTCAAGGGCGCGTGGCATAGTAGCTTGGGCTGAATTTTGCCATTTTTCTTCCAACATTCCGTTGGGACAAAATTTCTCCAAATTATATTGCCCTCTAAGCCTTTTGAAACCTTTGTTGATCTTCATTATTTAACTTTCATGAGGTGTCTTGCTTTGTCGAATGACATAATTTAACAATAAAAAAACTAAAAACATCTATGGAGTTATCCGTTGAGGGAAGAAATAGAATTACAATGACTAAAATCAAAACAATACAAAATATCTCCAAAACCATGAGAAACTCATCTAAAACTCATCTAAATTGTCTTTGAATGCTTGTTAAATGAATCCAAAACATAGCTACAACCATCATATGGTAAGGTGCCATCAAAAAACTTTAAAAATAAAACAAAGTCTATGAAAGAAGGACAAACATTTGTTAAGTTTGTAAAAAGTGTGGTACCCTAAGAAGAAAAAACACTCTTGAGAGTTGGGTAACTTAATTGGTTTGAGTTAAGGGTCATGGAGTTGAAGGTCTTGAGTTCAAGTTCTAAAAAAGAGAGAAAAAATAACATAACAACTAACTTATATCATTCAAAAATAAAAAATAAAGAAGAAACTAGGATATAATTAACATAACTTTCTAAGGGTATAAGAATTATACATATTAAATAAGTATCACTCAAGATGTTGTCTTTAACACTGCACATAGCTCACCAGGAGAACTAAAAAGTAGGAAATTAAGTTGTTTGGGCTCCAGTGGCAAGGAGATCCTTCCAAGGGCGTATCTGGGGAATATCGCGTTCGATTTCTAGGGAGAACAACGCTTGACCAGTGCGCATGCCTCTACGCATAAGCCGAATTAGTCGTTCACGTTTAGTGGATCGAAAACTGATGCGAAAGCCAAAAAAAATAAAAAGTATGACAAAGACACTCACGACACCATACTAAAACTACCTATATTCAAAAGGAACACCTTAATATTATAATAAACTCAATAATCATAAGAGGGAATCTCCTCTTACCATACATCATAAGCTCTTTAGAGACAGTCATGTTCCAGATCTTGTTGGAACATCTGACACTACTTCTGTTGCAGGACTCGTGACTAAGGAATAAATCATTGTTGTTTTAAAGGCCAAACATGCAGTTCAACATTTGTTTATCTATTGGAAGATTTGGTATGCCCAATAACAATTTATAAAAAAAATAATAATAATAATAATTGGGGTGTTATAATTCCTATTATCCCTACTTGAGCTTTCATTCTCCCTAGTAGTACTGCATCTGCTTCTACCAGTGTCCCAACAACGTCTTCTACTAGCACCTAGGCACCTATTAATCCAACATCTTCTTCAACTAGAATCCGCACCCTTATTACTCCTTTCTCCAACACCCATACTCACTATATCCAAACCCTTCCAAATCATGTATTTTCCTACCTAGCCTTCAACAAACTCTATTACTCAACCAGGGTGAACCCAAAAGTGTGAATCTTGCCTTTAAGAACCCTATCTAGTTCAATGCATGCGTGAAGAGTTTACTACTTTGTAGAAAAATGAAACATGGAATCTTGTTCTTCGTCCTCGAAGCAAGACTGATAATATTTGCAAATGGGTGGTTCACATCGAGGAAATCATGTTGGCTACATCAACAAGTACAATGTTGGACTTTTTACTGAAGAGTTTCAATAACAAGGGTTTTATTTCAACAATACTTTCTCTCCGTTCATTAAGCCACTCACTATAAGGGTTATTCTTACTTTATATCTCACTCATAAGTGTGATAAGCATTAGGATGTTTCTCCTTCATTCATTTTCATCTTTGTACTAAGTGTAAAATCACATGCATTATTCCATCATATGTCATCGAATTAATTAACTATTTTAGTTGCATTGGAAGTTAAATAATAAAATAGATTTCGCGTTGTTTCCCATACAAGAAAACATATGATGAGGGACATGTGGAAACATAATTGAATTTTATAAAGCATATAATCGATCAAAGAAACACATTGAATAAATTGATGACATCATCTTATCTCATCACAACTTTTTAATCATATTTTCAATCCTTTTTATAAATTGTTAACCAAAGCAACTCTTTTTCAATCATTAATTTAGAATATTGAGAAAATTGAACGGCAAAGACTATATCGCATGCTCTATGAATTTGTTATTTGTTTTTTATTAACAAACGAACTTTGTTAATGTTGTGCTATGGATACAACCCAAAGATGAATGAGATGGTTTGCATAAAAATGCAGTCTTTGCAACGAAAATTGAATTTCTTATACGAATGATGGTTAAAGATGATCTTGTAATATGTCCAAAAGATTATCGTTACTCTTGTACACATCGCAATAATTGATACACATGCATTTCAGCGTGCGTGTGAGCAAAGATCTATTAACATCAAGTATCAGACTTAGCATACTTACATTTTCAATAACCCTTCGTCCCTGTAAATATGCGTCGTTTGAGTTTTAGTCCTTGTAAAAAAAAAATTAGTTTTTTGTTCTCGCAAAATTTTATGTCTTTTAAAAATACCCTTGGATCTAGTTTAGTGATGATTTGGCACAAGTTTGTATATGTGTCACTTGCTGACTGTACATAAGATGCAAAGGTGGCATACAGCTGGCATTTAACATAATAAAAAATATTTATTTATTTTTAATTACAAATTATATTAACATTTCTTTCCAACAAAATTAAAAACAAAATTAAAAAAAAGAATAAAAAAAGAATAAAATTCAAGTTTTTCTCTCCAACATCATACTCCATTCTTCTTCCGTGAATCTTCTTCTTCTTTCCTTCTTTTCCATCCTTCCTTGCGAATCTTCTTCTTCTTTCCTTCTTTTACATCTTTCGATTATTTGTCTCTCATCTCAGATCTAAAGTTCCATTGTTTGAAATAAATTGAGTAAATAGTCAATTACCCCCTTGAAATTGTAAGTTTCGTCAATTACCCCCCTGAAATTAACAAAACTTCAATTACCCCCCTGAAATTGCACAACGTTAATCAATTTACCCCCTCCGTCAAATTATTCTGTTAGTTAACATGATGTTTTGTAAATACCCCCCCTGAAGATTTGAACTTATGTGCAAAATGTCCCCCAAACTTGTAAATTTATATTTTTTTCTTCTTATATTTTACTCAAAAGATATTAAAGTCAAACAATTAACAGTTAGCTTTAATAATTAACCGTAGTGATCGAGGGAATGAGGAATTTGAATACAAATCATTTTACATGTGATTGCAACATTGAAGAAAATAATTGTGGCATTGAAAGCAGAATGTTAAGAGTTCAATTTTGATTTGGGTCCGCAATTTCTGCCACTTTTCTTGTAAGGGTGAAAATGATCTGAAAATGAAGGATGAGTCTTTACTTATAGTTTAGCTCGTTGTAATATCTACATTCCCTATTGTTCAATCATACCAAGGGAAAAATCATTATTTTCACTCATTTCCATTTTCCATTATTTTTACCAAGCGCTAGTTTAGGAAGTCAAAATCAAAAGTTTTCCATTCCACTCCATTTTCACTACTCTCTATATAGTACCATCCTCCAAAATTAAAACAGTTAGCAACACTAAAACTCATTACAAAATGAAAGTTAAAATTTCATATGATTCCTATGCAGCACTTCCCCACATGAGCTGTTGCAATTTTGTGCCGAATTAGAAAGCTACTTCACTTAGCCTATGTAAACTCAGGCAAGTATGCACAATTACTCCAAAATAAGTGGCTTACATACATGGTAATGCATATTTATATGTTAATTGTTTGCCTTTAATATCTTTTGAGTCAAGGATAAGAATTTTTTTTATAAATTTTCAAGTTTGGGGGGCATTTTGCACATAAGTGCAAAACTTCGGGGGGTATTTGCAAAACGTCATGTTGACTAGCAGAATAATTGGACGGAGGGGGTAAATTGATTAACGTTGTGCAATTTCAGGGGGATAATTGAAGTTTTGTTAATTTCAGGGGGGTAATTGACGAAACTTACAATTTCAGGGGGGTAATTGACTATTTACTCAAATAAATTTTTGGATTGATGTTTTTTGATAAAGGGTCATGAGAATTTTTTTCCCAATCAATTCGGTTCATATTTGGTTCAGTTCCATTGTTTTGTATTGTCTGGTTTTGTTGCTTTCAATCAATTTCTGGGTTCTTCTCTACTTTCCCGTTCGTTCAATCTTCCCCAATTCGAGATATGTTTTGTGTTTGTTCATGTTGTGTGCGTTTGCTTCCAATTGTTTGCTTTCTAGATCTGTTTTCAGGTTTGGATGAAGATGTGTTTTGGGTGTTTTGAAAAAAAATTAAATTATGGGTTTGCAGATGAATTTTTCAGTTTGAAATCAACTTCGACGAATTTCTGGGTTTGGGGTTGAACTTGATATCAATTTTTGGGTAGGGGTTTAACTTGGATATGAAATTATGGTTGTTGTAGTTGATGCTGCTGCAACGATGAATTGGGAGCATCCTAGGTGACAAGGTGAATTTGTTGTTTCTTGTTGTTGTGCCAAGGTGACAAATCGGTGGAGCACCCTAGGTTTGGGAGAGTTTTATGAATTTGGATGAAGATTTTGAAGATGGAAGAGAGAAAAGGAAGTTTTTCCTTCTTTTTTGATTTATGGTTTATGTAAAAATAATAATAATAATAATAATAATAATAATAATAATAATAATAATAATAATAATAATAATAATAATAATAATAATAATAATAATAATAATAATAATAATAATAATAATAATAATAATAATAATAATAATAATAATAATAATAATAATAATAATAATAATAATAATAATAATAATAATAATAATAATAATAATAATAATAATAATAATAATAATAATAATAATAATAATAATAATAATAATAATAATAATAATAATAATAATAATAATAATAATAATAATAATAATAATAATAATAATAATAATAATAATAATAATAATAATAATAATAATAATAATAATAATAATAATAATAATAATAATAATAATAATAGAGATTTATGCTACTTGGAGAAATTGAATTGTTTTTCTAGGCAAGCAAACTTATCATTTCATTAAGAATAAAATCATGAATACAGCTTTACAAAAAAAATAATCATGAATACAACTTGGTATAGTCTCATAAACTTGCCTCCTAATAAGCTCTACCATTGTTATTATTATTAATCCAGAGAGAAAAAATTAGGTTAAGTTGTTACAGACTTAACAAAATTAATAAATAAAGATAATCATTTTTAACAATTTTGCTTTAAAATCAATACCACTTTACTTTATAAATATTCTGATTTGCATAATTGACGTGAATAAAAAAGTAGAATAAATTATGCAATGAAATTTTAAATATTTTTTTTTTTTGGTAGATAGATGAAATGGCAAAGCCATTATTAACACACACACACAAGTGGAGATACCGGGGTTCGAACCCCGGTCATAACATCTGACCTAACAATTTCGGCATTTTACCAGTTGAAATATGACTCGTTGATATTTTAAATCTACATTTTACATGTTCATATAATAATGATCTCACTCCAATGGTGTAATATATATTATCACGAAAGGTTAAAAAATTAGTGAAGGAAAAGATAATGAAAAGTTAGCTAAATTATATTTAATTATTATGATTATTAAGCTTATTATATAATTCTAAAATAACTTATTGATATATTTAAGAGAGAATTAGTGATGATTCTAATGTTATGAAGGGTTTTTAAAATTTCATAATGCTTAAATCATTTAATTATTTTTATAAGACCATGAACTTTATACATTATAAAGAGATCAAGTCATTTACTATTATTTAGATGCCAATAGAAAGAGAAAAAATATGGCTGAAATTTTCAAGTTGGTTTATGTTTTGATTCTATTTTTTTCCATATTTCTTGGCATAATAGTATGCAATTCTTCTTTAATTAGGTTTTTTGACGTTCGTTGTGAAAAAGATAAAGATTGTCCAAAAGTTCCAGCAATTACTGTTAGGTGTCGTAAAGGCTTCTGTGTACAGGTCTGAAACATACTTATGATATAATTGAGTTCTTTCTCTAGCAAGATAATTGTAAAATATATCTTATGTTAGAATGTTTCACTTGTTATCATTTAGTTTTTATGCATGCACTAAATATTTATTCCTCCTCCTCCTCCTCAATATACTAATTTCACATAATCCCCATCTTGAAACCATTAATTCAAACCAAGTCCAATCGAATCCATTGTTAATTATGTTTCACGCCTCAGTGAGATGAGACAATATGAAAATATTATCATGAATCAACAATAAGCAGGTGGATATTTTAAATTTACATTTTACATGTTCATATAATAATGATCTCACTCCAATGGTGTAATATATATATATATATATATATATATATATATATATATATATATATTATCACGAAAGGTTAAAAAATTAGTGAAGGAAAAGATAATGAAAAGTTAGCTAAATTATATTTAATTATTATGATTATTAAGCTTATTATATAATTCTAAAATAACTTATTGATATATTTAAGAGAGAATTAGTGATGATTCTAATGTTATGAAGGGTTTTTAAAATTTCATAATGCTTAAATCATTTAATTATTTTTATAAGACCATGAACTTTATACATTATAAAGAGATCAAGTCATTTACTATTATTTAGATGCCAATAGAAAGAGAAAAAATATGGCTGAAATTTTCAAGTTGGTTTATGTTTTGATTCTATTTTTTTCCATATTTCTTGGCATAATAGTATGCAATTCTTCTTTAATTAGGTTTTTTGACGTTCGTTGTGAAAAAGATAAAGATTGTCCAAAAGTTCCAGCAATTAATGTTAGGTGTCGTAAAGGCTTCTGTGTACAAGTCTGAAACATACTAATGATATAATTGAGTTCTTTATCTAGCAAGATAATTGTAAAATATATCTTATGTTAGAATGTTTCACTTGTTATCATTTAGTTTTTATGCATGCACCAAATATTTATTCCTCCTCCTCCTCCTCCTCCTCAATATACTAATTTCACATAATCCCCATCTTGAAACCATTAATTCAAACCAAGTCCAATCGAATCCATTGTTAATTATGTTTCACGCCTCAGTGAGATGAGACAATATGAAAATATTATCATGAATCAACAATAAGCAGTATCAAAAAGAATTTAAGCAAAACAACTACATTTTTTTTAATGGAAATACATATATTATAAATAAAAAGGTGAAATCTCATGCAAGTGTACAACCACATAGAAATTAGAGTACAATAGTATTAAAGTCAAGCAATAATAGAAACGCATAGAATCCCAGCCACAGTAAAACAATAGCAAAAACTAAAACACTAACGAAAAACCAACTAAACTCCTATCAAGAACACTCAACCATAGGCTAAAGTACAGAGTTTGACTCGACCTTTAACTCGTCGAACTTGGTTTATGAACCAAATGAGTTGAGGTTTGAGTTGAAAATTAAATTCGTTAAATAAAGGAGCTGAACTTGAAATATATATAGTTCGACTCAATTGGTTCATGAGTCGACTCGATTACAAATATATATATATATATATATATATATATATATATTTGCAACATGTGGCAAACTTTTAAGAGGGCAACATAGAGAGTTAGCACAAAACAAGTCCCACATCGGAGGTCTTGTAAGCTTACAAAGGCTAACTACATTATAAATATTGAGCAAATAGTCACTTTAGTCCCTGGCTCTGCACCTCGCCGTCACATAGGTCCCTGACTCAAGATTAAATACAAACAAGTCCCTGACTCTACCCTTTCGTTATCACTTTAGTCCCTGCCGTTAAAAAAATATGTTAAGTGATGATGTGGTACGCTGACAAGGAGTATGACGTGTCACAGGGACTAAAGTGAAAGTAAAAAATGGTCACTTTGGTCTCTGAATCGAAAATCAATATCCTCAATTTACTGTTAGATCCCTGACTGTGTATACTTACTGTCAGTTAGGTCCCTTAATCGAAAATCAATATCATCAACTTACTGTTAGGTCCCTATAGACTGTGTATACTTACTGTCAGTTAGGTCCCTGAATCGAAAATCAATATCATCAACTTACTGTAAGGTCCCTGACTGTGTATATTTACTGTTACTTAGGTCCCTGATAGTAAAAACGAAATTTCACTAAGATCCTTGACAAGTGACTGTCAGAATTGTCTATAATATACTTAATTCATTAAGACCTTTAATGCAGGTACTACAATGCAACCAATAAGCATTAGTGAATGATTAAGACCTCTACTTTATATTTCTAGTCTTAACTCTTTTTTTCACTAAACCTGCACACAAACTTAAATCATGATAGAATAGATAAACAAGGTAGTTCTCCAATTAGGAGCATAACTTAAATCATCATAGAATAGATAAACAAGGTAGAGTTCAAGCATAATAAAAAAAAAGTGAACCTGTAGTGTAGAACTTGTTCACACTTAAATCATATATGTTTTTCTTTTGCTTGTTATTACAAAACCAACCAAATTATTGTTAGTAATTTGCCAAGGATCTTAGTGAAATTTTGTTTTTACTGACAATGACCTAACTGACAGTAAGTATACACAGTCAGGGACTTAACAGTAAGTTGATGATATTGATTTTTGATTCAGGGACCTAACTGACAGTAAGTATACACAGTTAGGGATCTAACAGTAAATTGAGGATATTGATTTTCGATTCAGGGACCAAAGTGACCATTTTTTACTTTCACTTTAGTCCCTGTGACACGTCATACTCCTTGTCAGCGTGTCACATCATCACTTAACAAAAATTTTAAACGGCAGGGACTAAAGTGATAACGGAAGTGTAGAGTCAGGGACTTGTTTGTATTTAATAATGAGTCAGGGACCTATGTGACAACGAGATGTAAAGTCAGGGACTAAAGTGACTATTTGCTCGATAAATATTTGTACAACATGAGGTCAAGGTAAAATAAGCGCTTGTGTTGCATCCTTCTACGATGGGGGTCTGTGTTTTTTCACTGTCATTAACGTGACATGCACATTCCATTTTTCCAACTTGAACAAAGTAGTTTAATTGTTTTTAAGTTACCATTATTACGTGAGCACTCGGTTTCTTAAATCAATTTGTGGTTTGGAAGGGGTTTTAGGGAATTCTATAGATTTGTATATTTAATATTTGCCTTTTAAAAATAATTAAATTAAATGGTGAAAAGATCTAAAAAAAATTATCTCTTTTTTTACAACAAAATAAAATATTTTGAATTATATGTGTTTCGAGCTAACGAACCGAACTTAACGAGTCGAATTCAGATGTTCATGAACTTTTAACGAGTTGAACTTGAGGTATTGAATTCGAGTCGAGTTTCGAGCCAAACTATTTCTTATCGAGTCGAGCTCGGACAAGTTTGACTCGATTTTATTTATTTTCAGCCCTAACCACAACCGAACAAGAGCAAGACTAGGAACATAACCCCTTAGTCAACCAATCCAAGAGAAATCTACCACAAGTCACTAACGGTGCCAACATAGAATGTGTTCATGATCCCAATCATAGAAGGAACAAGTGTGAGTGTGACCATAATGTTTTCATAAAAACCATTTCCAAGAGGTGAATTTAACAATATCCACCAATTGTAGCAGATACGTCTCCTTCCCCAAAATGATGTGAGCGTTTCGGGATCTCCACAAGGGCCACACAATAGATTGTCAGATTAATAATAAGAAATCAAACCTCTTCCCCCCACCCCAAGCTAATTCAAACATAAAACTAAGAATATTCGCTAAATCTGAAGGTAAATCAAACTCCCACGCCAACCACCTAAACATATGATGTCACACCTAGCCTAAAAAGGGACAACTAATGAAAAGGTGACTAACTATAATTCTCCTAGAAAGAGATTTTGTCGTGCAGAATCCTATCCTAAAGCAGTTGTCAAGTGAAAACAATCACCTTGAGAGGAGACCAATATTCTCACTCCCTTGAAAAAAGTCTCGCAATTTCTTCTGACCTCTCGTCCATCACACTAGCTCTCATATGAAGGAAATTATAAGCTGGTTTTATTGAATAAATGCTCGACCAATCATTGCTCCACCCCAAAAGTCTACACCTTCAAATAAGGTCGGTCTCTTTAAAGCCTGGAGTAACTCTCCCAAAATCACAAGCTCCACTCTAAAAGATCTCTTCTCCACTTAAGATCCTAGACCCATTCAGATCCCTCTCTCAAGGACATATCAATCACTTTAGCTTCTTTCTGAAGAGAAACTTGAAATAACTTGGGGAAACGAATTCTCAAAGAAATAGCTCCCAACCAGGGATCTTTCCAAAAATTTGTAGATCGACCATCTCTAACCTTTCTGAAGATACTATCAGAAAACCAATAATTAGATTCGGACTGACTTGTTCCCTATAAGGATATTTCCTTCCACTAGTTTGGACACCTCTTAAATCCACCTCCCTCCCCCACAATGATCCCATGAAGACCCTTTCAAAAATCTAGCTCTAATGATATCTTTCCACCCAGCCTCCCCCCTGCGATCAACCTCTCCAAGTCTACATCCCCAAAAGGGAAAGATTAATCAATCTAAGATATCTGATACCCAACCTTCCTTAACTCTTAGACTTACAAACATTTAACCATTGAACCTAGGTAATCTTTCTCGCCCCTTTAGACCATCCTCACAAAAAATGATGTTGAATCCTCACAATCAGTCTCCAAACATCATTTGGCATTTTCATAAAGGAAAGGGAAAAAAATTAGAATAAAGTTAAGTACTGAGTTTAAAAGAATCACCCTCCCTCCCAAACTAACAAACCTATTACTCCATGAATTCAAGCGAGTTACCAGAGTATCCAACAAAGGCTGACAGGTAGACAATCTCCTATAATTAACCCTAATTGGAAGACCCAAATACTTAAAAGGAACAGAACCAAGACTACAATAGAGAAAATTTGCAAGCAGACCTAGGAAAGACGCATCAACATTAATTCTCATGATATAACTCTTAGAAAAGCTAACTCGAAGACCTGAGGCAAGCTCAAAACACCTTAAGATAGTTTTAATGGCTCAAAGATTTTCCATCATTGCCTTTCCTATAAAAAGAGTAGCATTATCATATTGAAGGCTTAATAATAATCAAGCATATTCTCATGGTTGATTATCATTGAGACCTTTAACTGCAACCTTATTATCCCTAGACTCACAAAACTATTCTCATGTTTTGTTTATATTGTCTAATCTCATTTGGTCTAATATCGAACTTCACCTTTCGGTCCTTCATTTGATATTTGAGATATGATGAAATAACAATATCAAACTTCACATGCAATATAAAGTAGGGTATAAACTTGGGTTGAATACGATTCAATCATTAGATTAGTCCAACAATTTCAAGACTGGAAGAGTCTACTCACTCATGATCATAGTATACAATGGATTACAATATAAAGACGTGTAATATAAAGGTATGAAAATAAACAACTAGAAATTTAAAGTGCTGAAAAATAAAGTGCAGAAAAAATAAGAACAATAAACTTAGAACAATGTAAAACTTTGATTTCAATTTGGAGTAAGTTCACAAACAATCCAAGTTGTGTTACAAGTCTGATAAGGGACCTATTTAGAGCCTAGAGCCTCAGACAAATCATTAAACTCGGATTACAAGACAATAATGAGCAAACTCCAAGAGTTTGTAACCTCTTTTTCTGACTACATAACATGCACAGTCGTGCTTGTGAGGTACAAGACCGTGCTGTCTTTCAAAATTTGTTCACATTTTGTTGACGGGAGGGGTGCACGAGCGTGTTTATGGGGCGCACGGTTGTGTGTTTTGTTACGACACAGGGGAGCATGACCCCAATTAAAGTGAGCACGACCAGTGTTAAGGTGAGAACGACCGTGTTGATAAAAAATGGCTTTTTCCCTGATTTTACTTCTATTTCTTGCTCCTTATCCTTGCTCTTGATCCAAATGTATTGTTCTTCATTATTTTTATTCTAAAAACAAAACAAAAATACTTTGAAGTAAAATAGCTCTAAAAAGGATTAAAACACACTAATTTTTATTGAAATTGGAAGCTAAAAACGTCATAAACTACAACTTATCAAATTCATCCATGCTTGTCCTCAAGCAAAAGACAAAGAAAATCAGCAACACAATTTTAATAGGAACAATTGTTTTTCAAAGGTTTTATTCTTAGGGTACACTTATCACAACCCTTGTGCTTTTTAGAATTCTTTTCAAGCCAACAACTTGTTTCAAGTGAGTGTATGTGTAAAGTCCATCTTTTTATTGCTTATGTGTAAATGTCATTATGAGGAAAAAATCCTAACCTTGGTAATAAACATACGGATAAAATGTCACAATCATTTCATATAACCATGGTGGGAATCATTTTTCTTGGTCTAGACTATATTTGAAAGCGATCCTATTTATTATTTCTCTTGTACTCTAATCCCCCCTCTTCTTTACACCTTATTACGACTTTTTTTTGTTCCCTACGTTAACTTATACTACTTTTTTGTGAAATTTTAAAGTCATGCTTACTACCAAGGTTCTTATTGTTCCTTAAGATGTCAATATACACACTTACTCAAAGTCTGCAACTTTGTGAATCTCTAAAAGAGAGGGGTTCACAATTAAACTGATGTGGATTTAGTGAAACACTTAGAGCAAAAGGTTTTGTTTACATGCACAAATTCATCATAAAACCTAGCCTTTTTTTTTCGCGATACAATACTAAAAAGTTGCAACTCACCTTTCAGCTTGACACATAAAAATTCAAACGAGGAATTCAAATACAAAACTTGATACGAACGTTTGTGAAAAATAAAGCAACGTCACCAAAAACTTGATAGGAATTTGCAAGTGTACGATTCTATCGAGCAATAAAAATATTGATCCATAGGGAGATGAAGTAATTACCAATCTAATTCTCAGTTATGATTAGCTTAAATTAATAAGTTTTTTATAGTAATGTTCGGTTGGTTTAAAATTCAAATTTAAAAAGCGTCATGGGATTGTTGTTTTCATCATAATGAGCGGAACTAAGATGAACATGAATCGGGATTGGAACTGAGATGAGAAGATCTATTGCAAGCCGTGTAATTGGAGACGAAGGGATTCGAAAATGTTATTTTAGGGCTTTTGTGAATTTGAAGTGGAGGGATGAAAAAATTGGGGGTTTCATGAAAATGATATTGGGGGGAATGTTGGAGCCAAGTAAAATTGGATTTTGGAGCCTTGTGAAAATTAGACATGGCCCCAACGAATAGATAAAAAGTTATTTTTAATTAGATAAAAAAAGAATTTGACCGTTAGAGACGATTTTGAGACTGGATAATTTTGTGACGATATAAACCGTCTCTAAAGTTCGTCTCTAAAGATAAGAATTACATTACGTCTCAACTTATTAAATTTAGTCTCAATTTCTGTCTCTATTAGAGATGGAATAAAATCTGTCTCTTAATTTCGTCGATATTTGAAACTTTTCTAGTAGTTATACAAGCATAATAAGATTGAAAAATCGTAACAAAATAATACATGATCTTAGACATCAACAGATGAAATGAAAGGTGAAGGTTAATGCTGGACCTATAAGATAAAACATGGGATTCCAAACATGAAAATAGAATAGTTTCGTGAGGTGATACAGGGTAATCAAGCTTAACTGGTTTGCCAACGATTGCTTTAAGAAAATAGGATGTCTTGTTGGTTCAAAACACACATGTAGGTTACATTAATTTACCACCATTAAAATTTGATTTTCATAGAAAACAAAAATAATTGGGAATGAAGTTTCTATGATTTCGATGAAATCACAAACCTAAAAATTCAATCTTTTTAATCAACTTATGAAATGTGTAATTTTTTTTTTTTTAGGGAAAAAGTGTAATTGTTAATCAACACTAATCCTGATGGGATTGATATTTTTACCATGCAATACACTTCTCTTTTTGATTTTCTGTATTTAACTGTTTTCTTGATTTGAATGCAAAGAATTCGAAAATTTGGGGACCATTATAAATTTGTATTCCATTATTTGACTGACTTCCACCTAGTAGTATTGCTCTTAGCTTCATAATTAGTCATGACCCATTATATTAAGACCTATATTTTTTTTTGAGCAAAGATATTAAGACCTATATACTAACCTCTTTTTTTTTTTTAGAGAAGGATCTATATATTCTTGCATAGTTACGATATTTGTGACCTATAAATGTGAGTCATCTAACATTGTAATACCCATAAAAATTGTAATAAATACATTTTGAAGAGCATAATAAAAATTCATATTCGTCTCTTTTTCTCTCCTTCATCTCAGGGGCGGATCTGGACTTACAATGTTGGTGGGACACATTTTTTTTTTCTTCAAATAATTAAATAAAACTAAATTTAATAAGAAGTTATATTATAAATAGTTGTAGCAACCATAATTACAAAAAAAATACTCTATTTTTTATTTGTTGAAAATGAGATAAAATTACATCATTACTAATTGTTCGATCATTTAACTATTGATCACACATCTTGTTACTTAGTTGACTCTTCACATATTTTTCATTCTGATACAATTTCAATTTAAAATAATATAAAATCAATTTTAGTACTGAAAACATAATAATAGTTTGACAAAGCTAACCATAAAAACTCAATTCTTAGGTCTTTTGTAAAACCACTTTCCAACAAGTAACACAAAAAATTTAACTTGATAATCACAAAAAAAAAAAAAAAAATGATATTACTTATTATTATTGTTATATGCATGTGCTTTGTAAAACATAGATGGATAGATAAATAGATTTTGTCCACGATTGATATTTCTTTTATGGCTAATCATAAGAGTAGTGATATATTGTACATTGTTGCATCCTCTAATTTGGACTATCCAGATCTGTAAAAATTTCCTTCCTTTGTTTTTGGTTCCTTAATGAGAATTTCCTTCCTTTGTTTTTGGTTCCTTAATAAAAATTTCCTTCCTTTGTTTTTTGATTCCTTAATGGTCAATTTTCACTTCACCCAGTTTTTAAGTTCGTGGACATGTATCTAGAGATGGTTTAATAAGCTGCAGTTTGTGTTATTTTATCACTGTTGTAGTTTATATGCATGATGGCTTAGGGACAAAAGGATAGGTAGAGAAAATAGAGAAACTCTCTAATATTCTCAAAGAAAAGATTATATTAGTTGAATGTTTCTATGCTTGATGATGCCAAAACACTTGGTGGTGAACCTTATTTATACTACTCTAGGAAGGCTCTCCATAACAAACTAGAAATATCTAGAAACAAAGAAAAGTCTAGAGATATGGATACTCTAGTACATAAGACTAGAAGGATCTAGAAAAGTTAAGACTTCCCTAGTACTTATTTAGTAGTGTCTAGTAGCTTCCTAATTACTCCCAAGTATTCTAGAGACTTCCCTATTATTCTTTGGTGTTCTATAGACTTCCACATTATTCTTTATTATTCTAAAGACTTCCATAATATTCTTCATCATTCTCTATCACATGATAACAAGGATAGTTATTTCAGACCCTCGTTTTTATCACCGTTGAAGTCGAAGTTATGTGACTTACTGATCCCAAACCCTCGTTTTTTCAGTAGATTAATTCCCATTTTGTGGTTTGGTTCAATCCATCTGTTAAATGAGGCGAATCCGTGGCTGCCATAACTAGAGAATGCTGATGTTGGGTTAACATTTTTGATTGAATTCGTGTGTTGAATGAATAAGTCCTCATTTTGGATAGCTTATAGAGGAAAATTGGTTTCAATGCTTTAATGCATTTGGTTATACACTTTATTTATAGATGACTGTTTATTTTACATTCAGAGAAAGAGGATGTATTAATCAACAATGAAATCTAATTATTTTTTCACCGTAGATCCTAGCATATCAAATAGAAAAGCTCTATTGTGGATGCTTTTAATTCTTTCACTTATCTGATTTGGATGTTTCAATTTGTTTCGCTGAAATCTGATATCAACTTTGATATCATAAGTGACTATAATATTATCCAAAGTGACTATAATTTGGATGCGTTGGTTTTGAGACTTGACCACAACAAATTTGAAAAGAATCTCATATCATGTCAACCAAGAACATTTGTAGTAAATTTTGAAGAGAATTATTACATGGAAAGAGCATGCAATCCTACAAAAGAGTTTGCAATTGTAAGAAGCTAATATCTATGAAATAGTTTCATTTGTTGAACTTTCATGTTTTTCTCCTCTGAAAAAATGTTTGACTACATCCTAGTTAGTAAAATGAAGAAAGGACTTTATTTTCTACAATTTCAACTGCATTTGCATTTGCAAAATGTCCCCATAGAAACCACTCCATGAAATTGATTGAGCTCATGACGACTGTAAACTTTTGGCGAACTTTTTAGCCTGCATGAGATGAGAGAAACATGTGAGAAAAGTTACAAACACAAATCAATAGCTAAAGTATGTATGTTTACTTAACCCAAACAGACCCAGAATGCATTTTTTGGAGTATATGGCTATGCCATTATCATGAAACGGAAAAACAAAGAAGAGAAACGTAGAAGAGTATTCGTATTGTACCTGTTCTAGGGTTAGAAACATAATCACGTTCCAAGATCCTAGCCGTCCAAAATTTGGGAGGAACCCTTTATAAAACGCCAAAGGTCCCTGAGAAACATCAAATTACACAACCAATCAGTTATGATAAAGGACAACCCTTTGATAAGATAGCCCCTTGTTTGACTCAATTTAAAGGTAAATGTCCCCTTTCTCATACACATAAACCAACCGAAAAATAAAAAAATAAAAAATAAAAGGTGACATATAAGTTCAGCCTGCTAAACTTGTGTATTATACCAACTAGATACAATTTTTTTAAAGGCAAATACTAGTGGTTAGTCCGTTAAAGGAAAGGGAAAATTGTTAGCAGCAGAAGTCGAATCCTGGACTTCATTCTTAAAAAAAAATTATACACCCATCTTAACAGGAAAAGGATCTACATAAAGTTAGTGATTGTACCAAAATCAAATATGACGGTTAATATTTATAACAGAGCAAAATAGTAACAGTGGAAGAAAACATACATCATTCTTTAAGGTTTTGACAAAGCAATCAAGGGTGCTTTTGTAACTAGAATCTCCCATCATTCTCGACTTGACCTGCATATTCACCAAAAGGAAGATAGAACAACAGAATTATTAAAAGAACGGTAAGAATGAACAAGCTACAAACTTGCTTCATCTTGTTCACCCAATATGAAAATGAAACAGTAAAAAAGTATTTATATACATCCACCTTAATGGACCATAAAAGAGATCAGCTGTTGTCAATGACAATCTTTTTTTTTTCAATAAGTTGTAAAAGCAAACAAATTCTACCATTGTGTAATCATTCTGCAATTCTTATCTAATCATGGTTTGATTAGGGGGAAACTAGAGACAAATTCATATTAAATTGTAAAACAATTATATTATATGTTGATGAAGCCAAGTCAATAATGTATATGTGATAAACACTTAAAAATTACCACATCAACCGGGGAGCCGATACAGACAGCGAAAAACCCTGCCCCAAGGCCAGCAAAGAGATGAGTAACAACATTGTCGGTGAACCCCGGAATTTTCAAAATAGTCTGCATAAAAACATTAGTTAGTTATTAAAAAAAAATTCAACATTGTCTACAAAACAAATACTATGCAACGCAAATCATAATGCATGTCACCAGTAATACTATAAATTACCTGTTTCACTTGATCATAGCTAGCTAGCTCAGCAGCGTTGATAATACCATTTCTCGCTATGTTGGGACCAAGCCCTGTCCATAGAGCTCGAACTCCTTCCTGAGTGTCAAATGCAGATTTTTAAAAACTAAAACAAATGAAATAAATATTTCTTTTTCATAAATCATGTTAGGTTAAATGTATAGACCTGTCTCACGATTGACGAATAAGCATTCAAAGATCCAGAGTAGCGCCTGGGAACACCAGGAGGTAATTTTCCTTCTGCTTGAAGTCTTACTTTGACAAGATCAGTTGGATTTGCCACCATAATTGCCACAGCACCTGTTGATGTAACAAATTGAAGAGTTGTAGGCAGTGAGTATCAAGGTAGAGAAAACACAAATACATGTTGGGAAAAAGTACATGATCCCAACATATTAAAATAGATTCAAATCAGAGCACACAGTGGCACAGAAACATTATTCCCACAACAACTTCCAGAATTGAGCTATACCTGTCGTAAATGCAGCTAGAATTTTCTTTGACAGTGGAACATCGCCAACATGGTCACTCCCCGTGTAGAAAGTCTTAACCTGTTAATTACCATGCTATTCACAGATAAATAATCATACAATATAGATGAACTCAAATAAGTGAACAAGTTTGTGCAACAAAGATTCGAATCTCACAGGCTCATATAACCCAATCCTTAATCCTCCATACAAACATTGACGATGTAGCCCTGGCACAATGCCCTTCCAGAGTGCTGAAAGACCTTCTTCCCTGGCAATCGTTCCAACTGTTCCCAGCATACCCTTATATTTAGGCAAGGAGGATACATCACCAGCTACAGCTTGCTTTTGAAGTTGAAGCCTAACTTTGGCGGTGTCCAAAGGTATGGTACAAACCTATATCAATTACAAGAACGTTTGAGCAAGAACTTCAATATATGGCTACAAGTGAGTACTTATAAAAACGGTATGAGAACTAACAAATGAACATGACATGAGAAACACAAAAAGTAACCAGTAATAAATATATAACTAGTGAAATCAATCTCCATTGATAGCAACTCAGGAACAAAATTCGACTTATTTATGAAAAACTGTCACCAAATAAAGTTACCACAATGCAGAAGCTGTTTCCATACAAGATAATTCGAAAGAGTATCCGATTTTGTCAAGTATAACTTTGCTGCCAACAAAGTTCAATCAATAAAAGCTAGATTTGCATGTGCATAATTGCATACTCTATATTTGGATGATAGGAAATGAAGGGGAATTTAAAGGGAATGAAGCGAAAGTGGGAAGTTCCTTGTTCAGGAGTTTAAAAATAGATCGGAAAGACTCGGAATCGACATGGTGGAGTGGAGGAAACTTAAGGGTAATGGAGTTCCATTTTATTCCTTTAATAATCTTCAAAATAAGGTGAATGATATCTATGTCTCAATCTGTTCATTCACCAAAAAATTCCTGATCCACCTCAATATTTGAAGCAACAGCCGGAAATGAAAAGAACAATCCTTTCATTTCACTACACCAGACCTGAGCAGTTAAAACCCCATTGACTAATCACAACTAGATAAACCAAAAGTAAAAATAATGGAGTAATGTGTCTGGTTCGGGATCTAAGTATAATATACCAAAGAAAACTTACTTCACAAGCATTTCACAGAAAAAACACTAAAAACAAAAGGGTTCAATAAGTTTAGTCCCTATAAAATTTTAACTTTTTTGTTTTGTTTTCGGTCTTTGTAATGGCAAATTCTATGGTACACCCACAAATATGAGTGTATTGGTACACCAAATCAATAAATTAATAGTTAAAAGTGTTATTTTTTGAAGAGAAAAATTGTTTTCTATCACCTATAATTAATTCTTATTTACCAAAAACGTCAACAAAATAAAATTTAATTTTTCTGAATTTTTAGTACTCATAATAGAGAATTTTGATTATTTTTTACAATAAAATGTAAAAAAAATTAGTATGATTTTTATAAACAATGAAATGATGTTTTTTCTTATGAAATGACATTTTCTAAAATATAAATATCAACAAATAACTCTTTATTCCATAAAAATAATAGTTAATTTAAAGTTTTTTGAAGTAGGAGTACCGGTACACCTTAATTTGCGGGTGTACCGTAGAAGCTCCCCTTTGTAATACCTTTTAGTCACTAAAAAATCACAAATGCAAGTTTTTACTCCCTCACATCCGGAAATGGATTCCACGCAGTAACTGCTGCCGACCGTCCTATCAGAAACGAATGGCTGAGATCAAACACCCTTGAATCACTTTTCTTCGGGCGAGATCAACTACTGCATGAAACTGTGTGAAGCAGATACAGCAGGTGATCCAAGGTCCCTCACATCCCTTATTATATCTAACAAACAGTATGGTGCGTTTGATTCACAAGACAGTACCAGAGATAAAACACCCTAAAATATCCTTTTTCTTAATGGCAAATGTAGTATATAATATAAAAATAATGAGTACAAGAAGTACTCAAGTTAGGCGATGACAAAATCAAAGGATCCCTCCCACACTAAAATAAGATCGAAACTAAAACAACATCAGAAAACCATCCAACGTCCTCCTATCAGGATCACCCAACCCCAGCCAAACAGAGGAAGACTAGGAACAGAACCCCACAGTAAACCAACCCCTACAGAAATCTGCCACATGACACTTCGGTGCCAGTCTATGAAGCACGGACACTCCTCGGATTAGGCGTGTCTCGGAGTCGGACACGTGACAGACACCGACACTTGTGATTACACTGAATTATGTGATTTTTTCAAATTATTAGCTGCGTCAGTGTTCGTGTCGTATCCGGTGTCTGTGTCATATCCGTGCTTCATAGGTGCCAGCACATAATGGTTCATGATTCCACTCATAGAAGGAATAAGTGTGACCATAATGTTTTCTTAAAAGATCCCTTGGGTAACCAAAATTGAGGTTAACCCTTTTGAATAAACAAACATAATTCAACTAAATTCCACAAAAATGTTCACTTGATCATCAAATTTTCAACTAAACTGATAACACAGAAGAAATTAGAACTAGCAATTCCACTCTATTGAAATACAAGTGAGATCAGATCCATCACAACCACAATAAATCAATGTAAATAACAATGGATCATACTCCTAGTCTCCTACACTACACAGGATGATTACATTACCTCAGCGAAACATGCGGAGAAAGCACTGCTGGCGAAGGTTGGACCAAAGGAGAGGTTGGATTTGGAATCAGCAACCATGGCAACAATACTGAAGAGGAAGGAATCGAAAGGATGCGTTGCGTTGCGTGTGAGAAATGAGAATTGAGAATTTGGGTTGTTCTTTTTCTTTGATCGCTATGTATAGTGTATTTCGAAATTGGAATGGTCAATTATTATTATTTTGGAAATTTTCTTATGCAGCAATTAGGCGCCGTCCTAATGCAACCAACTTACACGTTCTTTTGTTCGATATGCCATCAATTAATTAATTTTTAATTACTAAAGTTAAGGGAGATGAGTTGGTCACAAAACAAGAAAGATCTTCGGGCTATACAGGTATTTACGTTTATCTTCTTTAAAGAAACTAGTGGGTTTCATACTCAAGAAAACTTAGACACACTTACATGTAATTGAAAGAAGAGGAATTCTAGCAACACATATTCTAACACACTCTCTTTGATTGGTTAAAATCCACATGGGTCCCACCAAATCATGTGGGTCCCATTTATATTTGGTGGGTCCCATGTGAATTTTAACCAATCAAAGAGAGTGTATTGAAAAGTGTGTGTTAGAAGGTGTGTTGCTAGCATTTCTCTTAAAAGAATTAGAGTTCGAACTCCGATCACAGTGTTCGGCCTAACAATTTTAGCATTTTCATCAGTTAAATTAGCATTTATGAACCAATTAATTTATTTCTTAAAAGTATTGTTTTACCTATAATATATGATTCTTCGGTCAAAAAAAATCTATAATATAATTCATTAGCTATTAAAATCAACTAAAATTTCATAAACTATACTCACATCAATAAATTTACGTTGTTTTATATTTATAAATTAGTTTGATTTTACCAAACACCGCAAAATCAATAAACTAGATTATCAATTACATAACATACTCTATAGGCATATTTGTCATCTATCAGTTGCCTTTTCCCAATCCGAGCCGAAGTAGTCATGAACTAATACATAACTCTTTCTCTCATATATGTCGCTTGTATCGATTGAGTAAATTAAGTGACGAGTTTGAACCCCGAGACTTTCAACTCTTTATTTTATAGATCAAACGACATGACCTAACTAACCTCAATGTCCCTTTCACATTTCACATTGTTGATGATTGAAAGCTTTTGCTTTAAGAGATAATTAAACAGAAGAAGCTCCTTTGTGATTATTATGTTGATATTGGTTATGAGAAGAGTTTGATTTCAATCTATCTCAGCAAATCCTACCAATTTACTACTACCTTTCTTAAAAAGGAAAAAAAAAAAAAAATTGACACTTCTTTCATTTACAAGTTAGTATTTTAATAATTCCCTAGCTGCAAATGTAAGAAAGTTGTGCGTTACTACATTCTGAATCAAGAGGACATAATTGAGTTTGGCGTTGTCATATCCCTTGAGTTCATCTCTCAATGAAAGCACCAATGTAATGATCTCAAAATTGAGAGTGTAATAAAATTGATAATTATGAATTGATTATTGAATGAAGAGTAAAATTGATAGATTAAAACTCAATTAAAATTGATGTTCTTAATACATAAAGGATAAAAGAAAAGATAGAAGAAATTACTCTACTAGAGAGTACCAAAAGAAGAGATAATAGACTTTCATCATTTTTCTTCATACCCACTATTGATTCTCCTTTCACTATTTATGCACATCCAAGGTTCCATTATTTTAGGATCACTAGACATGTGTCCATTTATCTCAACCAATAATATTATGCCAAGTGTATTTCCTCCAATGCTATATTGAATCATAACACACTACTATGGCATTAGTTCTTATATACCTAACTTTAGAGCTCATTTTACTTGAAAAAATTGAATTTAGTTGCTCACAAGTTAGAATGAGTGACTCCAACTCTAATTAGTTCTCACACTTTTACTATTGTTGTCCTACTTAAATATTCTTTATTTCTTATTAGTGGGGCAACATTTGAAACGTTTGACTGATTCAATCGTGTAATATCATCTTTTCTACATTTAATACGTGTGTAATTTTCATCATTAGACTCTTTCATAATAAAAATGTTCTTTCTTTTAAGAGTACATAGATTTTCGCAAATAAAAAGTTACTTGTTCACATGATTTATACTGAAAATTTCTTCTATGAATAAGCAATGCAAGTGATTGAAGAAATCAAAGCAAATTGACGATGACTACCTAAGAAATATCAATGAAACTCAAGTCCACATCTAAAGGTTTACGGTCAATATGTCCCTTCGGGGACATCCGATAAAATTGGAACGATACAGAGAAAGGTTTACGGCCAATATGCCTACAGCCAAGGACATATAAGTTGGGGGGTGGGGTGGGGGGTGGTCCTCTTGTATGTAAATTACAGAATCCTCTTCGATTGTGATCATGTTAATTTTACTAATTTCTAAGTATATCTCTTCTTGGTTTCACTATACAGTATAACTCCAATAATGGTGAGTACATAGCCAAGCATTCCTATCATTGAAACAGGGTTTTGAAATATCAAAATTGAGATCACCACTGCAACTGCTCCCTTTGCATTTCCCAACACCTGAAAATATTTGACAAAAAATAATCACATTGTATGACTTTTTATCTGTTTAATTCAGCTTTTAAAAATAATCATAATCTGTTGGTCAAAAAAATAAATAATCATAATCTATAAAAAATGAAATGTAATCATGATGAAAAACAGTGTAGACCACAAATAACTAGAGACTCATCCAAACACAGAAAACATTTATTCTTTGGATGGTGAAATGTTTACATCCATCATCGGAACATCTTCATAAGAATGTTCAGCAAGTGTTTAGTGTCTAACACTTGTCAGTGCCGACACCGACACAACACCAATACATGTTGTTACATTAAATATTTCACATTTTCAAATCATTACCAGTGTCTATGTCCCAATATCGTGTCTGATATCCGTGTTTCATAGTTTAGTATATACAGTGCATGAAATGAAATAAGTTGAAATGAGCGGAAAATGGATAAGTTAGCATTAGCCGTAAAGTAATCTATGGTATTAAGACATACCTGAAGGGTAAGTGCACTTGTATATTTGGTCACCAAAAAATTTGCGAGGTTCACAAAATATGCAAGAGAGGAACTCAAAAGCAGATACCAGATAATTCTGATATCCTCACTAGCAAGTTCCATAGTGATTCTAATCACGTTTCCCTCCATCAACAATGTTGCAGGAAGTAAGACCAACATTGCTATAGGTGCCATGTAAAGCAACAGGTTCATAGAATTTAACTTTTCTCTGAAAGGTATCAAAATTATTTGAAGTAAGTTTAAAGGGAAGTAGATAATTGCAGAACTAATTTGCACTTGTAGCATGTGGCATCGACACTTCTGATTGAAGGTATGTTCGGTGTTCAACACATACAAGGACACACATCAGCACATGTGATTGCATTCAATTGATTTATTTTCTCAAATTACCACTAGTGTAGATGCATAAGTGTCACTGACAGTGACGTGTCTTTTGTTCATGTCTATGTCGTCACTGTTTCACAGTACAGTCTTTTATGTCAAATATCTTGTTATAACAATGACAAAACAAATAAAGTTGGATCCGGATTATGTGCGGTCAATGGATCATGACATCATATATTTGCCGCAGTCACACAATCTGGACTATTTGATCAAGATTGAACTACTCGTGTTCCAATTTTGCAAATCAGATTGAAAAAGTATGTTGGAATGTGAGTCGTCAACTCTTGATCAGGATGTCTAGATTGCTTGACTACAATTTCCTATCTGCAAAGAATCCAAATCCAATAAGATCATTACCCTTCAGAGGACAACAAAATATCTTGAAGCACTGATTTAAATGCTCTGGCAGCTGTTGATGCAACACAGATTATGAATCCAAATAGATGAAAACTTGGTTCACCCTGCAGTAAAAATGTTGTATGTGAGATTGATAAAAAAAAACAATGTGATTCTTGAAGAAATCAGAGAATAAGTAATTCAAGCATTTACTTTTAATCATATCAAATTTACCAAATCAAGTTCCTTCAAAATTAAATGAACTAAATTTCAATACAATCATTTTCAACAAACTAATTTAATTTAAATTGACTTTTGAAAAACAGGCACCCAATACTAAAACTAACATAACAAATAACTACGGATGCATATTTGGTCTAGTGGAAGAGGTTAAACTCTCAATATGATGAATAGGATTACCTCTTGTGGAGGAAACCTATTGAAAACAAAAAACAACCATATTTCTCCCCATTGGGATTGATGTTTTCATCATGTTTGGATTCACGATAAGTTTGACAGAACCTACACTTTGAAGCTTGAAAAAATCACAGTGTCACAATGATTTTGCAAAACTCATCATCAATCCAAACTTGCACTAAAACAATTCAAAATCCAAAACTAGCATTGACCTATTTCTTACCCATTGGGATTGAAATTTTCATTATCTTGTTTGGATTGCAATCATTATGACGCAATACCGGTATATCTCCATGATTTTGAGAAAAGTTACACTAATACGACAAAATCATGTTATCGCAATTATTTCGTCAAATTCAACGTCAATCCAATCACGCACTAAAACAATTCAAAATCCAAAACTAGCATTGACCTATTTATCACCCATTGGACCTGAAATTTTCGTTATCTTGTTTGAATTTCCGATAATTATGACGGAATATTGTCCGTGATTTTGAGACAAGCTACACTCTAATACGACAAAATCATGTTATCACGATTATTTCGCGCAAATTACGTGTCCATCCAATCATGCACTAAAACAATTCAAATCCAAAACTAATAACATAAGAAAAAACAAAAAATCTTAAAATTATAAAAGGATTGAAGATTGAAAATTATTTACCCCACTAGCAATGACAACACCAGCAACAACAGGCAAAAGAGTAGCATAAGTAACCCAAGCCTCTCTTTTTCTACTCACAACATAAGCAAAAACAGCAGTGAAAAAAGGTGTAGTAGCACCAATAGCTTGATTAAACGACACCGGAATATAATTCAACGACATGTTCCCACAAACAACGGAGAAACAAAACACAACACTCAAACCACAGATCTTGAACAACTGATTCTTAGATTGCACATTCTGCAAAGGTACAATATCCATAACAGAAATTCCAACGTAACTGAAAACTGAACATAACATCATGTGACACATGGTGAGAAAAACGGGGAACTTGTAACCATAGTTGCTTAACAAGTACTTGTTCATTAGAAGAACACCAATGTTTGAAGTGTACCATGATATCACAACCATAATTGTTGGCCATGGAATTGAGTTTTTCATCATCTGGGTCATTATGGATTTGATCAAATATCAATATATAATTTATTTTATTTTTTTTGTAATTGTTCAAAGAAAGAGAAAAAAACAAAGGCTTTGTAGGAAGATGATAGATAGAATGAATAAATGGTTCATCCTAAATGCATGTAGAGAAGGGAATCAATCTAATTCAATGGTGATTTTTGGGCTTGAAATCATTTTCGAGGATTGGAAACTGAAACTGAACATTTTTTTGGTTAGGTGCATGGATGTAACGTTCCAAAAGTTTGATGATTTTGATAATTACTTGAATGAGACACTTTGCCTGATTATATTTTTAAGGAAGAAAGATTGATTTATGCTAAAAGTGTAGTAGACAAGCTTAGACTATGGAATGACGCAGTCAATTGCATATTTAGGCCGCTTTCAAAAAATTACCTAAACCAAGAAGATTTGTGGATTAAATGCATCATTTTTGCTTAATCACAATTTTAGTCACTTTTTTTATAAAAAAAAAAATAATTTCCGTATGTGACCTATGACTGACAAATTCGAGTGGTCAAATCCTACTGTCAACTTGCGAGTATTTGTTTAAAATTTACATGGAGAAATGAAATTTAAGGCCTTGACAGGAGCACGTTTTGAGATCAATACTCAACACCATCAGATTGACCCAAGTGGATTTCCAGTCAGTTATTTTTAATTCTAAAAATATAAATTTTATTCTAATTTTAAAAATCTCAATAACTTTTTATACCTTGAGTCAAAAAAAATTAATAATTACACTTTTTATACCATTTAATAATCAGTTATACTAATGAATAAGAGGTTATACTTAGATCCCTTAACCATTTGGTTCAGAATTTGATATCTTATCGGTGGCTATGAAAAAAAAATTGTTGAGAAATATCAACCTCTAAAATGGATTTTTACGCGCAAAGAATACATTTGATTTAAAATTAAAAAAAAAAAATGAGCAGATAAATCGCATGATCGCGTACATACAAGAATTTAATTTAATTATTTTATTTCTTATATCATAGTATCATTTTAAAAAAAATATATGTAACTTAAAATACTAAAATTTAAAACCTACCCAAAATTTCAGAAATATTGTTTAAGTGTTGTTCGGTTTTAATTTCTTATCTAAGTGTTGTTCAGACTTCAGTTAAGTTTAATATAAGCAGTAGCGTGAGTATTATTATTTTTATTTTTTAGGGACGCAGTAGCGTGAGTATTGTTTATTGTTTGTGTGCAAATTCCATGTGATTCATAACATTTTGTGAATAAATAACATTTACTTCAAAAAAGAAACATAGTACTTGTAGTTCCATTTAGACACTGACAACTAAATTGCCGGCCTAAAGTTTTTTACAAGAACATTTGGCTTAATGTGTATTAACGTTTGCATGGTTTTAGCTTTAACTTGTATTTATTGTCCCCCACAATTCGTTGTCCACCGGATTGGTTATTTTTTCCTTTGTTGGAGTACTTTGTTTTCATATTCACATGCAATTGCTCAAATAATTTAAGTGGAATAGATATTTCAAAACCATAATTTTTCTTCCATTATCAATAGTTAACTGCCAATTTGTGCATATTATTGTGGTTCATGCTCGTGCAAACAATAATCTTTAAAGTTACCATATGTTAAAATGTTATCATTAAATAATGAAAATTGGTGTTGCACATGTGGTTTGGCTGAGAAACATATGTAAAAGACGGAAATGTTGTTCGGTAGTTAACTGTCGAGAAAAATTGATCTGGCTGCAGTTAAATACCGAGGAAAATCTCGGTAGTTAACTACCGCCAATTTTATCGACAGTTAACTGCCGATGCGTCCTGATGCTATTGTAGGGGCAGAAGCTTCAGCTTCTGATCCTGTAATGTGTTAAAAACACAAACATAATGTCAACACAAAAATCACAACTTAATTGGCGCATAATGTGTTGAAATGGCAAATCAAAATTGGCTCAATTTAACAAACATTGATTAAACGAACAAAGTAATGAACCAATGTCATCAAAATGTCATCAAAATACAAACAACATAATGTCATCAAAATACAAACATACAAACATAATGTCATCAAAATACGAAAAGTAAAAAACAAGTCCTAATCCTACTGCGGGTACTGGTCCTGTTGATGCTGTTGTTGCCTCCTCCTCGGCCTCTGGCCTCACCTCCTAGTCACGATCGGCGCGATTTGCTCCCTAACATTTTGCAAGGCCTCATACAATCAATGAGGGGTCATGCTCATCACCTCCTGACCCAAATACTCATCATCATGGGAAACAACGCCAATAACCATGTCATAGGTATCAGGCGAGCTTCTCGCCTCATACCGCTCTCACTGTTGTGCAATGATCTGCTACTCATTTATTGGCCTCGGAAGATCTCCTGAAAGAGGTGGCAAAATTTGAGGGTGAGACACTGTAGTGTACCATAACACATAGCCATCCCTCATATGCCATGTATCATCTCTTGCTGGCTCACCCCAATCTGGCTCCTTAAGCGTGTGAGTGCGGAAGTCAATGAATGCATGCACAATCTGAGACGTTCGTAGCTCAACAACATTTGTCGGATGTCTAGGGACGCTATGGACGTATCCGTATTGCCACAAAACTCTCAGGCAAGTTTCGGTACACCCTACGAACACCACACATAATCCAGCCTGAATACCAGAAAACCTCCTCAAAACCCTGGATCCCCCTGTGCTCTTCGTACAACATCCAACATATGTCATCCAGCATACGTCATCAAACTGAATATGATTAAGCAATGATCGATACGTCACCCCCTCTCCAAGACCCTTCTGCAACGTCCACTTCGCTGCAACCGGATAGTTTTTAATGTAGTTGGGATTTTGATCCACACTGTAAAAGTCAGGAAAATGCGCCAAAAATCATCCCTACACAAACCAAATATATCACATTTATAATTTATTACGCACGAAAAATATAACAAAAAAATAAAAGTTAAGGTTCACATTTATAAGTTTCTTACAGTGAGCAGTATCACGCTTCCCCCAAGAGCTCTGTCTCCAGGCAAACAGGCCTCAGCTAACTTGTCGTATAGGTATGCCAGTGTCATCCCTCCCCATGAATAATTACGCATCCCCCGCGTAGCCCTCCTCCATGGTCGTCAGATAGACCAACTCGATGTGTTTGTTGCTTCTATCACCAAACAACAAGCATCCTACAAGATATAGAAGATAACACTTCACACAAAATGTCCTAACCCTCTCCAGCTCCCCTAGATCCCCTTGGGTCCTCTGGATCCGCCAATCTGTTAGCTCTATCAAGGTACCTCGTATATAACTCCCTCAGCTTTGGATAACTAATGTACCCACCATACTCTTTCTCGCAAATTTTCTCTCCCTCATCCTGCGACACACCTAAGTGCCTCACCAGTAGTGCCGCTCCCTCATGTCTCAACATCTTCCCATGGCTCAACATCCGCCCTTCAATCTGAAGATGCGTAAGACATGCGACATCATCCAAAGTCACATTCATCTCCCCCAAGACCATGTGAAAACTGCTGGTCTCGGGATGCCACCTCTCGCATAATGTCATCAACAAAGCATGAGGCATAGTGGCGTAGCCTAGGTAAACCAAATCATGAAACCCGCTCTCCTTAAGCGGACCCCAAAACCAATTCTGATTATCGTTTGGACGCCGGAGACTCAAAATCTTAGCCCCATGATTAATCGGTTTTACAACACGCAACTTACGAACCTGAAATAATAGAAAAATAAGCATAGTTTAAACAATGTAAATTGCCGCACGTATTTTTAATTTAAGACATAACACATCTAAAATCAATATAAATAAAATAATTAAAAATAAAGAAAAGAATTAAAAAAAAACACATATAAAAGTTGATATAATAATTAAACAAAAAGACAAAAAAATAATTTTAGACAATTAAAAATAATACTTAAGTTATTAGAATTATACCAAAGCGGCAATGCCACATGCTTGGCATAAGAGTGCAACAGAGATATATTTTCCGGTCCTCCAGGAAAGGGAGGCTCCAAAGGTAACACCGCCAGGACAGCCGCTACTGCAATGTCACCCTGGTTGGTATATGTTGCTGCTCTGGTATATGTTGCTGGTCATACCCACCATCAGTGACATCGTGGTGTACCTCATCCTGATAATTCAGGTACTCCACCTGACTCGGGTCAACCACATGTGACTCTTCAAGCTGTGTAGCATGAGAACTACCTTCACCATCCGTCCTCCCTTTGCCTCTTCCTCTTCCCCTCTTTGGGATGTGCCTTCTTTGCCTTTCTTGTATGGCGCTATGTGTCATAGCACGTCTACCATGTATAAGTTTAGATGGATCAATTTGTTGGCTCTGCTCATGATCAGACATATCTACACAATAATTTAAAAAATTAACTAAATATAAATAACTTAAACCAAACACAAACCTAAACTTAACATAAACCTAAACTTATACATAAATAATCAAACACATTAAACCTAAACATAACCTAAACTAATCATAAACATTCAACCACTTTATCAAACATTCACATTCAACCAAATCCATTATCAAACACATTCAACCTAAACATAACATAAACTAAACAAAAACATTCACATTCGGTGAAAATCAAAACCACGTTCAACTTAATTCAATATACACTATATCAAACTATATTTAACATCATTTCCATAACCTAAACCAACTAAATAATCAATATAATTTTCATTGAGGCATTTTGTCAAACACTTTGTGTGCAAAGTATCAAACATACTTAAAATGTGTTCTTTTGCCACCATTCAAAACCACATTATACTCTAACATCATTCAAACATCAATTAAAGCAACTACATTCAATTATAAACTACATGCAATCACCAAAATTTCAATTCCAACATCAACCCTAACCACATGCAAACTACTCAATTTTTTTAAAAAACTTAACCTAGACAAACTAACATTAAGATTGCAATGATTAGTGGTACTTGTGATAATGTGGGGATGATTGGCTTGCGATTCGTGAAAATGGAAATTGGAGAGAATTTGGGAAGATTTTGAAGAGAAGAAGAAACTGCAAAACTGAGTTTCTGCTTCTGTTTATGTTCAGCACGCATCGGTAGTTAACTGCCGAGGTTTTCCTCGGTAGTTAACTGCAGCCAGATTAATTTTTCTCGGCAGTTAACTATCGAGGGACATTTTTGTCTCTTACATGTGTTTCTCAACCAAACCAAATATGTCAACAACAATTTTCTTAAATAATTTAGTAGTACCAAAAACAAAAGCTTTTAGAAACTTGTAATATCTAGTGTAATCTAACTGACAAGGAGATAAAGATGAAAATGGTGTCACAATCTAGTCATTTGTCATTGTAAACATCGTTTACCCCTTGACAAATCCCTCAAGATATTGTCAAGGATGCAATCATGGGATCTAACAAGAGTGATCAATAAATATCAATAATTACTGTAACAAACAAAGTTATTGTGAAGAAAAAATAGCACTCTTTATTGATTTCCAAAACCTGGCAAGTAATTAAAATGAGGTGAAATCCATGGTTTTATGACGCTTTTTTTTTTCTCTTTCGTGTCTTTTTTAAATACTTTGTTTGTCTCATATTAGTAATCGTTTAAGATTATGTAAAGTCTATCATATAATTTTGACAATGAGACAAGTCCAACGACAAAAATATGTGAATATGATGAATTTTAATTGTAAAACTAATTTGGAAGCCTTGTTGCATACTTAACCACTTGAGTGTCGCTGTAGCCAAACTAAATATTCTGTTTTCTGCCCACGTTTCAATCCCTTTCTTGATAATTGGCGCATACAACACACGTTGACATTTGTATATAATTGAATCCTAATTTCATGTGACAAATACAGAATAGTGAACCAACCCTAGAAACAAAGAAGAAATTAAATTGAGTGCATGAAAGACTGATAGCACAATATTGAAACCAGTCAGTGCTTAAGTCAAAAAACAGTTGCACTCATGTAATCCCATCAGTTACCACCAGTATGGGAGATCAAAAAGAGCATTGCACAAGTAACCAGCTCAAAGCCAATGCAAGCAAACCAAAGGACGATATAACCTCGGTCGTTCCTGAAAGAGTTGCCTAGTGGTATTAATTGAGATGCTAAAGAAGTTCTGTATATGAGATCTATTGTTTCACTCTTGAGGCTAACATTTTCCATTTTCCCTAACAAATTAATCATTAACATCTGCTTAATAAAAAAAGCTCGGACCCTGATAATGCCTTGTCTAGATACCATTTGTGGACTATTTGAAATCCAGACTCAAGGTCAAGGGTTGTAAATCATCTTGAAACCATGAACCCACCACCATAGCCAGGAACGAGTCAGACAGATTGTGTGTCTGCTGTAAGCAGTCCTACTTGGCATTTGAAGAGATGGATTCCACAAATCAAACATGTGACCTTTAGTCACATGACAAAATATCCAACCGTTGCGCCAAGATTTCCCTTCACAATAATGTCTTCAAGCCAACAACAAATTTATTTCTAATGTGAAATTCATAAAACCCAATCAACCACAACAGTATTTTAGCGTATATTCTGTTTTCCTATTAAGTGCTCAACAGTTATGTTTTAAAACAGAGACATTAGCCAAATAAATCTTTAGCAAAAGCTTAAAGATAGCTTATGAAAAGTATATTTGAAGACAACACCAATATTGCGAACTTTGGAGGAGCAAGAGAAAAAAACGTTGAGAAGAGAAAGCTTTTCAGTCTTCTAGTCTCAAATCTCAATCCCCTCTTCTAACAAGGATTCAACATTTGTTCTTATAGCTGCACAAGTAATCTAGGAGTTCTGGTTGTATTAAAATATGTTAAGTTGTCGGTCCTTGGATCGGATACCGAGTTTTCAAAAAAAAAAAAATATGTTAAGTTCATTGACATGACTACCTTACAAACTGATCTAAGATTGACTATGTATAAGTACTAAATTTGGGCATATATGTCTCAAAGATGGACAAATCTAATCTTAAAGCAACACCCTAAAATGGGAATGAAATAGCCAATATGATAGATCATTAAATTAGTGACACCCCTTATTTAGTGATACACCTACCAAATATCCAGATTCATCCAACAGACACTTATCCTAACAACTGGTCAAAGCCATATCGCTAGACACTTCGAAGAATCAAAATTCTTACTTGAAGAAAATAATAATTGTCAGATCTCTATCACATCAATGCACACTCAAATAGCTGATATCTAAACACAGCCATGTAAACACTTTAGATCACTGGTAAGAAAAACAGACTCAGAAAAACATGTGATCAGAGAGATAACAATACAACGGTCCTTTCAACAACATCACAAGCAAGAAAGAAAAACTGAAAATTGGAATAATAAAATAACACAGCTAAAAAGCTTATATATAAAAGGACCAATTTGAGAATCATTTTGTTTGTCAAATAAAACTCTATAAAGTAACGCAATCCGAACATACTGGAATCATTTTGTCTATGTTTAGTTTCTTACTTAAAACATAACAGCCAATATAAAGTAAACAAAATGCTGCATACTGAAATCCGATGAGCATGGCATTCACTGAGATATCATTAGTAAACCAATAATGGATTGACTGTTGTGAAAAAATGATATAATTTGGATCGGTACCTGTGAAAAATATACTTTTAAGGAAGTATATAAATGTTGTTACATAAAAACAATTTCAATTTCCTTCCCTTGATTTATTAACTTCAATATCACTAATGTTGATCTCAGAATTTACTTGCATTTCAAGCAACTTCAGTTGTTCCTCATCTTCCTGTTTAGTTTCCTGTATCGCAGCCTTCGGTTTACTTGTTGATTGCTGATACATAACTCCCCCAAGCATACAAATCAAAAGTCCTACTGTACCCACCCACGTCGAGTGCTTATCCCATATCACCAAATTAATCATAACTGTCAACAACTTGTTCACTATACCAAGAACAGTAAATCCAGTAGCAGAAATAGCCCTGCGGCACGAAAATCCAAAGAAAGAGATCGCAAGACCGAACAAGCACGACAATGCCACAGGCAAAACCACCGGAAACGAATGCCAATCGGACTCATCAGTGATCTCATGCTTTATCTTCTTCAGCTCACCCATTATCAACAATTCCAGAGGAAAAAGCAAAAGAGCCTCAATATTATTGTACAACACAAGACCCCAAGTGTTCAATTCAATCGTTGTAACCACATGCTTTATGTAAACAAAATCTATCGTCATACTAATCAAATACGCCACCGCCCACACGTAAGCCGCAAACGTAAACTGATAATCAGTAGCAACATAAAGCACACTTCCAGAAAATATAGTCCCCAACGAAGCCCACGTCTTCAAAGACGGCCACGGCCGATGCAGGAACAACGACTCCCCTACAGCAACAAAAATCGGAACAGCCGATCGGAACACGATGAAAGTATCCACATTGGCATGTAACAGCAACTCACTATTAGTAAACAGTGACAGGTAAAAAATCACAGCAGCCGGCAAAAACCGCCACATTGTCATCAAATCAAGCTTGTCGTGTTCGACAACCTTGAGCCAACCACATAGCAAAACTCCAGCAGCACTAGTGAAATACTGTAACGCGGTAAGCGCGCCCGGATAAGGGAATTTCATGACAGCCCATTTGTTGATAATTGACAACAAAGACGCAGATAAACAATAACCAGCAGCAACACCATATACTGAAACTTGATGAACAATTGAAGTGTACCAGTTTCCAGCAACACCATCATTCACATTCATATTACTAGTAGGGTTTATCTCAACAACTTTTGACATCTGAACAAAAAAGCAAATTTATTCACTATTAATATCAATCTAAAATCTACTTAACAAATAATTCACCGTTAAAGAGTTTAACGGTGAAACTACACACGCTGAGAAGCGGGTAACTATGAATCCGCGCTCAGCATATCAAATGTCTCTACAGTCTTCTACCATATGAGTTGTACTTACGAGACTTAGTTAATACTCACATTATCTCTTCCAAGGATAAACTAAGTTTCGTAACTACGAGTTACAACTCAGATGGTAAAAGACTGCAGATACATTTACTTTACCGGGAAGCGGATTTAAACTCGCAATTCCCCACTTCTCGGAGTGTGTAGTTTCGCCGCGAGACTCTTTAAAATAATTATAAATCTAAAAAGCAGATCTATATTTTTTTTTTTGTTTATGAGTATGGTGTAAACTAAAGCAGAGTGTGAGTAAAACGACAGGGGATTGTGCGTTTTGAAATTGTTGAAGCAATGAAGAGAAAAAGGAAGTAACCAACCAGAATAGTGAAATTGAAGAGAGTGATGCGTTGTGAAGCTGAAAGCGAAATTCTGAGTTAGTTTTGTGTCTGAATTTTTTCCAATTTTTGATTCATTTTTGGGTTTTGTTCGTTTGTGTAGTTTACTTACCGTGGCTTGCAGGTTGTTATTAAAAAATTTGTGTGGGTGATTAAAAAATATATTTAGTATGACCTTTATTTTAAAAAATAAATTGAGTTATTGTTTCCATAAATCTCGTTAATTCTTTTATTAATTAGATATCCCAATTGATCTTCTATATACACTACATTTATTTAATAAAAAATTAATCAGATCCTTAAAATAATTTAAATATTCTTATTTTAAAAAAAACAATTAAATCTTCTTGAAAAAGGCAATTACTCGATTCTATGGAATAATATAGTAGTATGTTTTAAGGTAAATAAAGTTTGATTAAAATTGTTTTATTCAAAAATCGAACTCGTGTTCTCCTAAGGTGTATCTGGAGGGAGGGTTTAAGAGGAGAAGGGAGATGAGAGTTTACTTTTCGTGTTAGAGACACTTTAAATTAGACTATCCACAATGGTGGATGCTTCACTTATTTAACATCACATTAAATAAGCACCCTCATTGTGGAGTATAACATATGAGTGCCTATGAAGGAGGGCGGCTATGGAAACACCCTCTCTCTTCATTTTTCATAGGTGTCATTTAATAAATCTTAGTAAAATGAATAAATTTTGGTAGAAATATATAGTTATTTGTGAAACCTATTTAATAATTTCTTTTGAGGTACGAAGTTGGAGAAAGTTGATGTTTAATAAGTATTACCGTAAAATTGGTGATGTGGATATAGAGGACCCATTTAAGCACATAATGTGGGGTGCTCTGATGTGGATGGTGTTAGTTTTTAAAAAGTGAATCTATTAACATGATAAACGATCGTATAATACTTCAATCACACTTAATTTATTTTAAAAAAACATGTTATCTAGTTCGTAGTTTGTAAGAGAAAAGTGAATTCTCCTCTCCCTTTTCCTCTTAAAACCTCAATCCAAACACACCCTTAAGGATTCATCATTTTGTGAAGATTATCGATCTCTTGCACTTCATCACTTAGTTTTTTTTTACTTCCATTTATTTGTTGAAGTGCAAGGGATTGATAACCTAATCATAATCATAAGTGATAATTTATTTGGTACTTATTAGGATTTTTATATAAAAAAAATAAATAAATAAAAATCACTATTTACAATGACAGTTATTTGGAATTGTTTTAACCTATGTTTTTTTTGTTACATCAAATTTAGGTTAGTTAGGCTTCAAGAACTCGCTAAGATCAGAGCAGACTTCAAAGTTCATAGAATGCTTACGGAGATAAAACTGAGTTACATCTACAACAGAAGTTGAACTCGTAATTTTAAATTTGATGATGTCTCTATCTCTCTACGAACCAATCATTATGTCTTATCAAAATGATTTATTTTAATTATTCATTTGTTAACTGAATATACTATAGTCACTAAAACTCAAAATCACCTAAATATTTTTCATTCAAGGGTTTTACTTAAATGTATGAGTTTGGTGACTTTGATATCATACAAGTAGGCAACATACAGAATACACTTCTATGCACCCACATAAAAGAGAGCAGGATACACTACCTAGAATCCTGTCATATATACAAACAAAAGACACGCATTACACGAGGCACAAAAAACCACACCACCACCATATAAAGTGTAACCAAAAGGATATAGCAGGAAGCTATAGTAAGCATTCTATGAAGCTCGAATACTTTGTAAACTTAACCGTATCAGTACTTTATGAATCAAAGATATACATATGTCTTGCTTCTTATTCCCCTTCAAGACCAAATTTAATTGCACCTTTTATATGTCATAGTAAAACCTTTGCAACTTTCTGGTATAACACATTTTCTTTTTGGAACTGGACAGAGGGAGTAACATGCTAAAGACCATATAAATGTTTATAAAAATGGAGTAACTAATTGAACCAAGGGGACCAACCTTTGCACTATGTACAAAAGAGCATCCTCTCTGCATCACACTGAGGGATGATTACAAATCTTTATCTCCTATAAATCTCTGTTGAACTACACCAAAAAAAAGAATAACAAATAAAAAATGAACACTATAGACAATCAAAACCCTTCAACACTAGCCTTCCTAGAGGCTGATAATGACTTGCGGCTTTCTTGCCTATCAAGCTCCTCCAAATAGAGGGTTGAAGAAAAAGCACGAGGCGGAAGTTGAATTGACACTCCCGACCATCTTGGAGGCGAGACAGATACCAGGGCCCTGGATGATGGTGATGGAGAGAAACTCGGCCTTGGTGCAGGGTGGCTGATACCATTAAGACTTGGTGATCTCGACATTTGTGCTGGTTCTTGCAGTGGGAATCTGCTAGAATGCTTCAAATCTTGTATCTTTTTCAGATGCTCAACAACTGTTCCCATGGTTGGTCGTTCTGATGGCTCCATTTGAAGGCATCTTTGTGCAATGTTAGCTATTGTACTCGCCGCTTTAGAAGGAAAGCGACCTTTAAGTTGAGGATCCATGATCATTGACAAACGATGATTATCAGATAGGAAAGGCCTGCTCCACTTCACCAAATTTCTCTCTTCCTTGGGGTGCCGGCTATCAAGATTCTTTCTTCCTGTAAGTAGCTCTAGAAGGAAAATTCCGAAACTCCATACATTGCTCTTTGGAGTAAGCATTCCTTTCTCCAGTGTCTCCATCGATAGATTTCCAACCGCCTGAGCAAAAACAAATTCATGACCACAAATTGTGGAACAGATATTCGTGATAAATATATTAAAACGATAGAGAATATTAGCAAAATATAATAGACTCTAGATGGATATTTTAGAGTAACACTACAGTATAGGTCAAAGCACTTACAGATGAACTGCTTGAAATCTCTTCCTTTGGAACATGTCCAACACAACCATATCCTGAAAGCTTTGCACTGAAATCTTTGTCAATCTGAATGTTAGCTGTTGAAAATTCATTATACATTGCCTGCAGACACAAGAGCGATATCAAAACCACACATTTGATTGAATAATAATGTGCAAAAGGAAAGTCAAAGGAAACAAAATAACTAATCATGAAATCCTTGAAATTATCCGGTCCATATTATGACCTATGTAGCACTGAAACTTCATATTAAAAGCATGTCCGGTGTCCGACACGGCATCATGTGTCTATGCCCGACACCAAAGCAATATCGATACATGTGGTTTCACTGAGTGAGATCTAAACTCCACATACATACAATAAATAGAAAAGGTAGAGATAACATGAGGTTTCTTCAGTTCATTACAGGACTCAATAAAATTTCATACTAATTACCTGAAAAGGCCCTTCTTCATGCAAGAAAGAAAGACCTAGTGCAGCACATATTGCAATTTTCATTCTTGTATTCCAATCAATTGATGGTCCATCAGATCTCCCATACAATAAGCGGTCCAAGCTTCCATGGTATAGCCTCTCATAAACCAGCATTCTATGTTCTGAACCATCACTTGCGTGAAATCCTAGCAATCTACAGAGGTTTGGATGCTGCAATGATGCAAGAGTATTAACCTCATTTATGAATTCCTTCAGGCCCTGAAAAAAGACAGATAATATTAGTCCAGTTTAGAATTTTTAATGCAACAAAATTTCACAATACTAACAATAACTTGTTCTTATGCTTCAATCAAAAAGTATGTCAATTCTTAACTGTTTTTAAGCACCACAAGGATTTCACAGCATATTAATATGCATGGATTAGAGACATAAAAGAGTAACGAGGATAGCAAATAGAAAGAAGAACTATGCTTAGACATGGCATAACAGAAAGCTGAATGACACAAATTGAAAAAACATAAAAATAGTCTAATTCCTTTGTTGCATATATTGGCAAATTCGACTAAAACACAACACAATATAAGGTTAACATATAACAAATTTCATAAATAACAAAATACATAAACCATTGGATTTTAGTCATTCTAAAAAAATAAAGGCAGCAACAATACCCTAAATTTGATAAGTTTGCACCATTAAGATGACCAATTATGCAAATAGCAATTCATATATGCAAGAGAATACCAAGAAATTAAATTAAAATACTGCAGTACTGAGAAAAGTACCTGAGATGATGGGCGAAGGCGTGTGACAGTAGCTTCAAACTTCTTTGAACTTGAAGTTGAGGTATCATCACCAAAGGAAGCTTTATAGATGGTGGATGAAAGAGATTCTGACATGTATCGATCTGAAGAGAAATTGAGGCAAGCAGCAGCAAGTTCATCATAAGAAAAGTTTCGCAGTGACCCAGTTGGTGGAAGTGGCAAAGGTCCAGAAGCATATAAAGGACTACTAGCTGTCCCCAACTTAAAGCTTCCAACAGTCTTCAGTGTACCACCACCCTTAGGAGATGGAAGTGGTAAAGGTTGTGGACTAGGCGAACGCTGCTCCTTCCATGATCCAGTTCGGTATTTTGACCCTTCTTGTTCTTCATACTCAATGGTGGCCAATGCATCTTGTTCTGCTTCATCAAGACTCGATGGAGCAGACAATGCTCGTATTCTATTGTTAGTGGCTTTATTACCAGGTTGAATGGGTTTCACTCTGATCTTAAAACTAGGAGGTGCAGACTGGAGTGAGCGAGTATGAGTTTGGGGTTCGGGCAGTACTGTAGGTGAATCCTCGCCAGGGCTTACGCGCTTTACATACACAATCTGATCAGGCTTTTTCTTCTTTCTCTTCAATATAGTAAAACACCCCATTCTATGTACAGAACTAGGATGTTATAGATACCTGTTTTTGTCTGCAAAAACAATAAAAGGAGCATAAATAAAAGTCATATCTCGAACAAATGTACTGAAATTCAACGTGCTACAGTTTGATATCCCACAAGAAATAATGCTAACATGTGTTTTCCAAACACATATTTTGACACCCCATTTTAAATCTCATTAAAACAAGCTCGGCACTTGATAGAGAAATGCTCAAAAGAAAATGGCGAAGCATATGTCTGTCATTTTACTCCTTAGTTATGCCTAACCATGGTTTTCAAATCATGGTAATTGTAAAACTTATGAAATATGTTCAATAAAAACATAAAAATATGCATAGAAATAAAATAATTTCTTCATTGCCTTTTTTTTTTTTTTTTTGAAGAAGCTAAACTAGCCCACCCAAATTGGCACCAGGGAGAATCGAACCTGAGACCTTGAGGAGGAACATACCCCATGGTCCCAAGTCAACACCACCAGGCCAACCCAAGTGGGTTAGGGTCATTTCCTTTTCTATGTGGATCAATTGTTAGAATCATATCATTTTTTTATTTCTCAAAATCGATTACTAGATAATGGTGACAGCAGCCCTAATTTTTGCAGACAGTCATTTGTTCCTCAGTTAACCCCACTACCCATATTGATAATGCCAAACCATCTTAACACCAGAGGTTTATTGTCATTAGAGCGTCAAACAACCCAATGCCCTAAATGTTGATTCACTGTATCTTTGTATATGGGCAGTGCTCGACAACACATCTAACTTCTAAGCACTTCTTTCAGAAACCATCTTCATTCTTCCTAAACCTGTGCCAATGAGATTCCTGCCACACTCATTCCTCATTGCCTTTAATGTCGCTCCACAGCGGATGTTAGGTTCCCTATCCCTCAGATATATATACAATGGGACTACAACCAAATTAAGATTCCAATGATTCCAGCATAATTCCAGTGAGTTGGTGTGTGTCAATGTGAGTCTAAAAACAAAACAAAATTTCGTGTGACGTATATTGTTGGATTGAGGCCTAACAACTCCATGTGACCTAAATCGTGACTCATGCAATTCTGATTACCAAGTGTCTAACGAACGACTGCCAATAGTTCGTCCTAGTGAAAAGTAACTAAACAAACACACCAAACTTTTTTTTTTTCCATTCCTTATCCCAAACTATTACCAAGAGTCTAAGACTACATGATCACATAAGCATTGGTTGTATCCTTAATTGCATGTAAATGACTACAATTAGTGAACAATTAATTAATCGATCGCCTTATGAACCTCATTTTGAATTTGTATCCAATATCCATCACACCAAAAAAACGGTTTAATCAAATTACATAATCTTTTCCATCTCACTTTCAAATTTCTACAACAAATATTTAATAAATAAAAGCAAAAAAATAAAATAAATAAAAGTATAAAATGCTTATTTGCAAATAAATAGAACTACCCAATTTCTAAAACCTTACTAGTTTAACTGCATGAATCTCACCCACACAATAATTCAGCTACATGAATATAACACAGATCCATAGTATCAAATAAATATTTCAATATAAACCAATTTATTCAATATATTAAGTTAACAAAACAAAAATTAAATTTTTAATCCAAACAATTCATCCCCACCAATAATTTTCTAAAGAAAAAAAAAAACCCAATAAATAAAATGAGCAATACAACAAAATAACCCAAAAAATTGGAGGAAAAAATCAATACAAAAAATCAAAATTGCATAAAAAAGGCTAAAATTACATGAATCAAAGGGAAAGTAAGAAAATTGAACAAACCTGAACGAGAAATTGTAGCTCATGCAAATCACAGTGAAGCGATCACGGGTTGAAGAAATGGGTAAAAATCGAAACTTTTTGTGGTTTTGATTCGTCCACGAAAAAAACTGTTACAGAGTCAAAGAAAGCAGATTGAAAAAGCTGCGAAGTGAAGGTTTTGGAGAGAGAAAGTTGAAGAATGTTGAGAAATGTAGAGAGAGAATAGTTCTTACATATATGAGAGAAAATGGAAAATTAAATGAAGTAATTTAACACTGGTCAAACATATTCAAAATCATATTTAATTTATGTCATTAAGATATAGTTTTCACATTAAACACCTATGACCAAAACAAATGTGTTTTCAATCCAAAAAAAAATCAATGACTCATGCAACTTTCCAATTAATGTGAAAATTTGTTTGATATGAATATGAATATGATATATAATTTTATTTTATTTTTGCGCAAATATATAATTATATCTATTATCTTCTGTTCAACTTTAATGTTTATTTTAATTTTGACGAACTTTAGAGTTCAATTCATTTAAATTTTTATAATAAAGAAACTAAAAACCAGAATGATACTCGAGATTTATTTTTGGTTTTCGAATATCATCCATTTAGATGATATTTGTATGTATTGGTTCCAAGAAAAGGTGCAGATACACTCAATTACATATCATTTTTTACATAATATTGTTTCTTAAAATACTTTAAATATTTAGTCAAACATATAATTATATATTATAAGTAAAAAAACTTTATTCAAAAAAATAAAAATAAATAAAACTTATATATGCCCTCTAATCTTAAATGTATATAAGAAAAAATTCAAGATTTAGTATAACACTGTTAATCTTGTTGTATCTTAATAACATATCAAATGACTTTAGATTTTCGTAAAAATTTATGTGAATAATCTATGTGATATAAACTTACAATCCAATAGTCAAATTTGAAAAATACCAATCAAGTAAAACGATATTGAGCGGTGTAACATTACCTCGGTCCACCAAAGATATATATATATATATATATATATATATATATATATATATATATATAAAGATTCATTAGAATATACATATTTTTATTTTTATTCTGACTAAAAAAATGTACTCTTTTATTTTTATGAAAGATCTCCTGAATGACATTTATTTTCTCCAACATGAATAACACTTTTTTTTTATTATAGACGGAGTCACAAACACCGTATAAAAAAAAAATCATGGATAACCACGGAAACATATTAATCCATCTATTTTACCATTTTCAATGACCTTAGAGACGATGCCACGTTTTTTTTTACTTTCATAGATCTCGTTAATTATTGGTATAATATATTTGAGACATGTTAGATACTAAATTTAACCATGTGAAATGTTAACGAGTGTCCCGGAACACTCTTCAATAATCTTTAATAATAAGTTTTTATGAAAATTTGTATAAGCAATACATTAGAATTTGTAATATTTGATATTTTGAATGAATACTTTCTAAATTTGAGATCGTTAAAGAGTGTCCTAAAAGCACTCGTTAACAAGACTTTTAAGTATCTATTTCAATTGGAATTTGAACATTTCTTCGTTACATTGTGAAAGTATATCCCCTTCACTAGATCAAACTTTTGTTGGTACATGAATGACACTTTTAATTAACAATACACTTATGTTTTTTATGAGATAAAAAAATTATTTTATTTAATTATAGTTGTTATATTTTCTCAAAAAAAATTATAGTTGTTACATAGTAAGTTCAACTCAAATGGAATAGTAAAAACATTTAATGTATTAGAACGCGGATTCAATGCCACGATTTTTCACTTCTTCAAACTTATAAATTATAATGTATAAGATTCTTGCCACGAGACTATTTTGACCAAAAAAAGTTACAATTACTAAAGCTCTAAATAAACATGAAATTAATTAATTCTATTTATAGTCAAAATTTGAGAAAGTAAATGAATATGCAAATAATAAAATTCAAAATATCACGTAAGTACAATTCAATTGAAAGCTACAATAACATTTGATGAATTGTAGCGCGAGTTCAAATCCATGATTTATATTTTTTACATTAAGTTGTGTGATTCTTGTTATTAGGTCAATTAATAAAAAAAAAAATATCTGTGCAAAATTATTTTACACTTCCATCTGAAATAAATTATGTTTCTTTTTGGCTCTTTGTTTAATTTGGCTTATAGTTTGGGTTTTCAGCCTAGAAAATGACTTTGAATGCTATCCTATGTAACAAACAGATCCATTTGAATATTTTGGTTTGGACTTTGACTAATTCGGTTCTTTATGATTTTGTTCTGTGACCGACAAATTTTTTTATGATTTGACATGCTTTATATATATATATATATATATATATATATATATATATATATATATATATATATATTATAAGTCATATTTATCATTAATTTTTTTATATTCATTAAATAATTGATGTATCTGAACTATATTATAGTCTAGATACATCAATTATTAAATGAATCTAAAATATTAATATTTGCTTATAAATGTGGCCGGAGGGAGTATGATAGTAAGCGTGAAAAAAGATTTTTTTGAAATAGTATAGTGACTAGAATTCATCTTTTGTATTCCACATAGTGGCGGGTTATGCAACATGACATAGCCAGTAATATTATGCCACGTGTTACTTCTTTTTTTTTTTTAAAAAAATCAAATAAAATAAAAGAAAAGGAACAAAAGCAGAACACGTTCGCACATACTTCTTCTTCTCCTTCAAAATGTGTTCGTTGTTCCCTCACTTCTCCATGTGCTACCCATCCACAATCATCAGTGCACATGCCGCCTTCACTTCTCCACCATTTGCCGCCTCCTTCCTCCGTCGCCGCCTCCCTCCGCTGCCGGAATCATTTATGCACAGGCCACCGTTGATTTTCATGAACTTTCAGCTGAAATTCTTTCCGTTTTCCAACAGATGCAGATGGGTCATTCTAATGTTCGAAATTCACTTGACAGGGCTATTATGTTGAGTGTGATATCTGCGGTTTCGAGCATAGGTGTGATTGAATTGGGTATTTGGGTTCATTCTTTTATTGTCAGGATGAGGATTGTTATTATTGTTCCATTGGGTACTGCTCTTATTAATATGTATTCGAGATGTGGGTCGATTGATCGTTCTGTTAGGGTGTTTGATGAAATGACGGAAAGAAATATAGTTACGTGGACTGCGTTGATTAATGGGCTTGTTGTTCATGGAGGTAGTAGGGAAGCTTTGAAAGTTTTTGATGCGATGAAAGAGTCCGATTTGAAGCCTGATGGGGTATTATTTATAGGTGTTTTGGTGGCTTTGGTCATGGTGGTCTTGTGGAGGATGGTTGGCAGGTTTTTGAAAGCATGAGGGATGAGTTTGGAATCAAACCTATGCTTGAGCACTATGGTTGTATGGTTGACCTTCTTGGTCGTGCAGAGCTTATTCTTGAAGCTTTTGATTTTGTGGAGGAAATGTCTTTGAAACCAAACTCTATTATTTGGAGGACTTTGCTTGGGGCATGTTTGAATCATAATCATCTTGCGTTAGCTGAAAAGGCCAGGGAAAGGATCATTGAGCTTGACCCACACGTAAACCATAAGCCAAAATTGTTTAGCGTCTTCCATATTATCAAATCTCATTTCAACCTCTGGCTTCCAATCAACATTTGTAGATGCCATGTTTGATCCAACCCAATCATTGATTCTCGAGAAGAACATGCTTTTGCTGAGTGCTTAGATTCCCTTAGCATTCCCACCGTATAATAAACACATTAAATTTTTGTGTGATTTAATGAATGATAGCGTTATTGTAATTATTAATATAATCTTCATTTTAAGTATGGAAATTTTATCCTTATTGTGACAACGATCCTTCTCTGCTTGTGGTGAAAATGATTTGGAACAAGTTGGGAATTATACTCCTGCAAAGCGTTCGTCCGCTGAGAAATACGAAGATGACATTGCATCTGATGCCTATAATACAACGCAATTGTCTTCCACTAAGTTGGCCAAACACATCAAGAATGAATGATTGACCTTTTCTTTGTCTGCTTTTTTGAAAACATGCAATCGACTCTTGCAAAGTTATTTGACTTGCATGTGTAATTAGGTTATGAGATGTTAGTCAGGATATCTAACTAGAAAATAATGGTTGTTTCCAAAATCTAATATGATAAAGAAATCATGTATGTAAGTTGAACAACATTTCTTGAAATTTAAAGTATTTTTAGCATGTGAAACACATAGGATTTGTCATAATTTATGATTTCTATTTCTGCCTCTTTCAAAAAAAAAACAAAAAATTGGTTGAATATGGTCACCAATCAACAAGAAAAGTTAAACTCTTATAATTTGTTGCATAGGAGTGATAATATTAACTTTATCAGTGCATTATGTCACCCAATTGATTCGCTTATGATCTTAACCTATATTGTTAGAAAAAATGCATCAACATTGTTGAAACAAATGGAAATTAACATCTCAGTAAAAAATTGCTGAAAAAAATGCATACATTTAAAGATAAAAATGTTTATAGCATTTCATGGAAACACATTTGTAGAGACAATGATGTTATAAACTACATAATATAACATTCATGCAATGACACCTAATCTTAATCATTGAAAATCATTAGAATTTTTACTATGTAGCTGCACCAGTTTCTTTTGATCAGAATGAAAGAGGCACTTTTTATGCAGTAAAACTTTATAATGCTTTGTGTCAGCCCTTTAAAGAGTAGAATAAAAAGGTGCTACATTGTCGTCGAGGGCAGTTTCAGGACATGTCTTTGGCAAAATTGGAAGTTTAGAATTCAAGCAATTATGCGTTTATAAGATATAACGCATTGCGTCTAAAAAAATCACATTAGTAAACATACATTTGAATTAATCGGTTGACAACATATTAACTTATTCAAACTTATAACAAAGAATTTCAAAATAATAGTGTTCGCACGGGTTTTTAACTAGTTATAGAAAGAAAATTGGAACATCTCCCATGAGTAAGTGTTTTCAAAGGACCCCAAAGATCTGAATGCACACACTCAAAAGGCCTACTGGATTAATGCATGCTACTTCCAAACTCCACCTTATGTTTTGTCTAGTATGCAATGTTCACACAATTCTAGCTTATCCAATTTTTCTTTTCCTAGGAAACCTTGTTTAGCTAGTTTTACTAAACCTCTTTCACTAACATGCTTTAACCTTAAATGCCACAATTCAGATTTATTATGAGATGCTTCATTAACTAATGATGCATTAACAATTACACTGGAACCATCTAAAATGTATAAATCATTCATCTTAGAACCTTTATCTAAAAATGTACTAACATGTCATGCTCGATTCTAGTGAAATAATCTAGACAATCAAACATGCTTGTGAGAATTAAATTTCTCTTAAGTTCAGGAACATACCTCCCATCCCTTAAAAGTAGTTCTTGACAAATATATTTATACGAACAGTATCCATACCTAGGAGAATGTTATAATTATAAAGGACCTTCGAAAACACTTACTCATGGGAGATGTTCCAATTTAACATAAGACAGAGAAATTGATAGGGAATGTTTATGATTTAGCATTATGATGAAAACAACAATTCCATTACACTTTTTAATCTAAACTTTAAACCAAGAAACGTTTCTCTAAAAAAGAAGGTGGAGTCATTCGGCTCAGAAACAAAAAGGCTTGCGAGGATGTTATAATTAGATAACTTAAAGGACCTTCAGTGTAATTTAGGCTACTTTATATGATAAGGGTTTCATTTGAAATATTTCAAATGGAAGTTTTATGAGTCCTCAAAGAAACTCATACAATGGAGCACTGAGAAAAAAATTTGCAACAAGATTTTAACACTGTATTTGAACTAGTTGTTTATTTCTTCCACTGTTTTCTTGGCTTCTTACTTCGAAGCATTGCTTATTGTGATTTCTTCATTAATAAATTTCTTCATTATCATAATTATGCATTTAAGTTTGAAGAGCATATAGAGTAAAAATGCTGCATAATCTTTAAATAGTGCTTCTTAAGATGTAAGATAGTATTTAAGCCTATATACATATATGAACACATTAATTGGATTTTATCTGAATGCATTTGATGAAGGTTAAGTTTATTTATTTTGGCTAAATGATCATTGGCATTTTGTTTCAGTTCTCCTGAGGCAAAACTGACCACATTATAAAATCTTGTTTTAAGAAGCATGGCTTCCAAGTTCCAACATAAAATGAGTTTAATGATCATTAGCGAGACAATTTTTTTCAAAAATAAATAAATAGTTTCATAATATTGCACAATATACATTTACTTATATTCAAGTAACAAATAATTACACCATTCAATCATCTCTCAAGGAATTTGACCACATATGCTAGAGACTGATGGGAGAGTGTTATTTAACCCCTCGCATAAGATATGTTTCAGTGATGACTCATTTTCCTTTGAAATCTCAGAAAGAGGTGTAGGTGCAGGCGCTAACACAATGTCCTCTGAAATTGCTGAAACAGGACCAAATGCAGCTCCAGAGCTAACAAGTTTGATCATAGCACGACGAGGGTTGGTCTTGAATTTCTCACAAAGTTCCGGCAAAAATATTCCTGGAGTCACATGAATGCAGCTTAGTTATTGTAAACAAAACTAAACGGTGAAAAATAGGAGTCCTATGCAATTAATCAAAGCTGCCTTAATCACTACTACAAAAATGGTTATAGATAGCGCTTTTTTTGGGCTTTAGATAGCGCTTTCAAAGCGCTATTGTAAATGGCGCTGGTAAAGGTAATATAGCGCTTTTTTTACTGTATAAAGCGCTATCTAAAATTGGGTTTATATAGCGCTTTGTATTAAAAAGCGCTAGCAAAGGTTGTCCATATATAGCGCTTAAAAAAGAAAACGCCATCTAAAAGAGGTATATAATAAAGCTATGCTAGCGGTTTTGTTTTGAAACGCTATGTAATAAAAGGTTTAGATAGCGCTTTATACAGGAAAAAAGCGCTAGAAAAAGCATTTATTTATTTTTTAATTCTTTTACAGATAGCGTTTTTTATTGATTTAAAGTAATATATATATATATATATATATATATATATATATATATATATATATATATATATATATATATATATAGCACATTATAATTGAGACTACTATTTATCAAATAAAACTTAAACATATTATAAAATGTATGTATACATAGCATAAAAGTCAATAATAATGTATAGCCACTTTAGTAGCATGGATATCTCTAAGTTACAACTAATTAGTTAACATAAATATCAAAATCTTCTATGGTAGCATGCCGACTTCATCTATCTTCTTGGTCGTTTCAACATTTTTGTCCAAAACAAGCAGACAAATCATTATTCATTTCCAAATACAGTTAACTCTCCTCCACCTGAATATATCGCAGAAAACGCCATTAAGCAATAAGCAATAACACTATATTATATTAGAGGAAAATTCAAAATACTACTCATGAGTACAAATTAAAGACGGAGAGTAGTCCACACATTTTATTCACTTAAAAAATAAAGAAAACAAGTTAAACAACCAAACACTATTTCATTTTCCAAATAGCAGACCAAACACTTGGATCAATGGCTAAGACTCATTTTAATATATATCAACACACACCTCTTATTCTTCTTAACATATATATAAAAAAATCCTCTATATTCAAGCACTATTCATAAAAAATTAAAGCAAGATTATAATGCAATTTTTGTGTTTGAATCTAAAACATTGTATAGTTAAATTAGTTAATGATTATTAACAATAGTAAAATGAACATTTCTTGTGTATATCAATATACCTGTTTTTTTGATGTGACCGACTTGCCACTCCTCCTAATCTCGTCATTAGCATTGCCTTTGTATGTTGCAGGAATCTATGTGTAAATTGATTCAGTCAGTGATCAAACAATAAACTAAACGTTTCTACCAAAATCAAAACCAAAACCAAAAGTAAACTAATTTATTTTTTGCAGAGGAGTGGAGAAATAAAGGCTACCTTTGATAGAAAATGTTTGTTTGTGTATTTTAATTAGACACAGTATCAAAATATGACTAGTTCAAAATATGATGCAATTTTTATGTTGTTTGTTGGCACAATACACACACATTGTAGGTAGCAAAAACATAAGAACTATACGATTACACATCTAGTGACAAATACAGTGAATTATGTTGGCCATGACATGCTTTTGAGGGAATGACATATAAAAAAAAAAATCTACTGTAGTTCAAAAGGAGTAATATTATATTACCTCTTGTAATATGTATAAGAAGAAAAAACAAAAATCATTAAGATCAAAGAGACTCATGAAAATTGAATAAACTTGGGGAATACACAACCATAGTCCCCTTGTCAAAAATACACAACCAACATCATGAACCATAGTCCCCTTGACAATAACACTGCAGTTTATTTGAATTCTAAAGTGTAACTTTTGTCAAAATCACGCTGACAATGACACACCATGGTTGTGGAAAACTCATCCCTTTTGAAACATATCATGATGCGTCATTGTCAGTGTCAAATGGATAAATTTGGTCAAAACCAATGTAGTGACACACCAATGGGAAAAGGCATTCATTCCGAAACTCACATTTAATTTATGGTTTTTGACCTCTAAATTGCATCATGCTGACAAGATGCAGAGTGCATTTTATAGCATCAAATGAACTATCAAAAAATTCATTAAAAAAATAGTTAGACTTTGATTATAAAAATTAAAAAGTTTGTCAATCAAATGATGCCATGAATTTGTTGAATATCAGCTAGCACAAAATTCAATCACTCAAAGAAAAGAAGGAAAAAAACAATCAAGAAACCTTATGACATGTCATTGTGAGTTTGCTAGTGGGAGAGATGAAGCGATATATGCAAATGTGACACAAACAATGATTGCACTAACAAACTTTCAAGAACTATAATAATATAACTCCAATTGCAAATTATAGCACATGATTTTGTACGAATTTTATGGGGGCAGCTACACACTTATTTACTCATTTTGAGTCACTCTCTTACAAGTGAAAATCTTTAACTTACTATGTGATGTAAAACAAGCTATACAATGAACTTTATTGAGGAAATTTATCAAACATATGGTATGCGTAAAATAGGTAGAACAATAACTTGATCCCATCACTCACACACGAATACTCACAAACTCTAATATCACACGAAAGGTAAAGGGAGAGAAAGGCAGTTGTTACCGTGCGATGTAGATGACCAAACACGAGGGAAGAAGTTGTTACCACGCGGCGGTGACTGCTTGTTGCGACTGAAGCACGATTTCCTTTGTTTTCTGAGTATCAATCACAAGTTGTTGTGATTGAATGAACGGTAAACAAATCAATTTCTTATATTTGAAAGTGAAAGGGTTTTTAAGACTATAAGAGTTGAAGGAAGAAACCTTGGAATCCACAAGAGGAGAAAAGGGCAGCTTGAGCATAGAGAAAAGAGACTGAAACCCATTAACACTGAACGAAGCAGAGATCACTGAGAAACGAAGATGATGAACTGAAGCTACTTCTCACCCCTGAAACTGCCATGGACGATTAGTAGATGAGGACACTAACAGAGGAGGAGTAAAAGGGTTTCAGTAAATTGTGCATCTACAAAACAAAACCCCTCAAAATATGAATATAAAAAAAAAATTAACAAAAATAGAGCTTTATTTTGGGAATGGGAATAAAATTATCAAAGTATGTTGTAGAGGGAATCGAACAAGCAACCAAAAGCTTGTAAAATATAACCTGAACCACTCGGCAAATTAGCTTTTAAAACATATAGCGCTTTGTTTAATATATAAACGCTATATAATGTCTTGCCTAAGATAGCGCTTTTGCAAGCGCTATTTAAGGTTGATTCGTTTATAGCGTTTTTCAACAAAAGCGCTATATACGATTAATCCTTTTTTTGTTTAAAATGTTTATTATTTTTATTAAATCTATGTTGGCGCTTTTTAAACAAAACGCTATATAAATTTAATATCATAGGAAGCGTTTTTTTAGAAAAGCGCTATCTAAAGCCTCCGTGTTTTGATTTATAGCGCTTTCATGTTAAAAGCGCTATTTTAGAGGCGCTATATTTTCTCAATTTTGTAGTAGTGAATGTTACATATACTAAATTATTTGAACGCGGATTCTCCCGAACGATTTATATGATGATGGTAAATAAATTGGCAGCGTTAACAAACAAGTCTTACCTTCTCCAGCAGCCAAATTGAAGAAAAGGTCAACAATATTGGGACACTTAGAGAAACAAGCTGGGGAACAAAGCTTGCTTGTGAAGTAAGGCTCAAAGAAAGCATCAGATGAAATACCAACAGAACTTCTATCAAGATCACATGCTTCTACACATTGGTCTGTCTCTATGTACTCCGATATTCTCTCCACCATAACTTCAGATGTTCTGCATTGATACTCAGTTTCACCATTGATACTCTTCTCAGTCTCCAACAAACATCTCTTTCCAGATGAAGCTACTGAGAAAGCACACACTTCTTTTGGCAAGTCCTCACATACCATCATAGCTACAATATTCATGAATAATTTTACTTTACATATCATAAAAAAAATGAAAATTGTATGATACATACATACATACCAAAAATATCAAAGTAAAATAACATTGAAAATTTGTAGGATATGATATACATACCAAAAGATGCATGGATGAGAAAAGAAGAAAGTAACAAAACCAAAGAAAATTTCGTTAAGAAAGACATAGTTTTAAGTAAAGGGTGTATAGTTTGGCCAATATGATGAATATTGATTGGGAAAGAAGGAACAATGAATATTTTTTTCTTCTTTTCTTTGTTTTTGTGTGTATTTAAGGGAATACCATATGGATATACATAGGATTTTCTTTTGCTGGTGGATATATTTCATATTATAATTAGGTTGAAATGAAAGATGTAAAATTATACCGCGCGTCGCTAATGGACTCATGGAGGCTATTTTTTGGTAACGGAAAACTTATGTACACGCTAGGAAGGTACCAAATTTAGCCAAAGTCAATGAATTTATTTCTTTGTATTCTTTAACTAATCAATAAACAAAGAAAAAGCTCCTCTAAAAAAATTGATTATTAAGCGGATTAATTTATCTTATAGTTAACTGTGGATTCAACGTATCCTAACTTATTTTTATTTTGAATAACTGGCGTTAGAAATTGATGTTCAACATTTTCTATTATTTATTTTTGAAAGAAATCACTATAATTATTTTGTTAAGGGAGACTGAAGTTAATGTGAACTGATGAAATAAAAATATTGTGATGCAACATTTGATAATTTTAATATATGAAATAACCCCCTAAAAAAATATATGAAATACAATTAATGTTGTATTATTTTTCCTTTTTCACTAAACTCTTTTGAATAACGTGAAATTTTTTCCTTAAAGAAAATAACATGTCATTTTTGTTTTATAATAGGACCATTTCATTGTTTCTACTTTTTTAATATTTTGTTTGTAAGACCATTTCAATTTTAGTTTTTAATTTTCACAAAAATAAAATAAAAATTGAGGGACAAAAAAAAAGTTTATATGCAAGAAGCAACGTAATCAATTGAGATTATGATTCTTCGACCAATGCAAAATATATCCTGTAAATAAATAGATATTATATAATTTGGAAAAAATATATTTTTACAAATTTAATAAATTCTAATTCTAAGTTTTTATTTTGAAATTATGTCATTTTATATAATTTGACTAACAATCAAAACTATCGAGTTAAGTTCTCCTCCTCTCTCTTTTGTGAGCCGTCGGCCGAAACCCTAGTTTCTTCTCCTTCATCCATCCATCAAAAAGGGGTGATTTAGGGTCAATGTTTGACCCCAAATCACCCCTCTAAATCGTTTTTCTCCTTCCCTTTTATTTAATAAGTGATTTTCACATCAAATTAGGTTTTCCTTTTGTGATTTCGTCGTCTTAGTGCGGCGTTGTTTTGTTTGTCGTCTTTGTGCGACGTTGTTTGTCTTTTCTCTTTTGTTCAGGTGTTTGTTCGGTTCAGGTCGTCAAATCAGCTTCGATCCAGTGCAGATTCAACCAATGACTTTGGCGTCATCAATGTTGCAGATCCGGAGACATGGCTATTCCGGAGATTTTAATATAGTCATATTTGCAGGCTTATGTACTTTGCCGTTTTATGCTATTAACATGGATGTTGTGAGTTTGTTCACATATTCATCCTTTTTGTTTTTGGCAAATTTGTATTGCATCGATGTACTCTATCAATTTGAATGAATGAATGTCGTTTGTTTTGTGTCAAAAAAATCAAAACTATTGAGTTAAACTTTTCCTTTTATTATAAATGGTGTCATTAACAAAAAGTTTGTCATAAATGGTGATTTGATTATGATTGTTAGTCAACTTTGCATTGCCATTTGCCACATGTAATTTTTTCTTTGTATTTGATCTTGATATGCCATGTGGATTGTTTTCATTTTGTTCATACTTAAAATGTACGTATAGAGGATACTAGGTATATAACTCGTGCGTTGCACGAGTTTGATTAGAATGCATACTTGTAATATTTGTAGAGATGAAAAATAAATTGTGATAAGCAGAATTACAAAGCTATATGATTGATATTGTTTTAAAATATGTTGATATTATTATGTTTAATATTAATTTATATTAAATATAAGAGGGTTGTTTAAAAACTATATGAGAATTTATATTTGTTTAAATATTTTAAGGATAATTAATATAGTTCTTGACGTGTCTTTCATAAGTTTGAAGAGGTATATCATCATAATTCATATTTTATCCTAATAATGTAATCATATAAGATAGAAAATATAAAAAATTTAGAAGACCCTTGCCTAAGAATCCCTAAACATTAGTTTTCAATGAGAAGTTTTGTTTTTAGAAGTGACACACAGGCACAATGCTTGTTTATAGATATATATTTTTTCTCAAATGATAGAAAACCCTTGCCTAAGAATCCCTAAATTTTAGTTTCTAATGAGAGGTTTTGTTTTTAGAAGTGACACTTAGGCATGATGCTTGTTTATGGATAACTTAAGTTTAGAATTAGATAGATAGATAGAAGATATATATATATATATATATATATATATATATATATATAATGATATAATATAATAAAATATATAAATTCTATTGAGAAAAAAGGAAGCTGTTGTAAGAAAATAAGTAAGAAGCTGCATATAATAAGTGGCAATAACATCATGACTAATGTATTCTCACCCACCCACTCCACTATGAAGCAGTTGTGACACTTTTTTCTTTTCTTTCATTCAGATCATTTGAACTATGCATATGATTGGCTTTATGATTCAAAAACTTAACTTGTAATCAAATGTGGTTCAACATTTTTCTTTTTGTTGACAAAATACATGATTTACACTTGAAAATTCCAAAAATAAGAAAACTCTAATTAATTAATTACCTATGTAATACAATTAAAATGATAAATCGAGATTGGATTTTTTTTTTTAATATTTTCAATTATCTGATGAAAAATAAAAAGAATGACTCAAAAGAAAAATTTCCAAAATTACATATATTTCTACTCTTTTGGGTTATTTTTTAGTCGCCATACCATCTCCCTATTTTTGTTGTCTAGAAGTTTTCTTATTTTTGCTCTATGGCATTTTGTTTTGGTCGTTGTTATGGCTCAACTATTTTTCCTAGTAGATCATTACTTTTTTTTTTATCTCTTTACCTCTTATTCAAATACATATATCTTGTGCTTGGATTTGAGTTTTTTCATATATCTTTGCCAATTTTAGAAAAGACAACATGTGATTCCTCTTGTCGGAGGCACAATATATAGATAAAGAAATCCATATGCAACATATTATTTTAGACTAATATAAGTTCTCATAACTCAATTCAGTTCATAAGAAGTAGAAAATTACATTACATGACCGTTATATTATTTTGGCACAAGTCTAAATGTATTCTACTTTGACTTCGTTTTATTTCCTATGTTGCCTTCATATGTATTGAGTTGGAATTCTTAGAGTCATATCAAAAAAATACTACAAAAAATATTTAAAAGAATTAAGATAACATCCTATCTTATATAAAAGAAGAAATCGAGCAATGCAAACGAAGAGGAGGTGTAGAAAATTAGATACATGACCATAGGGTTATTTTGAAACAAATCTTAACATATTCTACTTTGATTTTCTTCATTGCCCTCATAAGTATTGAGTTGGAGTTCTTAGAGCAATCATTGTTTTACTTCCTAACACGAAATTTAATTTACATAAGTTTACTACAAAGAACAAATAAATATGGTGGTAAAAATGTAAAAGATGCACCACTTATCTTATTGACATTGCTGCACAACTTGAATATGCTAGATATGATCTTAGATCAATGTGAACGAAAGTGTGAAGAGGAGGAAAGAGATGAAAATATACGTGTGTTAAGTAGTGGTTATAAAACCTTATAGTATAAAATTGAAAAATTAAGCTAAAATATTAAACACTGTTTATTTTTGTAAGCATAGGTTACATTTGCAAGAATATTAAGGGACATTGACCACATTGTAAGTAATTGAATTTTGATTGAATCCTTTTTATTTATTTTTATAGTGTGGGTTACATTTGCAAAAATATTAAAGGACATGTGTAATATTCATCTTATAAGTTTATTAGTAGATCAAAAAAAATGTTCAACTCACCTAAATTTTTCCGTGATGTATTAATCATTCAACATGCATAAAGTCAAATTAATGGAGAGTTAATTCGTAACTTATATGGGAAATGAAAATGAAAATGAAAAATGGCATGTAAAAAAACATGTATTAGTGTCAATCTTAGAGCAAAAGTTAAAAAAATTGGGAGTTTTGTTAGAAGGACACGTCAACAAAGAATAGTTTAGAATACATGTATATATATAGAGATACATACAGAAAGAAGAAGACATAAAGATATAGATATAGAAGATAGATAGAAAGATATGTAATATTCTAAAACAATTCTTGTGAGGTAACAAATATTAGTAGACAAATTAAAACAATAAAACAAATAATTTTATACGCTTTTTTTTTAAACAATTTTATACGCTTATACATTAAAATGCATGTAATTAAATAGGTGATAAAATACAAAACTAGTTGAAAAGGAACCCTCCCATATCTAATTCCAAAAAAAAAAAAACACATTGATTTCTACTGCACATAACCCCATTCTAGAACACACAATCCATAATTATAAGGCCACAAATCAAAGAAAATGAATGAAAAATACATAACCTAAAGACAATAGGAGTTTTACCATGCAATGTATGGAGTGAAATATACAGCTATATCATAGACCGTGGAAAGAAATAAAAGGAATGACTAAAAAAACAAATATAGTTTTATTGGAATAATTTCAGATATTACAAAAAAATTAGGTGATAAATATGACCATCCACCATATTACAAAATCAACAAAATCGGTTAACATAAAAGTCAAAAGATTACTGATACAACGTTAAACAAAAATAATAATGAAAAAACTTCAATTTTAATGTAATGATGATAACCACCGTTTCACATAAGAAGTGCCCTTTCAAAAAAACCCAACAAAGAAAGGATATCTATTAGATAACAAAATATTAGAAGTAAATGTCCTTGACGTTGGCAGAGAAAAATGAAAACCACCAAAAAATAAAATTGAAGGAATGGAAGAGACAAAATAAGTTACAAATTCGTAGGAAATTTGTCTAATAAACTATATGAATGCATTTTTTTTTATAGGCAAAATGTGGATAGAGTAGGAATAATTTTGGAATGTAACCATAAGAGTATATCTTGGCCGTATGTTCTACCCTTCTATAAAATAAAATGACGAAACCCACTTTTTTGATTGTTAACTTGTATATTAACATATTGTCAATTGTCAAACACCCTAAAAAATATCCTAGAACAAAGACCAAACATGTGATTTAACTTGTTCAAGGCACAATATATGTAATGAAATCCACACGCTGCAATATTATTTTGGTAATATAAAGGCTACAATATACCTTATGGCTTATGCATATGTCTTTGTGAATGAAATATGGTTATTTCATGGGATAGACAAAATCCACCTTCTTCATTCTCCTCCAAATATTCTTCATCCTTTGACAAAAATGAGTAATCAAGTTTTTGTATGTTCTTGCAATGATTTTTTTTATATAGAAAATGAAATTATGCACTAAATTTGTTCAATTTTAGGTTAACAATGAGTAGTGGAAAGAGCCACACAAATTAATTGGAAGTTACATAATAATATGTAGGTTATAAATAAAAAAATGAGTAGTGGTGGAAGGAGTGACACAAATTAATTGGAAGTTACATAATAAAGAAGTCAAAAATGAAGAAAAAAGAGAGCCATATGGTGAATGCTTAGAAAATTAGCTAGAAATGGGAGAGTTGGTGAAGTGACACATAAGCAAAGTGTAGCTTAGAATACATGTATAATAATAATAATAATAATAATAATAATAATAATAATAATAATAATAATAATATAGAGATAAGGATGACTTCACGCCACAACAATCAGGGGCAAAACACATTTTCATCACTTTTTCATCGACTTTCCTCCAATGTTCTCTCACTTCTCTCACCGGAGAATTTCCTCCACTCTAACTGAGAATATCTATGCCGCATCAAAAATTGTCTTGTATGAACAAACCCATCGGCTATTCATCATTCTGTTCTACTCCAAATCATCGGCCATAGAAGGATGGGAATTATTTCACTAATTCCTTTGAATTTTCTCATATTCCTTTGATACTGAACATATAAATAGTTTGCAAAGATGTTTTTGGTCTAATTTCTAAATGTTTCGTATAAACTTTATATTTTTCCCTCGGTAATATAGGGTTAGGCCTATCCATTAAATCTACTAGAGACAAGTAAGGGTATATGGCGAACTTCTAAGATTCATAGGCTTATGTGGTTCATTTGTATGGCAATCTACCAACTTCATTTATTTTTCAATTATCTGTGAGAGAGTAAATCCCCATCTTAATCAACTATCCGACCGTATAAAGACCTTTATAGGCTTAAAGACCATATACCCCGTTTCCCACATATGACCTTAGGGTGATCAGAGTAGCAACTTGACATATTTAGTGACGTTAGATCCCACTGAACTAACCACTAAAATAGAATCCTTACCTCATAACTGATGATTGATGAGAATTAATCCAACAAGGAAATTGAAGGGATTCAAAGAATCCTAATCACCGCTAAAATCTGCAATCAAAACCTTTAATTTCCAATAGTCAACTCAACTGCTTTGCGCACTCAAATCAAACTTGCAAACTCCCACCATTTTATTGTTTTCATTTACTGTTTTAATAAGTTTAGCTAGTTTCCTAGTTGAAATAACAATTCATGTGGAGATGATTTTACTTACTACTTTATTACTTGAAAACGATTTGGTCCAATTGTCAAATTTAGTAATCAGTCAACATATGCCTTCAAGAGTGCACAAGTTCTTCCTCTTCTTAACGCTGAAGATATTGCTCTGGAGTCAATGATTTGTACTCCACCAGTTCCTCTATGGTACGCCTTACAAAGCGTACACATTTTTCCTCATCCCAATTTTCATGTTATTCCTCGGGCCTCGATGATCTGTCATCCACTAGTTTAAGCACCTTTCTCAACGCAGAACGCACAAAATCAGAACCAAACACAACTTGTCCAACAATCAGGTGCATTGTTTGGTGTTTCTAACCCGAATTATATACTAGAAAATATCTTCAACCTGCTTCAGCAGCAGAACTTGTGACTAGCACGAGTAGAAGAAAATCAAGATAAAATCCCAACGGGAATGGTGACTCAAATCGAAGTCGCACAACATAACCACCCGACCGCCACTCAGTTGGCAGGAATGGTTGATGTCACGTTCAAAAAAGAAAGGAATCAGGATCTGACGCATAAAGTCCCCTTTCTTTATGGCAGTGGGGGAAATTCCCCTCCTTTTGACTCATGTGGAGGGGATAGCAGCCATATGCCACCTTCCTTTGATCGTCCAAGAAATTTTCCTCCAGTCCATCGAAGAAAGTCACCTTCTTGATGCCCTTTCAAAAGAATGATTTTCGAGTGTGATATTCCCAGGTCTCTAGAGAAGCCTACAAAATTGGAGTCTTACGATAAAAGCAAGGACCACGACGAGCACATCACTTATTTGGACACAATCCTCGACTATCATGAAGTCAGAGGAGAGGTAAAATGCAAACTATTTGTCATCATGCTAAAAAATGAAGCCATGACGTGGTTTAAAGGCCTAGGGGACGACTCCATTGACTCTTGGGAGACCTTGTTTGAAGAATCTATATCACATTTCATTTGGTGAGGAAAAATCCGAAACAACGTGAGCGAATATGTTGTTAATTTATTGATACACCAAGGTTTGAGAAATGAGTGATGCTAAATCCAGCGAAAATATATTTCCCGACAATTTCACGAAGCTACATTAACATGCTTTTTCCTTTTTGCTAAAAAGTGGACCTGTTTTGATATTATCTAAACAATTAATAAAAGGGAATAAGTGAAACGTGAACCTCATTTAATTCCTGATTTTGCGGCTATCACCCAGGTGGTGGTGTTAATTCACCAGTTCCACTTCGTCGTGAAGGATTCGGGAAAATATTTTTCGCTATACTTAGCATTTTCCTTGAGAAATTATGTGTTAGAAAAAAAAGAATAAAACTAGGAGAGCTCTCGAGAGAATGAAAAACAAAAAAGTTTCATGGGTACACATGTGAGATCTTATTAAATCATATAAAAAATATGGTTAATTCAGGTGATAGTAGATAGTTAATTCAATTGATGTTGAACATTGTTATTAATTCATTAAGTTGAATTAACCACAATTTTGACCGTGAACGGAATGAATCATCTATTCAATTAAATTAACCAACTTTTTTGATGGAAAAGAAAAATTGGTGACGAAATTTAGTAACGGAAAAAATGAAATTCCTTACTAATTTAGAGAGGTATTTCCCGTTTTCTTTCCCTAAACTTCCCTCGCTAATTTTTGCTTTTTGTAGTCGAACGTGATAATCAGATGCCACGTGGGTGTACAAAAAGTGAGTGTGCATGTATTATTACTGTATAAAAAAGTCCATGGGCCATAGTAGATAATATATAAGCAAGTAACAAATCTTTGAATATTACTTTTCCCACCCTACTGATTTCTCGCGCACCCCATTTTTTTCTTCCAAAATGCCCTTGAGATTTTCGGGTTTTGTAATCCAAACTAGTGTTTTCCTTTGTTATAGGGTGAAAAGAATGAGTTTTTCACCAATTCGGATTTTGTAATCCGAAAATCTCAAAAAATAGGGCGCGCTATATGATTTTTTCGGATTATAGAATCCGAACACCCCCTAAACACCATTTTTTCATGGTGCTGATGCAGTTCGGATTACGTAATTTGGACAACACCAGCACCAATTCTGAACATGTTTGTAACATGGATAGTCATTTTAAGGACAATATTAATCTTTCTAGCTTTCATACTTGCGTTTTTATGATCAAGACTCCCTTAGAAGGGACTTCTTTCGGGACTCCGCCCTCAAAATCCAAAATTCCATCGTTTAGACCCTTTTTTACATGGTGTTAATGCAGTTCGGATTACGTAATCCGGACATCATCAACACCAATTTTAAACATATTTGTAACAAGGATAGTCATTTTAAGGATAATATTAATCTTCCTAACTTTCGTCCTTGTGTTTTTATGATCAAGACTCCCTTATAAATGATTTCTTATGGGACTCCGCCCTCAAAATCCAAAATTCCATCGTTTAGACCCTTATTTTACATGATGTTAATACAGTTCGGATTACGTAATCCAGACAGCATCGTGGGCATTTTTGAAAATTTTACAGGGTGCGTGAGAAAACCGTTAATTAAACATGTTAAAAAAACAAAACATTAAAATGAAACAATATCATTCACAACTATCTCGATCTTGATTATTACATTCTACAAGGATTGAGATCATGATTATTACATTCACAACTATCTCATTCTAACATAAAAATTAACTGTGTATATCAAATGAATTACCAAGAAAATAAACAAATCCGAAATTTTAAAATTTTAAGCATATTACATAACATAAAAATGAAACAATACCAAGCAAAAACTATTTCAATCTTGATTATTACATGCCAACAGGATTGAGATCATCTCCGTTATTCAATCTTCTTTCAAGGACTTTGACCGCACGCGGTGACATTCAATTGCAAAGGACTATCCTCACAGAGTGGTTGTTTTGGTGGGGGCACATTGTCCTCTGAAATCTCAGAAATAGGTGCAGGTGCAGGTGCTAACGCAATGTCATGTGAAATAGATGAAGCCGGGCCAACTGCTGCTCCTGAGCTAGTAAATTCGATTGTAGCACGACGAGGGTTGGTCTTGTGTTTCTCACAAAGTTCCGGCAAAAATACTCCTGTTGTCACATTGATGCAGCTTAGTTATCGCATATAACAAAACAAGAGTTAAAACCATACTTTAAAAAATAGGAGTTCTATGCAATTAATCTAAGCAAACACAATATTACATTTTTTAAATTATTTGAAATTGGGTTCTCTCGAACGATTTATCTTCGAGTAGAGCTTATTACCCACTTGAACTAAATCACTTAGTTATTTTCTTATATTACGTATTTGTCTTGGGAAGTAAAATATTTTTTTTATTCACATTGACTTTGACAAATCTATGTGATGATTTTAAATAAAATAGTAGCATTAACAAACAATTGTTACCTTCTCCAGCAGCCAAATTAAAGAAAAGGTCAACAATATTGGGACACTTAGAGAAACAAGCTGGAGAACAAAGCTTGCTTGTGAAGTAAGGCTCAAAGAAAGCATCAGATGAAATACCAACAGAACTTCTATCCAGACCACATGCTTCTACACATTGGTCTGTCTCTATGTACGCTGCTATTCTCTCTACCATAACTTCAGATGTTCTGCATTGATACTCAGTTTCACCATTGGTACCCTTCTCAGTCTCCAACAAACATCTCTTTCCAGATGAAGCTACTGAGAAAGCACACACTTCTTTTGGCAAGTCCTCACATACCATCATAGCTATAATATTTATGAAAAATAAGTCAAAGAAAAATAAATGATATTGAAAATTATATTATGCTACACGTATAAATAAAAATCAAGGAAATGAAATTGAAAATTGTAGGATATAATATACATACCAAAAGATGTATGGATGAGAAAAGAAGAAAGTAACAAAACCAAAGCCAATTTGGTTGAGAAAGACATGGTTCTATGTAAAAAGTATAGTTTGGCAAATATGATGAAATATTGTTTAGCAAAGAAGGAACAATAGATTATTTCTCTCTTTGTTTTTGTGCTTATTTGTAATGGGAAGTGTTGAAGATCGATATGATTTGGAAATGAAAAACATATGGGTATATATAAGTTTTTCTTTTGTTAGTAGGTAATTTTTAATTTTTGTTTTGCTAATAGTGGGTATATTATATCTATATGTTGACATGGAAATGGTAAAAGTAAAATAACTCGCGCGTCTCTGATGACTTGTGGAGGCGTTTGGAAGCTGCAAAATTTGGCAAGGTATATGAATTTTAGTTGTATTCGTTATTCATGAACAAAGACAAAATTATAAAAAAAAAAAAAAAAAGGTTTATACGTTGAATTGATTATGAGCCTCGATAGAGTTTGATCCAGCAGCAGCCCTATTCAATATTCATATACTCAGTGGTCGAGCTAGCTCAATTTTTATCAGGATATCAAATATAAATAGTAAATAAAATATTGTTGTCCATTGTACCAAAAAAAAAAATTTGTTGTCCAACTTTTTGTAGAAAAAACAATATTGTTGTTCAACTTAAAAGTTAGTCGATGTATCTATTGAAAGTTCTTTACTTCAAACGATTGCGTGGAAGAAATTATGTTCCTCAACTATGGGTTCTTTAACTCTTCAAAGAGTGTTAAGTATGAATTTTTTGGTGTTTTTAAACTAGTGAATTAAGAAATGCACAAGTGTACAAGTAAAGCAGAAAGATAAAAGGGATACATTGCGTAAAAAAGTTTGTTAGATTGATTTTGTGTCTTATGAAAAATGTACCGTGGATAAACACTAGTCCTACTAGACAAAACACTGTCGCCCACAAAATTTAGCATTGATCGATTAATTATATAGGTAGTGTGTAATTCCTCCCATTGCTAGGGATACATGACGCCCCATGTTTGACTTGGTCTTCTATCTTTCGCGACATTTCTCGTTTCTTCCATCAACATGTGTATTACCTCCTAAGGGCATGCCTTTATCCTAATAGCTACTTCATATCCTAGTTGCACTATGAACATGAAATACGAGTAAAATGCAAAATTATCAAGTTTTACTAAATTTTGACTGATTCTAACAACCTTCATGGATCTTAGAAGACTTGAGAAAGATTAGCTATTCATTTGGTTGTATTTGTATTTGTCTAGCCTTTATTTGGCTGAGAACTACATAACCCTAAATTAGACTATTTGCTGACTCTAGCGAATCCTTATTTATTAATTTTGTTAAGTCTTAATCTAATTTTTTTCCTCCACTAATCCCTTATTAGGTTTGCAACAACTCTATCCTAAAATTTTGGCTATAAATTTGCATCATATATGTTTTTCATTTCTCTCTCTAATAACCATGAATATTTTTCAAAGCAAAAATTTAATAAATATCTTAATACTTATCCTTATCCTTATTTATTAATTTTGTTAAGTCTTAACCTAATTTTTCCCCTCCACTAATCCCTTATTAGGTTTGCAATAACTCTATCCTAAAATTTTAGCTCTAAATTTGCATCATATATGTTTTTCATTTCTCTCTCTAATAACCATGAATATTTTTCAAAGCAAAAATTTAATAAATATCTTAATCCTTATTATTTATTAATTTTATTAGGTCTGCAGCAACTTAACCTATTGTTTCTGTAGAATTTTTTTTTGACAAGTTGTTGTACACTTATTTAATACGTTTACAAACAGAATAACTTAATTTCCATGCAAACTCGGCTACCCTTAATAATTTGTTAGGAACCATGAACTGCATTAATTTTTTATGTTAACTATAAAAGTAATAAATAAAATTGACCCGTGCAACAATATAATTTTGTATTCTTTTTATCTTTTTTCTTTATAATTTTTTTTATTATCATTTGATTGTAATATTTGTATCTCCAATAATCTAATTTGCGTTTATTGATCGACCCACGATCTTACGGGTTAAAAATTATTTATTGGTCTCTATTATAGTCGAGAATACTTGTGCGTTGCACGGGTCAAAAGTCTAGTAAGTTATATATTTTTAGATGTAATATTTTGAAACATGTTGGTTGATTTTTATACTTGATGATTTAGTAGCCCTTGAATGAAATTAAGAGTGTGTGAGAATTAGAGGTGCCACTTTTTACCGTGCATATTATATGCTTGATCGGCTAAAAGAAGGAAGAAGCATATAAGGAATGCCAATGACCCTTCTCATTTGTTTAGTATGATTCTAAAGGACTCTGAATTCTCTCTTATCCTAACTAAGAAATCTTGAGCCTAAACGCTTCAATTTTCCTAAAGGGCATGAAGTGTTTAGAGGTAACACACACGTTGATGGATGAAACGAGAAATGCCGCAAAAGATAAAACACCAAGTCAAACGTGGGGCGTCACGTACCCTTAGCAATAGGATGAATTACACACTACTCACATAATTAATCAATCAATGTTAAATTTTATAGGCCACAATGTTTTGACACATATGTTTGAAGTAAAGAGCTATCAATAGATACATCGACTAAATTTTAAGTTGGAAAACAATATTATTATTATTATTATTATTTTACATAAAGTTGGTCAACAATATTTTATTTACTATTTATATTTGATATCCTCGTGAAAATTGAGCTAGCTCGACCACTGAGTATATGAATATTGAATAGGGCTGCTGCTGGATCAAATTCTATGGAGGCTCAATAATCAATTCAACGTATAAACCTTTTTTTTTTTATAATTTTTTCTTTGTTCATGAATAACGAATACAACTAAAATTCAAATTCCAAGCTTCCAAACGCCTCCACAATTTTTTCCCATGTAACAGTGTAAATTCAAATATAAAATATAAATTTTTTTTTCTCTCCAACAAGCCGGCCTTAATTTTTTATCTCTAGATTTTCTCTTCCAGTTTCTTCATTGAGGAGTGGTTTTGGGTCAATTCTTGACTTGAAACCACCCTTCTTCATCTTTTTCTATCTGTTTCAATCTAAATAAGTGATTTTCACATAGATCTAGGTTTTTTCTTTTTGATTTCATCATCTAAGTGTGGTGGTTTGTTGTTCGTCGTCTTGTGAGGCGTTGTTTGATTTCCCGTTTCTTGCGGTGTTCATTTGATTCATATTGAAGATCGATTATTCAATCAAAGATTTGAGCGTCAACGTTACAGATCCAGAGGCATGGATATTCCGGTCACTTTAATTTTATCATATATTTTTGTAGGCATTATGCTGTTATATGCTATTAACTTGGATGCTGTGAGTTTGTTCGCAGATTTATCCTTTACGTTTTTAGCGGTGTTGAATGATGTAATCTCTCGATTTGAATGAATATTATTTTGTTTCTTGTCAAAAAAAAATAAAAAATAAAAAAATCGCCTCCATTAGTCCATTAGTGACGCGCGATTTATTTACTTTTACCATTTCAACATATAATGTACCCACTATTAGCAAAACAAAAATAAAACATTACCCACTAACAAAAGAAAAAATTATATATATCCATATGTTTTTCATTTCCAAATCATATCGATCTTCAACACTTCCCATTACAAATAAGCACAAAAACAAAGAGAGAAATAATCTATTGTTCCTTCTTTGCTAAACAATATTTCATCATATTTGCCAAACTATACTTTTTACATAGAACCATGTCTTTCTCAACCAAATTGGCTTTGGTTTTGTTACTTTCTTCTTTTCTCATCCATACATCTTTTGGTATGTATATTATACCCTACAATTTTCAATTTCATTTCAGTTATATTTATTTATACGTATAGCATAATATAATTTTCAATATCATTTATTTTTCTTTGACTTATTTTTCATAAATATTGTAGCTATGATGGTATGTGAGGACTTGCCAAAGGAAGTTTGTGCTTTCTCAGTAGCTTCATCTGGAAAGAGATGTTTGTTGGAGACTGAGAAGGGTACCAATGGTGAAACTGAGTATCAATGCAGAACATCTGAAGTTATGGTAGAGAGAATAGCAGCGTACATAGAGACAGACCAATGTGTAGAAGCATGTGGTCTGGATAGAAGTTCTGTTGGTATTTCATCTGATGCTTTCTTTGAGCCTTACTTCACAAGCAAGCTTTGTTCTCCAGCTTGTTTCTCTAAGTGTCCCAATATTGTTGACCTTTTCTTCAATTTGGCTGCTGGAGAAGGTAAGACTTGTTTGTTAATGCTACTACTATTATTTACCATCATCACATACATTTGTCAAAGTCAATGTGAATACAAAAAATATTTTACTTCCCAAGACAAATACATGATATAAGAAAATAACTAAGTGATTCAGTTCAAGTGGGTAATGAGCTCTACTCGAAGATAAGTCGTTCGGGAGAATCCAATTTTAAAGAATTTAAAAAATGCAATATTGTGGCTGCTTAAATTAATTGCATATGACTCCTATTTTTTATAGTATGGTTTTAACTCTTTTGTTTTGTTATATACGATAACTAAGCTGCATTAATGTGACAACAGGAGTATTTTTGCCGGAACTTTGTGAGAAACACAAGACCAACTCTCGTCGTGCTACAATCGAACTTACTAGCTCAGGAGCTGCACTTGGCCCTGCTTCATCGATTTCACAGGATATTGAGTTAGTACCTGCACCTGCACCTACTTCTGAGATTTCAGAGGATATTGCATTAGCACCTGCACCTGCACCTATTTCTGAGATTTCAGAGGACAATGTGCCCCCACCAAAACAAACCCTTTGTGAGGATAGTCCTTTGCAATTGAATGTTACCGCATGTGGTCAAAGTCCTTGAAAGAAGATTGAATAATGGAGAGGATCTCAATCCTGTCGTCATGTAATAATCAATATTGAAATAGTCTGTGTTTGGTATTGTTTCATCTTTATGTTATGTAATATGTTTAAAATTTTCAAATTTCAGATTTGTTTATGTTCTTGGTAACTCATTTGATATCTGTAGTAAATTTTGTATCAATAAAATATGTACTTGCTTAAATACTACGAATGCTAGCAACATTCATTTTTTAACACTCTCTTTAGCACTTCCTCTTTTGTTGGATGAAATCAATGTATGTCCTACTACTTTGTGTGTTCAAAAGAAAATGTTGCTAGCATTACTCTATATTAAATATCTATATCATTATATGATGACAACTTCAAAGTATTTTCTTAAGGAATGACAACTCCAAAGTTTTTTTTTTTTTTTTGTAAAGAAAAACTCCAAAGTGTTTTTTTCTTTTACTAATCCAAAGAAAATAAAATGAGATGTATTTGCATAAACCACGAAAATATAAAAGATGTGATCATTTAACCTGTGAGAAATTGCAATAGATTGATCAACACAAACATCATTGTACGATCAAGTTATTCTCCCCAAGCTCCCCACAGGTTAGGTATTGTATTAGTTCTTGAGTTCACACAAAACTTAGAGACTTTGATAGTTTGCCAGAAAGCATTAATTGGATTTGATGTAAAATAAACCATTGGCTCAGCTATAAAAATTAGACAACCCTTGTGTGTGTCACGCAAGTTTTTCAAGGCAATTCTAGAGTCAGGGTTGTCTATACTTCTGAAGTTCCAAAAGAATAATGTTATTTGGGAATGATGAGATGGTGCACCTTTAGAATAAGTATTGTAATTGGTATTTGCACTTGTTGAGTTTATCTTTTTCCTCTGATAACTTGAAATATAACATATGAATGGTACTTATTTATCATTATTACTGCATGTGGCCTAATTAGCTGCCATAACTTACTTAGAATAGGTTGAAAATTTTGAATTTTCTCGTCAATATGTGTCTCTGAAATGACTTGATCCCCTTTAGTTGTTACCCTCGCCTCATGTTAGTCCAGTGGTTGAGAATCTGGTATATCCTCTACTACGATTTCAATAGACTTCTCGATGGTACTTTCTGTTTCTGGAGCATGATTGTGCTCAATCCTCTAATCACCCGAATTGGGATTAGAAGAATAAGTTGTTTCCTCCTCCTTGCTCACAAAATCCTCTTCCTCGTGACTATTGTGGTGTTCATCCTCACATGCGTATCATCAACAACACTATTATCATCTTCACAATTATCTTCTAAATTCTCGGGTTGTGGATCGACTTACACATCAAATGCATGTTGATATTACTACAAATTGTGTTGTTAGCAAATCTAAATTAAAAATACCACTGAAATACCACAAGGCTTAAATATTTGACTCGTCCCTGCAAATATGCCTCGTTTGAGTTTTGGTCCTTGTAAAAAAAAAATTCAGAAATCCGTCCTCGCAAAATTTTCTGTCTTTTAAAAAAGTCCCTGGGCCCATTGAAGTTGCAAGGTGGCACCCAGATGCTGACGTGGCGCATGCTGACTGTACATAATTGCACACGTGGCATCTGACTTGGCATTAAAATTGATTTAAAAATGTAAAAACAATTTAAAATATTTGGAAATTAATTTTCGAAATATAAAAAAAGAAAAAAACCAAAATTAATAAAAAAAATCAGTTTATTTTTTTAAATAAAAAAATATGGATTTTAATTTTCCAAATTAAAAATAAAAAAAGTAGAAAATATTTTTTTTAAATTATAAAAAAAAATTCAAAATTAAAATAAAAGTTTTTTTTATTTTTTTCGGAAATTAATTTTTGTAAATTAAAAAAAACAAAAAGTTACATAACATTTTTTGAAAAAAATTAGAAAATTTATCTTCAGATTTTGGTTTAAAAATTAAAAATAATTTATAAATTTTAAAAAAATAAAAAATACATATTCAAAAATCTGGAAAAAAAAATTCAGAATAAAAAAACCAAAAATAAATTATATTTTTAAAAAATTACGAAAAAAAATTTCATTTGTTTTTTTAAATTAGCAGTATTTTTTTAAAAAATAATTTGGAAATTATTTTTCATAATTTACAAAAAACAAATTCAAAATTGTTGGAAAAAAATTATTTCAAAAACTATTTATTTATTTTTTAAATTTTTGGAATTTTTTTCATAATTTTTATATAATTAAAATAACGTTTTTTTAAAAAAAAACAGAAAATATTTTTTAAAAAAATTAATTAATTCTTTTTAATTTTGAAAGAAAATTTGAAAATAAATTGCCTAATTTTTTAAAAAATTTCAAAAAGTGTTATGTAACTTTTTTTTTTTTTTTATTTACGAAAAAAATAAAAGAATCTTTTATTTTAATTTCGAATTTGTTTTTATAATTTTCAAAAAATATTTTCTAATTTTTTTTCTTTTTAATTTGGAAAATTAAAATCGATATTTTTTAATTTAAAAATAATAATTTTTTTTATTAATTTCGATTTTATCATATTTTTATTTCGAAAATTCATTTCCAGAAATTTTAAATTGTTTTTACATTTTTAAATTAATTTAAATGCCACGTCATATGCCATGTGGACAATTATGCACAGTCAGCATGGCCACATCAGCATCTGAGTGCCACCTTGCAACTTCAATGGGCCCAGGGACTTTTTTAAAAGACAGAAAATTTTGCGAGGATGGATTTCTGAATTTTTTTTTTACAAGGACCAAAACTCAAACGAGGCATATTTGCAGGGACGAGTGTAATATTTAAGCCTTAATCTTATATTCTCACTAGTAGAGTTCTGTGAAATTCAGTCTTTTTGAAATGCCTTTGAATGACATAGTATGAGCTAAAGTTTCGGTATTTTTCTCGATTTAAGGTGCATTTTGCTGCATTTTGTATGTACTGTACCAAGCTTTACTGATTTTTTAGTTCAGTAAAAACTGCAGATCTCTAAAATTGTTAGCTTTACTGTTTGGATTTTGATATTTTGTTCTGTTTGTATCCATTATATTCTCATCTGTGATAAGGTTCTTGCCAGCTTGTAAATATATTACCTCATGTTTTTTCTAGTTAGCATTTATAACCTCTAGCTTAGTGCTTTATTTTTCCTCACTTCATAGCTACTACTATACTTCAATTCATTTTATATTGTACTTTTAATACTTTCCTTTCTGCTTGTCCCATAGAACTACTGCAACTGTCAGCACATCAGTCGTAAGTTTAAAACAGGGCATACCCATGTTGCAGAGGCCTTACAAATTCTAATTCATATTTTCTTCACAATGTCATGGTCGTAAGTTTCATCTTGGTGATACTATCGTAGTTTTTCATATTTTCCTTTAGTCTTTCGTTTACTAACTTTTCTTTTGGTTCTTGTAAAATTTATTATTTCTTATATTTCCCCTTGTGATTAAAGTTCATTGTATGTATTTTATCTTTTTCACCCAGGCCAACGGCTGACTTTCCACATCCTTTGTCTCGTATAAAGCAACAAGTTGGTTATAGGGTGAGTTCATTAACTAAATCTGGTTCTTATGATCGACCTAATTTGTCGCAACCATGTTTGACTTAATATTGATCATTCATAACTCTTCAGGTTTCATATCAAAAAGTTGAAGCTTATTCTATTCTCTTAACAGTCCCCCCTCAAACTGAGGGTGTTGTCAAACACTCTATGTTTGTCTCTGAGGTAGATAAACCTTGCTGTAGATAGAGGCTTTGTCAGAAGGTCTGCCCATTGATCTTGGGCTGGGACATGAGAAACAAGAGTACATTTCAGACACCAACTCTGCATAGGTATGTAGTTCCCCTATGGCAATTAGATCTTTAAACTGATGTTCTAACTTCTACCAAAAATAATTTGGGTTCATTTATTTTTTTAGTAGACTATGTTTAATTATATTTGCATTGTACTTGGACTATGCTTTTGATCTTACTATTCGGTGTAGCGCTAATAATATAAGTACTTGGACTTACATGTTTAGAAAGAAATATAAGTTTTTATACGAAAATTATCTTCCTGCTGAAAGACAGGTAGTATTCTTGCAGATTGTAACAACAAAATTTTGTCCATAACTTATTTTGACTTTCCTCTAATGACAACTTCTGGACACAACAAACTCTTAGGAGGGAATTGAAAAAATATAAAGATCCAGAGCGCATAAGTGAAATAGAAGTACTTGTATCATGGATTGTGAGTACATGTCATTTCGAAGTTTGTCTTCTCTCTCCAGAAGTGTGACACTTGTTAGTTTTCTTGATCACATTTACATCTCTTTTCAGGATAAACAGTTGAAGCCTGATTCAGCAAGAAATGTTGAGGCAGAGATTTTGGCTAGGCACAAGAAGAGACATAGAGAAGATGCAAAGGAGGGAAAACATCCTTTTTATCTCAAGAAATGTAACATTTCTCTTCCTTCCTCATCATTTTATCTTCCTTTACTCTCACTTTCCATATGTTAGAAATGCAATCTCTGCTTATGTTAATTTTATCTCCCTTTTCTCCCACTTTCCATATGTTAGGGAAAACTTTTTTTCTTTGCTTCGACACACCTTACACACTCCTTAGGCACATCTCATGATCATATTTTAACAATTAGCACAAAATCTTTGAGAGCATCTCATGTACTTAAAAAAGAACATAGTTATACATGAATGGAAATTTCAAAAGCTCGTTTCAATAACTGCTAGATTTTAAATGCATAACTCTACACTCACAGTCATGAACCTTCTCCTGTCTTACCTTCATAACAGATGATTTGTCGAGTTGATTAGACCTTTTCTTAACTTCTGTTGGAGATGAGTTGTCGAGTTGATTAGACCTTTACTTAACTTCTGTTGGAGCACAATGGATAAATGTGATCACATTTATGTTGTTGATTTGCTAGGGCAAGTTTGAGTTATGTTGCTGTAGATTTGTCGTGAAATTGCTATGATAGGTCATAGTTATTTTGCTATGGATTATTCATTTTGAATGCTTTTTTGCTGCGGATTAACTAAACTTTTACTAGGATTTGGTTTTACTGGCTACGGATTTACTTGGAATTAATTCCTTAGCAAATTTGTCTCTTATCCATGCTCTGGCCGATTCAATAGTTATTCCGTAGTATATCTCAAGCTAAATGTGTTTGCTAGTACGTAGCTACAGATTAGCTACAAAAACGGTCATAGCAATCGCATATTTTCTTATAGTGCTAGTTCTTTCATCATTCATCAGAGGGACAACAACAGACTTAACCAATAGGTTTCTTGCCATTGACTTCACTTGTTCGAACTGTAATTCATGAATCGAAGTGAGAGCACGATAAAGACTCAGAGCTTCTCCTATATCCATATCACACATGGACGAGAACCACGTCGTTTTTACAAAATCAAATTGACCCTCAACATCACAAAGGAAAATTCCAATCACCACAGGCTTTTAATGCGAGAAAAATGAAGCTTTTATGTTGCACTTAGCGTCTATGTTTCACTTTCTACTCAAGGGTGCAAAGTGTTCGAGCGGCAGCGAAAATTTGGCTTCTAATAGTGATATGAAATACAATCCTCATTAAAATTGAAAGAGAAAATAATGTAGCCTGAACAATAAATTGTAGGCTTAATTGCACTTTTGGACCCCTATCTTTCCAAAAGTTGCGGTTATGGACCCCTAACTAATTTAAATACAAAACAGCCCCCTATGTTTTGATTCTTTAGCAGTTTTGGACCCCCAAGACAAAAAAAAAATGACACGTGGCACCTTACTTACGATGCCACGTCAGCGTTGACCGAGTCAACAATAGACTGGGGGTCCAAAACTGCCAAAGAATCAAAACATAGGGGGCTGTTTTGTATTTAAATTAGTTAGGGGTCCATAACCACAACTTTTGGAAAGATAGGGGTCCAAAAGTGCAATTAAGCCTAAATTGTATGAAGAAAGATAAATGTCTAAGGAAGAAAGATTAAACTTATGATAAAATGAAACTCACTTTGTTGCGCTCTATGTATTTCTGTTGTTGCATTACTAACAAACCTAGACTTAGATTTATATAGTAAGCTACAAACTATAAATTGAGATAACCACATTACACACAAATATAAGCCTCTTAATTTGATGTCCTTCCTATTATTATTATTACTAATTAATTTCACTGGAGTAACTTTGCATTTTACTTTCCATCTTTCCATATTTATCTTTCACTAAATATTTCCACAATTCTCCACCTCGTTCATAATTTGAAAAACAATCAAATTTTCGACGAACATGAAATAATTCTTCTTTAGACAAAGGGTCAAGTACTATTGGAACTTGCTACCTGACACAACCTTGGTTAACGTTATTGTAGGATTCTCGTTAGTATGTAACTTTATTAGAGAAATCTTGTCATCCTAAATGACATTTCGTACAAAATGATACCTTACGGAGAGTAAATCGCACTTTGACTATCACACCTCAGTTTCACACATTCTTGTTGAATTCCTAAATCATCTAGAAAACCTCTCATCCACAATGCTTCCTTCACTGCTACTCCCACACAGAGCATTTACGATTCTCCATTCATATAAAAATTGTTCTGCTCTGTTAGTAATTTGCTACGGTGTTTTGGTTGAAGTATTCCATAATTGTTCTGCCAATTCTGTTATTAACTTGCTTGCTGCTCTTGGCGAACAAAGGCAGTCGATGTAACTCTACCTTGCCTAATACGATGTGCATCAAGAATTATCTCCATTATTGAAACAAAGGAAAACCAAACATAATTATAAACCCTACATACAACACATAAACCTGAGAAAGCAAGGAAAACATAACGTGCATAGTGTCTGGATTGGCCAATATAGATACAACCAACATTCGAATAGTACAAGTTGGACATAAACAGAAAAAAATGTGAACTAAAAACGAAAATGGGGAGAATTGATAACTTACCTCTTGATTATGGCCTCCAAAATGGTGAAGTTTGGAAGGTGGTTATGATGGAAAATCAAGTATCTTAGGTGTGTTTGGATGAGGTAATTGGAAAATTTTAAAGAATTTAGAACTTTAGGTAATTTAAATGATTCAATTAAATTACTTTCATTTTCTAATACTTTTGTTTGGATGGAGTAATAAAAAATTTCATTGTCATCATTTTAGGGCTACTTTCATAAATTTTAATTTTTTTGGGTCAAATTTGAAAACTGAAATTGGTGTCAATTTGTAAATTTTAAATAAATTGAAGGGTCAAATTATAATTTTTGAAAAATTTAAGGGGTCGATTTGAAAATTTTGGGAAATGTGAGGACCAAAATGCAAATTTTAAAAAATTATAACAATGAAGTAATTTTAAATTCTTAGCTTTTAAGTGTCATTTCAAATTCTCTAAATTTAACTTGAACAAATTACTTCATAAATTTCCAACATTTTGAAAATTCTTCAAATTATTATCCAAACAATGGAATTCACCTCAAAGTATTTGAATTCCTTCAAAACATTACATTACCTCAAAACATTCCTCAATCCATCCAGACACACTCTAAGAGTTTGTTTGGATTAGGTAATTGGAAAATTTTAAAAAATTTAAAATTCTAGGTAATTTAAACGATTCAATTAAATTCCTTTCATTTCTTAATATTTTTGTTTGGGTGGAGTAATAAAAAGTGAATATACACCAGAAAGTATAACAAGTAACTTTTCTTATTGAGACAAAATTCACCGTAGATATCAAATGTGATACCAAGAGAAGAAACAATTCCAAAATTTGATAATTGGAGAACATGACATATTACATAACATAAAAATGAAACATCAACTCAACTTGATTATTACATTAATCAAAACAAATTCAATAATAACAAGGAATCCATATATTTCCCTCTATATATCCTCTACTATAGTAAATATAGGAATATATAAATTTAATGTTTTGGAAAATTTACACCATATCTCCAAAATTACAGAGAAGAAGGTGCAGCTGCAGGTGCTAACACAATGTCCTCTGAAACCGAAGAAGCGGGGCCAAATGCAGCTCCGGAGCTCACAAGCTCAACCATGGCACGACGAGGGTTGCTCTTGTGTTTCTCACATAGTTCTGGCAAAAATACTCCTGTTGTCACATAAATGCAAGGTTTGTTATTATCTATGCTAATTAACAAAATACAAGGAGAAAAACTAAATAATAAAGAGTCCTTTAAAAAAAAAGTAGAAAATAAACAAATTCTTAGGTTACATTTTTTAAAATTATTTAGCTGTTTTAGTTGAGTACAAGAGCAATATATTCCTTGATTAGATTTGAAGTTAAAATATTTTATGGTATTATGTTACTTTCTTAGTGATTGTCGAAGGTAGGAGAAAAGAACAGAACATGAATAAACATTGCTCTAAATGTAAGGAAAGGTGAGCATGATTACTTTTGTGAGAATTGTAAAGAACCAACACATATAAAAAAATTTAATCGGTCAATTTAGTCTTTAAAATATTCTAGAGGAACCAATGAGTTGTTATGAAGTATTGACACTCGTCGGATTAGACGTGTCCTAGTGTCGGACTCGTGTTGTGTCTGACACAGACACTACACCAACACATATAATTATACAAAATCATGTCATTTTCTCAAATTATTAGCGGTGTCAACGTGTCAATGTATATGTCGTGTCAGGTGTCTATGAATATATCTGTACTTCATAGGTGAGTTGTGATTTTTCATTAGATTGTTAATTTCAATATTAAAGTGTATTGACTTGCAATTTCTATTGTAATTTAGACCCAACTCATTTTCATGTTGAATTAGATGACAGTGTAAGATTAACAATGAACAATATTCTTACCCTCTCCAGCAGCCAAATTGAAGAAAAGGTCAACAATGTTAGGGCACTTTTTGTAACAAGCTGGGGAGCAAATCTTGCCGGTGAATTGTGGCTCAAAGAAAGCATCAGATGAAATACCAACAGAACTTCTATCAACACCACATGCCTGAACACATTGATCTGTCTCTATGTACTCTGAAATTCTCTCCACTATAACTTCAGATGTTCTACATTGGTACTCAATTTCACCATTGACACCTTTCTCTGTCTCCAACAAACATCTCTTCCCAGATGAAGCTACTGAGAAAGTACACACTTCCTTTGGTAAGTCCTCACATACCATTTCAGCTGCAAAAATTTATGAGTAGTTTTAATATACATATCATAAGATAAATATCAAATAAAAAATGAACAATTAATTATTTTATAAATAGTATGATATATGCATAACCAAAAAAAATTATAAAGAAAAACATTAATATACATACCTAAAGATGCATGGATGAGAAAAGAAGAAAGTAATAAAACCAATGATAGTTTGGTTGAGAAAGACATGGTTCTAAGTAAAGGTATAGTTTGGGAAAATGGAGAAATTGTATTTAGGAATGAAGGACTAGAAATGTTTTTTTTTTCTCTGTGTTTGTTGTGTAATGTAATGATATAAATGTTGAAGATATGAGAACTATGATTTGGAAAAGGTATCATATAGGTATATATAGGCAAATTTGAAGTGTTAAAATTAAGACCCGCGTCTCTATTGGACTTATTGACGCGTTTGGAAGGTGAAAAAATTGGCCAAGTCTATGAATGTTTTTGTATTTAATTAAAAAATAAATAAAAAGTTTGGTTCTATATACTTTCTTACGTTTATTTAATTTGATAGTTGAATTGTATCCTTTGTTGGTTGATTTGATATGGGGGTGCATGATTATTGACGAAATGTAAGACGTGTTTGGATGTTTGAACTAACGACTTTTAGAACTTTCCTATATAAATTAAGCATATAAGTCAATTTGTCAAATTCACTATTTGTTTATTTTCCAAGAAATTGCCTATATTGTATCGGCGGCATCTTTGCTTCTAAACAATTTCGGAGAGAAAAATGGCAACGTGTTTGTCATTTGTGGGGTAACGTGTGGGCCTATCAAAATTCAACTTTCCATTGATAAAGCAAAGTTTGAAAAGCTTAAAATTGAGACTATTGGAAATATGCATGGTGAAATGTGAATAGAAAATTAACACAAGAAAGTACTTTGACCTTAAAATAAAAGTTATTAGAAGGATCTATTCAACCCCTATGGTGTATTTGAGTCTCTTACATTCGGTTGAAAGTAGCGACTAAGTTAACTATATTTGTGTACAAAGGGTTAAATATAAAAATAAGACAAAATATGTATGTATTTTATTTTTTAAACAAATCAAAATGGAGCAATATATTAATCAAGAGTGATTTCATCCCGCACAAGGCCCGCTGAAAAGTGAAGCACTAAATAGAGCACAAAGTCACAATTTGCACCTAGCTAAGAGGTGCAAGAGAGCTACTACTAAAATAATTACATAGAAACTCTCATACAAAGAAGAGGTTGTCGACACTAGTCGTGGTAACAAAAATCAAAAGAAGGTTGATTTGTTTTCAACCATAAAAAGGAATTCAACTTCACTATATCAACAAGAGCAACAATATCAAATTGCACACCTTTAAAAATGCGGTTATTGTTAACAAAGCTTTTTTGGTTTTTTAAGATAATAAGGTTCTTTTTGTTGTTGCTTAAGAGATCAAAAATATCAAAATAAGTCGAATTACGGCTATAAAACAAATAAATATCTTTTAACACCTTTCTTTCTACTAATTTTTGACAAATAAACCCATCTATAATAGTTAAAAATTATATTATCGGACAACTAATTACTAAATATACTAACTTATTCAAATAAAAATAATATTTTTTGATAACCAAAGCTACCTCTTTCAAACTCATAGCTTTGTCCCTGATTGAAAGTTTGATCTCTAATAGGAGGGTATATGAAAAATATAAGTTCCAATATTTTTTTTAGAGTTTATTATTTTGCCTTTGGAAAATTTTGTCAGCCCTAGTTTTCTAGTGAGAGAATCTCTAACTTATCTTTAAACTTTCTTTCTCCTTCGTTTATCAAAGAGGGGTATTTTAGGTCATTTTTGACCTAGAATCACCCCCTCTACATCTTTTTCCCCCTTTTCTTTCAATTTAAATAAGTGGTTTTCACACATATAAAGTTTTTTCTTTTGTTTTTTGTGATTTTGTCGTCTAAGTGCGGCATTGTGTTGTTCGTCGTCTTGTGCGGCGTTTGATTTCGCGTCTTGTCGTGGTGTTCATTTATTTCCTATTAAAAGATCTACATCAGTCAATTACATATTCAACCAATGATTTGAGCGTCAACGTTGCAGATCCAGAAGCATGGGTATTTCGGTGACTTAGATTTTATCATATTATTTGTAGGCATTTTGCTGATGTATGCTATTAACTTGGGTGCTGTGAGTTTGTTCGCAGATTCACCCTTTACGTTTTTAGCGATGTTTGTATCTGATGTAGTCTATCAATTTGATTGAATGAATATCGTTTTTTGTTTTTATTTTAAATGAGTGTTAGCAACACACTATTTCTTATGAGTGCTTTGCATGCGAGAGGTACGGGGTTTGATACCCGCATTTCCGTTTTTGAGAACAACAAGTAACCAAAAACAACACATTATTTAACATATATTTTTCAACACATTCTCTTTTTGTGTTAAAACTTGTATGGGTTCTATCAAATCATGTGAATTTCATATAAATTAGGTAAGATCCATGCAGATTTTATCCAATAAAATAGAATGGGTTAAAGATTAAATTGAGATTCGGTGGCTGTGAAGCAGAAAAGTCACGATAACTTTAATGTAATTTTATGTGTTTTATAAAAGACAAAAATGAAAGAGAAATAATATATAAAATAAGAAAAACATGATATAAGATAGCAATATAAAATTATTATGACTTTTTCATCTTTTTTTGAAGAAGCCAAAATGAGATAAATATATGACTTTTCCATCTTAATTAAGTCCCTTAATCTCATTTCGTTAAACGTTGTGTTGCTACTTGCTAGTATTTTTTTTTTTTTGACAAAATCGATTCATTATTAAAAATCAACTACTTCATATCAAATCAAGTTTTGTCTACCCCAAATGACACTGCACGACTAGTCCAAAGTTGCAACTTGCAATATCTAGCTTCACTAAAATTAATTTGGCGTCACACGATAAATTAACCAAAATCACAGTAGCACGCTCTAATTTTGATAAATTCAGTGAGATATCAAACAGACACTAAATTTGAGAGTCTAATCGTAAAAAAAGACTATAATCAATTTCCAATATTTAATGCTAGGGAGACTTAAATAGGTGCCTCGTCAAATTAGAGCAATATTTTTAGGTGACTAATAGTAATTCCTTTGAGCATCAACAAAGGATTAATAATTTTATTAGAGTTGCATTCACAAATTTTCTTTTAACAAACAAAAATGAAATATATATTACTCTATTCGTTTCAAAATACATGTCTAAGTCAACCACTTCACATATGTCAATGCACAATTTTAACCGTTAATATCTTTAATTAAATAAAGTAAAAAATTAGAAAAATTGAATATTTTGAAAGTCGAGACAAATCAAACAGCATCTTATATGCTAATATTTGTATTTATACATTTGTTAAAAAGTATGGTCAAAATAAGTCAAGTGAATAGTGCACATTGCAAAAATTGGACATGTATTTTAAAACAGAGGAAGTAATAATAAAGAAGCTGCAACTCAAATACAAGAGGTGCCTAAAAAAGACAGCTCAAGTTTACAACCAGAGTCCAAACAACCGAAGACAAAAACAGACTAGCCAATGCCCAAACCGAAGGACGATATGAATAAGCATGTGGCCACATACCCCACAGAGAGATACGCAAAAAATCATCACAAACTTGTACCTTAGTTTCTTGCAAACACAAAATAGAAGGGGCCTTCTTGCATTCACAGATTTTGATCTACTTTTTTTTGAAGGAACCAATTTTGATCTATAGTATCTGATTAAACAAAAGCATTTTTTTAAAAATTTGGTATTCAGTCCAAAAACATATTAATTTGAGGGGTCTAATCTCACATTCAATTTATGGAGGACCCATTTAAAATCAAAACATATCTCTATATAGACTTAACTCATCAAAATTAATATCGGAAAAAATCGAACCTAAAATCTTAAAAAGAACACACTACAATGTCTTAAACTAACTAAAGGTCAACTCTAAATGAGTTACAAAAATATTGATATTATCTAGTTCAATTGCTGCCAAATCTTATTATAAAACTCATATTATGTAATAACATTTTTTATATTAATTTTATGGATTTTTTTCAATGTCGCTCATAACCATCGAATCATTGAGCATTTTAAACTTTAACCATGATTTCTTTTAAAATCATACATATAGTGGTTTTAATTTACTAGTAACATAAAACATTTCAACATTAACAGTGTACGAAAGATGATCTCTTTAATCAGAAGTTTTATTATAAACTTTCTTTATCGGTACTAAGTTCTGTCTATCCATTTCTTTTATTACGTCAATGAATAAACTATGAAGAGTAGCGTTAATGAAATTTTGATTTTAGTTGAAATTCTTTTGAATTTGATTAGAAGTATAGGTACAGATATAGATATTTTGCGGTTTTAAAACAATGATTTTACTAACAAGTGTTTTTAAGACACTTGTTAAGAATACAAATATGAAAATAATTGACAAAACAAACTATAATAATTTCAAAGCAAGAATGCATCATTTTTAATAGAATTTTTTTTGTTAAACTACTTAATAATTGTCATAAGAGCACCGTTAGAATTTGCCTTAAAACAAACTATAATTATATTTTTAAATATTAACCATATAACAAATATAATATAGAATTTTATCCTTTTTTGTATACAAATTTGTTAAAACGTATAATTGAAAGTATAAAAGTCAGCTCAAAATTGCATATATTCTTTTTATATATACTATAAATTTCATGAATTAATGAATCAACTATATTTAAAATGAAAAATACTCATATCCATTTTATAAGAGAATATAAGTCAGCAAAAATTGATATATCTAATTGATGTTTTGAATCAAATACATCAATTGTTATCTATCGTTACGTCTTTTATAAGAAGGACAGAGCTAATACAGAATATAGTCATATTAGTCATATTTGTAAGCATAGGTATTTTACTGTTTTATGTTATTAAAACATATTCATCCTTTTTGTTTTTAGCGAATTTGGATTTATATTCTATCGATATACTTTATCAATTTGAATGAATGAATATCGTTTATTTTTGTAAAAAATAAAAGATTCATGCATGAGTTGAAACGTGTCCCTGACGCTGTGGTCGTAAAGGTATGCGCACGTACATGTGTCATATTTACATCCAAAATTCCAATTCCAATTCCATTTTAATATAACTGGAATTTAGTTAGGGGAATCATTTAATAGCCGATCAATGTGGTCAAATTTCCTCAACTAATTTTTCATCGTGAACACCACTGATGTCAATGGGTACTCATGAGTACGAATAGTATGATACTCGTCCCCGTCCCGTTGGATAAATATGATACCCATGTCCGCCCCGTACCCTCGTGGGTACTCACTATACGGATACCCGCGGGGTATTGAAGTATCCATGGGTACCCATGAATTTTTGAATTTATTTATTTTTTGGTACAAATAATAACTTTTTTTAATTACCAAAAAACTTCAACTTTTAAACATCCATACATAATCCATTCAAAATTTCATAAATCATACATAATCAATAGAAAATTCATGATTATTATATAATACATAGAAAATTCACGATTCTTATATAATCCATATGTTTTATGATGTGAATCAAGAGGAAACGGTGAACTTAATAAGATGAATTTAAAAAATTAAAAATAAAAATAGGTTATTATAGAGAAATTTTAGGTGGGCGGTAAAATTTCCTTCAATAAGGTAATAACTTTAAGTAATAAGATAAGATATATAAAAATATTTTAGTAATTCACTTAATTTATTATCGGGTATGGTATGGATACAATCAAATCTGTGTATGTATACAATCAAATCTGTGTATGTATCCATATAATAATGGGTATTCAAATACCCGTTTATTATATCCGTGGATACCCGTTTAACTATCTGCCCCGTATCCGTGACGGGTTTTACCCACGAATACCCGTGGGCATGGGTATTTTTGCTACCCCTACATTAAACTGAACCTCACTGTTGCAACCGTCTTTAAGGCTAGTTATTACTTTTCAGTCATTTTTATATGAAATTTTTTTTCTTCTTTTAATTCACTGAATATAGATTTGATATATTTTATCTATATTATATATAAGATATATCATATGTTTAATAAATCTAAAAAAATGATTATTTCATATTTGTTTAAAATAATGACATAACGAAGTAAATAATAAATGTGTCATGTTAACATCTGCACATGTTAAAAGCATGTGTTGAAAATTCCACAATTTTTAATACATTATTTCTATTATATATATATATATATATATATATATATATATATATATATGAGTTTATTTAACTGCCGTAAGAGATTGGTTAATAAATTCATTAGTAGAAATTTTGTCGAAAATGCAAGTTTTTAGTTTTGTCTCGACATTAATTACACAACTTTTTATTATAAAATTACTTATTTTAGTAATTTAACCAATATCTAAAGACAATAATTACCATTTTCCTTTGTATATTAAATACAAATGTTAATGTTTTGCAAAATAAAAAATAAGAACAATTGTTTGGCCACAAACACTAAAAACTAAGTTAATCCAGTCTTGATGAAATAATTGTTTATCAAACTTTTATTAACCTCCTATGTTAGTTTTTTCTTCTTGCTATGACTTAAATAATGGATCTCCAAATTCTTAACTTTAAGCTCAATTAGTTATTTTTGAAGTATATATTATTTAATTCATTTTTATTTTATTTTATGTTGTTTACGTGTGCACGTCCAAATTACTTTGATTTAAGGTTCTTTCCGATAAATCTTATTCAAAAAAGACATATTGTACCGACCAATCATCAAAGTAACAATTTTTTAAGTTTGTATAAGATTCAAATAGGTCTTTAAGTTTTTTCAAGTTTCAAATAAATCTTTTAAATTCTTAATATTTTTTGGTAGTGTTTAAATTTTTAATTTAATGTACCTATTTAAAGTTTGTTACGTTTTATCACCAAAAAAAAAAAAGTTTGTTACGTTTTTATGTTTTAAATAGATCCTTAAAAGAGTAATAAGAACATATTTAAAACTTAAAAAAACTAATCCGATATTTTTATCAAACTTATATGAACTTGTCTATTACTCCATGCGTTCATATTTAAGTGTTATTATAGTGCAGATTTGTTGTTCCTATTTAATGGTCGTTTTAGTATTTTAAGGGTATGATTTGTCAATTATACCCTTTGTTAATTACTCTTATATTTTTTAATAAAATTAATTAATGTTATATATTTGAAAAACTAAAATTTGTTTTTTTTAAAACAAAATTTGTTTCTTGTTATCTTAAAATTTAAACAAAATTTTGTTACCTATAATAATGGTTCCATGAATAGTTAAAATTCTATAAATAAGATAAGCAGTAATTGTTAAAAAATTCAAGTGCAAAGTAAAAGAACATGTCTGAGAGAAAAATAAAATAAGATTCTGTGAATGTTTAAAAGAAAGAAAAAATGGAAGACGCGTTGGAACGGCTGATTGGAGGTGAAGAAGGAGAAATAGTTGAAGACTTGCTTGACAAGATAGAAGAACAATATTTAGAAAATTGACAATAGTTTGTTATGAGAGAATTAATGTGAAAAAAAAAGTAATTTGTTGAAAAAAAATAGTAACTAATAAATTGTTACGAGAGAAAAATAACATATTAAATATATTAGAAAGAGAAAGTGTGTGAAAAAAATCGAAATATATTGAAAGATTAAAATGAAAGTATAATAGAAAGAAAATGTGCAAATAATAGAAAGAAAATATGCAAAAATACATTTCACCATTTTGATGTTAATATTCTAAAACGACACCAAAAAAAGAACGGAAGAATATTTGTCAACTAAGTCTATTGCCAAAAATGTGTACATGAGTCAATTTACAAGTCAAACAGACGAAAAACCAGTGAATATATTTCATGGAACCGAAGCTACAAATGATATTCGTCAAGAATAAAAGTGGGCGATAATAAAAAAAACAGATAAAATCGCTAGAAGGAGGGGTTGAACCTCCGACCTTGTGGTTAACAGCCACACGCTCTAACCAACTGAGCTATTCCAGCACATATCATATATTACCAAATGCACATATTTAACTTACAATAACGAATACGAAATTAACGTGAATAAATTCTTTCATATGATTTTATGAAATTTATTCGATAAAACATATGTTTCATGTAATACATTCTTTTTTACGATCTCATTCTTGAGCGGCACATAAATTTTTCCTAATTGTTAAAAATGTTTTAGCAGCTTTTGTTATCAGTATTTTGTTTCAAAAAAAAGAAAATATCATAATAGTACACGAGAGTTGACATACATATTCTATTCATCCCTCAAAAAAAAATACATATTCTATTCAGTGTCACAGTGATAAAGAATATTTTATTAACCATGGAATAGATTTTACCGGCATTCTATTCTGGATCACAATAGTGCACCCAACATATTAGCGTATGAACGTTGACCAGCATTCTATTCAGGATCATATGGTTCTGCAAATCAAACACATGACCAATGCTTTGTAAAAGTTGCAGCTGAATGTATATATAAACTAAGAACTTGTTTGAGTTAAAGACTTTTTTTTTTTTTGAAATGAAGTTTAAAGACTGTATTAACCATGCAATGGATTTTGGATGTTGTGTTTGTTGGGTCACGAGGTGAGTTCAGGGGATCATCTACATTGAACTCAGAAATCATATAAGTGAATTAGATATTGTATACATTTATCAAAAACCTTAATATTTTGCTTCAGATCGAAAGGGAATAGCAAAATCGAAAAATCATAAAATCGTAATTGAAATCGAAGGACTTTTTTGGTACATAAAAGCGAAGGATTTTAATCAACTATTTTTGTAGAATCAATATAGGATAGCAAAATCGAAAATCATAAAATCGCCAATCAAAATAGATGGATTAGACCAAAACAAAAACAATGCTAAATATATGTTATAAATTGCATATTCTCATAAATGACTCAAAGTTTGAAGTCTAGAAAATACTTATAACTCAAAGTTTCATGACTATATGCGATTTTACGAGATTTTGCCTGTTTTTGGATTTTGCAATGGATTTGGATCGATGAAAGTGAGTTATAAGTCGCAAATAAAACTAATAAAGCATTCAACATTTTATAAGCAATACGAGACTTCTAACTCAAACTTGTTGAACAAAAGCATTTCATTAACCAATATTTTATTCTCACTTATTCATGCATGCTTGTCGAAAATAGGTTGAATTAGAGGTTTCTTGATTCCAATCTCCTACAATGGTTAAACGCTTATACTATTTTTCATTCAATGCTACTTTACGATTCTTTGATACAAACACAACGAACTTTCCTATCATTGGGCTGATGACAGACAGCATAGCATGGCTGTACAAAGACATTCAATATTGTCTTGCCCTTTTTTAAAGAACATTTTTCTCATCCACAATGAACGACCCAAAAAGACTATGCTTTATGGAAAGTGGACAACTTTAATGCATCATGATGGATTCTTATTCATTGATTGATAGATTAGAGATGTAATCAGACACCAAGTGAAAGCGGGAAAACAAAAATATGGCCAGTTCCACGATATTTCCCTTAAAGTTTTTGTCTGTTCTACAATGCAAAACACATGACATATTGTGTATGTATGCATATTTCTGAAACTTTATAACACAGCCATTTGTGATGTTGTTGTCACTCAGAGTAATTAACCAACAATGAAACTTTCATTGTTTTCCTTCCTTTTCTGCTGCTACTGCATTTTTTTCACTTTCCAAACCTCTCTTGCCTCTGCCAAATGTCTTGATGATCAACAATCATTGTTGCTTCAATTCAAAAACAATCTCACATTTGATCTTGAAAATTCCAGAAAACTAAAATTGTGGAATAAAAGCATTGCTTGTTGCAATTGGAGTGGTGTTACCTGTGACAATGAGGGACATGTTATTGGCCTTGACCTTAGTAAAGAAGAAATCTACGGTGGATTTGATAATTCAAGTAGTCTTTTCAGTCTCCAACATCTCCAAAAACTGAACTTGGCTTATAACAATTTCAATTATTCCATTCCATCAGCATTCGACAAGTTGGAGAAGTTGACATATCTGAATTTGTCAAATAATGAATTTTTGGGGCATATTCCAATAGAGATTTCCCAGCTCACGAGGTTGGTTACTCTTGATCTCTCTTTTTATGTCGACACAAAACTTAAAATCCCAAATTTACAAAAGTTTATCCAAAATCTCACCAATATTAGGCAACTGTATCTAGATGGTATAATTATAACATCTCAGGGACATAAATGGAGCAATGCTTTGATGCCTTTGCGTGACCTACAGGAATTGAGCATGTCTAATTGTGATTTGTCAGGATCCCTTGATTCTTCCCTGTCAAGACTAGAGAACTTGTCAGTCGTTGTTCTTGATGGGAACAAATTTTCATCTCCAGTGCCAGAAACATTTGCCAATTTTCAAAACCTGAGCACCCTTAGTCTTTCAGATTGTGGATTGACCGGTACATTTCCACAAAAGATCTTCCAAATTAGAACACTGTCAGTTATTGACTTATATGACAACCCCAATCTCCGTGGTTTTTTTCCAGATTACTCACTTAGTGAATCTCTTCATAGCATTGTATTGAGTAACACAAGCTTCTCTGGAGCACTTCCACACACTATCGGTAACATGACAAACTTAATCCTACTGGATCTTTCTTTCTGTCAACTATATGGAACACTTCCCAATTCATTGTCAAACCTCACACAACTTAGCTCTCTATACCTTGATCATAACAATCTAAGTGGTTCAATTCCTTCGTAACTTTTTACACTCCCATCATTGAAGGGGATTTCTCTTGCATCCAACCATTTTAATAAATTAGACCAATTCATAAATGTGTCTTCCTCTGTATTGGAATACCTTGATTTAAGTAGAAATAATATATCAGGACCTTTTCCAACATCTATCTTCCAGCTCCGTTCACTTTCTTTCCTTTTTCTTTTCTCTAATAAGTTCAATGGGTCACTACAACTAGATGATCTTTTGAAGCTTAGAAATTTAACTCAACTAGACCTTTCATACAACAACATATCAATCAGTGTGAATGATTCGAATGTTGATCTGTCTTCGATTCCCAACTTTGACATTCTAAGATTGGCATCCTGCAACTTGCAAACTTTCCCTAGATTCTTGAGAAATCAATCAACATTGAAATATCTAGACCTTCATAACAACCAAATTCAAGGAACGATACCTGTTTTTCCAGAATCTATTATGTATTTGGATTACTCAGCCAATAAATTCTCTGTTATCCCGCATGATATTGGTAATTACCTGTCTTCTGCATTATTTATATCACTTTCAAATAATAGTTTACAAGGAAGCATCCCTCATTCCCTCTGCAAAGCTTCATATCTTCAAGTGCTTGATATTTCTTTCAACAACATTTCTGGAAATATTCCTCCATGTTTAATGAAAATGACTAGTGCCCTTGAGGCACTAAATTTGAGGAATAACAATCTAACTGGCACTATACCAGATGTGTTTCCAACTTCTTGTGTTGTAAGCTCTTTGAACTTTCATGAAAATCTCTTACATGGGCCAATTCCCAAGTCCCTCTCCCACTGCTCATCATTAAAGGTATTGGACATTGGATCAAATCAACTAGTTGGTGGTTTTCCATGCTTTTTGAAAAACATACCAACACTTAGTGTCTTAGTTTTGCGGAACAACAGATTTCATGGTTCCATAGAATGTTCACATTCACTAGAAAATAAGCCTTGGAAAATGATTCAAATTGTGGACATTGCTTTCAATGATTTCAACGGAAAACTACCAGAAAAATACTTCACAGCATGGGAAAAAATGATGCACAATGAAGATCATGTTGTATCAGACTTTATTCACGTAGGGGAAAGGACAGGCAACGCATATTATCAGGATAGTGTGACAGTTTCTACTAAAGGTCAAGAGATGCAGTTGCTTAAAATTTTAACAATATTCACAGTCATTGATTTCTCATCCAATCATTTTGAAGGCCCAATACCACAGATGCTGATGGAATTCAAAGCAATCCATGTTCTCAACTTTTCGAACAATCGTATCTCTGGTGAAATTCCATCAACTATTGCCAACCTGAAACAGCTAGAGTCCTTGGACCTCTCAAATAACTCGTTGGTTGGTGAAATTCCCGTACAACTTGCAAGCTTGTTCTTCCTTTCTTATTTGAACCTATCCTTCAATCATTTTGTGGGGATGATCCCAACAGGTACCCAACTTCAGTCATTTGAAGCGTCTTCATTTGAAGGTAATGATGGACTATATGGTCCTCCGCTGAATGCAACACTATACAGTAAAAAGCAGGATGAACTGCACTCGCAACCAGCATGTGAAAGGTTAGATTGTTCAATTGACTGGAATTTTTTAAGTGTGGAATTGGGATTTGTTTTTGGACTCGGAATCATCATTGGTCCCCTTTTGTTTTGGAAGAAATGGAGAGTAAGTTACTGGAAACTTGTAGACAAAATTCTCTGTTGGATCTTCCGGAGGATGTATTTTGAATATGCAACTGATAGAGGACAGACATACAGAATTTTAAGGTGGTGATAATTACATTAGTGCTAGGGATTGTGATAACTATTCAAATAATGTTTTGTATTTACATTTAAGTTGTACTTTGTGTGTGATGGATATATTAACTTTCATTTAGAATTGTGGTGATAGACTGATAGTGTTAATTTCATTCAAAACAGAAAAATATAAGTTAATTTATAACTATAAACATCATAATCAAACTGGAAACACAAAGAGGATACAACTCCAAAATTTAGATATAGAGCCTTTAGAACTTTATATATGAACCCAATTACTTCATTTTGGTAAAACAATGGCTTAATTTGATTTTCTGATTGTCAGCTAGATAATGACATCATATTTGACATACACATGGATACCATTCTCTGTAACATCTTGTTAACGTGTTGTCAACTGTTTTATTTACATATTAATCTAGATACACCTAATGATATACTCCCTCCGTCTTAAATTATAAGTAAAAAAAAAAAAAATCACACTTATTAAGAAAACTATAACATAAGAATTTGGAGTATAGTTTTTTGTGTTTTCTTTGGAAAAAGTTTTATAGGAAGATGTAAAAACAATTTTCATTGGCTATTGGTTATGGAAAAAATAAAAGAGAGAGAAAATTGAAAGTAATTTGCATTTAATTTTATGAGAATAAACAAAAAAAAATCTTGGAAAAGATAAATGTTTGTCTTTTTTGCTTATATTTTAGGACAAAGAAAATGTGTTTTTTTTGCTTATATTATGGGACGGAGGGAGTATTATTTTAGAGTTTTTGGTCTTATTTTTAAATTAAGATATCCAATTACTATGTTCTAAATTTTGAATGTCTAAGTCAGTTCCTGTCATTTCCAAATTTTGAAAGGTGGCTTTAGAAGTAGAAGTTTATCCAGCATAATAGTATATGAGAGTTAACATGGTGATAAAGAATATAATAAATGGTCATATAACATTCTAAAAACATTGAAAAAAGAAAATGAACCCTCCCCTCCATCCACACACACCCTGAATTGCCTCAGGTAGGGAGACGTGTGTATTACTTCCACAGGGACATAGTTAGTAGGTGAGTCAGAATCTCTAGTACCACTGTCTATGTTTGTTTTAATTATATCATTTAATAAATAAATTCAAACCATATTTCATTTCTCTGTCAAATTATAATGCTCATTATTTAATTGTATGAAGGATTTATAGTGCTTATTACTTATATACAGAATTGCTGCTAATAGCCAACTGCCAAAAACAGAAATTATAACTTAACCGTAACTGTGATACATCAATTCTCCAGTTAACTGAATGCACTCCCTTTTATTAATGATATATCTCAAGGAAATTGCTAACAATAGAAACTACAACACAATGAGTTTAGGAATTATAAAAAAAAATAAAAAAATGAAGAGAATAAGAGTGTTCTCAGATTCGAGAGTCTAGTCTCTTCTGATCTACCACCAATTCCAGCTCATTTGAATTTCCTAGATATCCTCCTTGAAAGTCAATATGAGTCAAATGGGATACGAGACATTGAGGAACACTTTTCGGCTTCACCTCCCATCCATATGAAGGTAATGAATCATACGATGGATGCATATGTCAACAATGGACAACTCACATAAGATCCTGTTGGTGCAAGATCCTATCTTACACACTCTGATGAGAGAAAGAGAGAGTTCAGAATGTTCTGAACTGTTATAAGAATAGAGAGGATGAAGAGAGTTTTTGTGGTGAAATGTAAAACTATAAACTGTATTGAATTGTAATTATGATGCACAATACTTCTCTTTTTTATCAACTGAATACAAAGTTGAGTAACTTGCACTACAAGCCACTAACAAACTAACTAACTAGTTAGTTACTAAGTAAGTTACTAAGTAACTAACTAACCAACAAACATAGTTGGATTTATCCACAACATGCTCCCTATAATCCAACTATGGAACAAAACATACAAATTCAATCAAACTGAAACAATCCCTTAGTCAAAATGTCAACAAGTTGAGATTTACTTGGACAATGCTTCACTTCTAGCTTCCCATGATTCACCTGCTCCCTCAAGAAATGAAATCTGGCTTCTATGTGTTTACTTCTGCCATGTAGAACTGGATTCTTAGCTAAGTTAATGGCTGACTTGTTGTCTAGTTGCAAAACAATTGGCTTCCTGACTTGAATCTTCAACTCACTTAACACATATTCAATCCAAATAGCTTGACATGCAGCATAAGAGCCTGTGTTGTTTTTGGATTTCCAAACTGTTGTATTTTGGTTTTCCAAAATTCAATATCTACCGAAGTTGTAACTAGGTTGAGTCACGACCAGGTCGCTCTCTTTAAGACGTTTCGTGGCACTGCCCAAAATTGTGCAAGACAGACTATCAACCACGCCGCCTCCAGGATAAAACAAGCACAGCTACAACTGTGCGGTTAACTACTGCAATGTAGAAAACCGTTCGAGAATTACACCTTCAATATGGTACTAAGACCACTCTTTAATACTGAAACCAATATGGTACTGTGACCACTCTTATGGTGTTGAGACCACTCAAATATGGTGCTACCACCATTCTAATTTTTAACTTCTCCAAATTTCAATATGGTATTTTAACCACTCAAATATGGTGCTACGACCATTCAAACATCTAACTTCTCCATGAATTGAAGAAGAATATATATGTTTAAGATCATTCTTATTATACCGAAAAGGGACTATGATCTTAAAATATTATTTATTCTAAAGAGATATAAATAATTAAAGGGACTATGCTCTTAAGACCATTTTTTATTCTGAATGGACAGTATACCAAAAAGGGACTATATGGTCTTAAGAACACTCTTATTTCCGAAGGGACATTAAACCGAAAAGGGACTATGAACTTAAGACCATTCTTAATTCCGAAGGGACATTAAACCGAAAAGGGACTATGGTCTTAAGAACACTCTTAATTCCGAAGGGACAGAAAAGAAGATGAAGAGAAGAAAGACTCGTCAACACAAGTCAAAAAAGGGAGAAGAGAGAAAGAGTTCCCGACAACTCAATGAAACTCTTTGGTGTGTCGAATGCACTATGTGAGTTCTCTATTTATAGAGTAAATTCACAACTAATAAGTGAGAAACTTTGGGAACAAGTAATACATTACTTTGTGATTAAGTAATTCACATATTAGATCTAGTACAAAAATATCTCAATTGAGTACCAAAATATATTATATTGAATACAAAAATATATTATATTATGTACCAAAATATATTTCAGATCAAGCACTAAAATATATTAGATTGCCTACCAAAATATTTCAGATTGTGTTCCAAAATATTCTAGATTGCGTTTCAAAATATTTTAGCAAAACTTGGGGACTAAGGAAGCACTTTCTAATAATGATTAAATTAATTATTTAATTTATCATTTCCAAATAATAAAATATATATCAATATATATATTTTCTCTAGTGCTTACTTAGTTCACATAACTATGTACCCCCCATTAATTAGAGGTACACCCCCACTATAAACACTACTAATGTGTGTGTTCCATCCGATGTGGGATTTCCACTTTTTTCAATTCACACACCACTAGTTCTACCCAACATGGGAATTTGTGTTTAGTCTTTTTACTCAATTTCCACACATGTTCCAACAACCTGCAATATACTCTGCCTCACATGAGGACAATGCCACCACTGGTTGTTTTCTGGAGCACCATGAAATTGGAGCATCAAAAACCTTGAAAAAGTAACTTGTTGTACTTCTTCTGTCAGACTTGTCTCCACACCAATCTGAGTCTGAGTAACAAGTAATCACTGCATCATTATCATCTGAACTTGCAGGAAAGAAAATGGCATGATTGACTCACCATTTAGGAATCTGAGAATTCTCCTTGCAGCCTTCATATGAGAGATTCTAGGATCATCCATATATCTGCTCACTAATGTTTGAACGAGGTTGCATCAACCTTCTCTTCTTTACCACCCTTCTCAAGTTTCAGATTTTCTTCTATAGGTGATGCTGCAGGATTAGATTCCAACATTCTGAACCTTTTAAGAACCTCTCTGACATACTTTCTCTGATGAAGTATGATATCTTTCTTAGTTCTTATAAATTCCATGCCTAAGAAATAGGAAAAATCTCCCAAATCTGTCATCTCAAATTCATTCATCATTAATTGCTTGAATTTCTTCATATTGTTGATGTTGTTACCAGTGACTAACAAGCCATCAACATACAAACATATGAGTGTTATGCCAGATGCCACTGCTTGCACATACACACCATATTATGACTTACACTTACTAAAGCCTATCTCAACCAAATAAGAATCATTTTTCTTATTCCAAGCTCTTGGTGCCTGTTTAAGGCCATAAAGAGCTTTATGCAGTCTATATACCATATATTCCTTCTCTTTTATCACAAAATCAGGAGGTTGAGTGACAAAAACATCTTCATCTATTGGACCATTCAGGAAAGCAGATTTTACATCAAGATGAAATGCAGACCAATTTCTCTTGCAGGCTAAAGCTAATACTAACCTCATTGTTTCTATCCTTGCAACTGGTGCATAAACTTCAGAGTAGTCAAGACATGCTCTTTGAAGGAATCCTTTAGCCACTAATCTGGCTTTATGTTTAGCAATTGAACCATCAGGGTTATGCTTCAATTTGTACACCCACTTGACTTCAATTGCCTTCTTGTCTACTGGAAGTTTCACAAGTTTCCATGTTTTATTCCTTTCAATAGCTACCAGTTCCTCTGTCATTGCATATCATATATTGAACCAAAAACTCTTAGATGATTAACATAAGGTTTCTTACCACTCCATACTTCTTCTGGGACTTTATTCTTCAATCTTTTGGTTGGACACATATTCAACACATATACAACAGTTGTGACTGCTTCTCCCCAAAGTGAGTTTGGCATGCTCCTTTGTTTCAACATGCATCTGGCCATATCCAAAATGCTTTTATTCCTTCTTTCAGCAATACCATTATCCTGAGGAGTGTAAGGAGCTGTAACTTCATGATCAATCCCATGATTTACACAGAATTCTTCAAACATTCTGGAGGTATACTTTCCACCACCATATGTTCTAAGAATCTTAATCTTCTTCTCACTTTGATTCTCAACCAGTGTTTTGAATTTTTTGAACACATCAAACACTTCATCTTTGTGCTTAATCAAATACACCCAAAGCTTCCTGCTATGCTCATCTACAAATGACACAAAGTATCTATTTCCCCCTATGGTATGATCCTCAAAAGGTCCACAAACATTTGATTGGTAAGTAGGATTTGAAAGCATTCCTTGGTTGCTTCCCCACCAAGCATCCTTCACATAGCTTCTCAGGCATTGAAAACTTTGGTAGGCCAGTCACCATTCCTTGTGACACTAACTGGTTAAGAGATCTGAAATTCAAGTGGCCAAACCTTAAATGCCTTAACCAACTCTTCTTGTTCTCAACCACAGTTTGTAGACATTGAACTTCTGTGGAACTAATCAAAGTCTTGAAGGTTCTGTTTTTTGACAAAGGGGATATCAAAACTAGCTTATTGTTTGCATCAAACAGTTCAAGGACCTCATTCTTCATTGTTACTGAAAATCCTTTCTCAATAAGTTGACCAACACTTAACAAGTTGCACTTCATACCTGGCACGTATAATACATCTTTAATGATTGTTGAACTGCCATTGTTTCTTCTGATGACCATGTTTACTTCCCCTTCTGCTTGCAATGATCTGTTATCTGCAAGCCTGATCTTGCTTCTTTTTGTACCATCAAATTTGATTAGCCATGCCTTATGACCAGTCATGTGATTGGAGGAACCTGTGTCTAAGAACCAGGTTTCAGAATAAGAGTAATCTTCTGAAACTGTAGCCATCAAAACCAGAGGTTAACCATCAGAATCCTCTTGTGCCATTTTGGCTTCATCATCATCATTATCTTTAGCAACTCCTTTGCCTTTGTTGTACCAGCAATCCATTGCAAAGTGACCAAATTTCTCATAGTTATAACATTGCACAGATTTCCTATCTTGGAATCTCTTTCCATCTTTCTGATTTGATTTCCCTCCTCCTCTATTAGAGAACTCAGGTTTTTCACCATTTTTATGCTTCTGTGAGTTTGACCATGAGCCTTTCTTCTTCTTGCTGCTATCAAAATTGCCTTTAGACTTTTTAGAACCGCCATTCTTCTTCCATGTCTGAGCTTGCAAAGTCTGAATTGATTCTTGAACACCTCTTCTTTCAATTATCTTCAATTCATGGGCTTCTAAGGATCCTACAGGATCTTCAATCTTCATAGTAGGAACATTCCCAGATTCTTGAATGGCAACTATGACATGATCAAATTGAGGAGCCAAGGTTCTCATAACCTTCTCAATTACCATCTTATCTGTTATAGTTTCACCGCAATTCTTCATCAAATGAACAAGATTCTGAATCTTGGACACATACGTTGCTATCTTCTCAGAGTCTCCCATCTGCAGCAACTCATACTGCCTGCGTAAAGTCTGCAACTTTACGCTCTTGACTTTCTCATCTCCTTCGTAATACTTGACAAGAATATCCCATGCCTCTTTCGCAGACTCAGCGTGAGCAATTCTGTCAAAATTCGCATTATCCACCGCAGATTGAATGCAAAACGATGCCTTGCAGTCCTTCTTCTTCAAGTCTCTGTGAAGAACCCTTTGAGATTCAGCTGCATTCTCTGCAAGCTCTGCGACGCCATTGGTTACCACCTCGAGAGTATCTTGAAGGCCAAACAAAGATTTCATCTGTTTATGCCACCTTTCCCAATTCTTGCCATCAAGAATTGGAAGTGAATTGGGGATTCCATTACCACCATTCATCACTGCAACCAGATATGAAATCTAGAACCTTCGAGGATTTTTTCATTTTATATATGATATGATTTCTCGAAGACCGTCCCTTCTTTTCTACTGGGTTTCGAATAGAAAAATACTTTTTTTTGTCGATTGATATTTAATCTAGGTCAAATCCGTTAACTTAATTGGGTTATTCCTTTCTATTCTAAAAAATTCCCTAAGTCATGAAGTCATGACGCGGGAATTGTCTTATGACTCGTAAATCCGATAAATAAATTTTTTAAAGAACTATTCCAGAAACAAATGAAATGATCGCTTTTATCACTTTTGTTACCACCAGATCCCCAGACATACTACTCTCCTTTTATCAATACCCTGAACTTGTGACCCAAATGCACAAGAACCAAAAGGCTCGTGATACCAATTTGTTGGTGCAAGATCCTATCTTACACACTCTGATGAGAGAAAGAGAGAGTTCAGAACATTCAGAATTGTTATAAGAATAGAGAGGATGAAGAGAGTTGTTGTGGTGAAATGTAAAATTATAAACTGTATTGAATTGTAATTATGATACACAATACTTCTCTTTTTTTATCAACTGAATACAAAAGAGTACTTATAGGCTAAGTTGAGTAACTAACCAACTAGTTAGTTAGTCACTAAGTAACTAACTAACCAACAAACATAGTTGGATTTATCCACAACAGATCCAAACAAAACACACACACAACAAAGCTCTAGACAAACCTTGTCTCTGAATGTTATGAGAGTTTGCAGCACATGACAACTTTGAAGCATATCGATCAGAAAACTTGAGTTGAAAGAGAGAAGCCAGAGCTCTAGATAAAGCAAGTGGCGAAATTCTAGAAAATCTAAAACAGGGGCGGAAATGCAAAGGGAGATAAATGCAAGGTACTAACCGACATATTTGCTGGTTATCACCTGTCTCCTTTTCTTTTCTTTCTGGCTATTGAGGGACTGAACGTAATGATGAAAGTCATGGTAGAGTCTAACATTTCTACTAGGTACACTGTTGGTATGCGAAATTGAATTGTTGTTACTCATCTTCAGTTTGCCAACGATACTTTACTTTTGCGGGCTAAGAGTTGGGATAATGTTCGTGCATTGTGAAAAGTTCCAGTTCTCTTTGAGGTGATGTCGGGATTGAAGGTGAAATTTCATAAAAGTATGCTAGTTGGGGTCAATATATCTGAGTCTTGGTTGAATGAGGCGGCGACTGTGTTGAGTTGTAAAGTGGGAAAGTTGCCTTTTGTGTATTTGGGTGTTCCTATTGGTGGTGATCCGCGACGGTTATTGTTTTGGGAGCATGTGTTGTTGCGCATAGAAAAAAAGAGATTGTCTCCTTAGAAGAGTCGCTTTCTTTATTTTGGCGGTCGTTTGATTCTTCTAAAATTTATTCTGACTTCACTGCCTTTCTATGTTCTTTCATTCTTCAAAGCTCCGTCAAGTATAATCTCTCTTGAATCTATGTTGAATAAATATGTTTGCAGTGGGTACGTCTTGTGTGCTAAAAAGATCACATTGATGGTGTTAATATATTCTATTTTTGCATATTAAAAAAAAAGTTTTTTTTTCTTTTTTATGTATGGTTTTGATGATGACATTTGTTTCTTCCTCTTGGTGCCATATATAGTATTGTTGAATGCAATTTTGTTGGCTTTTACAAGAGAAAGATGCTATTGGCCATTGATAATACTACAAAGGAACTTATCATTATCATCAGCCATGCCTGCTTTACACGTTCTTTACAATAAGTGATTCTCATTAGCCTATGTTTGGATGCCCGTTTGGACCCTCAAAAGCACGGCAACTCACTTCAAACTCACTTCTGTTGTGCTAAAAAGATGTTTGGATCATTTAGAGAGAAGCAATTCTTGTTGCTAGAATTGATTCTAGCAAACACTCCAATTTGTAGCTTTTGCATTTAAGAGAATCAATTCTACCATAACTTTGATTTCTGATATATCTTTCTTAATTACCTTTTACTTAATTACCCATTGACTGGTAACCTATCTATTGTCACGTAATGCTTTTTTTTTTTTTGTCACGTAATGCTAATTTGCATACGCATGAATTTTGTAATATAACTTTAATTATTATTTTGTAGTCTACCAACAATTTCTTTTTTATAATATAACTCGACATAATATTATTTAACATTTATATATTATATATAGACATTTTGGTTAAGCTTTGTGCATTCATTAATTTTAAAAAATTAATGAACGGCTTTATGAAAAAAGTTATACCAACATAAATATAAATAATTATCTATAGTAGAAAAAATATAGATATGATATTTTCTTTCTATTTTGGAAAGTTATTTATATTTATGTTGTATATTTTAAATAGTTTAATTTTTTTTATGAAGAAAATTTTAAATAGTTTAATTGAAACCAAAAAATTGTAAATATATTGTTTAAGTATACCCCTTTTGGTAATTATACCTCCAAAAGCAATTTTGATCTCAATTATCCAAACAAAATAAATTAATAAGAATCACTTCTGAATAAAGGTATCCAAACACAAATCAATTTACACTCAACTCGCTTTTAACCAAAATCAATTATATTAAAATCAATTTTGTCAAAATCAATTCTAACCATCGGCAAACCAAACACAAGAGTCTCTTTCCTTACAATATGATTTATATTTCTGTCTCTTCAAAAGCTAATCCTTAAAAGTAGTTTTTTTACCAAAATTTTTTTTAAGAAAAGCTTAGACAAACATAACTGGAAACATAAAAAAAATCTTGCTTAAAAAATGTGATTTTACACCCAGATGATTTAAACAAACATACTCATATATATTACCGTTTTGCTAATTGATTTTTATGGAAAATGGAAACATAAAAAAAATCTTGCTTAAAAAATGTGACTTTACACCCGGATGATTTAAACAACAAGAGTCTTGTTAACAGTGCATCCGTGACGCTCTTTAAGCATTCTAAATTAGGACATTATTCTTTAAAAAAATCAAATACTTCAATTTTCAATACATTAAATACACATGTTTTCATAAAAAAATTACTATTTAAAACCTTTAACAAACGCCCGTTTTACTAAAAGATTTTTATGGAAATTAAACTAATTTCTTTTACGAAGGAAATTAAACTAGTTGCTAAATTAAACTAATTTCTAAGAAATTTTAATATTAACTATAGCTTTACAAAATTATTTCTTATTATTTACTGCAAAAGAGAAAAAGTGAAATGGTATTAAGAAATAAATAGTTATATCAAAAGCGACAAAATTTATTAGTTTTATTGGTATGTATAGATAGTCTTATAACAATGATTTTAAAAGTACTATGAATTATGGTAAATAAATGAACTTAGTCTATCAAAACAAACTATATACTAGCCAAATTGATGTGGTACATTGCTAAGAAGGTTCTCTAAAATTGAATGGGAAAGGTGACTGATACTACATGTCAAAAATGAATGGAAGACTTGGAAGTCACGGTGTGAGTGACTACACTGCTCTTCTTCAAAGAAACTTCTCTTATACTATTTGCACCTTGGAACACACGGGGAAGAGTACAGTTTCAACTATATAATACTCTATTTGCCCGTTTGCAATTATATAACACCATCCTTTATCACATACATCATATATATCAAACTAAAATTGTATCTGAGAGTAATTAATTAGAGAGAGGAATGAGAATTACATTAGTTTCATTCCTTCTTTGTCACTACTGCATATATATCACTCATGCCATATGTCTTGAGGATCAACAACCATTGTTGCTTCAATTAAAAAACAATCTCACATTTCATCCTGAAAATTCCAACAAACTAATATTGTGGAATAAAAGCACTGCTTGCTGTGATTGGAGTGGTGTTACCTGTGACATTGAGGGACATGTTATTGGCCTTGATCTTAGTGAAGAATCAATTTATGGTGGATTTAACGATTCAAGCAGTCTTTTCAATCTCCTACATCTCCAAAAACTGAACTTGGCAGAAACAACAATTTCAATTCTCTGATTCCATCAGGATTCAGCAAATTGGAGAAGTTGACTTATCTAAATTTGTCAGAGGCTAGCTTTGTGGGGCAGATTCCAAGTGAGATTTCACAACTTACAAGGTTGGTTACTCTTGATCTCTCTTTTGATCTCGTCGACACAAATCTGAAAATCTCAAATTTACAAAAGTTTATCCAAAATCTCACCAATATTAGGCAATTGTATCTAGATGGTATAATTATAACATCTCAGGGACATAAATGGAGCAAAGCTTTGATGCCTTTGCGTGACCTACAAGAATTGAGCATGTCTAATTGTGATTTGTCAGGATCCCTTGATTCTTCCCTATCAAGACTAGAGAACCTGTCAGTCATTGTTCTTCATGGGAACAAATTTTCATCTCCAGTGCCAGAAACATTTGCCAATTTTCAAAACCTGAGCACCCTTAGTCTTTCAGATTGTGGATTGACCGGTACATTTCCACAAAAGATCTTCCAAATTAGAACACTGTCAGTTATTGACTTATCTGACAACCCCAATCTCCGTGGTTTTTTTCCAGACTACTCACTTAGTGAATCTCTTCATAGCATTATATTGAGTAACACAAACTTCTCTGGAGCATTACCTAACTCAATTGGAAACTTGAGCCAGCTATCTGAATTGGATCTTTCCAATTGTCAATTATATGGAAGACTTCCAAGTTCAATGTCAAACCTCACACACCTTACCCTCTTAGAGCTTTCTTATAATGATTTAAGTGGGGCAATTCCTTCGTACCTTTTTACACTCCCATCATTGAAGTGGATTTCTCTTGGATCCAACCATTTTAATAAATTTGACAAATTCATAAATGTGTCTTCCTCTGTATTGTTATTTCTTGGTTTAAGTAGCAATAATCTATCAGGGCCTTTTCCAACATCTATCTTCCAACTCCGTTCACTTTCTATCCTCTTTATTTCTTCTAATAGGTTGAATGGGTCACTACAACTAGATGAGCTTTTGAAGCTTAGAAATTTAATTGGACTAGACCTTTCATACAACAACATATCCATCAATGTGAATGATGCAATTGCTGAGCAAACTGCCTTTCCCAATTTTGAACGTCTTTCTTTGGCATCCTGCAACTTGAAAACATTCCCTAGATTCTTGAGAAATCAATCAACATTGGAAAATCTAGACCTTTCAGCTAACCAAATTCAAGGAGTTGTTCCCAATTGGATTTGGAAACTACAGAGTCTTCAACAACTTAATATTTCAAACAATTTGCTCACAGAATTGGAAGGTTCTTTGCAAAATCTTACTACCATTTGGGTATTAGACCTTCATAACAACCAAATTCAAGGAACGATACCTGTTTTTCCAGAATCTATTATGTATTTGGATTACTCAGCCAATAAATTCTCTGTTATCCCGCATGATATTTGTAATTACTTGTCTTCCATATTGTTTCTATCTCTTTCAAATAATAATTTACAAGGAAGCATCCCTCATTCCCTCTGCAAAGCTTCAAATCTTAAAGTGCTTGATATTTCCTTCAACAACATTTCTGGAACAATTCCTCCATGTTTAATCACAACAACTACTACCCTTGAGGCACTAAATTTGAGGAATAACAATCTAAATGGCTCTATACCAGATATGTTTCCAACTTCTTGTGTTGTAAGCTCTTTGAACTTCCATGGAAATCTCTTACATGGGCCAATTCCCAAGTCTCTCTCCCACTGCTCATCATTAAAGGTATTGGACATTGGATCTAATCAAATTGTTGGTGGTTTTCCATGCTTTTTGAAAAACATACAAACACTTAGTGTCTTGGTTTTGCGGAACAACAAATTGCATGGTTCCATAGAATGTACACACTCACTAGAAAATAAGCCTTGGAAAATGATTCAAATTGTGGACATTGCTTTCAACAATTTCAAACGAAAACTACAAGAAAAATACTTCACAACATGGGAAAAATTGAAGCATGATGAAAACAATGTTGTATCAGACTTTATCCACACAGGGGAAAGGACAGACTACACATATTATCAGGATAGTGTGACAGTTTCTACTAAAGGTCAAGAGATGTCGTTGCATAAAATATTAACAATATTCACAGCCATTGATTTCTCATCCAATCATTTTGAAGGACCAATACCACATGTGCTGATGGAATTCAAAGCAATCCATGTTCTCAACTTTTCGAACAATCGTATCTCTGGTGAAATTCCATCAACTATTGCAAACCTGAAACAGCTAGAGTCCTTGGACCTCTCAAATAACTCTTTGGTTGGTGAAATTCCTGTACAGCTTGCAAGCTTGTTCTTCCTTTCTTGTTTGAACCTATCCTTTAATCATTTGGTGGGGAAGATCCCAACAGGTACCCAACTTCAGTCATTTGAAGCATCTTCGTTTGAAGGTAATGATGGACTATATGGTCCTCCGCTGAATGCAACACTATATGGTAAAGGGCCAGATAAGCTGCACTCACAGCCAACATGCGAAAGGTTAGATTGTTCAATTGACTGGAATTTTTTAAGTGTGGAGTTGGGATTTATTTTTGGACTCGGAATCATCATCGGTCCCCTCTTGTTTTGGAAGAAATGGAGAGTAAGTTATTGGAAACTCGTAGACAAAATTCTGTGTTGGATCTTCCGGAGGATGCATTTTGAATATGCAACTGATAGAGGACAGACATATAGAATTTTAAGGTGGTGATAAAGACAGTGCTAGGGATTTTGATAACTATTAAAATTTAAAATAATGTTTTGTATTTTCATTTAAGTTGTACTTTGTGTTACTCCTTTGTGTGTGATGGTATGTATCAACTTTCATTGAGAATTGTGGTGATAGTGTTTCTTTCAAAACAGAAATTTATAAGTTTTTTTTTTTGTTTTTTATAAAGCTAGAAAAATACAATAAAATAATAAAGGGAAAATTACAATATTGGGGGACTAAGCCAATACCCAAATAGACAATCAAGAAGAGAAGCAAAGTCACTTCGTAAGTAGCCTTAAACCACTTCTAAGGAGGAATAAGAGGAAAAACACACCCTAGGCAAGTTATTTAGTCTTAGAGCAAAAGAAAGGAGAATTGGAGCTGATTCATGCCAAAAATATGAAGATCTTATACAAAAATATCTTGTGCAAAAAATTCGAAGATCCTTCACCAAAATATAAAGTTGGCGCTCCCTATATTGTCTTTTTGATGCTTTTGCTTCTTTGACAAGCTGTCTATTTTAGTATTTCTGACCTAGAGTCCATGGTTTCTTGTGCAACATTTTAGTGATTTAATTCTTAGGGCTCAAGTCAATGTTAGACTATAAATAGAGCAGCCATCTAGCTTTTATAATCATTTTTTGTTCTCTGAAATAATAAGTGAAAAGTTCACCTTTATTTTATTTTATTTTATGTTCTTCTTCTTCTCTTCTATGTCTACAATAAACGTGAGTGAGTAGACTCTTCTTGTCTTGGGATTTTCTTGTCTTGGGATTGTTGGATCAGTCTAATGACCTAATCCTAAACAAATCAAGCCTCGAACCCTAATTTTATATAAATCTACTTTCTAATCTAATTTCACCGTTTTTATAATGAATTAACAAATATCAAACTCATAAAGTGAACGCAGAGGGTTAGTATTTGTTAATTCATCATCATAAATATCCATTCATAAAGCGAACGCGGAACTTTGATATTGGAACAAGTAAAATTAAACAAGGATTGTGAAACATGAGAATAGTCTAGCAAACCTTGAGACAAATAAAGTTTCGTTCTTCAAGGATTTTAATAGCAATCAACCATGAGAATAGGCGTAGTTGCTAGAGGAACACACTCAATGATTTTGAGAGAAACTTTGATACGTTTAAGAGAAACTTGTATTTAGAAAGTAAGTCTAATATAAAGTTTAGGTTTAGGGTTTTGTTTGTGAAAGATTTGTCATCTACATGAACCAATAATCTCAAGGTGCTTTTATTTTTATTATTTTCTTTTGATTAAAAATCCAAACTTTATAACTCAAACTCTCTTTCAATTGAATTCATAACTCTCTGTCGGAACGATATCTTTATTACTACATAGGTAAACCGTGCACTTGCGGATTTACACCATCAGAATTCCAGCTCATTTGAATTTCCTAGATATCCTCTTTGAAGGTCAATATGAGTCAAATGGAATACGAGACATTGAGGAACACTTTTCGGCTTCACCTCTCATCCATATGAAGGTAATGAATCATACGATGGATGCATCTGTCAACAATGGACAACTCACATATAAGATCCAAACAAAACACACACACACACAAAGCTCTGAGCTCTAGATAAAGCAAGTGGCGAAATTCTAGAAAATCTAAAAAGGGGCGGCAAATAGCCACTGCTTGTACAAAACAAAAGCAAGTGATTAACTAATTATTAAATAATAATTAATGCAAAGCAGCTTATAATACAAATTATGAAAAACTTCAGTCACCTTTGTTGTTGAACTAAGCAGCTCTAAATGTTTAATTCCAGAGAGAGCTCGGAGAAGACTGAGTACAGGTTTAACAGATTCACTTTCAGGAGTGGAAAATACATCAAGATGTGCTTCTTCCACATTGTGCAAGTTCCCAACAGCAGCAGCATTACGAAACGTGATATTGGTGAGGCTAAGGTACTTGAGATCAGGCGCGTCTATTTCAAGGTAAGCCCCAACCTCATTCTCAACATCGATTTTTAACCTCTTTAAGGTTGAAGATGACACCCAAAGTGTGGACAAAGATTCAGGAGCAAAAGAAAGTTCCAGATTTTCGAGAACAGGACAGCCAGAGAGAAGGATATTGGTAGAATTTAAATCCAAGTTATACATGTCTAGTAGTTGCAGCAGCTTCAGTGACGGTAAGCAAATTTCCGAATTGTCTTGCAATTGCAGAATGATATAATTGAAACTGAAGTACATTACATGAATGTTATGCAAATGCCGCCACTGATTCCCCTGTCAATCGAGTAGTTGGAGAAGGGATCGAGTTGATCGTAATAGCATGAGAGATGGAACTTCCGAACAACGAGTGATCTGCGGAGAGAGAGAGAGAGAGAGAGAGAGAGAGAGAGAGAGAGAGAGAGAACAGTGTTGACAAAAATGGAGAAGATCAAGAACTGTTCTTCGTTATCGTTTTCTTGAATTTGGTGGCTGGATTTGTCGCAGAAATCCAAGGCTTCGAGATTCTTCCAAAGATTGCGCCATTTGCGAGAAACAAGAGGTGTGGTACGAACGTAGGTTTTGGTTGGGAGGAAGGAGATGATGTGATGTAGTAAGGAGTCTGGTAGATGGTTTATTCTGTCAATGCCGTCATCATCGGAGATTGACACTGCCGCCTCCGCCATGGGAGTATCCATCGCCTCCGTCTTCCAATGTCGGGGGAGTGTAAGCTTAAACTATTTTTAAACACTGAAAATTATAAATATATTTACCGGTTTATCTATAAGTAACGGACAATTGAGAGGATCGAAACGTAACAGACTATTACAGTTAAGTTATATTCTCTGTCAAACCATATGTATGAAGGATTTATAGTGCTTGACTATTCCTATTTACTTGCATCAGTGATCTGTATGTTGTTCTGAGTAAACATTAGTATAATAGATTGCAAGATACACACTTCTGAATTTATTCTAGTACACTCGTTAGTAACTAATACTACTACCACCTTAAAACTGTGTAAGTTTGTCTTCCTTTTTTTACACATTAAAAATGCATCCAAGGGAATATCTAACAAAGAATTTTGTCCATGAGTTTCCAATAAACTACCCTCCATTGCTTCCAAAACATGATGGGACCAATAACACTTCCAAATCCAAAAATAAATCCTAGTTCACACTTAAAAAATTCCAAAGAGTTATTTGAGAGGTCTAATGACTCGAACTGCTTCAGGTTTCCTATAGAAGATGGGATTTCACCTGAGATAATTGTTTGAAGAGTTGAGAACATGAAGTGCTTTGAAGTTCATCATCACTTCTGGTATTTGACCTTCAAAATGATTGGATGATAAATCAACGATTTCATGAAAGATTAACCACGAAGTCTTCCTGCTGGTAGTGGATGATCTACCACGAGGTCTTTTTGCAATTGAAGGTACATGCTCCACTGCTCTAGTATTTTTTCTCTTTCTATCAGATACACTCAAAACAGGTGTTTCGAAGCTTCCATTCTCTGAATTAGTGTTGTTAGACTGAGGTGCTGAGAGCATATTTGATGCGGTCTGTGTCGCAGGGGAAGCAGCAGCAGTAGTAGGAGCACCTGAAAAGTCTAATGTTCAATCAGTTTTCATTTCAATTGAAACTTAGTCCTAAAGTGTGCTTTTAATACTGAATCGATAATCATTCTTGGCTTGCAGAGTTGCACACTTCAAACGCAACAGAAGAAAATTGTGACTAAGTGAAGATATTATATATTTACCAAAAACCTTAAGATTTTGCTTCAAATCGAAAGGGGGGAATAGCAAAATCGAAAATTCGAAGGATTTCTTTGATACATAAATCAAAGGATTTTACTCAACTATTTTTGTAGAATCAATATAGGATAGCAAAATTGAAAATCATAAAATCTCAATCAAAATAGATGGATTCTACCAAAATAAAAATAATACTAAATATATGTTATAAATTGCATATTGTCATAAATGACTCAAAGTTTCAAGTCCAAAAAATACTTATTATAACTCAAAGCCTAGATGGTAGGAAAACTTTACGGGGCTCTTACATATATTAGGCATATCAGGTTAATTAGGCACATCAATGTAGGGTCACTTGTCTTAAGTGGTCAAATTCAGATTATAATAGTCCTTAAGGTGTAGCTCAAGTGATTGAGCAAAAGGAGTTTGAGTAGAAGGTTCAGTGTTCAAACTCTAGCTACTAACATAACATGAAAACAACTAATATTTGCCAAAAAGAAAAAAGAGATTTTGATTATAAGACTGTAGAAACAACAGTCTTGATACCATATGTTATTGTGTAATTTTTATTGTACAAGTTACTGTGTGTCCTAGTCTCATGAATCCTATTTTTTATATTTAATTATCTTAAAAAAGTTAAGTCTGCTGTATGATCATAATAAAGTAAGCTAATTAGGCAAAACAATAAGGATTTGAATCACATAATAGCCACATCAAAGTAGAGGTAAAAAACGAAGAAAAAATGTTGGCCTTCCCTTTCAAGAATCAAATCAAGTTTGAAACACATAAAGATAAACACTTAGGATTTGATTTTCAAACAACCACTTCTTTGTTAATTACTGGACTAAATTTGTAATTTGACTACTCATTCTGCTATTATTCCAATAGATTGTCATGACTATCTTGATATGTATATTAGAAAGTTCTTAGGGGATAATCAAGACAGCTGTTGGTGGCTATATCATTGTACAAAGGAGGGGTCGAGTAAAGGTATTACTCTTTCAGGGAGAATGCATACTAAGAAATCTACTAGGACATTTCAAAGAATCTAAGAGTAGTAAAAGTTATCAACCAGGGATTTGCAAAAGAATACAATTGGATGAGTAAAGAAAATATGGAAAAGAAATGGAGAATTTCTGTGTATTCCATTCTTTAATTCATGATCAGCTTACAATTTTTAAATGCTGCAACAGAAATTACAAGAAGTGAGTCCAGTGTCACCATATATTAATTCTATTATTTATGACAAAAATGATTTCACAATTCAATTCAACAACAAAAATCAAAATCAATAGAAAATGATTATCATCTGCTTTAAAATGACTATGATTACTTTCATTGATGTGGACTCGACTATCAGCGAAATCTTTGCAGATAATTAGGCTTGCAAGAAAACTGTCTATCTGCGATGCGAGTGCATTAAAGGCTGACAACGACACTACAAAAGAGGAAGAGCAACAACATAGAAAGTAACACAATAAGGATTTTTAAGTTTTCCTACACCAAATTTCTCCACTTGATACAATGAACTTTCCTATCATTTGACTGGTGACAACAACATAGCATGGCTGTAGACACTCAATGCCCTTTTTAAGGTAACATTTTTCTCATCCACAATGGACGACCCAAAAAGATAATGTTTAATATGGAAAGTGGACAACTTGGAAGTCATCATTAATATCACCTGATAGAAAAATGTGGTCATGTCATGTTCCACGAAATTTCTCTCAAGACTTTTAGCCTGTTCCACAATGAAAAACACATGACATATTGTGTATGTATGAATATTTCTGAAACTTTATAAAACAAACCATTTGTGCTGTTGTTGTCACTCAGAGTAATTAACCAACAATGAGATCAGTTACATTACTTTCATTGTTTTCCTTCCTTTTCTGCTGCTACTGCATTTTTTTCACTTTCCAAACCTCTCTTGCCTCTGCCAAATGTCTTGATGATCAACAATCATTGTTGCTTCAATTCAAAAACAATCTCACATTTCATCCTAAAAATTCCACCAAACTAATATTGTGGAATCAAAGCATTGCTTGTTGCAATTGGAGTGGTGTTACTTGCGACAATGAGGGACATGTTATTGGCCTTGACCTGAGTGGAGAATATATCAATGGTAGATTTGACAACTCAAGCAGTCTTTTCAGTCTCCAATATCTCCAGAAACTGAACTTGGCTGATAACAATTTAAATTCTTCCATTCCATCAGCATTCAACAAGTTGGTGAAGTTGACTTATCTAGATTTGTCAAATAATGAATTTGTGGGGAAAATTCCAATAGAGATTTCCCAGCTCAAGAAGTTGGTTACTCTTGATCTCTCTTTTGATGTCGACCCAAAACCTAAAATCCCAAATTTACAAAAGCTTATCCAAAATCTCACCAATATGAGGCGACTGTATCTAGATGGTATAATTATAACATCTCGGGGACATGAATGGATCAGTGCTTTGTTGCCTTTGAGCGACCTACAAGAACTGAGCATGTCTAACTGTAATCTATCAGGACCCCTTGATTCTTCCCTTTCAAAACTAGAGAACCTATCAGTCATTATTCTTGGTGAGAACAATTTTTCATCCCCAGTGCCACAAACATTTTCTAATTTTAAAAACCTAACCACCCTCAATCTTTATGATTGTGGATTGACTGGTACATTTCCACAAACCATCTTTCAAATTAGAACACTGTCATTTATTAACTTATCTGACAACCCCAATCTCCATGTTTATTTTCCAAACTACTCATTTAGTGAATATCTCCATAGCATTATACTGAGTAACACAAGTTTCTCTGGAGCATTTCCACACGCTATCGGTAACATGACAAACTTATTCCAATTGGATTTTTCTGACTGTCAACTATATGGAACACTTCCCAATTCACTGTCAAACCTCACACACCTTACCCTCCTAGACCTTTCTTATAATGATTTAAGTGGGGCAATTCCTTCGTACCTTTTTACACTCCCATCATTGGAGGATATTTGGCTTATATCCAACCAGTTTAGTAAATTTAAAGAATTCATAAATGTGTCTTCCTATGTATTGAAACACCTTCATTTAAGTAGAAATAATATATCAGGGCCGTTTCCAACATCTATCTTCCAGCTCCGTTCACTTTCTTTCCTTTCTCTTTCCTATAATAGGTTGAATGGGTCACTACAACTAGATGACCTTTTGAAGCTTAGAAATTTAACTTCACTATACCTTTCATACAACAACATATCAATCAATGAGAATGATGCAAATGTTGATCAGATTTCCTTTCCCAATTTTAATAGTCTATCTTTGGCATCCTGCAACTTGCAAACTTTCCCTATATTCTTGAGAAATCAATCAACATTGGAATTTCTAGACCTTTCAGCTAACCAAATTCAAGGAGTTCTGCCCAATTGGATTTGGAAACTACAAAGTCTTCAACGGCTTATTATTTCTCACAATTTCCTCACAGAATTGGAAGGTTCTATGCAAAATTTTACTTCCAACCTTTATCTTATTGACCTTCAGAACAACCAAATTCAAGGATCAATACCTATTTTTCCTGAATCTATTGGATATTTAGATTACTCAACCAACAATTTCTCTGTTATCCCACATGATATTGGTAATTTCCTATCTTCCACAAATTTTCTATCTCTTTCAAATAATAGTTTACAAGGAAGCATTCCTGATTCCCTTTGCAATGCTTCAAATCTCCAAGTGCTTGATCTTTCCTTCAACAACATCTCGGGAACAATTTCTCCATGTTTACTGACAATGACTCATACTCTTGAGGCATTAAATTTGAGGAATAACAATCTAAATGGCTCTATACCAGATATGTTTACAACTTCTTGTGTTGTAAGCTCTTTGAATTTTCATGGAAATCTCTTACATGGGCCAATTCCCAAGTCTCTCTCCCACTGCTCATCATTAAAGGTATTGGACATTGGATCAAATCAAATTGTTGGTGGTTTCCCATGCTTTTTGAAACACATACCAACACTTAGTGTCTTGGTTTTGCGGAACAATAGATTGCATGGTTCCATAGAATGTTCACATTCACTAGAAAATAAGCCTTGGGAAATGATTCAAATTGTGGACATTGCTTTCAACAATTTCAATGGAAAAATACCAGAAAAATATTTCACGACATGGGAAAGAATGATGCATGATGAAAATGATTCTATATCAGACTTCATCTACAGCAGGGGAAAGAACTTTTACTCATATTACCAAGATAGTGTGACAGTTTCCAATAAAGGTCGAGAAATCAAGTATCAAAAAATTCTAACAATCTTTACAGCCATTGATTTCTCATCCAATCATTTCGAAGGACCAATACCAGAGATGCTAATGAAATTTAAAGCAATCCATGTTCTCAACTTTTCAAACAATGCTTTTTCTGGTGAAATTCCATCAACTATTGCAAACCTGAAACAGCTAGAGTCCTTGGACCTCTCAAATAACTCTTTGGTTGGTGAAATTCCTGTACAGCTTGCAAGCTTGTTCTTCCTTTCTTGTTTGAACCTATCCTTTAATCATTTGGTGGGGAAGATCCCAACAGGTACCCAACTTCAGTCATTTGAAGCATCTTCGTTTGAAGGTAATGATGGACTATATGGTCCTCCGCTGAATGCAACACTATACAGTAAAAAGCAGGATGAACTGCACTCGCAACCAGCATGTGAAAGGTTATCTTGTTCGATTGACTGGAATTTTTTAAGTGTGGAGTTGGGATTTGTTTTTTGGGCTCGGAATCATCATTGGTCCCCTCTTGTTTTGGAAGAAATGGAGAGTAAGTTACTGGAAACTCATAGACAAAATTCTCTGTTTGATTTTCCAGAGGATGCATTTTGAATATGCAACTGACAGAGGACAGACATACAGAATTTTAAGGTGGTGATAAAGACAGTGTTAGGGATTTTGATAACTATTAGAATAAAGTTTTGTATTTACATTTAAGTTGTACTTCGTGTTACTCCTTTGTGTGTGATGGTGCGTATTAATTAACTTTCATTGAGAATTATGGTGATAGTGTTTCATTCAAAACATAAATATATAAGTTAAAACATTTGATAAGTCGTAGTTTGTCGTGTTTTTAGCATTCAAATTCAATAAAGTATTGTTAGTTTTAATCCTAGTTTTGAGCTATTTTACTAAAAATACTTTGGTTTGTATTTTCATGACAAGTAACGAAGAAATGAGAGCATTTGGCTGAGGTAGGAGCAGAGAAATTGAAGAAAAGCAAGAAAATGAATAGCTGGAAAAACACGCGGTCTGTGTTGTCGATGTTGATCCATGTGTAGTATTTTGATCATAATTTAAGTTGTAGATGTCGGAATGGAGTCAAACCAAAGGCAGATAAAATCTAACATACATATCTACAACTTTTATGAAGACACCTAAGCTCAATTCGAAACAGAAAGGGGTGGAAAATGAAACTCTTTTTTATTTTCAAGCTAATGACGTTAAAGAGTGTTGTGTCGGAGGCAACTCATGGGTTAATGTCACTTCTTTTGTTTGCGTTTTGCAGAATAATAAAAGAAAAACCGCAAGAAGGATATGTTCTGAAATCATCAAATACACCTGAGCAACATTAAATCATGTGAGCTTTCATACCCTTTTTCGTTGTTTTTGAATCATTGAGGATAATGCTTAGTTTAAGCATGGGGAGGGGTAAAAAAAAATTGTCTTTTTTTCTAATTCCCCTTGTATGAGTTTTTATTTGTGTCATGTGATAGGTGATGTAGCAACACAATGTCAGTAGTATATAAAAAATAAAAAAATCAAAGGTTGAGTTTGATGATGAAAAAGTGCATGTAAATATAACCTTTTGATTTAAGTGTTTCTATTAAACTCACATCAGTTTCAATGTGAACCTTTCTCTTTGAGAAATTCACAAAGTTGCAGATATTTGAGTAAGTGCGTAGGTAGGTATTTTAAGGAATAATTTATAACTTTAGTGGTAAACTTACCCTCAAAAATTTCAAGTAAAAAGTAGTACTACCTCCGTTCCTTTTTAACTGTCACTTTTTGATATTTTACATAAACCAAGACACTCAATAAATGTTACTTTTTCTTATACAATAATTTATACTTTTACTATAATAGCCTTAATTATTTAATATCTTATTTCATATATTTCTCTCTCTGCAATAAATGACTAAAGGTAATGTTGGTAAAACAACATTTATTGTTGCATTGAACTTTGAAAGTGACAGTTAAATAGGAACAAAAAATTTCTCCCAAAGTGACACTTAAAAAGGAACGGAGGGAGTATAAGTTAGTGTGGGGAACAATGAAATGCAATAAGGTGTACACATAAATGAAAAAGGGGTCAGAGTACAAAAATAAGAGGCATTGACATTGATCGGTATGACTCACCCTCACTAACTTTTCGGGAATGATATGGTTCAAAATTAATAAAAAAGCTTTTGCAATTCCCCATGAAAATGAACACCAAAGGTCCAAATAAAAAATTTCCATCTAGGTTATATGAAATAAATGAGAAAAAAAATTTGATATGTTTACTGTTAAAGTTAGAACTTGTTTTTCTCATAATACCTCTTATACAGGAGCAATAAAAAGTTGGACCCCACAGACACACTCACTTGAAACTGTTGTTGGGTTGAAAGGATTCATGAAAAGCACTTGGGGTTGTGATAAATGTACTCTAAGAACAAAGCCTTTGAAAAATAAAAGTTTGAAATTATTTGTGTTGTTGATGTTCTTTGTCTTTTGCTTGAGGACAAGCAAAGATTCAAGCATGGGGAAATTTGATAAGTTGTAGTTTTTCGTGTTTTTAGCATTCAAATTCAATAAAGTATTGTTAATTTTAATCCTAGTTTAGAGCTATTTTGCTGCAAATACTTTGATTTTTATTTTCAGGACAAGTAACAAAGAAATGAGAGCATTTGGCTGAGGTAGCAACAGAAAAATTGAAGAAAAACAAGAAAAATGAATAGTTGGAAAAGCACACGGTTTGTGTTGTCTATGTTGACTCATGTGTAGTATTTTGACTTAAGTTGTAGATGTTGGAATGGAGTCAAACTAAAGGCAGATGAAAGCTAACATTCATATCTACAACTTTCATGAAGACACCTAAGCTCAATTTGAAACAGAAAGGGGTTGAAAACTTGAAAAAGAAAACGCATGGCCTGGCTTTGAAAGTGCACGGACCGTGTGTTTCTCCCTAGAACCTGAACCCCAAACCGTGCATTTTTAACACTTGGAAGTTGCACGGTCTGAACCCCAGACTGTGTGTTTTTGCTGTCAGCTAGAATTGTTACGAAACCCTTTGATTTTCTTTGTTTTAAAGCCTGTAAGTTTGAGTTTAATGTCTTGTCTGGAGGTTCTAGGCTATAAATAGGTCCTCCATCAGACTTGTAATCATCTTGGAATGCTTGTAAACTTCATATAGTGAGATCAAAGTTCTACATTTTGTTCTAAGTTTATTTTCTTTACTTTTTCTGCACTTTTACATTCTTGCTATTTACTTTTCTATTCTTTACGATTCCAGCAATTTACATTCAGTCATTTACAATTATGTAGTTTATTTTCTACTTTAATCTTATGTCTACTATGTTCATGAGTGAGTAGACCTTTTAGTCTTGGGATTCTTGGAATAGTCAAATGACTTAATCCTATTCAAACCAAGTCTAAATATTTGTCTTGTTTAACTTCTATTTTCTAATCTAATCTCATAGCTTTCAAACTCAGTAACAAGCGTAAACGAATGATCGAAAGGTGAAGTTTAATGGTTGTTATTTCATCATTTCAAATATCAAACGAATGACCGAAATGTGAATTTTGATATTGGAATAAATGAGATTGGACAAGACTACATAAAACTTGATGGGAACACCCCAAATGAATAGTTTTATGAAGTATTGAGGCAATAAGAGTTGCACTTAAAGGGTCTCAATAATAATCAACCATGAGAATAGGTTTGGTTGTTATTGAGATACATTTATGTATTTGTTAACATGAAATATCTAAGAGATTCTTGCTTTTAGAAAAGAACTTAACTTAAAAATAGAGAAATAAATTTGGAATGTTTATGATTAGGCATTAAGATGAAACCAACGATTCCATGACGCCTTTTAATCTGAATCTTAACAAAGCAATTATAAAACCAACCAACTTGATCTTTTCAACTAATAAAAACTAAAAACAAAATCGGTAATTACTTTAAATCTTTGTGGATCGATAACCTTTTACTACTCGATAGAACCGTACACTTAGGGGTTCGTATCAAACATCATAATCAAACTGGAAAAACAAAGGATACAACTCCAAAATCTAGATATAGACAATTGCTTAATTTGATTTTCTAATTGTCAGCTAGATGATGACATCATTTGACATACACATGGATACCATTCTCTGTAACATCTTGTTAACGTGTTGTCAACTGTTTTATTTTGATATTAATCTAGGTACACCTAATGATATATTACTTTAGTGTTTTTGGTCTCATTTTTAGATTAAGATATCAAATTATTATCTTCTAAATTTTGAAGGTCTAACTCAGTTCCTGTCATTTCCAAATTTTGAAAGGTGGTGAACATAATTACACTAATAATACAAGAAGTTTATCCAGCATAATAGTATATGAGAGTTAAGTGTCATGGTGATAAAGAATATAATAAATGGTCATATAACATTCTAAAAACATTGAAAAAAGAAAATTAATCCCTCCCCTCCATGAAAACAGTTAGTTGGTAAATATGAATCTCTAGTACCACTGTCTATGTTTGTTTTAATTATATCATTTAAAAAAGAAATTCAAACCATATTTCATTTCTCTGTCAAATTATAGTGCTGATTATATTCAACTAGGCATGGATTATGTTGAAGAACTTAGAAGAGGTGGAATTTCCTTGATTATTTTATTGTAGATTACATATGTATGAAGGATTTATAGTGCTTGTTTATTCCTATTTATTTGTATCAGTGATCTGAATGTAGTTTTGAGTAAACATTAGTATAATAGATTGCAAGATACACACTTCTGAATTTATTCTAGTACACTCATTAGTGACTAATGCTACTACCACCTTAAAACTCTGTAAGTTTGTCCTCCTTGTTTTACATATTCAAAATGCATCCAAGGGAATATCCAGCAAATAATTTTCTCATGAGTTTCCAATAACCTACCCTCCATTGCTTCCAAAACATGATGGGACCAATAACACTTCCAATTCCAAAAATAAATCCTAGTTCACACTTAAAAAATTCCAAAGAGTTATTTGAGAGGTCTAATGACTCGAACTGCTTCAGGTTTCCTATAGAAGATCATATTTCACCTGAGAGATAATTGTTTGAAAAGTTGAGAACATGAAGTGCTTTGAAGTTCATCATAACTTCTGGATTTGACCTTCAAAATGATTGGATGATAAATCAATGGCTGTGAAGATTGTTAGAATTTTAACCAACTCCATTTGTTGACCTTTATTGGAAATTGTCACACTATCCTGATAATATGATTCCTGGTTATCCTGAGAGTGGATAAAGTCTGATCGAACATTATTCTCATCATGCATAAATCGTTCCCATGTGAAATACTTTTCAAGTAGTTTTCCATTGAAATTGTTGAAAGCAATGTCGACAATTTGAATCATTTTCCACGGCTTATTTTCTAGTGAATGTGAACATTCTAAGGAACCATGAAGTTTGTTGTTCTGCAAAACCAATACACTAAGTGTTGGTATATTCTTCACGAAGCATGGATAACCACCAACAATTTGATTTGATCCAATGTCCAATACCTTTAATATGAGCAATGGGAGAGAGACTTGGGAATTGGCCCATGTAAGAGATTTTCATGGAAGTTCAAAGTCCTTAAGGCACAAGAAGGCGGAAACATATCTGGTATGGGGCCGCTGAGATTGTTCTTTCTTAAATTTAATGCCTCAAGGGTACGAGTCATTGTCATTAAACATGGAGAAATTGTTCCAGAAATTTTGTTGAAGGAAATATCAAGCACTTGAATATTTGAAGCTTTGCAGAGGGAATGAGGGAAGTTTCCTTGTAAATTATTATTTGAAAGAGATAGAAACTTTGTGGAAGACAGGTAATTACCAATATCTTGTGGGATAACTGAAAAATTGTTTGTTGAGTAATCCAAATAATCAGAAGATTTAGGAAAAACTGGTATTGACCCCCGAAGTTGGTTGTTATGAAGGTCTAATATCCAAATGGAAGTAAGATTTTGCATAGGTCCTTCCAAGTCAGTGAAAAAATTGTGAGAAATATTAAGGACTTGAAGATATGGTAGTTTCCAAATCCAATTTGGTACTATTCCATGAATCTGGTTATCTGAAAGGTCTAGAATGATCAATCCGGATTGGTTTATCAAGAAACTAGGGATCATTTTCAAGTTGCAGGATGCCAATCTTAGAACGTCAAAGTTGGGAATCGAAGACAGATCAACATTTGAACCGTTTCCATTGATTGATAAGTTGTTGTATGAAAGGTATAAACTAGTTAAGTTTTTGAGCTCAAAAAGTTTATCTAGTTGGAGGGATTCATTAAACTTGTTAGAGGAAAGGTCAAGTGAATAAAGTGAACCGAGCTGAACAATGGATATTGGAAAAGGCCCTGATAGATCATTGCTGCTTAAATCAAGAATATTCAATGAGGAAGACATGATTGTGAATTCTTCTAATATACTAAATTGGTTGAATGAAAGTAGAAGCTCTTGTAATAATGGGAGTCTAAATAGGAAGGAAGGGATGATACCATTGATAGAATTGTTACTTAAGTAAATGGTGACAAGATTCCGCAATCTTTTAATGTCTAAGAAGGGAATATGACCAGTGAATTTGTTAGATGACAGATCCAAGTGACTGAGGTGTGTGAGGTTTGTCAATGAATTTGGAAGGGTTCCATTAAATTGACAAACAGAAAGATCCAATTCAGATAAGTGCCTCAAGTTGCCAATAGAGCTAGGTAATGCTCCAGAGAAGTTTGTGTCACTGACTCTAATTCTATGAAGAGATTCACTTAGTGAGTCGTTTGGAAATGAACCATGGAGATTTTTGTTGGAAAATAAGTCAATAACAGACAATGTTCCAATCTGAAAGATCTTCAGTGGAAATGTACCAGATAATGCACAAAATGCAAGACTGAGGGTAGTCAAGTTTTTGAAATTTGCAAATGTTTCAGGAACTGGGGATGAAAAATAGTTCTCATCAAGAATAATGATTGATAGGTTCTCTAGTCTTGTTAGGGAGGAATCAAGAGGACGTAATAGACCACAGTTAGACATGCTCAATTCGTGTAGGTCACGCAACGGCAACAAAGCATTGATCCATTCATGTCCCTTAGTTGATATACTTACACCATCCAGATACAATTGCCTTAGATTTGTCAGATTTTGGACAAGCTTTTGTAGATTTTGGTGGCTAATTGTAAGCTGTGAAATCTCTATTGGAATCTTCCCAACAAATATAGCATCTGTTGAATTCAGATATGTCAACTTCTCCAGCTTGTTGAATGCTGATGGAAGGGAAGAATCGAAATTGTAAAAAGCCAAGTTCACTTTTTGGAGATGTTGGAGACCAAATAGACTGCTTGTATTGTCAAATCCACCATAAATATATTCTGCACTCAAGTCAAGGCCAATAACATGTCCTTCACTGTCACAAGTTACACCACTCCAATTGCAGCAAGCAGTGTTTTTATTCCACAATATTAGTTTGGTGGAATATTCATGGTCGAATGTGACATTGTTCTTTAACTGGAGTAGCAATGATTCTTGATCAGCAAGACATTTGGCTGAGGCTAAAGAGATTTGGAAAGTGATATATATGCAGTAGCAGAAGAGAAGTCAGGAAAACAGTGAAAGAAATGGTTGTGTTATAAAGTTGTAGAAACAACCTTCCCTGAGTGGAACAAGTCCAAAGTATTAAGGGAAATTTCGTTGAACATGATCCATGAAGTTGCTGCAAAGTCAACTATGCCTTGCATTATTTCAAACTAAAAGTACTTTGGGTGCTTTTCAAAATCTTATCTATGTTGGACAAATTTTCTTTTCCAGTTTTGGATTACTGAAAGTCAAAACAATGACGCAACAATATCTTATGAAATAAATTTTTGATATTAACTATGTTATAGTCATTGGTGTGGAACTTGTAGTTGACACATTCCATTTTCTCTTTCACAAGTGTTGTTTCTTTCTTTTTCTTTTTTTTATTTAAGTCGAGGAATTGGAGATACTTACTATTTCTTCTGAAATATCAAATTTGGCATGGGCTTTTATGTTGAGTAGGTGATATGATAGACACTTGTCTATATTGAAAATCTCAAACCAAAACCAAGCAATTGCAACAAAAAAAAAACAAAAAAACTTGATGGTTCATTTCTTCCTCTATGTATCTTCTTCATCTTATGAATCATCCTTCATAAAGTCTTGTATTTAAAAATTTAAACTCAATGCACTCAAGAAAGAAAGGCAAATACCAAGTTACTTAAAAGATAAATTCTTTAACTAAGTTTATTTAGACTCTGATATAGACATATCTACTGTGACTTGAATTCAAGTCCAAAATTCTCTAATTGGTATATTGTACATTAATTTCATTGCAAATCTTCAATAAATTTGCATGAGATTGTACCTCCCCTAATCTAACTTTAACCTTCAAAGACAAATGCCAAGTGCAAATTCTGAATTCATAAGTTGATTCCTTGCATGTGTTAGTCTTTCCTTCACCTCATTCTAGTACAAAATTTAGTTGTTTCACAGCATTTCAACCAGAAAAATATTGCTACAAGAAATTTTAGACTTAAATCATAGACAATTAACCATGTTTAGCATCTAATAAGTCCAACTAAAAGTTATCTATTGAGTAAACCAGAACAAGAAAGGTAGTTATCTACAATCACAAAATCATTTTAGCTTTTCCTTGATGACCATTGACCAAACAGGTTCAAAGGTTAAGGAAAAAATTAATGGTGTTAACATCCTAAATCAAGGATCGCTACATTCATTGGAGCTATGACCATAAGAATCTGTTGCAGCAACTATAGCAAGTCGGCCTGCGTCATTCTTCAAACTCCCTCATTAACAATTCTCCTGATCTAAGCAGCTCTGGTTCTTTTTCTCTGAAAGCAAAATATAACACAGTTAATATTTCTGATAGATAGCCAATTGAATATTCCAAGTGTTTAGCTTTTAAAAAAAATGTCATTTGGACTTGAAATGTGATAATGCACAAATTTGTCATCTGTAGGATCTTTTTATTTCAAATGTGGATGTAACTTTCCACAACCGCAAATGTAGCAACAGCATCTGTATTTGATCGACACTTTCCACAACATCAAATATCACAACACAACACTACCACAATTTTAAATCTTGGTTGAACTATAGACAATATTTTAAAAGGGGTTATATCATGTCATGAACTAACTATACCAAAAGCGTAAGTTGTTAAATCACATCAACAGTTTTATACTTAAAAGAATTAAGTAAATTTACCTGGGCTTAAAATTGTTATGCTTCTTGTGAAGGTATTTGCTACATTCGAACAATCAGAGCCTGGAAAAGTGAAAATTTCTCAGTAAATTGTGGGACAGGTCAAAATTAAGATAATTAAGAAGATAAGCAATTATTTTTGTTACCTTGTATGTTCATATTTTTCTCACATAGAGCTTCTACTGAAGTTGATGGTAGTTCTGGGATAACTTGATTATCATTTGAAACAATTGAAAAATCAACACCCTCACAAGAAAAATCCAGATCATGTAACATTTCAGCAAATGAGAAGTCTGAGCCACAGGCATCAAAATTGGGGAAATCAATGTCCCATAAGTGAACTTCGCTGTTAGACTTTGATGTAGAAATCTCATTAGGCAATGATTTGTCCGAATCAAAGCTCTGAGGCATGTCAGAAGAATCAAAATTCAACCTGCTTCTTACATGATCCCTCTTACTTGCCTTGTCTGAATTCATTTTAACAGGTGAAATGCAATGACTACTCTCTATATAAGCCATTTGTTTTGCAGGGCTAACCATAACTCTCTTGGTTGAAATTACAGTGTAACAAGTAGATGTACCCTCTACGTTGCTAGGTGCAGCCTGAGAAATCTCGGGAGGGGATATATTTGTATTGCTGTGACTGGAATTTGTTCTCGGAGGCGTCTTTGGAACTTTTGAATTGGTTGGGATAGAAGTTCGAGCCGGATTGAATAAGCATTTCACAACACTGGATCCTTGAACCGGTGTTCCACTTGGTACACAGTTCACAGCCGATGATTGAGTTGCAGAAGAAGGGTGATAAACTACTTGATGATTGACTGCTTTGTTTGATTTTGGCAGTGTGTCTTGACCTGAAAGTGAGGAAAGAACAAATATTAAAATCAAAGATTTCATGAAAGATTAACGCATATGCATATCAGATGCACAAGCTAGGAGACAAGTACAACTATACCTGAGACAGGAATTTTCTTGCTGGTAGTGGATGATCTACCACGAGGTCTTTTTGCAATTGAAGGTACATGCTCCACTGCTCTAGTTTTTTTTCTCTTTCTGTCAGATACATTCAAAACAGGTGTTTCGAAGCTTCCGTTATCTGAATTGGTGTTGTTAGACTGAGGCGCTGAGAGCATATTTGATGTGGTTTGTGTTGCAGGGGAAGCAGCAGCAGTAGTAGTAGGAGCACCTGAAAAGTTGAATTTTAAATTAGTTTTCATTTCAATTGAAACTTAGTCCTAAAGTGTGGTTTTAATAAATAATTAAGGGGTCAAATCCAGAAGTAATACTGAAAATTGTGACTAAGTGAAGATATGTAGAAGTCCCCATTGTTCTACTCAAAATCAAAATATGGTAAACTAACCCCCAAAAAACCCTTGTGGTATGAATGTTATGTAACTGTCGAGTACAAAATGATTCGTACATAGAAACACCAAATTGAACCTGAACATTGTCAAAGAAATTCATTTAATCGTGTAAAGTTTATGACATTCTTTGTTTAGAATTACAGTCTGCAACCAATTCAGCCTTAATTTTTAGCAGTTGTCAGCATTTTCTGTAATCACGAAGTAATTTTTACATGAGTACAATGCTTATAGACACAATCATAACAATATCAAAATAATAAGAACATAGTCACCCATGATTTTGTTCTTTTTCATTGTTCTTTAATTGATTATATCCATAAATACTACACTATTGCAAGAGTTAATCTGCAATCACAACATCAACCATGAATGACAACACAGTAGATTGCAATTCTCAACAATACCAACCACTCATTAGATCACAATTCTCAGCAATATCAAGAATCAAAGCACAACCACAGCTACAATTTAAAACCCAAAGTGCATAATAATTAACAAGTCCTAACAAAAACATAACTAACATTACCTAACCAAGTAAACACAGTCACATCTAACCTAAATTAAAACAAAAACATCCAAAAAAAACACCTAATTAATCAAGAAAAAGTGTTCTCACCGAGATTCGATTGAGGAGGAACCGCAGCAGGCACTCCATTCGCATTGGTCAGCGGAATACTTTTACTAGCATTGTAAACATTCATAACATTCTGCACACCATTCAAAAACATCTGAACCCGGTTCTTCTCTTGTTCCATACAAACCCTTTCTTGATCCAACATCACCTTCTGCTCCTTCAAACATATATACTCATCAAGCATCTCACCTAAACTCATCAAACTCTTCGGCACCTAAAAATCAACCAAACCAAACCAAAACAAAATAATTAAAGATCCAATCTTGACCACATAAGAAAATGACCCAGTTGAGTAAATCTAAATAAAAACAAAAAATAACCAAAAGGGGTTGTAAAAATCTCAAAAGGGTATCAAGAAAACGATCCAATTGTGAAAATTGAATGAAAACAAAAATTAAGAAAAAGGGTAGTGAAAAACCTCGTTGATGGGTGAATTGGCGATGAAAGAAGAAGCTTCGATCCGAAACAATTTACGAGTTTCAGTGAAATTGTTATCGCAAAGGTATCTGTCAACGATGAAAGCGATCTGGATTGGAGTGACTTTGCCTTTGCCGAAGGATTCAGGTTTCTTGGATTTGGATTGTTTAGCCATTGTTGTGTGGTTTTGGTTTCTGAGATTTGTTTTTTGTGAAGTGTGTTTGGTATATTTATTTAGGGTTTGTGAAAAGTTGAAAAGAGTGAAGAAGGAGGGAAGAAAGTGTGGTTGTGAAAGGCGCGAGAGGGTTTTTTTGGGTTTTCGTTTGAAATTTATTGACTGTTTTGGCGGAAACAACAAAACAGAACGTTGCTTACCGCGCGGAGTTACTTTCTTTTCTTTTCTTTTCGTTTTTGACTCATTTACTATCTTTTTCAATTGTGAAAATAATATTATCTACAAAATGAGAAAGAGAGGATAAGTATGTGAGAGAGATTTTTTTTTTTTTTGAGGAAAGTATGTGAGGGAGATATCTCCTCAAGAATAAAAAAATAAAATCCATATATTAAAGGGTTATAGTACTTTTTTTTTCTTTCTTTTTTATCTTTTATTCAAATTATTTTATCAACTAAAAATTAGTTAAACCCATTAAAATAGGAATAATTCATAACAATACTCTATCTGTCCAAATTGTATGAAGTTTTGGGCATTTCACATATATTAAGAAATACAATTAATATTATGTGGAAAATAGATATTATGAGTTGTTTTACAAAATTGTCCTTAATAAATAATGTGGGAAAGATAAATGAAAGAATTGAGAGAAGAGAGACTAATCAATAGTTAAGTTATAACAAAAAAATAAAATTAATGTAACATTGGTATTATAAAGCGACATATAATTTGACACAATTTTTTTCCCTAAAGCGACATGCAAATCCACAATAATATAGCAAGACACTAAAAAAGATCTTGTTTTACCATTCATTGTTTTTTTACCATTTTATTGTTGTTCATTGCTGACAAAAGTATATAAAAAAATAATAAACGTTTGTGTCGGTCTTTTACGCTAGTTTAGATAATTGTTTAATGTTGAAATGTTTTTCATGCATCGACTTATTTATAAATAAACATGGCAACAGGGTGGGGCGGGGGCGGGTTTAAGCATCTTCACTCGCCGCTTCCAAGCACTCGCCCCCGCCCCTGTCCCTAAATTATATTGGGGGTAAAAATTAAACAGCCAACCCCACCCCCACCTACAAAAACTATATTTTTTGTAAAATATTTTAAAAATGCATATTTTTTTCATTATTTCCATAGCAACAAAAATCAATAATTATATTAATAATGAAAAATCTAATGAACTTTTTTCAAAAGAACAAAATAATTATAATAAATATGTTTCTAAAGAGTAATAATGTATTAAAATAGGTTGGTGCTTATGAAAATAAGATTATAGAATTTAATAAAGTAAATTTTAAAAAGCAGGTGCGGGCGGGTATAAGTATCCCCGCCCCCGTACTGAACACCAAAATTTATCCCACACTCGCACCCACACCCAGTTAAATTGGTTTTCCCCCGTTAAATTCGGGGCGGGGCGGCCGGGTTTAGGGGGGCGGGGCTTGTTGCAATGTCTATTTATAAGATTCCTTTCAAAAGCAAAACCTTTTTTTTTAATAATTTCAAAAACAAAACCTTATTTACATGTATTGCTAGTATAAAACAAATTAAAAGATGTTATGTTCTTGAATTTTTAAATTGAATTATATGTTGCTTTTAATTTTGACCATTGAGTTTTCTTTTATGAAGAAGGAACACTTTAATGAAAATAAATATAAAATTAAATTTTATCAAATATAAATTAATTTAATAATAATATTTAATAAATTCATAAAAAAATATAAGTTCTTTCTATTTCATATGTTTCAATCTGATCATAATAAAACCAATCCGATTATGACATGTGATATTTTTAAGCCAACCGAATATTTACACGTGTCATTTTTTTATCACCATATTATTGTGTATTATGATTAGGGGTTTAAAAGTAATCTGGTAGTCTTTTTCTCTTATTATATAGTTGATCAAATTTGCATCATTTTCATCTCATTACTCATTTCATCCGATAATATCTCTTAAATCAATTCAGTCGAAGAATCATGAAATATAATCATGTAAATTATACGTGTTTGGTTTGTTTGATGACTAAAACAAGAACATCGTGTAAATTAGCTCTAACCATGCTTACTGTTGTAAATTGATTATCAAAATAAAATACTTGGTCAATTGGAGTTTATGATCATGCTTTTCATGTTCTTATTGAATATCAATTTAATTGTTTCTTATCACATTATTCTATTTTGTTTTTAGTATTCTATCATTAAACAATGACATTTTTTTTTTGAACATTGCTTTCTAATTTTTTTTCCAGAATTATTCAAATATTAAAATAATGTTATTACAAAAAGATGGACAATTTTTTTCGACATGGTCATGTTTGATGAAGATTGGTAAAACTTTGGGTTTAGAAAATTGAGATCTAAACATCATTGTTATAATATTCAGTTAGTAGGTGAATTAACTAACTCAAACCATACCTAATAATGGATAGTCGATGATATTTGGTTTTGTAGACATTGTTGGGATAATGATCTTAATTGATTTGATTTGCGTATGTTATTTTTTTAAATTTTGTTATGTTCTACGTTCGTTTTTTACAAGAATGTTTATGTTCCACGTAATATTGATCCCTCTATCATAGTATATTATTGTTGAAGTTATTGTGGAATAAAAACGTAAAACAACGATTTTGATTTCATTTTCATAAAACACTGTCGTTAATTATTGTCAAAGAAACCAATACATGAATAATATAATGCACATGTTCCATTTCTGTTGTTTCTAAACATGAATCAACCATGAAAAAATTAATTAACCAACCTGTTTGACAAAATATATAATTAAATTAAAGGAAGGTTTAAATGACAATAAAAATTCATGAATGAATTTAAATGAAAAATAACCGTTCAAATAAGACTTAACAAAAAGATCCAAATAAAAATATGTACATTTTACAAATCCTTTTAGTTAGTATTTTATTCTCAACAAGAGTGCACCAAATATCCTATGCAAATTTTCTCCCATTTAGCACAATAAATGTCATTAAATTTTCACTTTATGAAAATTAATAATGTAATCAGTTTCATCATAGAAAGATATTTCACATATATACGATGAACTTTCAAAATTACAATGAAGATTGTAAATGTACTGCAATTTTTTTTTTATTAATTACATATGAAGTAACTTATATTTTGTAAAAGAAAAAACTTCACACACACAATCATTGTTTACGTTGTAGCACATTAAAAAAAAATATTAAATGATATTTGTTTTGAAAACCCTTAAAATTCATTGTTTAAAAACTTTAAGATCATTGATCCCTCAAACATACACAACAATTGGTGTCTAATATTGAGCAGATCCGAAAGTGAATCTTATTACTTTTAGTAAATTTTAATGAGTTATTGTATATTTTTTATTTTTTATTGGAATAAATTACACTCTCTTCTTTCAGAGAAGCTTGAATTACACACATATTTTCTCTTATATTAAAATATACACTTTCATCCCTTGAAAAGTAAATTTTATACTCTCGTCCTCTATAAGATGTTTGAATTACATTTCTCTCCCTTAATAATTAAATATGCATTGTAGTTTAATCTATTTTGATATATATAAATATTTTTATGTCAATGATAATTAAATTTAATTATTTTGTTATTCATTTTATAATTTATAGTATAAAATTTAGTTTTAATTTAATCATACTTTATCGGCTTTAGTATACTTTATCGATTTTAGTAATTTTTCACATATTTTAATTTCATGTGTTGTTTCATATTTTATAATAGAGTTTAAAACTATATGTTAATGATATTGTGAATGAAAAATAGCAAAAAATATGCATTCAAACTTTGATTATATAAAATGGATCTGCAATACTATTTTACTTCGATGTGTGTTAGATTATTAGTTTTTGCTAGATTATTATAAATAAAAAATAATAATATTAAGGGAGTAAAGTGTAGATAGGGGAGTGGAGTGAAATATTTTCTGATATGTTTTGAATAAGAGGGGAGGGAAGTGTAAATTTTAATATAAGAGAAGAGGGGAGTGCTAATTCAAGCATTTTTTAGGAGAGTTGAGTGTAATTTACTCTTTTATTATAATAAAATTAATTTCCACCAATAAATCGTAAGAGTATATTTTTGGATATTTTTCAGAGGTCCATAATTGACCCAAACAATTAACTCAACTAATAAATGTTGTTTCATAGAGTAGACAAAAAACTTTTTCAATCATTAAAACATGATGTATAAGTTCAGTTGGCAGAGATTTTGCAGTACATTGCGGATGAGGTTCGAACTCTGAATTCTCACTCATTTACTTAAAAAGGGTTGATTTTTAGCAACAAGACTACTTAACAAAAAACAATTATGTATCAACTAAGAGTCAAAATGTTTCCCAAAAAAAAAAAAAAGAGTCAAATGCAATCACATAAATTCTATTAAATTTTTTAGGGGATAAATTCTATTGGTTTTGATTAATTATATTTTCATTACGACATTAACATGATCAGCTCCTCTAATTGATTTGCCAAAAAAAACTCCTTTAATTGATTTTTTTTTACAAGAACTCCTTTAATTGATATAACTTATTTATTTAGCATGATATAATGTATCTTTAATTCATTCTATAACGTTTCAATTTGAATTCACAAATGAAACATGTTATTTTTATTTGATTGCTTAAAAAATTCCAAGAGCATTAATTATTGAAAAAGATACAAAATAAAATAAAATAAATAACTCACGATTTTTTTTTAAATAACAAATGTTTTTCGATGATTAAAACATGACATATGTAAGTTAAAATTGAATATGCAATAACATAAATCATATTTGTTTTCTTTTTCCAAAAAAAATCTTAGTAGTTTTGATTAATATATTTAATTATATTCCCAATCAATGTAAATATATTTTACACCTCTGAGTTAATCTTCACAATTGCTAGATCAATTGAAACATTTTATTTTAATCATCTGTAAAATCACATACATGGTCGATTATGATAAACCAATATTGTAACACCTTACACAGATAATCAAAGTAAACATTTTACAGTTAAATTATCGACATCTGTCATTAACATTGATATCATTTTTTGTATTTAGAACGTCTTATTTGTTTTTTTTTTTGGGTACAAATTTTAGGACTGGCTTTTTTTTTTAAGGAATTTTAGGACTGTTTTTATTGGTCATTGTATTTCAATTTGCATTTGCAAATAAAATGCAATATACCAATAAGTGAATCATCCAAACAATTCAATTTAAATACTTTCTCCATCCCAAAATAGGCGTTGCATTTGACCATTCAACCACTAAGATGGAATGCATATATTTCAATAACATGATTCTAACAGTAGCAACAACGAAAAACTGGAGAAAAAAATATTTCAGTTCTAAACCACGGAGAACTATGTCAAAAATAAAGCAAATGTATCGACAATAGAGTAGTATTAGTATGACTCTTTTTATATATTTTACCAAAAAATTAGACTAAAAAAAAAGACGCTACATTATTTTAAAATTTATAGTAAACAAATATTTTGTCAACGTAGCAGAATACATGTGTATTTTTTCATTGTCAAATCCCACCAAGGATCAAAAGTGAAAAAATTTAAAATAATAAAGGTTGAATAAAAAATACATCAAAAAAGCGAATCACATCCAAAGACTAACAAAACAATTATCATATTGTCGGGATAACGCGGAGGCTTCCGGGGTGAGCCTATACTAGGTTGGATCAACATATTAGACAAATATAAACCATACAAGTAAGAATGACACATCATCTTCAGACAAAGCCTTAAGACATTAGGTTTATGGTTCATCTTACTAATATGATATTCAAAATATACTCATCCATCCAATGTAGAACATTAACTCACATTTGACACATCATCTCTACTTAAAATGTCTTAAAAACATGCATTTTGTCAACTAAACATAACATATCTACAATTTTTCATTGTCAGATTCCACCAAAAACCAAAAGTTAAGTAATTTGAAACAATAGATGGTAAATAAATAAAAATAACATCAATCTGAATGACATCAAAAAACTAAAATTTAAGATAAAAATTAAACAAATTATATTTAAAAAAACTAATAAAGTAGTTAATCATAATGTTTTTAATTCTCTGGGAGCCCTAAGTTGGATTTGATAATCACGTTAGGCTAAGAGCAACCACAAAAATGAGATTGACACCGCATATTCGTCCAAAACCTTAAAGCATCAGGTATATGTGTCATCTCATTTATAATTTTCTCACCATCTACTCTTGGATCCAATATGGAATTTTAACCCACGTATGACATATTAACATCTCTCTCTTAAATGTGAGACATTTTGCATCTCTAATCCGGTGACATAGAAAATAAGGTTAGATTGATGCACATCATGATAAGAAATATGTGTCGATGATGGTTTCATGGAGGAAGGTTTATGTTCATTTCTTTCATGACAATAAAGAAAATAACTAAGAACAAGAAAGAAGGTGAAAAGGATTTTTAACATGAGGGAATTGGTAAGGAAAAATTAAGGAGTGTGTGCTTTGACGGTAAGAGTATAGAGAATAAAGTGAGTTTCTGGTAATTTTATGGGTTTGTTGAAGGATTTGAAAATTTTCAGGTAGTTATTTTCCCAAAAAATCAAACTCAATTTAAAAACGCCATATCATTTTTAAATTACTAATAAGTACGTATTTTGTTAACTCAATAGAACACATATGCATTTTCCATTGTCAGATTCCACCGAAGAACAAAGTGAAGGAATTTGAAATTACGAAGGTTGAATAGAAGAAATAGCAAGAAAGCGAATGACACTCGAATCTATAAGTTAAGAAAAACAATTAAACAAATGACATCTAAAAACTAATAAAACATGTCATCATAAATTCAAGTGATCCTACACTGAGTTTGATCACCACATTAGATTAAAATCAATCACACAAGTTTGATTGATATAACTTTCTCATCCAAAACCTTAAGACATTAGGTATATAGATCTTCTTTCGTATATGATGTTCAAAATATGTTTTTCCATCCAATATAGAACTTTCACCCACACTTGACATGTTAACTTCTTTTAATCAAGTGTGCAACTCTTCACGTACTTAATCATGTGACATAATCAAACAAGATAAGAGAGAGGCTCAACATGTTCAAAGAGGTAGGGTGCATGTTCCTTTCTTTCATGAGAAGAAAGAAAGGAAATTAGAAGTAAAAAAACATATACAAAAAAGGAATTTGAACATGAGAGAGCATAAGTGAAACAAATAACTGTTGTATATTTTGTTCGTGAGAGTATAAGAAATATCGTGAGTTGTCAGTGATTATATAGGTTTATTGAAGGAGTTGGATATTTTTGGGTAATTAGTTTACCAAAAAATCATATTTAATTAAAAAAACACCATATAATTTTAAATGTATAATAAACAAGTATTTTATCAACCCAGGATAACACATCTACAATTTTTCATGGTCAATTGCCACTAGAGACCAAAAATGATTGAATTTGAAATAACATAGTTTGAATGAAAATGTTCACATGAAAGAAAATGACATCCAAAAACGAAATTTTAATTATGAGACTCTCCACCTCTGGGATCTACCATGAGGAACCATCATGCTTCACCACAAAGTTGAACTAGGCTATGATATCATCGTTAGACTTTGTGGGGGAGCCAACACTGGTGTGCGTCGATCCATTGGACAAAGAGCAATCACACAAATGAGAATGATACCACATCTTCGTAAAATCAGCCATAAATGTATTAAATAGTTTTGTGTGATTGATACCATCATTGGACCTTATAGGAAGTCAAAATTAAACAGAGAACAACCACAAAATTGAGAATAATACCACATCTTCATCCAATATTTTAAATTATACGAAATCCTAGCCCGTGCTTGGCACGAGTTTCCATACTAGTTCTTTATAAAATACTTACTTATTGTCATTTTAGTTTTTTTTTGGTCTAGTAACCTAGTGGTTAGAGCTCCATACTAGTTCTTTATAAAATACTTACTTATTGTCATTTTAGTTTTTTTTTGGTCTAGTAGCTTAGTGGTTAAAGCTCACATAATTTAATTGTGGAAAAATGGAGTGTCCAGGGTTCGAACCCCGACTCCTGCATATAATATGCAATATCCATACCAATTAAGCTAAGCTCACGGGATGTCATTTTAGTCTTTATATAAAAAGAGTTATCGTAAGCATTAAGAAATTATTTTAGCAACATAAACTATTTGGACTAATTTTTGAGTGTTCAATTAGAAACTATTTTAAAACTTTAATATATTTAAAAACTATTGTGGACAATGGATGACAATTGGACCCAAAAAATACCCATAATGGATAGGGTAAAATCCCGTTTTCATAAGTATGGGCATGAGTCCGGGTAATACTCATAAATTTAAATGGGTATGGACACGGGTAAGAGTACTATACTGTCCAGGTCTGCAACCCCGCATATGTATATTTATATAATATCATAAATAATAATTTATTTATTCTTTGGTATAGAATTAATTAATTTATTTAGCTATTTAAGCCTAAACTTAAACCAAAACACTGCTTAATAAAATAACAATTTCATCTTGCCGTGTACAATTTTTTAAGGATATTTTGAATGTTTTTTATTTGACTAAATACTATAATTCATATAATTTTATGAGTTAATTTTAAAAAAATGGTATCATAATTTTATTTCAACTGTAATATTTTTATTGTGTTTTTATAATTAAAGTGCAGGTAATGGTTCTGGGTAGTAGCACTTAACTACTTAACTACTTATAGGCATGGGGAAGGCACTTAAAATTAAAATAATACTAAATTACTAGAGATTGGTATGTTTGGAACTTTGGAAGCTTAGATAGAGGTAGAAAATGAAAGGGGTGCTCACGCTTCACCTATGGAATCCACCACCACGCTTCTACACTTCATCTCTCTCCACCAAACTCCCTCTTTCAATCTCCGCCACCTCCTCCCCTGAACTCCTCACAGCAAAAGAACGCAGACGCTTACGCAACGAGCGAAGAGAGAGCAACACAACAAACTGGAAGGAAGAAGTTGAAATGAAACTCATTCAGAAAACCAAAAAAGAGAATAAATCATGGATGGATGAACTCAACCTTGATAATCTCATGAAATTGGGTCCTCAATGGTGGATTGTTCGTGTTTCCCGTCTTAAGGGTCAGTATACTGCTGAAGTGCTTGCTCGTTCTTTGGCTAAGTTTTTTCCTAACATCGACTTTAAGGTTTGTGTTTTTAAGGTTTTTGTTTTATGGTTTCAAAATGTTGTTTTTGGTTCTTAATTTTGTTATGGATAAGACATGGTTTAGTTTGTCCACAAGTCCGGGCTCAACGGGCAATATTGCCGAAATTGTTAGATATTTGTGTGTGATTTTCAATAGCTAATGTCATTTCGTCTATTTACAAAAAAAAAAAATGGTTTAGCTTTGTTCCAAATTCTTCCTGGTGTCCGGTTCTTAGGGGAACTATGAAGCACGGATACGGACGCCTCACACGATAGAGACACTAACACGCCGACACTACTAATAATTTAAGAAAATCAAATAACTCAGTGTAATTATATGTGTCGGTGTCGTGTCAGACAACCAAGACACGTCTAATCTGAGTGTCCGTGCTTCATGGTAGGGGAATGGGTCGGAGTTTTACTGGAAGTTAAGTAAAGTGTGACCGTTCTAGTCCGGAATCAAACTTGGTTTCCAGGAATGATTTGCCTATAAAAGAGTCCATTGATTATTGAGCTCAAGCATTTGGTTAGTGTGTTCATGGCAGTGTAGTCTATGTCTTTGTTTATGTGGATGAAGGGGTTTTGAGGCAGACGGGAACATATATCAAAATTCTGCAAAGTTTAATTTTTACAAGAGCAAAAAAATAATTAGAAAATTAAGTTGATTTTGAATCATTTAGGAGATTCAGTTGAATATGAATAGTTGTTGGGTATAAGTCATAGTTTAGTGATAAGTGGGCATGTCCCTAACTGGGGTGATCAAGGGGTGAAGACCTTGCGGCACGGTTTAGGGGCAATCTTATAAACTGGACCAAAGTATTTTAAATACTAGTTATAATCTGTAACCCTAAGCTCGAGTAATAGGTAGAATTGTCTGAATTCCGTGATAAAATCTTGTGTGTTATTTGTTTGCGTTTTTCGTATTTGTTTTCTTTTGAACTAGGGTGTCTGTTCTAAGTTCTAACAGTTGATTTAGTCCTTTGCGCGTCAGTCAATTTGAACTCTAAAATTGAAGAAATTTTAAAATGATCATTGAAATTGAAAATTTCCGATTATATTAGTCATTTTGGATACGTAAGAGTTTAGTCTTGAAATTAATTCAGATGGACTAATGTGATTGAAAATTTTCAATTCTAAGAATCATTTTATAATTTCGTTAATGTCATGGACTGAAGGTGAGTCACTCATATAGTTTGATCTAATCACGTTCACTCTAAAAACCTATTACATTACAAGTGATTACTACGCTTCAGCTAAGGTCGAATTGTTCAGATAGTACCTATTATCCAATTTGATCCCTAATTAAAACAATATTTGATCGTATTTTACGTAACTCCAGACCAAACTCTGATTAGTCACGGTTCATTTTCCCTTGATGTTGGGGGGGGGGGGGGGGGGGTTAAAGACTAAATATGTTACAGAAATTTATTTACAATAAATATTTTATTATCTTTTTTGTTTTGTTTAAAACTCTCCATCCAAACAAACATATTGATTGGAGCTTGTAGCTAACAACCCTACCAGCTGAGGGATGATAAAGCAAAGTAATATGACGAACAATTAAGAAATGATGTTTCATATGATGTTTGGTTGTTTATTTATTGATCCGTGGTAGTGTTTGGTTTTAGGTATATGCTCCAGCTATCCATGAGAAGAAGAGATTGACGAGTGGTTCCATCTCTGTAAAATCAAAGCCTCTGTTCCCGGGTTGTATTTTTCTGAAATGCGAACTGAACAAACCATTACATGACTTCATAAAAGAGTATGACGGTGTTGGTGGCTTTATTGGATCCAAGGTTGGAAATACGTAAGCATCTTCTGCTTGTGTTTAATGCATTCTAATTTTTGGCAGTTACAACCCTTGCAACATACAATTATAGTAAAAAGTTAGATAAAGTTCACTATACCACATTCATTAAGTCCTCTAACAAAACAATGAATTGTGAATAGTTTCAAAATTCCGCAACATATTTGAAGTTGTATCTAGGAGGAAATGAAGCACATATGCGACACTGTGTCACCTACGCAAACACTGATAATAATTCAAAACACCAAATGTAACTACATGTGTAAGTGTCGTGCCAGTGTCCGACTCTGACATGTATCAGAAAACAGACACACCTAATTGCAAGTTTTGGTGCTCTATAGCTGGATGTCATTAGTTTTACTGCTTTCTATTTATTCATAATAAGAAGTATTAATATGCCATTATTTGATTTGAGAACTTGATGACATTGATATAAGGAACTTGATTCAACTTTTGTCTTCTAGGTTTTTGTCGCCCTATTTTCTACGAAATCTTTTTTTGGATGGTTGGGTCTTAAGCAAAGCAAAATACATATACTGAGAAGTTGAACATTTATCTTTGATTGGTTCATTAATTATTATAGATCTAACAACAATCTACAAAACAATTCAGCGAAGCAATCATCTTAATGTAATGTCTATCTGATAGATTGATGAATGCTTAAAGCTTTGTTTTTACGCTATACTTTGTATGGTTATCAGTATCTTACAATACATGCCAATCATATCTCTATTTGATGTTAAACTGAACCCCATCGATAGGAATCTCTAGTATGTATCTATTTGGACACGAATCCCATCTCAGATCCGGATTCACTATGATGAATCCTGATTCATTCAATCAAATCACTACCTATTGTAGTCAGCCTCTATTTTGTCAACTTTGTATAACCATCCATTTTTCTTTTTTAGTTTGATATATGATTTGAATCTTGAATTATTTTGAGGTTCATATATAATATGTCATCTTATAATTTTGTTATGTTACTTGTTTTTATACTTAAAAATGACATTTTTTTTACTGGCAATGTATCTTACGATTGATGCCAAGTTTCGGTTCACGGTTCAAAAAATAGGTATTATGATTCGCAATTTGAATTTTGAATTGATAGCCATGATACTTTGTACTGAATGATCTACTTCCATATAGTATACATTATACTGAATGGTATACTTTCTTTGATTATAGTTTGTACTGAATGGTATTCATTATAACTTAATTGATTAAGTTGTGATGAATCAACCTTTAAAAAAAAAAAACCGTAATGAATCAAGTTACTACTTACTAACCTTATTTTATAAGACTTTATATTGGGTGGTGTTTTTTTGGATTTCGTATACTTGTAACTATTAATTTCGGATATTAAAGAACCTTTTGTCTAATGTCTCGATGTATACTCTTTCCTGTTAAGCCGAAGTTGAACCTCTCAATTGTTTTATCATTTGCAGAAAAAAACAGATTAATAAACCAAGGCCAGTAGCTGAGGATGATATGAAAGCAATCTTCAAACAGGCAAAGGTGGAGCAAGAAAATGCTGACAGAGCATTTGAAGAAGAAGAAGCGAAAAAGGCTGTCGTAAACACTGGAAATCCCAATAAAGAGTTAGAATCGGATGTTTTGAAAGCTATTGTCGAATCAAAGCCTAATAGGGGCTCTAGAAAAACCTCTAACCAACTAACAGTCACAGAAGAAGTGTCATCAGCTAAAAAAAAACCTAAACTTGTAAAAGGTTCTGCAGTTCGAATTATATCTGGATCATTTTTAGGGTTTGAAGGCACTCTCAAGAAGCTGAACCGCAAAACCAAAATAGTGAGCTTCCTCCTTCACTAGAATTAATTGAAATGAAGATTAAAAGCTATGCATTGACAATGTAAAACTTTTTTAAATTAGCATCCAATCAGATTTCACCATGATATCACTTTGTGACATTACTTCCTAAAATATCTGCATAAACATCTACGTAGTTAGATTTGATCAGATGACTGTCAAAGAGTTTTGCATTGTCATATGTAGTCGTAAAACTCAAAAGATAACACAAGTCTATGTGATGAAAATTGCTCGTGTCTATGTGAAACTTAAACTGGTTCTGAAAGCTTAAAATAATGTGTGATTTGATGGGTCAATGATAGGAAATAGATCAGAAATTTGTAATATTTGTTTTTATACTGAAATGACGAGTTCACTCAAATCGGTTTGCACCGGTTCGCTCATGAGTGAATGATGTCATTCCCAATTTAGATACACATCAGATCAAATAGACTGCTCGGACCGGCCATAGGTTCGGTTCTCGATCAGACTTGTCAGTCCTTTTCAAGTCTAATTACACTGCACAAAACACACAACTTGTATTTGTCTTTCTAATTCTCTATATTAACTTTTTTAACCGTCTTTGTGCAGGCCACGGTGCATTTTACCATATTCGGGAAAGAGAACATTGTAGACCTAGATGTTAGTGAAATTGTTCCAGAGACTAACTAATGCCTTTAGGTTCTCTCCCTTCCCCTGATGGTATGTTTCAGTCTGAAAATAAAACTTTGAAGAGTCGCGCACTGCGTGCTCTTTCCAAATTTTTCCACTTGTCGATGAAGTCCATTTTTTAAAGAAAAGCTAAATGCATTTTTACCTAGTGCATACTTGTATATTATGTTTTTGTGAGACATGTACTGGTGCTTAATCCCCAATATTGAAATCTAAGATGTCTATTTACTGAGCCTAAAATTTGAAGGGGATTTGTTGCATTATGCTTTTGTTAATGAACATTTCATGACTGAATCCCTCATTCAATGTTTTAAAAAACAGTAGCAACCACAATTGTGGCTGCAATGTTAAGGTTCTTATATGTTCTTGCAATTGTATCACAACTTGTATCAATTTTTCTAAATACCAGTATTCATCTGACTTCATAAAAGGGATAGAGGGTTTTGCAACATGTTCAATAAAAGAATTAGGATAATATGATATATGATTAGTTTTCTTATTCATTTTGTATTAGCTACTTAATTTTGTTTAAATTAAAATGTCAAAGTTTGGATGGTTAGTATATGTCAATCAGTTTTGGTGTTAACTTTGATACCAGATAGATATAATATTTTCTTAAACTGTTCAACGTGCACACTAAGTCACTAACTTAGGTCGGCCATAAATATTACAACCAATATGACATGACATTGAACCTATTTATGATTAACTTTGTACATATATTAAACAAGGAAAACTACTAGTTTAAATACTTGACTCAAAATCAGACAGAAAGAAACATTTTAATTAATAGTTCTACATTTGAGAAAAAAAATTGACATCAAAATTGTGTTTTTTTTTTGTGACGTCAAATATGGTGTCATTTTAAGGGGATCTTGAATGGTAGACCAGCAGGATGGTATAGGATACCATTCAATTCACCAATCACACCAAATTTGATTGAATCGTGAATTCAGATTATTCAGTACACTATAATTAATTCATGTGTAATTATTGAAAATAATGTTGGAATAAACTAAATCATAGGCCTTGCTTCAAACCCCACATGTTGTTGGTCATTGCTTCCATACGTGTGATGTGTGGTGGAGAGCACCATCCTGTTCGGTTGAGACTATATCCTAGATTAGATTTTATTTTTGAGAGCTACTTTTGATTTTGATTAGTATAAAATATGCAATTAATTCATTATTTTTAACAAGTTATTGATTCATTATTCAAAACTTTTAAGTATTAGTGGCTTGTTAAAATCAAATTCTTTAGTACTACCTATAATCTCTAATACTAGAGGAGAAAAACAAAAATCACAAAGACTTTATGTCATTGAATTGATGAAAACATAAGAATTTTCATAGAATTGGATGATCAACGGCATATGTTGGACTTTATGTCATTGAAAAATTCTTATGTCATTGAAGAATGCTAATGTCATAGAATTGAAAAATTCATAAAAATTCTTATGTCATTGAAAAATTCTTTTCCACAGTTAAAGTAGATGAAAACATAAGTATATAAACATAAGAATTTTTTAATTAGATGATAACATAATTTTACGTTCTCTATAATGACAATTATAACTTGAAGTCAAATATGATCTTCATTGTTAATCCTCTATGATTTAGAGCTAGCATCTTAGAAGGTTTTGTGTTACATCAAACTCAAACTCAGTTGATAAGGATAATGTATAATATATGCAAAGTTTAAAGTTTAAATTTCGGATACCACCAAAAAAAACAAACTCATTTTTTAATGTGTCATATGTGGTGGCAAATCCTCAATGATTAATTCTTGGTGGCTTGACTGTACTAAGCGAGAATAGTGAATTATCGCTTGTAAAGGCATAAAGAATATTCGTTCGTTTGAGTGAGAAAAAAAATCTATATAAGGCATAAGTTTGTCAATGTAACAAGATGTTAAATGTTAAAACAACTTTGTGATTTTCTCCACCTTTTACTGCACTTTATGTTTGTTTATCACGATATACAAGACATATATTATATCATTGAATCAATAAAAATGAGATATGAAACGACTTATTGATTTTTTTTTAAAGGTTAATATAACTTAATTGATCTAATCGTAAAAATTATACTTAAATGATGTATATAATATTACTTATTCACAATAGACAAAGTTTGTCTATTATTTTTGATGCAAATCGGATATCCTTTATGCGTAACTGTGAAGACTAATTTTTCAAACAAATAGACAACAAATTCTTTTTAAAAATTTTATCGTTGAACATGTACAAAACTTGACTCGAATCTAAAACCTTGATGAAGCTAAAATTATGTCTTATAGTGCTCTCATCATTCTCTCATCAAAAGGAGTGATTTTTCTATTAAAAAAAAAAGCATCCATAAAGTTCAATCACACGAATCCTAAAATTAGATGGTTCACAAATAATTGAGTGGATCATATTAACACCGAAATTTAAAAAGATAAAACTTAAATCAAAATTCCAATATATCCAAGATTAAGGGTTTGTTTGTTTTAAAAGAAAGAAAGTGGAAAGATAGCAAAGAGGATGGAAAGTTTCTTGAAAATTGTGCTTCCTCTGTTTGGAACCCTGTCAGAGAGGAAAGAAAGGTTGCTTTTTTATGGGACCCATACACAAAAACCTTTCCGTCCAACAATGTAGAGAAAGTGTAGAATGAAGCTCTAATTTTGTAAAAGGACAAAACAACCCTTACTTTGATATATGTTTCCAACACTATTTATATTTTTTTTTTCTTCAATTTATTTGCTTCCCAGATCAATTAATCAAGGCTTCAAGCATACTAATTAATATATCCTTTCGGTTCTATTTATTTGTTCGACGCATGTTTATCAACTGCTGATTGTTTTACATGGTGTATTCCTATATTATATAAATATATATAACATACTAATATATCATTTTTATATGAGGGTAGTAATGTCATATACTAAATATAAATCTTTCTTTCCTTCCACTTTTTAATCACTTTCACTCAAACCAAACAACTATGAAAATCATCTTACTTTCCACTCACTTTCTACTCACATTCATTCCATCATCAATCTTTCCTCATACTTTCTTTCCTTATACTTTCTTTTCTCGTCCAAACGGACCCTAAAAGTTCCCACTTCCAACAAGGAATATCACAAAAATAAATAAACAATAAAATTTCCATTATTATATTCCCTTGGTCATCTGCCACTGCAAAAAAGTGAACCACCATGTTGCATAACACAACAAAATTCATTAAATTTTCACAAAACCCAATCCAACTTTCCCATTATTTTTTCACTTTCTTCATCTCATATCATAAAGTTTCAACCTTTATGCTTCAAATGGAATCAAAATCAATCATCAAACCCTAAAATCAATAACCACTCAAATTTTCACTATGGCTTCATTCACAACTACCCTTTACTTCAAATCCTTAATTTTCATCATTTTGTTCATAAAAACCCTATCTTTTGACCCAATTCCTTTGTTTTCCTTTGCTGATTTTGAAAAAGATCTGAAATTTAAGTCCAATGTTGGAATTTATGGTAATGCAAAAGTTGTCAATGGTGAGTCCAAGATTCAATTCTCTGGTGAATCTGGGAGAGTGATTTACAAGAAACCCATCAAGGTTTTTCAAGGTAAACCTAAGCAATTAGTTTCATTTTCAACTTATTTTACATTTTCAATCTCTATGGAAAATGAGGGTTGTTTAGCTTTTGTTATGATTCCAAATGGTGTTAAAAGTGTTAAAGGTGATGTTTTTAATCAAAGTTCATCTGGGTTTTCTCTTGGATTGAAAAATCATGATTTTGAAGGTATTAGTGTTGAGTTTGGTGGTTATAAGGATGGTAAAAATGAGATTTTGATTAGAAATGGTGTTTCAAGTGAAAGTTACTTTACAAATTTGGCACTAAAAAGTGGTGAAAAGTTGCATACTTGGATTGATTATGAAGCAAGTTCAAGGAGGTTAGAAGTGAGGTTGAGTAAACATGGAAATTCAAAGCCATTGGATCCATTGTTATGGCACAAAATTGACATATCTAATGTCTTGAAAGAGGAAGAAATGTTTGTTGGTTTTAGTCATGCGAAGGGGAATAATGTTTTTCTGTATTCATGGAGTTTTGTTATGAGGAATTTTCCACCACATTCAATGCATTCAGAGCCACTTGATCCTAATGTTTCTGTTAAAAAAAGTGAAACTTCAATGGTTGTTAAACCAAAGGAAAAGGCAAAGAAGAATGATTGTGTTTTAAGAGTTCTTGCTGCTATGATATTTGGTACTGGTTGTGGAGCATTGACAGCATTCACTGTGCTTTATTTGTGGACAATCTTTGGCAATAAACGTGGTGCAGTGGTTCCTGAAGGATGTTCTATGCAACCTTTAGATGTTGAGTATAGGAAAGTTAAAATTGTTGTAGATAATAAAACCATTGGAGATGGTAATAAGTAGATCTTCTTGAGATAACTATCTGGTTTGAAACTTGTTTGTAAATTTAGTAGGTTTTGATCTGTTGTATGATGATTCCTAATCTATATGCTTTTTATTACATTGTCTACTATATAAAGAGACTCTAAATTTTGATGTTTCTTGTATTTAGTAAGTTTTGCTCTTAAGAACTATCTATTTGTTTTTTCTTACAATATCTATGTTGATCAAATTGAGATTGAAATTAATAAACTCTGCAGCAAATGCTACTTATTTTCTTATGAATTATGCTCAAATTTAAGTTTTTTGTTTGTTTTAAAAGACCAATTGATGTATGTACTGGGTGGTTGCTGGCAGAGTGTATTATATTGATGAATAAAACCAATATATATCAAATGGCACATAATATAAACCGGTAATTGGGGATCGGCTAGGCCTAGCTAGGTTTTGCAAAGCTTAAAGTCTAGTCTCGACCTCCCTTATAATTTACACGCTAACGCATGGTAAAAATAGCGGACATACTAGTCTACTTAAATACGTCGGCTTGATACGCTTGATTTTATCAAACAAAATATACTATCAAGCTTATGGTCCCGGCGGGGCTCGAACCCGCGACCTTCGGCTCATAAGACCAACGCTCTAACCAACTGAGCTACGGGACCTTACATTTCTTTTACTTTGGTGAAAATATTTAATAATTTGCAAGGCTCATGGAAGCATTGATCTCCTATTTTTCTTTCTTCCTTTTTTGTGAAGGTATGCATGCCAATTTAAAGGTGGCAAAATTGGTCAACCCACTCTGTTTTTGTTTTTCCCGCTATCAAACCCATCTCAAACGACGCATAGTGGGCCAACTTAGATAGTCGGTCGAAACTCCCACCTCGCCTGCGATCGATTAGTAGTTCAACACAAGAAAAATGATTTTAAGATGTTTGGTTTGTCAAAGCAAAATTCTTCAAAACTAGTTCATTGAAATTCAACGTAATCCAATAATTCTTACACAAGCAATACAATTCGAAATATATTGTCATGTAGCGAGAACAATTAGAATTGATTATAGATGTTTAAAGTGGATTATAATATATTTGGTTGCTCTCGAGTATATTTGATTTTGACTTCAAAATTGATTCTACTTGAAGTTAGAAAAATTATATATTTTTTATTTTCAAATTGATTATAACACTCAAATTCATTGTTGAACTTCTTTTTAGATGAATGTATTCAAACATAAACCTCTTTTCCTTCAACTTACTTTTGGCTATAATCAATTTAACAAAATCAATTATTTTAAAATCAATTTTTGTCGATGCATAATCAAACATTCGTCATGTCCACAATTTTTTTTTTAAAATGTTAACAAATTTCTCAATAATTTTACACAATCAATTCTCTCAAAATCAATTTTCGTTGATGCAGAACCAAACATAGACATAACAAATTAAGAACAAATCAATATTTAACTATTGGTTTCCACATGTCCACAATAAAAAAAAATAAAAGTTGCCAACAAGTTTTCTAAAATACTTCTAAGGACACAAGTTAAAAAGACTAATATAGTATCATTTTCTTTGAAAATGTGCATTCAACTTTTTTATATTTTACTTCTTAAAAAAAAAATAAAATTAAATACAGTTATTCCCAATAGAAAGTTTCTACGACATTTAATTACTTTACCAAGTGCCTCAAAAAGTACGAAATTTAATGCACCAAACGTAAATATGTGAAAACTAGATTAATTCGAATATTGCAAAGTTTGGTTTTAGGATTTAACTAATCCACAGTGGTCATCTTAGGAACTAATTAGAATTAATAAATACCAATGGTTGAAGGCAGTGGTTTATTGAAACAAGTTGGAAACATAAACGTTTCAAAGCTCATTTCTCATGAAAGTGTCGCGATGCATTTAAGTTAATTTTTTCGTAGATGAAAAGCAAAATATAAAAATAACTAATATGAATTCATAAACTGATTGTCAATATTGGTTCTAGTCACGGCTTCAAGCAATAAACTAAACAACTAAGATCCAATTCAAACTTAGGTCAGAGCAATATATTTGAGTATTGTTTGGTTGAAAACGATTAAAGGGGGAGGGAGGCGATGTTCCACTTCTGCATTAGTCTTTGGAACTCAAAGACTAATTCATAAAGTAATAATAGTTGTTTCAACAATAATATTGTCTTTCGATTGATACCAACATTGTTACACAGAAATGGAAACCAGAAACAAGTTCATAACAGCCGGAACAAAAGTATCCCCTTACAACAGAGATTACGAACCGGCAACAGGAAGTTGCAGATATGTGTTATCCATTGCGAAAAGCATCAACATGCTCACATCTCATCATGTTCCTGCTGATAATCCTCCTCTTCATCTTCATACTCATCCTCCTCTGCAGTAGCATCTTGATACTGTTGATATTCCGACACAAGATCATTCATGTTGCTCTCAGCCTCAGTGAATTCCATCTCATCCATTCCTTCACCAGTGTACCAATGCAAGAAAGCCTTTCTCCTGAACATAGCAGTAAACTGCTCACTCACCCTTCGGAACATTTCTTGAATTGATGTCGAGTTTCCGATGAATGTAGAAGCAATCTTCAACCCTGTTGGTGGAATATCACAAACAGTTGATTTCACATTGTTTGGAATCCATTCGACGAAGTAGGACGAGTTCTTGTTCTGAACATTGATCATTTGTTCATCAACTTCTTTAGTGCTCATTTTGCCTCTGAAGATGGCTGATGCAGTGAGGTATCGTCCGTGTCTAGGGTCAGCAGCACACATCATGTTCTTGGAATCCCACATTTGCTGTGTGAGCTCTGGTACACTCAAAGCCCGGTACTGCTGAGAACCTCTTGAAGTCAAAGGTGCAAAACCTAACATGAAGAAGTGAAGGCGAGGGAATGGAATGAGATTCACAGCAAGCTTCCTCAGATCAGAGTTTAGCTGACCAGGGAACCTCAAACAACATGTCACACCAGACATGGTTGCTGATATCAAATGGTTAAGATCACCAACTGCATCACAAAAAAGCAAACACCAAAATTAGAAACCTTTATGAACAAATGTAACAAACTTGAAAACATAAATGGATTAAAGAAAGTGATTGAAATGAGGTATAAACTAGCTTACAGCTTGGGGTGGTGAGTTTGAGAGTACGGAAGCAAATATCATACAAGGCTTCATTATCAAGAACCATACATTCATCTGCGTTTTCAACAAGCTGGTGAACAGATAAAGTGGCGTTGTAGGGTTCGACGACAGTGTCAGAAACCTTAGGAGAAGGGAAAACAGAGAAAGTAAGCATCATCCTATCTGGGTATTCTTCCCTGATCTTTGAAATCAGAAGGGTTCCCATTCCAGATCCAGTTCCTCCACCTAGTGAATGACATACTTGGAAACCTGCATAGACAAAAGAATAAACACCCCACATCCATTTCAAAATCAGCCACATAACAATCAAAGTATACCATTTCAAAATTCATAAACAATGAAGTTAACATTCCATGATTGTAATACAAATCAAAGCAAGTCCCGATTAACTTAACAGCAACATGACATGAAAGTTTACAAAATTCCTGAGAAAATGCTCACACACAAACACCCAATTCAAAATCAGATATAAAACTTCAAAACATACGACAACAAGCAGTCATTCAATTCCAACAAACAAAGGCACCCATATCAAAATTAACACAGAAATCACAAAGCCACCCACAAAACGCTCTATAAACTTTGAAGAACAGAAACTCCCCGGATTAGGCGTGCCCGGGCATCGGATACCGTCAAATATGATACATTGAATTATATCATTTTCGATATTATTATCGGTGTCATCGTGTTAGTGTCCAATGTTCGTGCTTTATAGTCAATAAACCCATGTAGACTTCATTTCATTAAAGAAAACAAATTAAATTTTCACCCAACTAATTGACAATCAGCCACAAATCAAGCACAATAACCCACCTATACCAAAATGAACACATACCCATCACAAATTAACCCACAAAATTCTGTAAAAACCCACCAAACACTTCAACAATTTCATTTTCATAAGAATAATACACACAAGCAAATCTACAAACACTTCAAAATCAAGAAACCCTAAATTTCAAAAAACAAGTAAAAAAAAGAAAGAAAATCATACCCTGCAAGCAATCACAATTCTCAGCTTCTTTCCTAACAACATCAAGAACAGAATCAATAAGCTCAGCGCCTTCAGTATAATGCCCTTTCGCCCAGTTATTCCCAGCACCACTCTGACCAAACACAAAATTATCCGGTCTAAAGATCTGACCGTACGGTCCAGACCGGACACTATCCATCGTTCCCGGTTCAAGATCCATAAGAATCGCACGAGGAACGAACCGGCCACAACTAGCTTCGTTGTAGTAAACATTGATTCGCTCAAGTTGAAGTTCAGAGTCACCACCGTAGCGTCCGGTAGGGTCGATTCCGTGCTCGGCGCAAACGACTTCCCAGAATTTTGCTCCGATTTGGTTTCCGCATTGGCCACCTTGAATGTGAAGAATCTCACGCATCTTGCTGTGAAGAAATTGAAATTAGGGTTTGAAAATGGAAGAGAGAAAATTAGGGTTTGGTGTATGAAGAAGAATGAGTGAAAATGAAAGAGAGTGGTATTTATATTTGTTTAATTTGAATTTGAGATTTTGGGAAATGAAATTCAAATTTGAAATTTTGAAATGACAGCTGTTTTTGTGGGACCTTTTGAGAAGGAGGGAAAAAAATGACAGATTATTATAGTGGTATTGCATATGGTATTTTGATTTTTTACTTTGGTCAAAACTCTAACGGCCAAATTTTTTTGAGATTTGAAAACTTTTTTTTTTCAGTACATAGATTTGAAACTTTTTGTTTTTACAAAAAATTGAAAAATTATTTAATTAATTTAAGTATGCTTTTTGGAAGAGTGAAAAGTTACCAACAAAAAATTTAAAAAAATTAGTCCAGTTAATAAACTACTTTTTTATATGTTTTTTTATTAGTCTTATCTTACACATCACTCGCCATCCTAGTTAAATTATAAATGTGTATGTTAGAATCAATTATAGAATAAAAAACCACAAATAATAACTTCAATTAGAATTACTTTGGATGTCCAAAATTAATTTTAAAAAAATACCAAACATAATTTTATAGAGTTTAATATATGTTTGGTTTGGCGGTGGGAAAGCCAAACCCACATTTCAAAGAGCAACTTTCATGGAAATGAAGAAGTTTGCTTTCATAGCACTCATGACAATGTGATTTCTTCCCGCAATTTTGAAAAATATAACGTCATTCCAAACATACATTTATAAGACACTTAAACGTGAAACCAAAACCATAGTATCAAGTGACAACAATCTAGATTTCTTTATGATTTGAACTCAATTTTGTCATGGATCCATGGTTTGTAGCAACGGCATATCCAGAGCCCTGAACGAGGGGGTACAAACATTTTTGTCTTATAATTTTTTTTCTATCGTCATAACTTTTTTTGTACAATTTAGTCCCCCTTCGTCTACACAAATGATTTATTTATGTCAATATTACCAATTAAATTTATTATTATTTTTTTTACAAGTTATTTCAGTTATTCTAATATTTATCACTTAAAATTTGAATGAGTAATATTATCAACAATAGATACATATTGATCGAGGCACAATCTTTAAAGATAGAGAAAAACGACAAAAAAGAAGAAAACATTATACTATTCTAATCTCTATTATAAGATAAAGTTAACTTTTTAGATTCATTCAATAAATAATGTATCTAATATATTACTATAACTAAATACATCATTTATTGAATGAACTTAAAAAATAAATATTATCTTATAATATAGACGGGGAGTAAAAATGATAAGGAAAAAAATAACACAAAAGCAACAAATAATTACTAACGAAGTAATACAATATATATTTACAATGGCGCGTCAGAAAAGTCACCGTACAGCTGGACCCCCTCAGCTGAGGTGAGAGTTCTTTGGGCCTAATGTGCAAATTAAAAATAGATGTTGTGTCTTAGATGTTGGTTCTTTCTTTTAGTGAAGAGGAAGATAAACATGGGGTGTGGGAATGTGATACCTGCAGAAGTTTGGGTTCAGATGGTGTCAATTTCAATTTCTTAAGAAAAATTTAAGTTGAAGGGGGTTTTATGAGATTCTTGGAGATTGGTGAACATAATCAAAACACTTTTATTTTTTATTCCAAAAGTTGATAATGCATAACCCTTTTCCAAGTTGTCATATGATTTCCCTTGTGAATTATGTCTTAGAAACTTTATCATTAGAAAATGTCTTGAACACATTTTGAAGAATTGATTTGGTTAAATGCTAGAAAATATTTTAATCTAAAATCTCTGAAATTTTTTCAAAGTTGAGATGATTTTTTTAACATTGTCGAACTTCATCTAGGGTGAGTAAAAATTTTTAAGAGCCGATGTTTATCTCAGTTGTTGTGTATATTAGAATGTTTAGCTCAATGATTGTGTACCCATATGAGTTGTACAAGTACAAGGAAAACTTAGTTATTATAAGGGTAATCTTTAACAACATCATACTTACGTAAGCGCTATGGTCGGTGCATGTGTTTATTTGTGTGCTTTTTAGTGAATAAACATGCTATGGCTAATTGTGTGCTCATATGACAATGTGTGCTTTCAATTTGATTGTTTATATGTTGAAATAATGTTTTCATGGAACTGTGAATAACAACGGGGAAAGTCATTTCTTGCACAACTGGGGTTATATGTGATCATTGTGATGTTAGTCTACTGATTGTTGATTTCATATGATTTGGAATAAGAATATGACTGCACGTTGATTGTAAAAATGTTACTACAAAGGATTGATGAATATATACATGAACAAGCATATTGAGATTTACACATGTAAGTTGGTATGTAGGTTGTTGCGTTAGCATATATGGTGAATCATATGGTAACCCATTTAATAGTTAAGGTATTGGTTTGTGAGATATTACACTCTGTTGTTAGTTTATGAGAGACTACACTTGAGTTGGTTGTAAAGACTACACATTTTAGTAGACAAGCTTGATAGCCTAAAAGCTAAAAGTTTTTTTTGTATGGTATGTGACCTTATTGTTTGAACTAGACTTCTAAAAAAGTTTAAATCCTCTCTATCTAAAATATGTCTTCCCTAGCCTAAAAGTCTGGTCTGATCTATTATTACCTTAAGGCACCATTGTCAAATAAAATTGAAATACAATGTAAAAAGATCAAAAGGAGGACTTCCTTGCTTGATTTTAGAAACGAATCTATACATGCATACATATATAATTATAATAACACGAGTTTTAAATTTTTTTGATTCACTTGACTTTTTCTTTGTTACAAATTTGTTACGATTTTATTTTTAAATTTACAAATTGTTACAAATAATTGAAATTATGGTCCCAGCGGGGTCCGCATGGGTCCAACCATCTAATTAATACGCAAATAAGTAGCACATTGTATACTATGTTTATATGAATAGATCAATTTGTTACGTTTTACACAATGTACTTCATAGTTTATATGATGTGAAATACTTCAAATTAATCGCATCATGGTCACGTTAAGTACGTCGTTAATTGCTATTAGTTACAATACATCAATACAAAGTGATGATCCTATATTTAACACAAACTATCAAACATTACAAAATACTTTTCTATATACGACATTAGAGGTGACGTCGGTATCTTGACCATCTTCATCGGTAATAAACATCTTCAACCCATTTTTGGAAGTAACTATCGAAATTGCAACATAAAGCTGACCATGTAAAAACACAACACTTGGCAGATATACCACAATAGTCTTTCGAAAATCTTATAAAAAATAGTAGAAATTATTTCAAACCTATTTTATATAAGTTAAAAAGGAGATTTTGACATTTACTAACTAAAATATTCATTATTTTAGAGTTGGCATTTACAAAATTACATTTTTCTTTTTTCACAATGACATCTTGCAAAAAGTTATTTTTACTAATAATGATTTGAGGGATTGTTTTCTTCTTTGATGTAACGAATATGCATTAAGTGTCTACTTTGGGCATGCACATCATGAAGGAAGGTGTACCTATGCGACTTTGTCTAGATGTAATACACGTACAGAAAGTAATTGCAATACAACAATTCTTATCGATTCATATGATTTTGGCTATGTTATATTCTCTACCATCTTGTCCTATGCTGCTGTGAAAAATAGTGTTGATTAGGAACTATTTTGTGCCTCTAAATTGTAACGTATTAACACAAAAGGGAAATCCTTTACAGAGCCTAACAATTATCTGCAATTATGATCACAAAGTGTTAAATAGGGCAGTATTTCTGAAAGCAGCTAAGGAAGGAAAAATATCGAGTAAATATTCATATTGCACTTGATAGGATTGAAGAAAATATGATAAGTAACACACAGACGCAAAAATCAATTATGTTGCAAGATCCCAACAAATGTAAACAAAAAACAACACAATGCATTAATTCATTGCAAATTGGGCACAAAATGTATAAACAGAGCATCTGTTCAAAATACATAACACAAACTAAACAAAAATAGGACAGTTATAGGACATCAATGTCTCCATGACAGGGTCGGTCATGGATGAAAGATAGAGAACCGAAGAACTAAGCTAAAAGTTTAGAGGGAGGAAATGTGGTGCAAAAAATCAATTTGATGCCATGCCATATATAGAGGCATGCATTGCCTAGGTGAATGAAATGGTTGTTTGAAAACATACAAAGCATTAATAATGGTTAAAGGTTGTAAGGATGACTGGCTTTGGAAAACAACAAAAGATATAGGAGGGAAATTCAAATTTAAAAATCTAAAGAAAAAAAAAAACATTGAATGAAGTACCAATAGCTTGCTACGCACACCTAGGTTTAGTGTTTGAGAGGGAAATTAACAAAGCTATTAGGGTTAAGCATTTGCTTGACCTAATAAGCTTTTAGAATAAGTATATAATTGAAATTATGGTCCCGGCGGGGCTCGAACCCGCAACCTTCGGCTCATAAGACCAACGCTCTAACCAACTGAGCTACGGGACCTTACATTTCTTTAACTCCATTGAAAATATGAAATGATTGCAAGGCTCATGGAAACACCGATCTCTCTTTTATTTTCTTTCTTTTTTGTCAATGTATGCATATTAATTTATGGATGTCAAAACTGGTCAACCCGCTATTTTTTTGTAGCGAAAAAATGGGTTAATGGCAGTAGAAAATACAACTTAACAGAAAAATAATTGTAAAAAGATATGTTTTAAATTGATCTAACGAGCCAACCTATCCTACCCCATTTTTCAATGGGTTAAGTAGGGCAAACAAACTTAAATGGTATTATACAAAATCTCAACTCTTCCCATTGAGAATAATAGTTTACTCACTAGACTCAATCTATTTTGCCACCCTACAAACCAATAAATATGTTTATGACGATATTGTATCGAAAAATTTAAGGATCTCAAATATAACTTATTAAAGAAGAATATAAAGCAAACTATTGAGTTAAGGATGTCAATAATTTTTTAAAAAGCATAACACTTACTACATCAAACATAAATCTTTGTAAACTTTTCATTGAGCTTAATTTAAATGTTATAAGTTTTGCATTTATGTGGACGCTGGCTAGGTGGACATAACCCGTTTTGCCACTCTACTTCACTTCTAGAAGAACTAAAATGGATTATAGAGGTTTAAAGTTGATTTTGATATAGTTGGAAATAGTATATTGATTGTTGATTTCGTATGATTTGGAATAAGAATATGATTGCACGTTGATTGTGAAAATGTTACTACATATGATTGATGAATATATAAATGAACAAGCATGGTGTTGAGATTTACACATGTTGGTTGTTATGTTAGCATATATGGCGAATCATATGCTCATTCATTTAATAGTTAAGGTATTGGTTCGTGAGATATTACACGCCTGTTGTTAGTTCGTGAGAGACTACACCCTTGAGTTGGTTCATGAGAGATTACACTTGTGTCGGTTCGTAAAGACTACACATTTTAGTAGGAGTTACCCTACGACCCTCAGTACAATAGATTATATTTCAAAATTATTTGCATGTGATGACCTATGATAGGTGTCACATCTCTAGGCTAATTGTGAATCATGTTATCCCGTATGTGGAATGTTTGTATGGATGTTATTTACTATGCCATGTATGCTTGTATATTGTATTCTTTTTAAAATCTATTGTCTATAAATCGCGGCCATCTACTTTACATGTGGAAATCTAGGTGTGGGTGCCTCATACTTTCTTAGTGCCTTAGTTATGGAGATCGTGACGACACTTAAGACGTGGCGAAGAGGTGATCTTGTTGGGAAATTAAGTCAGTTGGGATCATTGTCATTGGTGAATCCTAGTATTATGTCATCGCAATATAGGGTTCAAGATCAACTTAATTTGTGATTGTAAAGTCTTTTGTATTTATTTTCTCTACTTATGAAATTGTACTGTTGTAAGTGGTATTATTTTGAGCAGTGAATGTGTCTACACTATTCATACATTGTTTCAAGTTTTACAAAGTGTATGTTTTAATTTAAAAACTCCTTGTGGGAAATGACTTATGAAAATGTGTCATTGTTTTAGATTGCTAATTTTGGAAAACGTTTTTGAAAGAAAAAATTTACTTTTTTCTTTTTTTTTTAGGAAGAAAATTTACTTTGATTTTTGATTAAAGACGATCGTGGATGTTTTAGCCCAAGGTTATTTTATTGTTTTAGAAAGAAGAAAAAAAACGCACATTCGTTGTTAAAAATTAGGATGTTACAATGATATGTTACAATGATTCATTTCTATTTTGATTGTTAGATATATCCTTTTCAACGCGGTTCACATTTTATTAGATATACCCTTTTATTCCATTCATTTAATTCTTTTTTCAATCTTGATTTTAGAAATATGGTATGAAATGATGTTTGACTCGTGATCATTGTGGGTCAAATGAATGCCTACTTTTGATATGAATCCCCCGTATCTCTAGTCTCACACAATGATAAATTGTTAATAATATGAAAAATGCTAAATCCAATGAACAAAAACCTCAAGAACTATTCACGATTGCATGTGATTGGCTGCCACTAGTGGGATGAATTCCACCAAATCCAGGATTTAGATAATAAACATATGATCTGTATTTTGGCTTTTTAGTTCACAAAATAACGGTTGGGAAATTTCCCGAAAAAATCTTTCGGGACACATCAAAAGACGTTATTTTAATTTTATGAATTGGATGAGACTGTCTCGCAATGGTGTGCTGCTCATTGAGGGCCTAATTTGAATATGAATGCCCCAAGATCTCTAGTCTCACAGGACCATTAATTGTTGATATAATCATTGTGAGAGTAGCAAAACAAGTTACTATTTGTTTTGGATGAGACCATCACATAATCATGTGTTTCTCATTGAGTCCCTAATTTGGATATGGATGCCCCATAATCTCTAGTTTCACAAAACCATAAGTTGTTGATAATATCATTGTGAGAGCCGCAAAATAAGTTATTTGTTTTATGAATTGGATGACACCAACTCATAATGGTGTGTTGCTCATTGAGTGCCTAATTTGGATGTGGATGCCTCATAAATTATTGCTAGTATCATTGTGAGAGTAGCAAAATACATTATTTGTTGGGTTAAATAATGTTTTCGAGGGAATTTCGGTTTACCTCTGCGATATTTTTTTTAGATTTTAACTTTGTAATTTAATTGTTTTTTTTTTAGACTGTTTTGACATCAAATTTTAAAATAAAAATATTTTCGTCCCTTAACCTTTAAACGAATTCTAATTTACCCCAACCATATCATTTATCTTGTAAAGTCCCTTAACATTATCTTTTTTTTAGGAAAGGCTCATAGTTTAACTTATTTCTCTCTTTCAATTTTATATTGACTACGGTCTTGCTATTGTCATAAATTCTCACGTTTAGAACACGTGAGTGTGTTGAAAGTCCACTCATAAATTCTCAAGTTTAGAACACATGAGTGTGTCCACAAATGAGATGTCACTCACGTTATTATTACATGATTGTTAGCCGCATGATTAAAAATTAGGTAGATAGAATTTAGTGTCAAACTAAAATAGTTATTTTACGTAAATTGGTGTCAAACTTTATATATATTAAATGTGTTTTTTTATTACTGTTAAATGTGTGTTTTAATTTGATGCATACTCTTCAACTAGCACATTAAAGATTACTTGTTTTTAATGGATCACACTAAAGAGACTTAACCAAAGTGACATGACATTGAACCTATATGATTAACTTGTACAACTTTATTTTTTTTAGAATGATTAACTTGTAAGCAACGTTACAAGTTTCCTTTTTTGTTGTTATTGAAGTTAAACAACACAACGAGTTAAAAATAATGTGAATTAACTCCAAAACAGACAGAAAAAAACACGTTAATCATATAGTTTTCCATTTTGTTAAAGGTTATGCCAAGTGGACTTTGATTTAGATGGTATACCAGCAGCCGGGTGGCAGATTCCATCTAATTGAATTTACATTATTTTTTTTGAATAAAAATTGAATTTACATTATTATTCAGCAACGTATAATTTATTTTAATAATTAAAATATAAATATTGTCAATAATGCTGCAAGTACAACCAATAAAGTCCTGGCCCTACGTCAAACCCTACATGTGGTTGGTCACTTGGTCATTGCTTTCATTTTACTCACCACTTGATGCTAACATGTGCAGTGTAACGAACACTACACTAGTAAGGTTTAAGAACCAGATTTATATAAAATAAATGAAGTTTAAGAACCAAACTAACAAAAATAAAACTAAAAAAAAAAAAGTAACTAAAAATAAAGTTTATTGAAGTTTCTCCTCCCATAGACATATTTTCATTCTAAAGTGCTCGAACATAATATCTTATTTAAGAGATATGAGTCTAGTTTCACTCGATTTACATTTTTTTTTTATGTAAATTGATCAAACTGAAGTCATGTGATTATTATGACGGTGGTGTGGATTGTCACATCTTCAACTAATGTACTATGTGATATCAACGACTGAACTTAACAAATGAATCATTTTGATTGCCGTATTTCATATTCATAGACAAATTAGTTAATCCGTAAGATTCAATAACGAATTTAACCGATTGTGTTTGTGATTAGTTGTTGACAGAGTGCTCTAAAAACATTGGTTAATCATAGCCCTTGCACTCCTTCGCTGATTTTAATAATTAAGTTCAATGCGGCTCTTTTAAGGTTATATTGAAATGAAAAGGTTCCAAGATTCCAATTATCTTGTTCTGGGAGTTCAAGTGTTGGAAGAAATATGTATACAAATAACAATCAAGCTTCTTCAAGGTAAACAAACCAAAACATAGATTGCTGCTTATATGTAATAGAATAATAGATTGCTGTTTAAACAATAATACTGTAATTCCCTACAAACATCTCACATAGAAACAGAAATAAAATCAGAATCAATCTCAGAACAGCCAGAACATAAACATCCCCCAACAACAAAGAGATTATGAACCGGCAACAGGAAGTTGCGGCATGCAGTTGCCTCAAATCTCATCTTGCTGATAATCTTCCTCTTCCTCTTCATACTCATCCTCCTCAGCAGTGGCATCTTGATACTGTTGATATTCTGACACAAGATCATTCATGTTGCTCTCAGCCTCAGTGAACTCCATCTCATCCATTCCTTCACCAGTGTACCAATGCAAGAAAGCCTTTCTCCTGAACATAGCAGTAAACTGCTCACTCACCCTTCGGAACATTTCCTGAATTGATGTTGAGTTTCCGATGAATGTTGAAGCCATCTTCAACCCTGTTGGTGGAATATCACAAACGGTTGATTTCACATTATTTGGAATCCATTCAACGAAGTAGGATGAGTTCTTGTTCTGAACATTGATCATTTGTTCATCAACTTCCTTTGTGCTCATCTTGCCTCTGAAGATGGCTGATGCAGTGAGGTACCGTCCGTGTCTAGGGTCAGCAGCGCACATCATGTTCTTGGAATCCCACATTTGCTGTGTGATCTCTGGAACACTCAAAGCCCTGTACTGCTGAGAACCTCTTGAAGTCAAAGGTGCAAACCCCAACATGAAAAAGTGGAGACGAGGGAATGGAACCAGATTCACCGCAAGCTTACGAAGATCAGAGTTAAGCTGACCAGGGAACCTCAAACAACATGTGACACCAGACATAGTTGCTGATATCAAATGGTTAAGATCACCAACTGCATCACAAAAAATCAATGAATATCAGAAACCATATTAAACAAACCCAACATAAATAAATTATAACATATGAATGAAAAAAGTCGTTCAAAAAATGGTATTAAATTGCTTACAGCTTGGTGTGGTGAGCTTGAGGGTACGGAAGCAAATATCATACAAGGCTTCGTTATCAAGAACCATACATTCATCTGCATTTTCAACAAGCTGGTGAACAGATAGAGTAGCATTGTAGGGTTCCACCACTGTGTCAGAGACCTTAGGAGAAGGGAAAACAGAGAAAGTAAGCATCATCCTATCTGGGTATTCTTCCCTGATCTTTGAAATCAAAAGGGTACCCATTCCAGACCCAGTTCCTCCACCAAGTGAATGGCATACTTGAAAACCTGCACTCACACACCCATTTCATAATCAGCCACAAAACAACAATAATATACCATTTACATTACATATAATACAAACATCATCGACCATAAACACTCATTTCCAGCCACCAAATAATAATAGGTTATCCTTTACATTACATAAACAACATTACATTAACCCGATTCATAATCAACCACAAAAAAAGCAAAAGGATTAAACCTTAAATCAAAACATTACAAAATCACCACAAAACCCATAAAAATTTCAAACACAATAGCTAATCCTTCAATTTAAAGAACACATGAAAGCATACCCATTACAAAATTCGAAAACAATGAAGTTAACATATCATGTAAACTTTCGACATTTCTTCGAAAAAAACACACATAACCTAATTCAAAATCACCCACAATACTTGCAAAACCCATTAAAAGTTACAGCTCCAATAAAGATCATATGAAAATTTCACACACCAATTCACACCCAACAAATTAGAATACAAAGGATACAACGTTTTGCTAAATCTAAATCAACACACATCCATTACAAAATTCTCTAAATACACCCATGAACTAAAATTTTATCAAAAAGGTTTTCTTTTCAAAATAAATTACCCTGCAAGCAAATCACAGTTTCCAGCTTCTTAGCACACAAAATGCTATAAAATTCCAACTTAAAAACAGTAAAATTGCAGATCCATATCCATATTATAACAAGAAAACCCTAAATTGTAGATCCAGTTAAAATTCATGCAAAAGATACTTCATATGGCAAAATTAACACATACCCATAACAAATTAACCCACAAAACACTCTAAAAACCCAAAATTTCAACAAAACCCTAAATTTCAAACAAGTTCAAAAAATCATACCCTGTAAACAATCACTGTTTTCAGCTTCTTTCCTGACAACATCAAGAACAGAATCAATAAGCTCAGCCCCTTCAGTGTAATGCCCTTTAGCCCAGTTATTTCCAGCACCACTCTGACCAAACACAAAGTTATCCGGTCTAAAGATCTGACCGTACGGTCCAGACCGGACACTGTCCATAGTACCCGGTTCAAGATCCATAAGAACCGCTCTAGGAACGAACCTTCCACCACTTGCTTCATTGTAATACACATTGATCCGCTCCAATTGCAGATCTGAATCACCGACGTAACGTCCGGTTGGATCGATTCCATGTTCAGCACAAACCACTTCCCAGAATTTGGCTCCGATTTGGTTTCCGCATTGACCACCTTGGATGTGAAGAATTTCTCTCATTTTGATTTTGGGATAAAACGTGAAACCCTAGAAATTGGGAATTTGAAGAGAGAGAAGAGAGAAAAGCGAGAGAAAGAAAGAGAGTTTTTGAAATGAGTTTTTGTTTTGTGGGGTTAGAAAACGAAGGTTAGTTTTTTATATAGGAAAAAATGTATTGAAATTTGGGTTATTTTTGTTTTTTGTTACAACGGTTAGATTTTTAATGGAACGTTGTGATGAGAGAAGTGAGGTGTAATGAGTTTTTCATTTTTTATTATTTCTTTATTTGGAGATTTTTTTGAAATTTGAAAGTTGATTTGAGAAAACAGCTGGATGCTTTGCTGTTTTTGTGGGGCCTTTTGAATTTTTATGGGAGTAAAGGACAGACAGAGTGTGGTGATAAGTTTGGCATTTTTGCTGAGATTTGAAAATATTGCTTATTTTTAATAATAAAAAATGAAAAAGTTAAGGAATTAATTTAAGTATGCTTTTTGAAGGAAAAAAAAAAAGTTGAAAGGATGGTCTTTTTGCTCTAATTTTTGTTGGGAAGATGATTATAATATTTCATTAACATTTAATAATAATAGTTTTTTACTAAAATTGAGGGCCACTCTAGTTTTTAAGTGTGATAAACTCTAACTTCTCTTTAATCTTTCTTTCTCCTTCGTTCATCGAGGAGAGGTGATTTTAGGTCATTTTTGACCTAGAATCACCCATTCTACATCTTTTTCCCCCTTTTTTTCAATTTAAATAAATAGTTTTCACACATATCAAGTTTTTCCTTTTGTTTTTTTTTTGATTTCGTCGTCCAACGGTCCAAGTGCGGCGTTGTGTTGTTCATCGTCTTGTGCGGCGTTTGTTTTCGCGTCTTGTCGCGGTGTTTGTTTATTTCCTATTGAAAGATCTACATCAGTCAATTACAAATTCAACCAATGATTTGGGCGTCAACGATGCAGATCCGGAAGCATGGGTATTTCAGTGACTTAGGTTTTATCATATTATTTGTAGGCATTTTGTCGATGTATGCTATTAACTTAGGTGCTATGAGTTTGCTAGCAGATTCACCCTTTACGTTTTTAGCGATGTTTGTATCTGATGTACTCTATCGATTTGAATGAATGAATATCGTTTTGTTTTTGTCAAAAAAATAATAATAGTTTTTTACTAAAGAAAACTTAGATGATTTCATTAATCAAACTGTCATTTATAATGTGATCTCTCATAAGAGAACACGAGCTATCTTATTTGTTGGTCACATTTGGAATTGAATCGGAAAGTTTATAAAAGAAATGGTAAAAAGAGTTTTGGAAGTTGCGATGACATGACCAATTTTTGTGATGTTGATTCAATTATTATGAAAGACATTCGTCGTAGCTTTAGAATTTGACACAAAGTTAATATTGTCAAACTACATGTCCTTAATCCATTGCAAAGTATGAAAAAGACCCAAAGCCTTTCCCATTAAGACAATACACAAGGGGGAGGGGGGGGGGGATAAGCTCATCATTTTCGCCAACACAAAAGCCACATCATAATCTCTTAAAACACATATTAATGCATACATACTACACAATTAAGTAGGGCCAAAAAAGACGCATCAACATTGCATTTAAGTCGCCCTCGTTGTGGTCTTTGCCATCGAATTTGTGTTGTTGTATTTGACGAAAATGTATTCGCATACATACTACACCTTTATCTTGAAGGCTAACAGGGTAAGTAAGCAACCTTGACATATTCTAGGCACCAAATTTTTAATTTTGGGAGGCACCTTCAAACGCCATATACTAGACCAAAACCATGGTCTTTGCAAGTGAGATGTGTCTACTAAGTTATGCACGCGGAGTATGTACATACTTTTAATCGAGTACAAGCTATTTTTCACTACTTTTCAGATTAATCAACCATCAGATAACTGATCCAGGAGAGATGTTGGTTGATATGTCATCGCTAAACATTTGTTTGATTATAGCGAGGTTCCAACTTTTCGTTGACTCGTCGAGAAGACTACTAACAATATAGTTTCAGATAAAATGTGCGCCTTGTATGTTACTAACTATGCACTTATCATTCAAAAGGCACAATTCATCAAGGATATGGATAAACATACTAGTCCCAATACACCAACGTGTACCACCTCGAACATTAAGGCAAAAACGCAAAATACTTCGCCAAATGAAGCTCGAATTACATCCAATATTTGATGTGAGATATCTCCTAGACGGAAAGTACTGCAGCTTAAAGATTCAAGACACCATTGAGTGTAGGTATATTTCAAACATCCATCCATCCTTGTTTATCTACCATTGCCCGATTAATAACTGAGAGATCTTTGAATCACATACTACCATAATTCTTGTTCATCGCCAGTTTCTCCCAAGACATCCATTGAATTCCGCGATTTTTAGAACCTTTGTGGCCCCACCAAAATAAGTTCATTATTTTCTCAATGGTGTTTATAAGCAATGTAGGTAGAAGAAAAATACGCATAACATAAAAAGGAATAACTTGTAAAACCAATTTGATCATTATCTCACGAACTGCTTTAGATAGCCATTTGCTACTTTAGATAACATAAGAAGGAATTTTATTTAATTTTTGTGCTTGAATGTTGCATTTTTATCCCTTCCGATCATGGACGATAAACCCAAACATTTTCTTGTGCCAAGAATATATTGAACTCCCCAAATATTTGTGATGGTCCCATTCATGTTGTCACGAACACTTATGCTACAATAAAGTTTAGATTTAGGTAAGCTAGTAGCTTTGACTATAGGCTGTCTCATGTGTGGAGAGTATTTTTCATAACTTAAGCATGTTGCTCCTCGATTTTGAAAAACATGAAGTACCCAACGACAAACAATAAATGGGAAATAGGTGTGCCTCGACAAATAGAGGTTCTAGTGATCTCCCCATGTTCCTCAACAGTACAAAATAAAGACGACAACCCCTTTGTGCAAATAATAAGCAAATAAGGTGAGAGAGGATCACCTTGTTGAAAACCACGCCTCAATATCACATGAACCAAAAATTAATTGTTAACAAATACCAACTAGTTGACCGACTCAACACACATAGCCATCGAATGGATCTACTTATTATCGAAGCCCATTTTAACCATAATTCCTCCAAATAGTAACAATCATAATATCATATGTTTTACTAATATCTAGTTTCATAGCAAACAACCATCATGACCTCTAGTTTTTGTTTTCATTTAATGAATGACTTTGATCGCCACCATAGCGTTATCAAGAATCAAACGTCCATGGACAAAGTGTCGATTGAGTATATGAGATGCATTTTGGGAGGACAACTTCCAATCCATTCGCCAAGACCTTAGAAATGAGTTTGTATAACACATTAAACAAAGCGAATCGACACCAATCCTACATTGTAGTCTAGATATTACCTTTAGGAATAAGAGTGATGTTTGTCATATTAATAGGAATGGGTGTATATATCAATACTTTATTTAACGGGGGGGGGGGGGTATAGCAAAAATCACAGAGAAGGCCCAACCCCTTTATTAATTAGCCTTCAGCCCAGTAGCCCTTCACCCTTTTTATTTTACAACTCAACATCATTTTACTTTCACACCTCCAGTCGAGCGCTTTCATTTCACACCCCTAACATTTCATTGGTTGAAACGCAAAACATAGAAATTAAACGTAAAATGCAGAAGCATCATGTAAACGCAAAATCTATACTCCTTCGCAAAAAACTAAATTTGTCTTTTATTTTGAGGATATTTTTTGGTGTTTCAAATTGAAGTGAACCGAAATTGTATTTAGATTTCATAATATATTAATATGTTTTCATCATGAAATTTTTATGCTTGGGACATCAAATTTGGTCTTGTGTATTTTTTTTTAAGTAACATATCATATTTTATTAATAAATGATAAAAGGTTTTCATGTTACTGGTATGAGTAAAGTGTATTTTACTTAACTTTCTTTGGTTTGATTCGACCCCGCAAACTTTTTTTGTTTTGTTATTATTTTTTATTAATAATATATTGGACGAGGTGTATTTGACACACATTCTTTTGGGGTGTGTCAACATAGCTAGTCTTTTGGGGTGCGTCGTCAACATAGTTGCAATTTCAAAACATTATATTATAGTATTATGATGATTTTAGGTGGCAGTAGAGTTGAGATGTTAGGCATCATGGTTAATGCATGTGATATTCGGGGGACGTTTTCTCAAATTTGGCCTAAACCCCGTAAAATACTAGGAACAACACTCAACGCTCTTGAAAAATGGTAAATTCCACTCTTTGCTTTAAAAGAACTTTGAATTACACTCTCCCAACCTTTATAAACTTTATTAGATTTAGACTATATTCTGTACATTTTAAAGTTACACTTTGGACATTGTGTCATATGAAAATACACTTCAAAAAATGCAAATATGAGCAAAGACCCACAACGTTGTGGTCGTGGTCTTATGGATGAATGGAGTTCATGAATGCATGGCAAAAGGAAATTAATAACAACCATTCATTTTTTCATTAATTCCAAGTTTCCAAAGTCTCAATTTGCTGCACCATCTTTTCAAACAAAAACTCATAGACATTTCAACTCATAGAATTATCAACACGTTCCAAATAACTTTTTAATCCCTTTGCATGTCTTTCATTATAAATATACAAAACTTAATGTCATTTCTACAAATCCATCAAAGTCTCTTAAACCTTTAATTTTCCCATTAATCTCAACATTTAATATGGGTTTAGTATTTGGAAGAATTGGAGCTGAGATACCAAAATATGAAGTACTCAAAACCACACAAAACTATGTAATCCGAAAATATGCACCTTCTCTAGTAGCTGAAATCACCTATGATCCATCAATGTTCAAAGGAGACAAAGATGGTGGCTTTAAGGTTTTAGTTGATTACATAGGAATTTTTGGTAAACCTCAAAACACCAAAACAGAAAAAATTTCAATGACTTCTCCGGTTATCACAAAGGAAAACAAAAGTTCTTCAGAAAAGATTGCTATGACAGTACCAGTTATGACAAATGAGAAGAACAAGATGGTGACTATGCAGTTTACTTTGCCTTCTATGTATGAAAAAGTAGAGGAGGTGCCTAAACCTATTGATGAGAGGGTTGTGATAAGAGAGGAAGGTGGGAAGAAATATGGGGTGATGACGTTTAGAGGAGTGGCAAGTGATGAAGTGGTGAAGGAGAAGGTGGAGAAGTTGAGGTTGTGTTTGGAGAAAGATGGTTTTAAGGTTATTGGAGATTTTTTGTTGGGTAGGTATAATCCACCTGCGATTACACTTCCAATGTTTAGGACTAATGAGGTTCTGATTCCTGTTGAATGAACCATGATGGATAATGGATGTTTGTGACATTGATTTATGTACTTTATGTTTGTTAGGGTCTTGTTCTTTTTGCATGTTCTTGATGTTAAGAACTTAGAATAATATTGTAATGATGAAGACATATTCTTTTTCTGTAAAAATAAATAAGATAAAAGGTGTTTCTATTGTCTAGTGTGGACTTTGGTTGTAATAGTTATATTTACTATATATAAAATGATTTATCTTTGACCACTTTTTATAAGTAGTGTCTCTTTTGTCGATCATGTTTTTCCATTCACAAAGTTCAAACTTGAATACTTGTTTAAATGATCCAAATTTTGGGTTATATATATGTTTCTTGTTATTATAAATATTCATATTTTTCGTTTTAGTCTCTTTAAAACTATGTGTAGCAAAACCTCACGAATAAGGATCCAAATTAATGTATTCGTTTTAATCTTCTCAAAATTGTTCTTATTAGGACGTAAAGCAAAACCTCTAGGCAAGTAGGGATGTCAATTTGATCTAAGTTTAATGAACACTCGCGAAAAATACCCAAAATAGACGAGTAAATACCCACTTTGTTGGGTCTGGCAAGAGGATGGACATTATAGTACTATACTCAAATGGTACCCATTGTCATCCCTATAGACCGATATACTATAATGAAAAGTTATTCAAAAATTTAGATTTGGATACTTGAATTGGCATTGGTATTCATCCATATCTTCACAAATAATTTTTGCCTATTATTGGTACTCTTAGTCCAAATGGAAGAGAAGAGGCCAAGATAATTGATCAACTTGACAAAGCAAATCAGTACAACAATGCAAGAAGACCATCACGTTTAACTCTGTCCAAATGGAGTAAGACATATGAAGATTGAATACTCCAAAAGAGGAAAAGTATTGGTGTTAATGTATTCATGTCAGAGATGGATATACTCTTCGGATATACATGTTTCAAAATTATCTCAATTTTTATTTTCTATTTATTTTGGATAAACCTCATATACTTCTCAATACTATCCGATTCCGATATACATGCATGCCCATGTATGAAGTCTAGGTAAGATCCCCATGTAGAACACTTAATTTTTGGTATACACTTTTTGTAAATTATGATTAACTTATTTATATATGGAGAATGCTTAAACATTGCTTGGGCATTGGTTAAGCAATAGTGTGATATTCTATTTGTGTTGTACTATGTATCTGGACTTTATATATGGACTGTCATATAATATTTCCCCCACCTCAAATTATATTTAAGTGACCTAAATTATGCATCTGCCTTTGCTGAAGATAACAATTAAGTGTCCACTTTTGTGAACGCCTCAATCAAGCTACCATCAAATAAGGAGTGTTTAACCTGTGAGAAATTGTAATCTTAGCCAATTTGATCCATACAATTGTTAAGGGACTAACATTATCATAAGTTCAATTTCCAGAATTGTTTTTATTTTTTTTTATTTTATCCTCCAGTTACGGGAGAAAAGAGGCACTGGTAATCCGAAGTTCAAACATGAGGTAAGTATAATCTAGCTAATGATTACTTCATCCATGAATCAAACTTGAGTTCTCTCGAACGATTCATCATTTGATGAATATCATTATTCCCTCGAGACAAATTGTTTGGTTAACTATATTCATATTTAGATCGAATGTGAGTTTGGCATAATCACGACTCCACTATCATTTTATCAAAAATTATATTTTTGATATTCAACAAAATTATAATGTCTTTAATTCTGTCAAACTTACTAAAAATCTTATAATGTCACTTTAATTATGTCAAACTTACTAAAAATCCAAACATGCATTGTATATTAATTGTGTTAGTGATTTGGATTTAATCACAAAATAGTTAGAACTATGAATAATTTCTTAAATGCTATAAAATTATATATGGACATAATAAAAAATGATTTTTTTTAGAGAAAACTATAAAGACTTTATTATTTCATTTAACCATATCTTAGAAATTATTTTGAACAAAAAAGGAATTTTATGTAAGAAAAAGCAATAAGAGAAAAGGTCTAATTATAAATGGAGACCACAAACTGCATGGGCAATGTGGCAGTACACCATCCATTCATATTTTAACCACAATCTCAGAATCTCGAATTGCTAAATGGTACTCCCTTCTCAAAGAAAACTCAGACATGTCATCTAATAGAGTTCTCTAGATTGCAAACTCTTCCATCACTTGCATGTCCTTATTATATCCTACTCAGATTCCCACCATCCAAAAAACCACAGTTACACACGTTAATTGATCTTGACTATTGATTTAAGATCGGTAAGAATATACACCGTACCTTTATCAAATCATCTTTAATGTTGATTTGAGATCAAACGGTTAAGATCAATATATATGTCATGCATTTACCGCGTGGAATCCGAATCTCTTATCCCTTATTATATAAAGGGTTGAAAGCCACATCAACAACTCATCAAAATCTTCTTCTACCAACATCTTTCAACTCTCATTTTACACTTTCACATTCTCGATCCATAATGGGTATGGTATTTGGAAAAATTGGTGTTGAGACACCAAAATATGAAGTGACAAAAACCACACAAGACTATGAAATCAGAATATATGCACCTTCTGTAGCAGCTGAAGTCACCTATGATCCATCACAATTCAAAGGAAACAAAGATGGTGGCTTTATGATTTTAGCAAACTATATTGGAGCATTAGGGAACCCTCAGAACACAAAACCTGAAAAGATTGCTATGACTGCACCAGTTATCACAAAGGGTTCTGCAGAGAAGATTGCCATGACAGCACCAGTTGTGACCAAGGCTAGTGAAGAAGGTGAGAGCAAGAAGATGGTGACCATGCAGTTTATTTTGCCTTCTATGTATGAAAAAGCAGAAGAAGCACCTAAGCCAACTGATGAGAGGGTTGTGATAAGAGAAGAAGGTGAGAGGAAATATGGAGTGGTGAAGTTTAGTGGTGTAGCTAGTGATGAAGTGGTGAAGGAGAAGGTGGAGAAGTTGAGGCTGAGTTTGGAGAGAGATGGTTTTAAGGTTATTGGAGATTTTTTGTTGGGTAGGTACAATCCACCTTGGACACTTCCAATGTTTAGGACTAATGAGGTTATGATCCCTATTGAATGAACATGGTAGATGTGTTGATGACATAGATTTCTGTACTTTCTGTTGGTATTCTGTAATTTCTGTATGTTGTTGATGTTGAGAACTTGGAGTATGTACTATGTAGTGATGAAGACTGTTGTTTCATTCAATTTTCACACAATAAAATGGCAAATTAATGTTGACAATAATATGGCAAATGAATGTTCTACATTTCAGTACTTTCAGTTTGTATCCTGTCTTTCTTTCTTTTCTCCCTATAAAGTTTACACGAATTGGATCTCGAAAACTCACCAGAATTCAGAAAAAGTGTAAGGATTCAAAACATGCTTACAGATGATAACATACCAGCAAAATTCCTCGACTCGGCGTGAGATCCCATTCATACACTGCAGAACTCAATTTTCCTAGAACTGAAATTCTGGTGCGCATATTTTAACTGAAACAAGTGTGCTGTCAATGGTTCATATTTTCAAAACGATGTTTTATAGTAACTCATTTATCACAAGCTAAAGAATCAAACAAAGTTGCAACATTTCAAAATCGGTGTGCAGACACAAGTGAAGTTGCAGTGCCAAGGTTTTTTTTATGTCTATGCAATCGTATCACAATTTAATCACAATTTTTTGAAATATTCGAAATGCGAGTGCAGTTTTAAAACATCTATGAAAAATTCAAACGGACGATAATCTCAATACACTGATAAATTCTGATAATATACCTCAGTTGAATTTTCACAGGATTGTCAACTTTAGCAGTGCATAAAACTTAAAATTTACGACACACAACAGAGGACAGAGATTCTCTTCAAATTAACCACTAAATAGTTTCACTATGATAATGATAATATTGAAAAGAATAAGGGGAAGTCTCAAGAATTGACAGGCGTAAATGAGTCCTATCACTTGTCCTTTAAGAGAACTCCTTCTAGGTCCTGTCATTTCTGCCAGTGTCCATCCTCGTCGAGCAAGGAACCGGTCCTCATTCAAAATTGCCAATGCATTTGCAAAGAGAAGTAACCCTTCTAGCAAAGTCCAGAATCCCATCTTCTGCAACAAACACAACGGGTGTTGTGGATATTAGTACTCAAAGAAAAGCTATTGCTAATGATAATTGTATGTAAAGGAGGATAAGACCCTGTGAAGTTAGAGCTATCTCTCCTATTCTCATTCAATCAACAAAATTGTTCTGTCTTTACATTTCATTCTACCAATTTTCCAATTCTTTTCTCAGGGTTCTCAACACACAGTTAGATATGTATGAAAACCCAAACTAGTGTAATATTCAGTGTTTTTGAACGCATACACAGAAAATAACGGTTTGCTTAAATTCTGTTACCCTAAAGTGCTACTATAGTGTTGATATAGCCGCTATTTGACCATGCTTTGTACTAAATTAGGTATCACAGAACAATAGCAGTTTGTTAAAGTTCTGCTAAATATAGGGCTACAGCCGCTATTTGACAACACTGGTAACATTTTACACATAATAGACTATCTTAAGATTATTTTTAGAGACAATAGAGATGTTTACATGCCCCTCAAACATGACAATGAAATGCTTCTCAATTTTGCTTTTCCTCACAGCTAGATGAGAATGGAAAAACATGAACTATTATACCATTCTACAGTTCGACACACAGACTTAACAGAAATTTAAATATTTAATAAAATACACGGAGATCCATAAATACTCACATCTCAAAACCAACCTTCAAAAGACTATAATTAATTACTTGCCAACTTAAACTCACTTCGCATAGAACTCAGAAAAATCTAGTAGGTTGTGCACTATGATACTCATCTTGACTCGATTATTTCTTGGTATCGCAACTTCATCTTCTGATTTTGATATCACTCAATTGTTTATCACAACTCACTAACACTCGATGCTCTTAAGTTTCACAACTCCACTATCTGCTTGGAGCAATAAAGAAGGGGAAACAAAATTAACCCCTTCAGGTTATTACCGCAAATCACAAATTGAACAACCAGATTTCATATGCACAAACCATGCATATTAGGAGTGAAAAACAATCATGGAGAACAATATGGTCCAAAGACAACAGTACTCCAAGCCCCCCACCTCATACATACAGAGATTTCATTAAAAATGTATTCAGTCTCATCTACAAAGTGAAAATCACCGCAAAATATATCAAAGTTGGAAAAATAAAGCACACCATGATTCTTAGTCGACAATGGTACAACTACAATATACATCATGTCAAAAAAACAACATAAATAAGTTGCATTTCATCTCTGATTAAGAATTAACATGTAGCAAGATAAGAAAGATGATACGGGTATCTCAATAAGTTCCGATTATCTTCAATTCCTATCGGAAGTTACAAAATACAAATAGATAAACCACTATCTAGTAAAATTACTTTTCCTATATCCAACCATTTAAGAACAAAACAAATCCTTTTTTAGGGTAAATTATATTTGTAGTCTCTAAAACAATTTTATCAATTTTTAGTCATACATACACAGTATGAAAACAATGTGATTTTAGGGTAAATTATGTTTGTAGTCCCTATGCCAATTTTATCCATTTTTAGACCTACATTATATATAAAAAAACAAGGTGTTGTGACTTTTTAGTCCATCTCGTTTTTTTTTTTAAGGAAGTCCATCTCGTTGCAGAGGAACTAAAAACACCTTGTTTTTATGAAAGGTGGGATAAAAAAATGGATAACAGTTTTGTAAGGAATAAACTTGAAACATCCGTTGGATTGATGGTCAATTTAGCGGAATAATGTTATACCACCGTTTTTTATGCAAAGTCAGAAGTGTTATTGTGTGAATGTGATACATTGACATACATCACAACTATGTTGGCACTCAATGTACTACCAACAACACCTCCAGAAGTATTATTCAAAAAGAAAAAGAAAACAAAGGCGGGGGCATAAACCAAACTCACCAAAACAAGGCTAAGAAAAACGAAATTTAGACAACCCAAATCTAAACCCACTTGGGTTGGTTTGGTTGTGTTGGCTTGGGACCTTGGAGTGTGCTCCTCTTAAGGTATCAGGTTTGACTCCCCCAGTGTCAACTTCGGTGGGCTAGTCCATATAGAGTTTTGCTCTGGCTTTAAATTGGTCCCCCACAAATGGATGGTGGGTGGGATTGGACCCCTCGGATTAGTCAATCCTTGGGCCGGTTACCAAGTTTTCAAAATTAGACAAGCCAAATCTATCTTTAAAAAGGCTTCTCTAGAGCAATTGGGAAGAGCAACTAGGAAGGGTATCCCTGCAAACCAAGCCATCTACAAAGAAACCAACATTGGCAATTCTATCGGTACATACATTCCCTTCCCTATAAATGTACAAAACTTGAAATCTAAAGTTTCTAATAATATGGTACCACCGTGATTTTGGCAAAAACTATATTTTAGCACTTAAAAAAAAAAATTATGGTGTCAATGTAATTTCATCAAACTCACCATCTATGAAGCACAACACACTTCGGATTAGGGGTTTCCCGGTGTCAGACACGCGTCAGTGTCCGACACGACAACTATGATTACAATGAATTATGTCATTTTCTCAAATTATTATCTATGTCGGCATTCGGTGCCTGTGTCTGGTGTCCGTGTCTGTGCTTCATAGCTCACCGTGATTCCAAAATACATTATTACAAGGTTTAACTTATAGGATACAACATGCAAAACAGATTAAGGAATAAGCATCTTAAACCAATCAATACCCACAAGTTTCTTAACTAAAAATATATTTTCACTAGTGATCACTAAAAATTCCCATATGATCTGTGATGATAAATGGCAAATTAAATTTCTCCAACAAGTTAATTAATCAAATGAAGAAGACATAATTGATTAAACTAAATTAAATTGAATAAATAATGAAAGAATATAATAAGAAATTGAGATGAGTTTCTTACCTGTTGGAAAAGAAGGGAAAGGAGCAAACCTACGAGGTTTTGAATCTGAAAGTGAAATAAAGAAACCCACTTCTTATAACAAAGAATTTTCCGGAGGAAGATATCTAACGGCTTGAAGTGGTTCTTGCCAACGTTCTGCGTAAATATACCCGTCGGATTAAAGGTCTACGTGGTAAACCATGAAGTAACCCGTACCCGACCTCTTTTGCTTACATGTCCATCTTTTCTATGAAAGTTAGCCTTTCGACAGGTACTCCGTGTCCATCTATCACATTTTTTTATTGCGTTAATGCATATAAATTATGAAAATTAGTTTTGATGGAATTTTGATTAAATTAATTTTCTATTTTGATTAAAATATATGTATAGATAATACATATTTTATATTTTTATATTGTAACAAACTATATTTATATTTTTCAATGATATCAATAATATAACAAATATAATATCTTTTAAAAGAATATTAAAAATATAAAAAAATTCATATCTTCTGAATGACACAAACAAAATAACATTCTTTTTTTTAAGGAACAAAATAACATTCTTATAGTCAAATTTGTTTAAGGGGACGCCCACAAACAACACATTATTTAACACACTTTATTTTATTATCGAGTAATCTAGTTGTTAGAGTCACACTATAAGTATAGAGAAGTGATGGATTTGAAGTTCGAATTAGGGGTCATTGCAATTCAATATCCATTGAATTATCAATTGAGATACATTTAGAGAAATAACACACATATCTCAATACACTCTATTTGATCGGTTAAAATTCAAATTATTCACGGTAAGTTATGTGAGTTTCACATATATTTTCATGATAAAAAAAAAAGCGGGTTATAGTGAACTATAGTTGAATCGGGTGATAAACAAAAATAAAAAGAAAATTAAAATACTTTATTTGAAAAAAATTGAATCCGTTGAAAAAACTACAATTTCATCCAGATTTATTTGATTTTGAGGGACGAATACTGTGGTTAAATCAACCGACACATTGATTGGTTTTTTATTAAATTAGTTAAATCTAAAGTAGATATAATAGTCGCAAGGAAAGAAAGTTTGAATTGTGACCATTTTAAATTTTAATCTTGTACTTTAAAAAGTAATTTTCAAGTTAAAACTTGGAATGGTTAAGTTAAAAACTGACTTCAGAATGTTCTGAAGTGTTAGTGTGAAAACAATAAATTAAATGTAAATGATTGTGTGTGTTGTGTTTACTGAAAGTAAAGAGTATAAGGAAGAGAAGAAGAATACACATAATTTATAGTGGTTCATCCAATGTGGGCTAATCCACTCATCACAATCTTGTGAGAATTTGCAATATGATGTTTGAGATGACCTCTCAATTCCTGCATCAGACAACCTTGTTCCCTTGGAAAAATTACAACCTATATTCTCTAAGCCTCAGCAAACTCACAACTTTGTTTGCTAAGTCATACACGACTTTACAACTTTCTACTAAACCTACACTTTAACACCCTTAAAGTTAGACGAGATTTTTCTCTTACAATTAATTTGGAAGTTTGAAAGAATTTGGACAAGATAAAGAAGAAGAAAGGAAGAAGATTATCTTTAAAAAGATAAGAGAAGTTTGATTCACACTCTTGAAGATTTTAGGAATCTTTACATTTGATTTATGAAATCAAAGTTGCTATGAAACTTTAATTTTTTTTTAATAAGTTGTTTAAGTATGCTTGTTAGTTGTGTGCTTCAATGCAGAGTCTTCCTCTCCTTTCATAGAGTTTATGGACCTCTTGTAGTCGTTAGGACGTGTCAAATAGCCTTGTGCCACTAGGACTTAGCAACTTTTGCTTGAAATTATAGATCAACATTATGATCTTCAGAGACTTCATATTGTTGTTGTGTTCTTCATAATACTTCGTAATGTTGTTGTGCTCATCAGGATATTGTTCCTGGGTTCATATGGATGAATGTCAGATATGTTTATGGGTTCATCGTATGAATGTCACATGAATTTCTGGGCTTGTCCATGAGTTATGCTCTTCATACATACTTCAGAATGTTGTTGAACAAAAGTCTTTCTAGATCTGTCTTGGAACTTGTGTAAGAAAGAGAAAAGTGAAATTGTCACTTCATGCCCATGCTTTAGGAGATTTTTGCGTGTCTAATTCTCATTGTGTCACACTTGAGCTTGCTTTTACTTTTCACCAATTGTACTTGTTTGGTAGATTGGAAGCTTGTGCTGGAATGAACTTTCTGAACTTCAGAATGTTTCTTTGTTTCACTTAGGATGATTTGTAAGACTACGATTTGATGTAATCAAATCATAATGGTGAAACATCAATGAAGTGCAGTGTATATAACATCTATGATGATATTCTCGATGAGATATTCCTAATGATTTGTACTTCAATTGTTCATAAGTCTTGAATGAACATTGAATATGCCTTTTTAACTTTAATCAAATAAATGTCTTTATTCCTTGATTGATCTAAGTCAATGTACTTTACTGAGCTTTATTTATTTCACGAGAGCCTTGCATGTTCTTGATAATGTTCATGAATTTATGGGCTTGTTCTTGATAACCATAAGAGCAACCTTCCGAACTATGCTGAACATTCTGAACTATTGCCAACTTTTTGAACCATGCCTGGGTTCAAAAGTCTTGATGTTTTTTGATTGCTTGCTTCTTGAATTGGTTTATACTTTGTTTCTGTATTAGTTAAACACTAGATAACAAAAATTAAATACCAAGAAACTAATCAAAGTCCATTAATTTATTAACCATCAAGATTTGTTATCTTTAAAATTAATTAGAGATTTTGCATCAACAATCTCCCCCTTAGATGAAATCATAGAACTGCTAAGAACCACCAACTTAAGAACAAAGGGAATGCAAGAGACAATATCCTCTTGCTTCCTGATGGATCCTAAACTTCAGAGGACTGTCCAAAACACGCTCGCATTAGAGTTCAAAGGATGTCTCATTCTCAAAAACGAGTTCCTCGTAAAGACTTTTATCAAGCTACTACCTGACTTCCTCAATCCATAGCTTAGGGGAAAAACTATTCCGAACTGAGCCAAGCTACTGCCATTTTTTTTTTTGGAGCAAACTACGATTTTGTTTACCAAATATTATAATACCTTATAATAATCAATTATATTAATTATTATCCTTTAATTAGAAATTTTTTATTTCCTTTTTAAAGGAAATTGGAAGGAATTTGTTTAAATCAAGTATTAATTATTTTACAAAAATGAGTTTTCAATCTGGTATTTGCATATCAATAATTAATTATCAGAATCAATATATGAGTTATTGTTTGCTACTAGTATTATACTGTAAAATATAAATTATAATTTTGTATTACTTTATGCGATACTAATATTTAGAATGAAGACTCATTTGAGTCTCAAGAAAAACGGTGAGACCAATTTAATTAATGAAAAAAAATATTTAAGCTTGAGAAAAAAAAATTGGAACAAGTTAGTCCTTGCTTGGACCACTGCGGTAAAGGGACAATTAGGCCCTAACAATGATTAAAAAAACGACGATTTGATCTTGACAACAATTAAAAAAATAGAAAATATAGTCCCTACAAAAGAAAGTATCCCAAATAATTTATTTTATTATACAATAAATATCTCATTTTGATTTTGTTTCCATTTTAGGATTCAAGTCAAATGTCAAATGTGTAAATATTTTTAAAATTTCAAATGTGGAAGTCAATATCATGGATCTTTTGAATGCTAAAGAAGAAGAAAAAAAACAAAAAAGGATAGTTCATTATTGCCAATATTAATTTTTATTTACTTAAGACTAAAATGGATATTCACTCTGATATTTACTATTTTTAATCTTGTGGTATTATTTAAATGACTTCTAGTGAAGTGAATAGAGACGTTGTGTTTCTTGTGAGGGAATTCGAGTAATTAGAATGAGAAAGTGTTGGTTTTTTGGGGTGTTAATTGTGGTGGGCTATGGGTGCTTGTTAGGGACAAGAATTGGGGTAGAAGGGTACCCTGCTGAGGATTTAGTTGTGAGGCTACCAGGTCAACCCAAGGTTAAATTCAGTCAATATGCAGGCTATGTTGATATAGATGTAAAATATGGGAGAAGCTTCTTCTACTATTTTGTTGAGGCTGAACATCACCCTCGGAAAAAGCCTCTCACTCTTTGGCTCAATGGAGGTAATAGTATTTTTTCTAACAGGTAAAGATTTTTAATTTGTAAAGATATAATATTTTTTTCCGACATGTAAAGATTGTTAGTTTGTTGTAATGCATATACATCAAATTCAAATCATCTTACAAGAATCATAAATAAATTGTCCTTAATAGATAGAAATTTAGTTTTGTTAATTTTTTAGGTCCGGGGTGTTCTTCTATTGGAGGTGGTACCTTTACTGAATTGGGTCCGTTTTATTCTAATGGTGATGGACGCGGTCTACGAAGAAATTTAAAGTCTTGGAATAAAGGTATGTATATGACCATATGAATATGTGTTTTGATATCGGAGAATAATTTGCATGTACATAAATTTGTGACATATATATTGTGCCTGCCCTTTTTATAGCTTCCAATCTTCTTTTTGTGGAGTTTCCTGCTGGAGTTGGTTGGTCATACTCAAATACAACTTCTGATTATAACTATGATGATGCCTCTACAGGGATTGAGCTAAATTTCTGTAAACAAATTTAAGTGGTTATAATTTTTGTAGAAAAAATAATTGATATGTCATTATATAAGCAATTTGTTAGGTTTATTACTAGGTGTGAACAAAATTATTGAATTTTCTTTTGGCAGCCAAAGATATGCTTTTGTTTATGCTGAAATGGTACGAGAAGTCCCCTTCCTACAAATCAAAGAGGTTGTTTCTTACCGGAGAAAGCTATGCATGTCCAACAAATACTTATACACTACTTAAATCACAATTTTAATAATTTTTTGTTTTATCTCTAAAAAAAAATCGTTTTAAAATTCCAAAATATTTACCTGTGCTACCAAATATATTTAGTTGTGGTAATTATGTTATATGTGATTAAATTTTACTATATTATTTAGAAAATTCTATGGTACACAAGATTTCGAATGTACCGATACACCAAATCTTTAAATTAGCAGTTAAATGAGTTGTTTTTTATGAATTTTTTTTCTATCATTTACAATTATAATAAATAAATCTTATTTACCAAAAGTGCCGGTGAAATAAAATTTAATTTTTCTAATTTATTTTACTAGTAATAGAGAATATTCATTATTTTTTTATGATAAAATATAAAAAAATTAGTATGATTCTTATAGATAATGAAATGATGATTTGTCTTATAAAATGATAATTTCTAAATTATAAAAATCGATAAATAACTCTTTATTTCATAAAAATGGTCGTTAATTTATAGATATAGAAAGTAAGAATACCAATACCTTTAATTTATAAGTGTATCGAAGAAGTTCCCATATTATTTAGGTATGTACACAAAATCTATGCCATCATTCCTATCTGTGAAATATATACACTATGAAACTACCACTCTATTTCATTTTCACATTACATGTTTACTGAAATATTTTATTTTCTAAGGTTAAATTTTACATTACATATTTTTGCTATTTGTGTTATTTTTTCTTTGTTGATGTGATCAATTTCTATTCTTATATAATAACGTTTATAATGTTATTCAGGGCATTACATACCTCAGCTAGCCATTGCTCTTCTTGATTATAATACTCATTCAAAGAATTTCAAGTTCAATATAAAAGGAATCGCTGTAAGACCCCATTCACGTGGAGTATTTGTGTCACTTTTGGACTGATAATGTTATATTTAATGACTATTGTTTATTTAATTAAGTAGTTTAGAAAGTTAATTAAATTAATCTTAGCTTTTCCTTGGCTTAGTTAGATTGGAAACCCACTTCTGAGAGATGATGGTGATGGACCTGCAACATATAAATACTATTGGTCACATGGAATGCTTTCTGATGAAATTGGCCTTGCCATTATGAATGATTGTGATTTTTATTTGTTTTAAAGAGTCTATCATGCCAAGATGCCCTAGATGAAGCAGATAAAAGTGTGGGAAAATATGTAGACTACTATGATGTGACTCTTGATATATGTTATCCAAACATAGCTGAAGAACAAATGAGATTGAGAAAGATGGTAAATTTTGCCTCTCATTTATTATATTTTTATTTGTTTTAAAGAGTCTATCAGCAAAAAAAAAAAACACACACACAACACTAAGGTTGGAGAAATGGAGAATTACATATTCGAATCTGCATCGTATCAAATGTCTCTACAGAGACTACCGTTTATTCTACTCTAGTGATGATATTTTTATATTTTAATAATTAAATTATAAACTAATTAGTTCAATTATTATATCAATGCAGGCTACTAAAATAAGTTTAAGTGTAGATGTATGTGTCACGAAAGAACTCCATTTTTACCTCAACTTCCCTGAGGTTCAAAAGGCACTCCATGCTAACCGTACCAATCTTCCATATCCATGGTCCATGTGCAGTGAGTAAGTATAACCTATAATACATGCATTTTTTCTAAAAAAAAATAAAATAAAGAGGCAAAATTATTGTTAATAACTATGATGCTAATGGTCATTTTACGATTGTCTCATATGAAATTTGAATTCAGTCTTTTGAGGTTACAAAATCAGGCTCTTACCATCGAAGTGACATAATTTGATATAACTATTATTATCATAATCAAGTCCCACAAACTAGAGAGATAGAGTTTAGAAGTATAAGCAATCATCACCGATGGTGATTTTCTTGGAAACGACTAATCTTCAACTGAACAAGTAAAATAATATTTTTAAGGGTCTTGTTGTCCTAAGGACATTGTTTAAGGAACCCACATAAGGAAATCATGTCTTGAAAATACAAGTCAAACACTTATTAAAGTTAAAATCGTACAATTTCTAATGCAAAAGTTGTTACTTTTAGATGCTTAAACAATGCCCTTATGACACTTGTTAACATTTTCCTATTTTTAATAGGTGATTTTTTGTTGTTGATATGAATAAGTATTTTCTTAACTTACTTAAAATCTAGACTACTATAATCATAATAAACTTTGATTTTTTATTTTTTTTATATATTACTGATCAAATGTCTAATATGCACTTTGTCTTCGTTGTAGTGTTTTAAATTATACTCACACAGATCTTAACATTAATATGCTTCCAATTCTCAAACGGATAGTTCAAAACCATGTTCCACTATGGGTTTATAGGTAATTAATTTGAATAAAATGAGTCTTATTGACTATTATTTATTTCATACATTTTTATAGTAATAATGTAATAATTTATGTTAAATTATTATAATAGTGGAGATCAAGATTCAGTTGTGCCATTTTCAAGCACTCGAACACTCATTCGTGGACTAGCTCATGATCTAAAATTTAAGATTACAGACCCATATAGAGTTTGGTTCCACAAAGGGCAGGTATATTTTTGTCATCAACAATTTAACCTCAAAGTTATAGTTTTTCAATTTTATTTACTTGAGTTTTTCAAATGAATTAATGTGTATGTAGGTTGGAGGTTGGGTAACTGAGTATGGAAATTTGTTGACTTTTGCCACGGTAAGCGGATCAGGTCACATGGTACCATATGCACAACCTTCTAGAGCATTGAATCTGTTTAGTTCATTTTTGCATGGAAGGAGATTGTCAAACACAACTCGACCTTCAATTGGGGAATGAAATATATTCGAATAAGTAATGGAATGGTGATTCAACCAACGATATTATAATATATGAAATAGCTGGTTCTGTGGTCCAATTGATTCTTATTAGACTAAAAAGATGTAGCATTTGAAAATAAAATGATTAAGGAGCGTTTCTTTGTACTCCATTAGCAAATTGTATGGAAAAAAAATTATGAAGTGAAGTTGGAAAATCAATGATTCATTCTTTATTATTTGAGTATATTGATTGATTACATTGATTTGTTCTTCGATCTTTACTTATTTTACAAAAAAAGTAAATATCTATTCATTTAAATATTTGCTCGATTTTAAAACTTTTTTATGTTTTTTTTTACACCATTATTTAAGAATAAATAGGCAATTACTTTCTCGAAATTGTAAGTTTCGTCAATTATCCTCCTGAAATTGCACAACGTTAATCAATTTACCCCTCCGTCAAATTCTTCTGTTAGTCAATATCACGTTTTGCAAATATCCCCTTGAACTTGATTTTTTTTCTTCTTCTTATACTTAACTCCAAAGATATTAAAGACAAACAATTAAGAGTTAACTTTAATGAAAATCTTTTAAAATCTCCACTTGATACTTGGTTCTTCATCTATGCGTTATATGGACTATTTGGTTGCGCGTTAGATTATGTCTGAAACTGATTTTTTCTATTCATTCATATGCTTAAATATTGTCATGATCTACTTAATAGATTCACATTTATTTACCTACTACTTTTTTGTTGCAAAGGCAAAATATACCTGTACTATTAAAACCACATCCAAGCACAAGATGTGCAAGAATGAAACAAGAAGATAAGCATATATAAATTGTTTAGCTATCCATAAACAACAACAATGAGACACAAGAAAACTCCCAAAACCGAGAAATGAATTTCTAATTTTGCTACAAACTAATGCATCTCCAATTCCAATCCAAAGCTAAAGCAAGATTTAGGACACTATTGTTTAATCTAAGAGGTGTATTTATTTACTAATCATTTAATTATTTCATATCCTCTAAGATTTTAAAACAGTGGATGATGCCACGTGATAATGAATTATATTGATGAATGATAATAGTGTATATTGTCACTTGATATAATTTTCATAATCAGATAAGTATTGCAGACTAAAAACATTAGAAACAATGTCATCTAATCATTGGTTAAAACAATTGTCATCTAATCTATTTATAAAAAACATATCAATTTAAATATGTAGCTAAGCTGAAAAATATTATAATTATACATTTTTTACAAGGATATCAACCACTATGTTAATTGTTTGCTTTTAATATCTTTTGAATCAAGTATAAGAAAAAAATACTTAAATTTTCAAGTTGGAGGGCCATTTTGCACATAATTGCAAAACTTCAGCGGGGTATTTACAAGACGTGATGTTGACTAACAGAAGAATTTGACGGAGAAAGTAAATTGATTAACGTTACGCAATTTCAAAGAGGTAATTAAAGTTTTTTTAACGTGTGACGAAACTTGAATTTCGAAAGATAATTGCGTATTTACTCCGTCCATCCTTCAAACTTGAAAGTAGCAAAAAAAAAAAAGAATAATGATATTAAACAACTCATTTTAAACAACTTATGTGACAACTTCTTTTTTTTCTCTTTTGTCAAAAACAATAGAAAAATTATAAAAAAATTATCACTTACAAATATCATTTCTAAAAAAAAAAAAAAAAACAACAACCATTTTACTACTTGGTTTGGATAACACACAATTTCAAAACCTCAACAACCCCATAGCATTTGTTTCTTACACAAAATGAATGATAAACCCTTCCATTAATCCAAACCCATAAAAATGTCTTCCTCAATTCTGCATCACCATAATCTTCTCCTTCTTCCTCTCTTTCACTCTCCAAAAACAACCTCATTTCAAAAACCCCAAACAGCACTTTCTAAATTAAACACAACAACCTCAAAACGAAACATCTTAACTCCTAAAGCCTCCACAACAGACACACAATCCCAAACCTTAAAACGACGCAACAAAAAAAACAACACACCTCAAAACGACACAACACAAGAACAAGAACATGAACAAGAATTCGAAGATTACGATGACGGAATTGATTTCCCATACGATGACCCACCGTTAGTATGTTGTTTCGGAGCAGCACAGAGGGATTTTCTCCCTACGGTGCGTGTGCAGGAGTTTCCAATGGACCCAGATATATACTCAGAATGGAAGATGTTACAATGGAAGCCACCCGAGTTCGCGCGAGCGCCAGGTGGGCCACCGTCGAATGTGGCGGTGGCCCATGTGCGGCTTGGTGGACGGGCGGCTTTGTTGGGGAAAGTTGGGGAGGATGAGTTGGGGGAGGAGATGGTTTTGGGGTTGAATAAGGAGAAGGTGCAGACTAGAGGGGTGAAATTTGATTCGGGGTTTCGGACGGGGTGTAGTTATATGAAGGTGAAGTTTGATGATGATGGGAAAATGGGGATGGAGATTGTTAAGGAATGTGCTGAGGATTCTCTTAGGAGTGATGAATTGAATCTTGCTGTTCTGAAAGAGGTTTGCTTTTTTGCTTTTATTCACTAGCATTATTAATTGTTACTATTTTTGCCACTTGTTGTTTATTTTTTACATAAAAACATAGTTATTGCTATCAGATGAGATATGACATGAAAATGTGTTTTTAAGTGTGAGGCATCCCTCGCCGCAAAAGTTTGTTTTAAAGGGTTAAGTTAGGTCCAGCCTAAATTTTAAGATGGTATGAGAGTCTATCCATGATCAGTTGAGCTATCGGCCACTCAGGTCACGCTCGAGATGGCCTTTCTTGGTTGTGATTGGGTTTGTTAAGAGTTTCACACTAGATAAGATATGATCTTAAAATGTGTTTATAAGTGGGAGGCCTTCCTCCCTTTACAAGCAGATTTGGTAGGGTTAAGTTAGGCTTTATCAATATTTTACGGTATGTAGGCTTTATCAATGTAAATCTGAACACAGTCGATACGAACCCCTACAGTGTATCTATTTTCAACATGAATTCTATCTTAAACCTTGAACCGACGGGCCACATATATCAACCCACTTCCGACCATTTCAAGGGCCGGTTCCGGCGGTTCGTGGTTCCGGTGGGTGGGTTCAAACGGTTTTCTATGAAACAAAACCCATAACTTGAAATAAGAATCAAGAAAGAAAAAAAAACTAGATGAGATTAACATAGATTAAACTTATAGTTGTAGAAGAAAATATCAAAGAAATTGTCATTCTCATAACCATCTAACAGATCTAGCCATGTTAAACACCTTTCAAAGAAATGTGCCTTTGTTAGGGAGAATGTTTGATTTTTTTTTGAAGGAAGGGAGAGTGTTTGATAAATGTGATATTGTATGAAGTTGAATTTTTAAATATTTTATTCAGTTAAAATCGAGTTTGGAAATGACTTAATTTTCAATTTTACTTTGAAGGCAAGTTTGATTTAAAATGTAGTATAATTTTTTTGAATCTGATGTCAAAGCTATTTTTCAATACTTCTAGTCAAATTGAAGTTCAAAACTCAGAAGCAAATTTGTGTGTGAAAGTTTGTTAATGTAAGAGTAAGATGGTTTTTCCTTTGTTAAGGAGAATGTTTGATAAACTTGATACTGTATAAAGTTGATTTTTTTTAATATTGATTCGTTTAAAGTTGCGTTTGAAGGGAGGTGACTTATCTTTAAATGTTTTTACTTTGAAGGCAAGTGTGTGATGTAAAATTTAGTATCATTTTTTCCATCTAATGTTAGAGCTATTTTTCATGACTTCAAGTCAAATTGAGGTTCAGAGGAAATTTTCTGTGTGAAAGGTAACCAAACATTAGTATTCTGCAAAGATCATTTATTCGCTCGAGGAAAAATCGATTCTGATACATTACATTGTAGAATTGATTTCTTTAAGATAATGCAATTTTGATATTTTATGACGTCAAATGGTTTTTGTATGGATTGTGACTGATATGGTTTGCAAGATAAGTTGGAATCATTTATGAAGTGTAAATTTACAGAATTTTGGAAGTCACACATGTAGAGTTTGGGAAGCTAGAAATTTTTCTCTCTTTTAATCAATTCTCCCCATCCCAAAATTGGTTTTTGTTGACACTTTCGAAACCAAGCGTTTTGGGGTCAAAATATTTGGCTTGTAGGTTATTCTTGTAGATTGTAGTGATGGTAATAATATATATATATATATATATATATATATATATATATATATATATATTACGGTAATAGTTTGTTAATGGTATGAGGAATACTCTTCTGCATAAAATTTGTTGACTTCTTTATGTGTACCACTGCAGTCTAGGGTTTTCCATTTCAATTCAGAAGTTCTAACATCCCTGTCTATGGGATCAACTCTGTTCAAAGCAATAAAGTGGTCCAAGAAGTTTGGTGGCCTTGTGTTTTTCGATTTAAACTTGCCATTACCTCTGTGGAGATCACGCGATGAAACTCGAGAAATAATAAAAAAAGCATGGCAAGAAGCAGACATCATTGAAGTTTCAAGAACGGAGCTGGAGTTCCTTCTAGACGAAGAACATTACGAGAGGAAGAGAAATTATAAACCACAATACTACGCCGAAGATTACAAACATACCAAGAATCATCCAGAGTATTACCATTTCACTGCTGAGGAAATATTGCCTTTGTGGCATGATGGTCTTAAGTTCCTGTTTGTGACCGATGGAACAATTAGAATTCACTATTATACCCCTTCTTTTGACGGGGTTGTGGTTGGAACAGAAGACGTGCTCATAACTCCTTATACTTGCGATAGAACTGGCTCGGGCGATGCTATTGTGGCTGCTATTATGAGAAAACTAACCACTTGTCCAGAAATGTTTGAAGACCAAGATGTTTTGGAGAGACAGCTACGTTTCGTTATTGCAGCCGGAATTATATCGCAATGGACTATCGGTGGAGTTAGAAGTTTTCCTACCGAAAGTGCTGCTCAGAATCTGAAAGAACAAGTTTATGTACCTTCAATGTGGTGATAAAAATTGTGTGTTCAACTAGAATAGAAAACTTAGCAGTGTCATTAAGCATTAGTTTGTAGTTAATTGTTTCATTGTTTATTTATGTATCCTTTCTAGGAGTGATAGTTTCATCTCAAATGGGAGCAAGCAGAAGAACAAAATCTATATTATACAGAACTTGTTTAATTTGGCTCCATTTCATGTCACCAAAAACAACTTTTGAATAGTAGGTGGAGGGTGTCAATTAAAAACTTTGTAGTTGAGAATTGAAATGTTTATGTACCCTATTTTTGTAAGGGGTTTGTAGTTTGTGCTTCTAGTACTTGCCACTTCCTTATTGTTTGTGTTCTGCTTTAGTTTTATGTGTCCCCCTGCAATCAATACATGCTAGATTACATGTTTACATTGTGCTGAAGAAATTGTACATCTATGTTCTTGGCAGTGCTTATAATAACTGTTCTGTAACACAATAAACATATGCAGCATGTTATGATAAAATACTCACATTAATACGTAGTTATCGGTAATAATTTAAGCAAATGAAAGTAAAATGTAATGACATATGTTGGTGTTGTGTAGGATATTGACACGTGTCGGACACCAAATATTCTTTTGATATGAAGTGCAGCCGTGTCAGTGTTACACATCTGTTATACATATTACAACCTGTGTCGGAAGAAATTGGTAAAGAAAACGCCATTACATAAGTTGTATGCATAATAAACAAGCTGTTTCAGTGCTTTGTGTTTGGGTATCTTGAGTTTTTGAAACATCTTCTATTGTTTTGGGTTCTTTCTGACTATATTATATAAGAATTATGTGTATGGCTATTCAAAAAAGATGGAATGGGTGCCTTCCAACTTTACTAGTGGTTTCGAGTTTGAATTTAGTTTCACGGATAAATATCTACAATTGTGTGCAACAAACATATGATTTAAACCCAAAAAAAATCAATTCAACCGGAAAATTTCGAACTTAGAATTGGATCAGTGATCGACTTAGTAGGGCATCAAGATCATAGTTCAATTGATTTATCACGGATGACTAATAAATAAATAAATTAAAAAGTACTAAAAAAGTATTTCTTTTATAAAAAAAAATCAGGTCTAATCACCTACTATTGAACCACAATTCAAACCAATTTTACTGAGTTCAACCAAACCAAGTTCCATTCAATTTTAAGGGACTAAGAATCAGTTGGGGTTGAAACAACTTGCAAATTGACCAATTTTTATTCAACCAACAAAGATAGTTTCTTTTAGGCCCTCTAATATTTCTCAAGAGGCTTGATTCGTCCGGATTATACATTCCAAGCGTGGATTGTGAAATCTAGACAAATAAAGTGTTTTGAGAAATATGGGGGTGGGACAAGAAATCACCATCAACTAAACTGATTGGTTTGGCCCGTACATTACAACATAATTTCAAAAGAGGCCTGCATAAATGGGCTATTATGTATCGAAAAGTGTTGTTCCCACATCAAAGGAGGTTAAAAAACACTACGAAAATAACAAAATAATCTCATCGACACTTAATTGCCGATGGATTTTAACCGGCAGCATTTAACTGTAGATGGAAATTGAGGTTAAATTTGGGATTTCATGGTGTTTATAAGCCTTGTTCAAGGTTTAAACAACAACAATCTTATTTGTCCTCCTTCAATCCTAAATTGTATTGAAAATTACCTTTTTCACATGTGTTTTTTTTCGTAAAAACGCATGGAAAATACGTTTTTACCTTCAACAATAGTTAAAAATCGCTCAATTTTTCCGGCTGTAGTTAACTATTGCTAAGCCAGCTGCACTTAAGTGCATTTCCTAGCACAACATCAATTGAGATTTTGCGTATTTTTGTCAAAAAAATCAAAATAAATCGAGGCTTATTCAGAATGCTATTAAACTTTGCATATCCTTTATGTATTTTTATAGAGGTGAATGTAAAGTTTTGTAGTATTCCGACTAAGTCTCAATTTATTTTGATTTTTCGACTGAACCGTGCAAAATTGGAATTTTTTTCCAAGTGTGCTTTCGGAAAAGTGACTTTGAGGTTGAATTTTTTCACGATTTTTTGTATGCATGTTTAGGACAAAAAAACATCTCCCACAAAAAATTTTGAATTTTACGACAAGGGACGAGTTAAATATGAATTTTTAACGCATCTAAAACTGAAGACACCAAAACATTGACCTAAAAAACAAAATTTGAACTAATTTTTTGCATACACTTCTATAAAAGTACATATAGAGGACCTGCAATTTATTTTGATTTTTCAACCAAAACGCGTAAAATCGCAATTTTTTCTCAAGTGCTTGTCCGAAAAAGTGACAAAGAGATTGAATTTTTTCAATATTTTTTGGGGTTAAATATGTTTTTAGTCCTTATATTTCGCGTCCCTTTGAAGAATAATATCTATATTTCATTAAATGTTTTTAAAATCCTCACATTTTATTTCTGTTATCAAAATTAATCCCTACTGTTAATTCTCTAACGGAATGTTGATGTAGCAGTTAGTGGGTCCCAATTATTTTAAGGTTAAATATGTTTTTGGTCCCTACATTTTGCGTGACTTTGAAGAATGATCCTTATTATTTTAGGGATTTTTAAAACATTTATTGAAATGCAATGACTATTTTTGAAAGTCACGCAAAATGTAGGGACCAAAAACATATTTAACCTTAAAATAATTGAGACCCACTAACTGCCACATCAACATTTTGTTAGAGAATTAACAGCAGGGACTAATTTTGATAACGGAGATACAATGTGAGGATTTTAAAAACATTTAATAAAATGTAGGGATTATTCTTCAGAAGGGAGCAAAATGTAAGGACTAAAAACATATTTAACCATATTTTTTGCACTCATGTTTATGACATAAAAACATCTCCCACAAAAAATTAGAATTTTCCAACAAAGCACATATTAAATATGAATTTTTAATGCGACCAAAACTCAAGAATCCAAAACATCAACCTAGAAATCAAATTTTGAATTTTTTTTTTACAAACACCTCTATAAAAATACATATAGAGGATCTGTAAAGTTTCGTAGCATTCCGAATAAGCCTCGATTTATTTTGATATTTCGACCGAAATGCGCAAAAACACAATTGATATTCTGCCAAAAACTACACTTAAGTATAGCTGAGTCAACTGCAGCTGCCTAGTGGTAGTTAACTATAGTCGAAAAAACCTAATGGTAGTTAACTACCATTGATAGCAAAATTGTAATTTTCATGTATTTTTAAGAAAAAACACACGAGAAAAAAAAATCAATTTTCAATTGCATCTAACACTTACTAAATAGGTTCTATACACAACCATTGAACACCCTAAAAATGACTTAGACGTAGATTTTTATTTTACTAAGTCAAACTAGTTAAATGAAATTGACAAATTGAATCTTAGATTTTGAGATGAATACATTTTAAAGTCTTAAACTAACATTATCAAACCAACCCGAATGGATTTAAACATAGAAAAGTGTTATGTTCTTTTCAAACATCCTTTCTTGGACCATGATATTTGTTCTTTTCTATTATAAAAAATTGGGATTACACATAGAATATTGGATAACTTAGATACAACACTTAAACGAGAAATTAAACTATCAATGACAGCAGAAGATTTAGGAAACAAGGTAATTAGAAGTGCACTTCCCACCATATGTACCAAAAAGTCCAACGACTAACGTGCTATTTCCTTTTCACAAAGTCTTTCTTCAACGGTATCAATTTTCTTTGCTACTTTAACTTCCTTATTTGATTGACTCTATCTCACTTCTCTAGTTAGAGTCTATGTGTTTCGTAAAAAATAAGTATTATCATATGTGTATGTGATAATTTAGCTAACAATTCTTGCTTTGGTCAAAAAAGAGATATAGTATATGTGTTTGAGAAAATTCATCTAATAATTCTTGCTTCGACTTAGGCAGTGACGGATTTTAACTCAAAGAAAATTGCTATTTTTAACATTAGGTCACAGGTTCGATCATTCTCATCTTGGTGTAGTGGTAAAATAACCAACTTAAAATAAAAAATGGCAACTGACAAGATCGATCACTGAACCATTGACTCATCAAATAAACTCTTACCACTACGTCATTAAATAAAATTGACAATATTTAAACAACTTTAGACACAATATATTTCTTATAAAAATAATAAAATTTTGAGGGTGTCATGACACATCCCCACCCTAGAGAAGGTCTGCCCCTAACTTGGCCCACGTCAACTAATTAGTTTTGGTATGACTGAAGTTGAAGGCCTAAATGAAGTGTGGCTTGACAGACACGATTTAATTAGTAGAAAGGAACTAAAAATTCGGTATTTTGAGACTTATTTAGTGGCTAATGATGGCAATGTCTATTATTTCTTTGTAATATTAGTATTCCATTAATTAGACCCAACCCTCAATTGGTAGAGTTTGTTTGTTTTAAACAGCCTAATTAATTATTTTAAAGAGTGTAGTGAAAGGTTGAAAGTGAATTGAAAATTCCAAATTTGCGTTGGATTGTAATCGTTGCCGCTTATAAGTTATACATACCGTACCTTTCACATTGACTCCAATTTTTTTCCATTCACCTCCACAAGACACAATATTATTTATTTTTGAGGGAAGACACTATATTATTTATAATAATGAATATTGATCGTATATAGTCATAAGGTGACTGTCAAAGCGGTGCTTTGTAGTGGTTGTGGGCGGTTGTTTTGACTAGAACGACGGAGGGGTGTGTACCTGCAGACACTTCAACGCTCAAGTCAGTATTGAATTTAGAAAAGTGGGTTAGGAGAGTAGAGAAAATCTAACCTTGGGAACTGCTGAGAGTGTAGAGGTGGAGGAGTCATTATAAGGCAAACATAACTTCGATGGTTACGGATTCACGGGAATCGTAACCTTCAAGAAAGATACCGTGGGTCTCCGCCTTGCTACGAACACCCTGCTCGCAGAGGAGTGGTATGTTGCGTGTAAGTGACCTAAATATTAGATTTAGGTCATTTTGAATTGTGCTTATAATAAGGAGTCTAGGAGCGTTTGTTCAGTTTAGAACATATATCTTTAAATAAAAATCTAAATTAATAATATTTTGTAAAATATATAAGTAGTTTAAAAATAAAATAACAATATACTAATAATAAGAAAAAAAGTAAAAAATGTGCCATCTTTCGAAGGAGAGAATACGCTAAAAAATGGAACGAAGTCTAAAAAAAAACTCCAAATTTACCTTATATAGTAAGCATAGATGCAATTCGTGGCCAATAACCCCTTATGTTAAGCAAACATATTCGGATGTCCAAACAGGGACCACATATAACAAAATTATCGTGAGAATGAGAGGTGATTTATAACTTGAGTATCTGACTGAAAATGGCTTTTTCATGCTGATTAAATATACATTATACAATTTGATTATGATGTAACTAAGCTTAATAGTCCACTTCGCCACGCCAAAAAAATTATTTAATGATAAATTTCAAGATTGAAAATAACATATTAACGGAAAACATATCCATGTAGGGCAAAAATGGCCTTAATTTTAATATATTTCACAAACAAATTGCTCTAATCTCATAAACTAAAATAACAAATACGTCTTGAAAAAATTTCATTAATAGCACACGTAAACTTCAATAAAATTCTTACACTTTTTCCCTATCAACAACGGTTTTATCTTTTTTACCGATAAACTTGAGCTAGGTACTTTTCTTTACTCATCAAACAAGGTAGAAAATTAGTCAAAAGAATAATAAATCAATAAATTGACCAAATCATCAAAATTTATACACTCAGAGCCATAGCCCTGCATTTCAAGACATAAAGAAATACATCTTAAATCTAAATATAAACAAAATATTAAATGTAAAGTATCAAGCTAGATTCCTATGTATCAAGTCTTCAATTAAAAATATGTATCCAATTGTGCTCCATTTGGCAATTGCCCTTCAAAAATTAATCAATAAATCCAATTGTAACTCCAACACCAAAAGGGGTATTGTCAAAATCCAATTCCCCCTAATATAATTTTCTAATCTGTAATTTCCCTTTTTAATTATACACAAACTTTCTATTGTTCACCCTTTTTGTATACCTAACCTGAAACTAATATGTTGAATAAAATAAGAACCCTATAAAGATCCTTTTGATTCTTCAACAGCCTCATCAAATAGGCCTTGACAAAGGAAAGCACATTCCAACCACAACTCATGTGAGTTGCCTTACTTTAAGGTTGTGCCAAAATAATAACATGATGAAGCTCCAATATTTAGCCTTGTCATTAAATGACATAAACTAAGATATTATCATTTTTGTGCTCCAATACCAAATCTTTGGTCTAATTTTTGACTTGTAATTAGCTCTTGTGACTTGTTACACACGCAACCAGGAAAAGGGTTGGCAAAAAAATTCTCTTCTGTTCTTGGTGACTCTCCTACTTGTCTAAGGTAAGGTGCACCGAGACGATTTGAATGCAAATTTTTAACTTCTAAGGAGAATTTTTCCCAAGATAACGAACCCTCGTCTAATTGATCAATCAGTCGGACAAAATTTGATCTGCAAATGATACGAAATGAAATAGATTAGCTATATGGCAGATGAAAGAAGATTCGGGTGCGGTTAGATCCTTTATAGCCCTCTCTGTCTCTTCAACCAAATCTCAGTCATTAAGGATTAATTTAACTTTCAACTGTTAGATTAATTCAACCGCTAAGGTTTGGTTGGAGGAGACAGAGAGGCTGGAGAGGATCCAAATCCTATTCAAGTAATCATTTTATGTTTTGTAAACCTACCTATCAGGATTGATAGTTTTCCGAAATCCTTCAAACCTTCTATGACCCTGCACCGCCTTGGCCATGTTTCCATCATAAGTATAAACAAATACATCACTTTCAAGGGCAACAATATAATCTAAAGCAGCGAGACGATTTTGATACGGCTTGAAAGGCTCTAGCTCCTTCTCAGTTGCAAGGGTCGAATGAGTGAAGACATTAGGATATTCGGCGCGAAAGGCTGCCATACTATTGCCACCATAGATAGGTCCTGCAACAATGTAGATTGTTGTAGTTGAAGGGTACCCCATGGCCTTGAGAAAAATGGCTGCTTCTCTTGGTGACATAGGGCAACCTCCTTGCAATCGCCGATCAACGCTATCAATCTCTTTTTCCTTCCAATGCTTCACTTCATACCTCATAACCCTAAGTTCCTCAGCCTCCTCAGTAGTAAGATTATGGTTACAGCCAGTAAAAGCCAGCATATCTTTCTCATATCTGCATTATAGGAAGAAAGAAAAACCTAAAGTAAGCAAATTTCCTTAGTGTGATTGACCATAAAACTCCTAAATATTTTCTTTAATTTTTAATCACAAAACAACCACATTAGTTTTTGTTTTCAAAGATTTGAACGAGATAAACCGAATACAGGATCTGTTTGTTACAAATTTAGAACTGAAATGTTTCAAGTAGTTTCTCTTGAAACTAAACATATCTGAGTTATGAGGTATAATACCTTAAATGAAGGGCAATGAATGGCTCATCATTATTTCTTAGCCTATCAACCAAGGTCTTTCCAAGCTCCTCAATCTCAACTGTATACTGAAGAGCTTGGTAATTGGCACGACATCTCAGCTTCTGAATAGATGAAGCAAGACCATTGTTGGCAAGTCTTGAATCTGTGTGAGTAAATTGTACAACCTTGTGTCTCTTCAACATTGGAAGAATCTCACTTCTATAGTAACTAGCCTGCAAAATGAGGTATCTAAATAAGATATCATTGCGCTAAAGAAAAACCGAGAAAATCAAACAGACGGACACATTAGTGCTCGTCTATACCTAACAGTAACTAAAATAGGTATTTGATTATCCACACCTTTGACCATGAAACCGGGGCCTTGACAATAGGCTTCACAGATGCATACTGGACAGGCAAGTACTCAACAATATCAATGTCTTCTTTTAAAACTTTCATGAAGTGCCTCCAATCAAAAATATCTTTGAAGTCACTGAAATATATTAGGGACATTATATTTTGGAAAATTGGTAACATGAGGAACTAAATAAACGTTGATACACTCACATGAGTGTGAAATGTGAGGGAAATTTACCTTGGATCAGTCCAAAATGAATCATGGTCAAGAGAAGGAAGGACAAGTGTGGCATTCATTATTTTTGCCACAGCTACCATGTCACATATCTGCATTTCATTGAAGATTTTTAGAATCAGCAAACGTACAAAACGGTAGAAAATATCATTGAGGAAACGGAAAAATATTTTTTACACAAACATATATTTACAGAATTGTTGAAATTTATTGTCTATGGAGTAGTTAAGTAGAAGTTCACGGTCTTTTTCGTCTTTATGATTGAGATGGTGCCCTGATCAGTTTAAGTCCGACAAAAATAAGGAAAACTAAATATTAGTTGAGTTTTGATACACACACATTCGTTTTCCTTATTTTTTGACGAGCCGTCACATATCAAATCATCATATTAGCGGCGAAAAAAAGTAGAGCTATGAGCTTCTACTTCTAAAATGCAATGTTTATTATTGTTGGAGTTTCAAACGATTTTCAAATATTGGACTTATAAGTGGTCCATCTTAAAACTATATTTAAAGATTGGAATTGAGAAAATTCAATATACAAAAGTCCCTTTCTAACTATGAGACATTTTTAAGAGTGGACCCAACCACTATATGAATAATATATAATATTTAATTTGAACTTACCCCTGTTCTCATTTGATTCAATCCACCATTTGCATGAACAAGAAGATAGCCGTTGGTTTTTGACGGTTCTGAAAGAATCAAATAAACGACAAGTGAGACAAAAATTGATCACAAGCATAACATGAGAGAAACCATGTACTTACTCATTCGATTCCTAGGTCGGGACACACATTGATAATACTTGTCACTGTTTGGCTTCATCCATATTTCTGGAGTCTATTCAAAATCAAAAAATTAAATCAATTATCAATTATGTTATACAATTCAATACTTATCCATGTAATAGGGTTGCTATATTAGTATATTACAGCATGGAAAACATGAAGCAAGAAGAAAAAAATAACAAAGAAATAGAAAACGCGTGAGAAAATCACATAAAGGAAATGCAAAGTAGTGTTAGGGTCAGAGCCACCTAGCAAGAACCAAAAAAATATTCAAAACTATGTGCTACCGACTTGTACATGTTAGGAATCAAAATCAAAGTCTTGAAACCGAGTTGAAAATTCCACTTATTCGATGGAGACATCACTGCCTTACAACAAAGCTCCAGTCATGGGGACAACCGATATCGCTATCGGTTCAGGGTCCTCCACGTCATTACAACTGAGACTGATTCGAAGTATTTTTATACTTGTTTTCCTTGTTTTGTGTCGAACCAACACCAATTGAGTCATGTATCAGTTGTCAAGACGAATATAAAATTTAGTTTTTATAAATTGGTCCAACCTTAAATCATGTCAAATACTTCTACATCAATATTCATAGCACGCACTTTGGCTTAATTTTCATGCTTTGGTACTCAATTCAATCAAAGTTGACTTGACTTCTTCATTCCTCTATATCCATATTTTTTAACGAATCAAATATATGTAAAGTAAAAGATAAAAGGAAATTATTTATTGGTCAAAAGAAAAGTTAATCGTACACCTCTTAACCAATAATAAATCTTCCATTCTAAAAAACTGACGTAATCCAAATTCTGTGCACCAAACACCTCAGTTCCAAAAACGTGACCTCCTTATCTCAGAAAACCAAGTAAGTAATCACATTAATAATAAAAAATAAATATTTATTAAAAACTATTAAATCCAGCCATGAAAAAAGCTAATTTAATTCCTCAGACAAACAAAAAGGATAAAAACAACAAAGTTAAAAATTTAATTCCTCAAAGACAATTTTAATCATATACACTATTCACAAAAGCAAATTTTAAATTTTAACCTTTTCCACTTTATAACGGTAAAAGCTAAAAAGCAATAAAAAACAAAAAAAACTGATTCCCAAAAGAGAATTTTTAGAAGACAAGTAAAAAAAAATAAAAAGCACTTTTGGCAAAACGTGAATAATGATGAAAAATTAATCAATCACTTACAGCCAATCTTTCAAGGACCCTTTTAGGCATAGAAGTTTCATGAATTTCAGAAGATTCTTCAGTAACAACCCTTTGAGCAGAAGCCCAATCTTCTTTAAACCGTTGCAAAATCAATTGTCCATTTTCAATACTTTTTTTCCCATTCATTTCAACACCACCACCAATAAACAACGAAACCTTAAAAAAAACCGACATGACAACCAACATAATTAAAACCGCAAAGATCTTTCGTCCCACGTTTTTTCCAGACCGGAACCACTGAACCGAACCGGACAAGGTTAGAAGAAAATGTTCGATGAAAATGCGGGCGCGTAAGAGAAAGTAGCGCGTGATTGGATGTAAGTGATGATGAACATGCGCGTGGTGGTTTAATAATAATGATGAAACAGGATCATTGTCTTGTTCTAGTTCGGAGAAATCTGGGAAACTTTGTTTTTCTGTATCATTGTTGTTAAGGTTGTTGTCTGCTACACGTCTACGTGTTGTTGTGGGACCCGCGACCCTTGGGCTTGTGTTTGCCGAGGTTGTTGCTGGGCCGCCGGACGTCATCGCCAACGACGAGTATTATGATGAATTTACGAACGAGAAATAATCACATAAAATTTTGTAACGTTCTATTATGGTTGTGTAGTTTCTGGAGAAAAGAATAATAGAGAGAGTTTTGTTGTTTTTGGTTGAAGGTGAAAGGTTTGGAGAGAGAGAGAGAGGAGAGAGAGGGGGAGAGAAATCTAAGGAGAAATTTTATTAGAGTGGCAATGTGAAATTGTTTATGAATGTGAATGTGCCAATGTGTGATCTATGATTCTGTTTTTTGTCGCTTTTTATATCATTGGGTTATACTCGTTTCATGTGACATTTGGACTTTGTTTACTACTTGAAATGACTATATTATCCTTTATTTGAATAAAATAGTTTAGATACAAATAATCTCTTTGATTTTATTTCTAGTTTGAGTAATTTCCATTTATTTTATTTTTTCTAATAGTTGATTCTTTTTTGACTAGATTCTTGGATTGATATATTAGGAATTATTTTGAATCAAATTGTAATAAAGATATTAATTATTACAATTATATTATATTATAATATTTTTATTTTGTTTTTATTTTGTGATTTTGTCGTCTTTGTGCGAAATTGTTTGCCTTTCTAGTTTCGTTCAGGTATTTGTTCGGTTCAGATTGTCAAATCAACTTCGATCAAGTACAGATCCAATCAATTTGTCGTCGTCCACGTTGCAGATCTAGACACATGAGTATTTCGGGGCTTGAATATAGTCATATGTAGGTTTTTGTATTTTGTTGTTTTGTGCTATTAACATGGATGTTGTGAATTTGTTCACATATTTATCCTTTTTGTTTTTAGAGAATTTGCATTATATCGGTGTACTCTATTAATTTAAATGAATATAATTTATTTTTGTAAAAAAAAAAATCGTGTCAAATTTAACATATTTACATTCATATACACATAATAAACTCTGCATATGATATGATATATTTTACTAATTCTACCATTGATTCTCTCAAAAAAAATTCCAACATGTTTCTTATTGAATAGATCAAATAAATAAAATGTTATAAAAATATAAAATTATTTGATTATTTACGTAATAAATATAGTATTGGTGTGAACCTTCCGATTGCTAGAAAAAAAGAGTCTTCTATTACATAATTCGAGATAACTAAAATATAGCCAAAATTCATTCAACGGAAGAATCGATTTTGATTCTCCCTAGACATGGCAACAGGACGGGGCGGGGGCGAGTTTTAACATACCCGACCCCGCCCCACCCCCGCCCACCAACCCGGCGGGGATAGAAACGATACCCCCAGATCTGCCCCTAACGGGGACGGGTTTCTCGACCCCGCCCCCACCCGCGAAAACTCTATTTTTTTTATAAAATATTTAAAAATACATATTTTTTCATAGCAATAAAAACCAATAATTATATTAATAATTAAATATCTAATAAACTTTTTATAAAAGAGCAAAATAATTATAATAATTATGTTTCTAAAGAGTAATAATATATTAAAATAGGTTGGTGCTTATATAAATAAGATTATAAAATTTAATAAAATAAATTTCAAAAAGCAGGTGCGTGGCGGGGGTGGGTGCGGGGCGGGTGTAAGTATCCTCCGCCCCCGTCCCACCCCGTACTAAAAACTCATATTTCCCCCACACCCGCACCCGGACCTAGTAAAATCGGTTTTTCCCCGTTAAAAATCGGAACAGGGTCAGGGAGACCCGGCGAGTGCGGGTTGTGTTGCCATGTCTAATTCTCCCGAACGATTTCTCTTAAGAAGAATTTGTTGATTTACTTGAGATCAATTATTGATGGTAAAAATACTCATATCCACAATATCCGTGGATAAAAACTATCACGATCGAACACAAAATAAATAACTTAATAAATATGAATATAAATTTAATGGCATTGGTATCCGTGCATATTTGCACATGTTTACCATTGAGTCCAATTTTTCTTTTTCTACGACTCTTGTTTTGTTATTCTTCAAAAATATTATTGATTTTTGTTTTAACCGTTGACACCAATAAAAGAATGAACATTAGAGAGTAATCAAAAGAGAATGTTGATAGCATTGCTATTAGATCAAAATACTACTACCGTAGTACGAGTATGGTAAGTACTTAAATTGTTTTTACGTAATTAACGATGGCATGTTTTTAAATGAAAGTCAAAGACTTTTTAAAACTAAAATGTCACGTTTTAAAGAAAGATCAAGTTTTGCGTTTGGTAAATTAAAATGGTTTAAAATCGAAATTAAATTATGCATTTTCCGATTTTCCACTCACAGTCAGTCGTAGTAAAAAATGAAGCAAGTATTTGACTCAAGAAATTCAAAGTTTAATGGCGTTGAGATAACAGTCAACAGAGTCATTTTATTTTTTGCATAGGAACAGAAAGAATCAATTAGTGTGGCATTGTCTTCTTCAAAAAAAGAAAATAGTGTAATAATGTTTTATTTTGTTGACCAAAATAGTGTAATGTAATAATGTTATGTTATAGGCTGTGATTGAATTCAATTCAATATTTTTTATAAAGGTAAAATGCAATATATTAAAACCGACAAATAAATCATAACCAACATAAGCTATGTAAGGAAGCTTAAAAAAAAAAATTGTGCAAGGAGATGATTCAAAAGTAACTACAAACATAGTACATGAATCGGATAACGGCAAAAAAGACAACACAAACCAGGTGACAAAACTCAAACAAAAAATAGGGTTAAGCCATCAATAATGTAAATTAAAACCTAAATGCACATGTTTCGTTTTCAACCAACTAAAAACTAATTTCACCGTCTAGTAATTGTTGAATCAAAGACTCGTTATGTTAAGAACTCCACATTAGATGAGAGATGACATAAATAAGTGTTTATAAAAAGAGGCGATCATCACCTCACAAATTAGTTTTGTGCAGTTGTGTTAGACTCAACCACAAATTCTAATATCATATCGAAGTCTCGTTCAAGATTTGTTGGACCCAACTGCTATCACATTCTTGTTTCGGACCAACCTCAGTTATATCCATGCAGCAAGTCCAATAATGTTGAGCGTAAGAAAGTGTGTTAAAAATTCCACATTGGATAAGAAATGACCTGAACAAGTGATTCTAAGTGGAGACAATCATCATATCACAAGTTGTTTTGTGATGTGGTGTTACGTTAAACCACAAGCTCTAAGGTTTCCTTCCAAATAACCCAAATGCAAGCCATCTAGTTCAAGTGAATGTAAAAACAAATCCTTTTTAGGGAACACTCTTAAGTTGCCAAACATATTAAGTTGATCAAAAAGATTCATCGGAAGATCTGAGTGAATGCCTAGCCATTGCAGAACAAGAGACCAAATACTTCCAAAAAAATACACAATCCAAAAAAAAGACGGTGGAAGCTTTCCTCCAAGTCAAAACCACTCAAACAAAGAATATTATTTGATGGAATAACTCCACGATCAAGTAAATTGTCATTTATAAGGATCTATTACATAACAAACGTCAAACAAACAAAGAGACCTTCAAAGAGGATATTGTATCCCCAATAATGTATGAGGTATCTAGTCGATCAACATACTCTAAATTAGACGAAATATGGTAAACACCGCTGACTGTATAGCTTTCACGAAAATCGAACTTCCAATACCATTTATCTTGCACATCAATTAGCAAAAAATGTTATAAACCAAGCTAATAATCTCTGCCCCCACTTTCAAATATAGTTACTAATTTTTTTTTATTTTGTTTCGTTTCACATTTAATAAGGTCTAAATGTCCGGACTATATGGGTGAAAAAAGATGTTTATATCCTTTTTCTCTTCTCTCATAATATGGTATCAGATCCTTCAAAAAAAAGTTTGTTACAATCCATTTTTTTGCCTCTAGCCGTCATAACTGATAGTTAGTTACACTTCCCTCTCATTTTTGTTGTGTTTTCTTAAATATTGTTCATCTTGCTCATCGTGATTCATCATTTGTTCATTAGTTTTAACTAATTTTCACTGTGGGGGATATTTACCAACGTTCAACTTATGGGAGGATATTGCATCATAGACAAGACGATGCTATTAGTTAGTTCATAATAGCTACTTGTGAACAAGTAATCTGGCTTCTTAGTACATAGTTTATGCTTGTACACAGTTAGTTAGCATACAGACCAGTTTGTGTATATATATCACTTGTGAAATTCATTGCTTTTTAGTACATAGTTTATACTCACATTAATGAAATTCATTGCTTTTCATTCATTTTCTCTTCTCTCATAAAATGTAGCGTGAACATATATATTAGCGTGAACATGCAAAACATATCGAACCAAATGCAATGTCTCATATACTAACAATTGACCTCACAAGTTGATCTAAGGTGCAGAAGAAACATAAATTAGTTAGAGAAAAGCGACTTGCAGTTTAGGAAGAGACGTAGCGTGAACATAAATATTAGCTAAAGAAAAGAGATTAACGAAAATGCATGAGCAACACTCTAAAAGATTTTGGATATAATATGTTTATATACTCCGCGCGCACAGCTGCATTGACTAATCCTCAAGCTTTGTGCGACTCAAATAAATAGTAACTCTCCTTAAGAGCTTTTAACCCCGTTGCATTTTTAAATTGGATTCGAACACATGACTTTAGTTAAACTATAGAAGATATATGTGTCATCTTATCCAAGCGTTCTTGGGTTAATTGCTTCGTATTTACTTACGTGGCATCTCTCAGGATGTGCAATTTATGTAATCAATGAGTATTCCTAAATAAAAGAAATGTAATCAATGAGTAATGAGTAATTAGGAAATTATTGACATTGTCCTCACGGTTTAAACTGTTTTAATTCCTCATTTAGAATCCGTTATGGCTGTCTTTTTCTTTAATTTTCAGTACGTTATAACTTATCATTTCTTTTACACAATTTTTATTTATGAAGGGCATTTCTTTTACACAATATTAACATCACTTTTTTAGCAAAAGATCAGTTTAGTCAATTTGACATTGAATACGTGTGGTTAGCTGTTAACTAAACCTTTGTTTATGATTATTTGAGTGATTACCTTCCTTTGTTTTTAACTAAAATCAGCACACCAACAGACAATAAACTATAAGGTTATCACTTTTTATATTACATGGAATCATAGTTTCTTTTACTTCCAAAGTTCCAATGTAATTGGAAGGCTGATAAAGAAAGAATGTAAATGGAAGCAATCATGTAACCATTGTAAATTACATACAACCATTATTTTAAAAATTGATTAAGGTCTTCTTGAGGTGGTTTTTGGTTTTGAAAATTTTAAAAACAAAATTTATTTCAATTTTGAGTTTCAAATTTTCTGAGTCAAATCACTCTATTTATCTTATCTTACTACAAATTCACTCGATATGAAATAATTAAAACTGACAAAAAGATATAATTAAGTCTTAAAAAATAATTAAAAATATCAATTTTGATAGCAACGTGCAACTGTCGTGAGTCACTACTATCGAATAAAGTTGTCAATACACCGAACCAACTCAAAAATAATTTGAGAATAAAGTTGTCAATATACCAAACCAACTCAAAAATAATTTGAGAGTTAGTTTGCTAATTAATTCATCGAACTTTATTCATAAATCAAATAAGTCGAACTTAAGTTAAAATTCAAGCTCATTAAATAAAGGATTTGAGCTTAAACTATGTATAGTTTGATTCGTTCAATTAATGAGGCAGATCGATATGTATTTTAAGTTTTAAATATCTTTATGAGAAAAACATTGTGTCATATATTCTTATGAATATTGTGTGAAGGTAAATAAAGTCATTTCAACTGTCATATTATCGTTTAAAATTGACTATTTAGTTATATTTAACACTTAGAAGTCTCGCACTTTTCTCTCCAATTTTACTATTGAAGTTAGAATGAAAAATATACTCTATTACACCCTCCTCTTATCCTACATAAAGAGTACATCACCAAACATGAGATGCATCCAAAAGTAGTGAAAAAATTTCTCATCTAAGAAAATGTAGTCCTTATTATTCTAATTTGCTTCGTTTGATTCAAACTAACTTATCAAGTTGAAATGATTGTTGGTTAGCTTGAATTGGATTGAGTTCGAGTTGAGAAAAAATTTATGACAAACATGAGTTAAATTTCAAGCTAATTTAACTAAACTTCACTAATATCGACTCAACTAAACTTATTTATAGGTCTACTATCAAGCAAATACCGAGAAAAATATGTTAGCAATAATATAATGATATTTATATACCTTCAATTTTCAAACATTCATCCAAACATTTTAATCTTGATATTGATATGTATAAACTATTATATTTATAACATCATTTTTTTCTCAATATGTAGAAGAGGTGCATGTCTATGACATACTCCTATTTTTCAAATAAAATTTGTCTAACTTTGATATGAGAATTGTGTAGGTGTCCTTTTGATATGTTTGTTTTGGAACGTTCCTCGATGGTTGTGGTCGAGCTATTTCTCTTTAATTAAGATAAAGAAATTAGAAGACAGTATAAGATTGAGAGATTGCATCTACCTTGTCACTCTATCATTGACCAAAAAAATTGGTACTTTCGAAATGTGGATGTTCTCACGTACCTTTCTCTATGACATTCTTTCATTCAACCAACCAAGATGAAATCTAATGTGACGCGTGGCATCCTCCGTTGAACTCTTTGCCGACTCACATAGATACACTTTTCCCCCACACGTCATAGAAACACCTTTTTGTGATGCTCCATCCCTACCACCCTTTTATTGTTTTTATTATTGATTTAGTTTAGATGTTGTATTTCCCTTGTTATTTTCATATTAAAAACATAATTAGCCAATTTATACATATTACGATCAAGTGATTTAATCAAAGATTTTACATAAAATAGTTGCACTCAATTGATTATTGAGTTGAATCGATTGTTAGAAAATTAAACTTCATAATATGAGTGTTCAATTCTTTTTCATTGTACTTCATGGTTAGACTCTTTCAAAGTTTCTCTTGTTTGATCAATGTCTGATTTTATGGGCATTAATTTCTTTAGTACCATAGTAAAGGTGACCGGTTAACAGAATGTTAAATAAATTTAAAAAAAAAAACAGAATATTAAATAAAAGAAAAATCTCCATTTAGATGATCTAATCATTTACTTAATTTAAGAAATTAAAAAATCACTTTAACATATATCATAATATACATAAAGACAAAACATGATATAAAGTAGAATAAAAATATGATAGAATACCGACAAAATACCGGTTATCCTATCATATATTTAATGTGAACATGATAAGTTTTAAAAGTAACTTATCATATTCTAATGTGAAATCAAACACTTAATTGAGAAAAGATATAATACAATTATCATATCATATCTCTTGTCCCGACCTAATGGACCATAAAAATTATTAAAAAAATGATTAATCAAACATTATAGATGTTCTTATAATGGAGTACACATTTAAACTTCATGATAGCAAATAATTCTCTCTTCATTTTTTTTTTCATATTAATTCTCTCTTTATTTTACTTATATATAATAATAATAATAATACTAAAGTGCATATCTATGATCTATGTAATTATTGAAAGAAACATAGGGTATAATGCAGATTAGGCATGATGCGCCGGCGTTGTAATGAAAAATAGTTTGGAGTATGCGGTGGCGTGACGGTGCGGACAGGAATTTGGAGGGAGGTACCAAACAAAAAATCAAAATCCAACGCGGAGAATCATCAAAGCAAAATTGTTAAAATATAGCATATGCCAATGCCATGCCCCTGCCACCACGCACGTTCTCCTCATTCCTAGCTGTTATGTCCCATTCATTCATGCACTCCAGCATATCAATTTTAATTATTGTGACTTTTATGGTATTCATAAACATTATTTTAGAAGTTGATTGTGACATCAAATTATAAAGATTTCAAGATCATAATTCAATCAATAGAGATAAAATTGTAACACAATAGATAGAGCAACGCATCTTGAGGACATGGTCGCGGTTGCGGCAACAATGTCAAAATATTGCTGACGGTGATAGTTCATAGTTGTTTGGTATTAAAGAAAATGGAAGAAAAACTATGTTGTAAAGACACTTTCGATTAAATGTGTGTTTCAGTGTCCAAATATATAGTGTTCTACACTAACACGACATCTATGTTTGTAATTATGTTAAATTATGTAGTTTTTTTAAAAAAATTTATGTGTCAGGTCCGTGATAGTTTCATGTACGATATTCATGTCTGTGTTTGTGCTTTATAGTAGAAAAGAAATAAACATATTTATGAAATAGATAAATATATTTTTTAAAATATCTTTAATTAAGAATGAGAAATGATAAAGAGAATAAAAGTAAATATAAAATAAAGTAGGGACCGACTTGTAATTTTGTACAAATTAATGATTTCAAGGAACTTTGCTTATAAAAAAAATGATTTCTAAGGTATTTTCATTCCAATACGAGGAGAAAGGAATTTTGAGTTGGCCCCGCCAAATATACTTCTTTCCTTCAACTTTCTTTGTCATGTGTAATTTCTATTATATTAATTTGAATAATAATTTTTTTATAAGTAAAAGTTGATACTTCCATTAAATTTCTCAATGTTAAACTTCACAATATATAAAATGAATATCATACTAATCACAAAAAAAAGTATATTCCACTTGACTCACAAATTCTACCATATACCCGATATACCGGAGCACAATGCAAACATCAGTTTCTCAATTTTCAACATTTATTGTCAATTTAAAAAGGTTTTGGAAGGGAAGTGTTTAAAAAGTTAAGTCTATATTTTAAAATATATCTATCATTTAAAAAAAATAAAGAACAAAGTGATTAATAATCACATGTTAGCATGTTATTTCAATCATACTTAATTGATTTTTAAACAATTTATAATGTTTGTAATTTAAATGAGAAAAGTAAATCCTATCTTCCATCCAATCATAACGTGAATTTTGCCATCAATATTTAACCCTTTTTTAGAAAGAAAAAAATTTAACCAATTCATTTACATAAACTTTATCAAACAATTCCAGGTGGCACCGGTGTTAAGCTATATGATGAACAACAGGCAACAATGGATATGATATAATCATTAGGAAAATGCTAATAAATGTTCTTAGTGTAAACTTTATCTTGAAAATTGTGCATTCAACATATTGAAACAACAAAAAGTAATTTTTTCTACCAAAATTTCATCAATCATTTTATTTTTGAATTCTTAACGAATAACCACAATAGTCACTCAATGTATTGAAATTTCAAAATAATACATGATTGTATACTTCGTTAATCAAAATAGTCTCTGACGTTAAAATAATATTTTATTAACTCTTTTCGTATAGAGATTGATATGACAATAAGTGAATAGTTATAAAATTAATATGACAATATTAATAAACCAGCTATATGTATTTTTATAGACGTGTCTGTAAAAAACTAGCTCAAAATTCGATTTTTAGGTCGATGTTTTGGTTTCATGAGTTTTTGGCGCATTAAAAATTCATATTTAATCCGTCCCTTGTTAGAAAATTCTAATTTTTTTGTGGGAATTTTTTTTTATGTCCTTAGCATGTGAACAAAAAATAATGAAAAAATCCAACCTCTATGTAACTTTTCCGAACGCACAGTTGGGAAAATATTTGCGATTTTACGTGTTTCGGTAAAAATATCAAAATAAATTGAGGCTTAGTTAAAATACTACGAAAATTTGCAGATTCTCTACATGTATTTTTATAGAGGTGTCTATAAAACAACAACTCAAAATTCAATTTCTAGGTTGATGTTTTGGTGTCTTGAGTTTTAGACACGTTAAAAATTCATATTTAATCCGTCCTTTGTTGAAAAATTCAATTTTTTTTGTGGGAGATGTTGTTTTCTTGTCCTAAACATGTGTGCAAGAAATTGTGAAAAAATTCAACTTCTACGTCACTTTTCTGGACTCGCACTTGGAAATAAATTGCGATTTTGTACGGTTTGGTCGAAAAATCAAAATAAATCGAAACTTAGTCGGAATGCTACGAAACTTTACAGGAACCTCTATAAAAATACATTTAAAAGATTTGAAAAGTTTTGTAGCATTCCGAATAAGCTTCAATTTATTTTTATTTTTCGACCGAAACGAGTAAAATCATAATTGATGCTGTGCCCGGAACCAAACTTAAGTGCCACTGAGCCAGCTGTAGTTAACTGCAGCTGAGAGCCAGCGGTAGTTAACTGCAGCCTGAATGACAGTTAACTACCGCTACGGTAAAAACGTATTTTCCAATGACTATAAGCATTACATATGCGTTCACTTCTAAAACACTTCCACATTTTTTGAAATACACTTTCAAATGGCATTAGTTGTTTAGAAGTGTATTTCTAGACCATACAAAATTTGGGATTTTTTTTCCTTTCTAGATAGGTGCATTCAAACTCATCAAGTTTATAACCACTCCAATCTTCAGTGAGGGAGAGGATAACCATACAAGTTGAATTGAATTGTAATTGATTTTTCCTATACTCAATAAGCTTAAACAAACAATGGTAAAGAAACTCAAAATGATAGTAATAGATAACATGAGTTGAGGAATGATAGCAATAACACCCAACAAAAGTGCTACTCATATTCACTATTATATAGTTGTACTTATGAAGTATTTAACCACTGACTGAGTCCATAAAACTGAACAGACAAACCAAAAAACTAGTAAGGTGCAAAATCTTCTATCTATTGTTCAAAAGAAAGGTTGAAATGAAACTGCAACTGAATAATAACTCAGTGTATAAGTTTAGGCTTCTTTGCAACTTTATCATGCCTTCTAGTTTGAACACACTTTGAGGTCAAATTTGAATCTTGTTTTTGAACATTAAAAAATTCTTCAATCCCACTAGTCAGTGCAAATTTTGATGTCAAAGAAGCTGCTAGGAGGCTCCGAGCTTACAAGGTGCAAACCACAAAGGAAGGGTATCAACAACAAAGAAAACAAAATAAAAGAGTAAATAACCATTTTGGTCCTTGAAAGTGTGAGTACTGTCATTATATTTCATGAATCTTTCAAAACTAGAAAAACATACAAGAATTTGAGTTTTGTTATTCAGTTTAATCCTTGTATGTGTCTTTCGTTGGTTCGTTTGGTCTTCTGATGGATCTTCCGTTAATCAGTTTGGTTGATAAAATTACTAACATAAGACACATGTTTTTATGATCTTGATACATTCAGACTATAATGATACCATCTCACATATTTAAGGACCAACATGATTGTTTACTAAAAAGGAAAAAGAAAAAGATAAATTCAGTAATAATAGCCACTTTACCTCAGCTTCACCAATGCTTATCACTTTCACTTCAAGATCATCAAGGGGAAAGCTCAATTCTTTCAAATATGAAAGCCAAGAATTAGCTGAAAGTGATTTTACTTTTAGATCATCTCCTACAACATATAATGCTGGTCTCTTCACAAATCCCACCACATCTTTAATCGATTTGTTAGGAGATCTTGGATCCATTGCAGTCAAGGCTTCTGCATTATAAATTGATGCCACTGTCTTAGAAATCACTCCTCCCACTACCGGTACTTCTATTGTACTATAACGATTAGTATAGCGATAATCCTTCTCTTGCTTTCCTGTACCATAATAATACGTAGTGGGGGGTGTACTTACATGAGGAATGTTGAGGGGCTGGTTTGGACAACCAAACTGTGGTGCGACACCAGGATTGAGTAACACGGAGCATGAGTCTGTACACCATTTAGAGTCCAAGTTCTCCACACTCTTGTACAAATTATCAACACATCCGACAAAAGAGTTACCATCCAAAACCTTTACAATGGACCCTAATGGTATTGTAAGGAAGCTAAACATGAAGTCGACAAAGTTTTCACTGGCTTCTGCAAAGATTATCTTTTTCTGAGATTTACTTCGCACCAGCTTAACATCCATTTTAATCTTGTGAGAATATTTCACTAAAAGTTTACATTACTTGGTGTATATACAAGATATTAAAACTAAATGGTAAGATCAACAGCAGATGTGTTTGTCTACGTGTTCGTACACATCTCAATGCGTCTGAAGCTCATGACACTAAATATAACAATAAGCTACTAAGGACCTGTTTAATTTTGTGAAAACATTTTTTATTTTCATTTCATAAAATTTGTGCTAGTTTCACTTGTTTTTATTTGAAGAAATCTTACTTTTACTTGTTAACAAGGAGAAACATGACTTTTTAAAGGGAGTCTTTGTGACGGAGATAAGATAAAATGCTAGCTGGGGATGATGCATTTCCGGAAATAATGAAAATAGTTCTATCAATATTTTCATTGTTTCTTGAAATACAAGACAATTGTTCACTTCAAGGAAAGTTAAGTGATAAACTCTAGGCTAATTCAAGAGTGGCCCAAAACTCTTCCAGTTCTCACTTCAGCAACATTCCCTTACTTATTACATTCTGTTACTCTCAATGCTATATCAGTTACAACCACTCTATTTCCTTACTTATTTTCCTTTCTATTCTTTCTCGCATAGACCACCTTAATGAATGTACTATGAGATCCTCAACAGATGTCAGTTACTATTCCAAATATAAACTATCTTAAGTTTTAGATAAAGATTCATAATTCAAGTATGGTCAAAAGATCCCAGAGTAAGTGCCCCAAAACCTTCCAGTTCACACTTACTTCTGCATCCCTTATTCGCTCCTACTTATTACATTATCTTTTTCTGCTAGTTTGCAGCTTATTGGTTACAACCGCTTTATTTTCCGTCCTTACTTTCCTTACTATTCTTTCTCACATAGACCTTAATCTTAATGAATGCTCTCCTATCAGGTTCTTATCAGATACTATGTCAAATTCAAACCACCCTAAAAACATCAAGCGATGCGGTGAAGGATCATAATTCATGAATCGTCTAAAGATCCAACACAAGCTCAAAAGGTTTTAGAGGTCTTTGCAAGGACATAGCAACTGCAGTTGTGGCTGCATCGAGCACATTTACCCTCAATTTACTACAATATTAAGGTCCGCATGTAACCACAACTGCGACTACAATTTAGAACAACGATTCAGAGTTTCAAATATATATTTTTTCGAATTTTTCTTGCTCTACAAACATTTTTTTTAAAACTAGTATCGGGTCCAAGGACCGACTAACCCACAAAAATCGGCATCGGGAGAATTTGAATTTGAGAGGAGCACACTCCAAGGTCTTACTCTACAATCTAACATGCCATCTTAGCGTTTACTCAAAATTAAAACACACACACACATTGTGAATTAAAAATTACATTGCAAAATAGAATTTCAAACATATCTCTTGCTTTCCAATATTGCGAGTGACTTCCTCTAATTGACTCAAATCAGAATACCCCAATTCCATCAACATCTGCATGGAAGTCACCAAAGAACTTGGCACAATCTTCAAATCATCAAACACCAAAAACAAAAACCCCATTTTGTACCTCATTCCCCTGACCCTCAGAATCCAAATTCTTAGGCTGTTTATTAGTGGGTTTTCCACAAGTACAATCAAGATTCTGAAAAGTCGTAAACTTGTAACAAGAATCACACACAGAAAACTTACTTGATGATACTTGAGTGTCATCAATATTCAATAAAAGCTTCTTGCATAGTGATTCACATGGATTCTTGGGATTCAATAGCATTTGTTTGCATACAGGAGTGTTCCAAACATCGTTTGGAGAGAGGGTTTGTACGCTTTCGTAGAGGTTTTTGATGCTTCCAGGGAATGGTGATGATTTTGAGGATTCTTGTTGATCATTGTTGGATAAGAGGCGAATGATGGTGGCGAGTGGAAAAGAAAGGAAACTGAAGAGAGTGTCGATGAAGTCCTTTGTTGATTCTACAGCGACAACTTTGTTGTTTTCTTTGTCTATGAAGATTCTGAGAGGAATGGTTTTGGGTTCTTCTTGTTGTGGTTGTGAAGAAGCCATGGCAAGTTGTTTTTGGCTCTTCTTTCAAATTGAACTATTTGTAAAAAGATACAAGACAAAGTAACTGAATTAGGCTATTTATAAAGGAGAATTGCTTTCTCCAACCCCTCTTAAAGGCTCTTTGAATTTATGGGATGTAGTATGGGGTTGTATAAAACATACTTGGAAGTACGATTATGGACATTTTTTTGATTGGATAATAACTCTTAATTGGCTTACTTATTGAGCAATCTGAGGGGAGCATATATAGATAATAGAACAATTCTCTTTATGAAGTTTGTGACCATTTTTATCATAACACATTTATTTTTAAAGTTTGACAAGGTCCGAAGCGATATTTAAAAGTCCACTTCACTAATCTTTTGAGATTTTTTTTTCCCACCCTCCAAGCTTCTCGGGCGACCTCATAATTTCCATTTTTACACCCAATTAGATTATATAGTTTGAACCCAAACAAGACGATTCAAATTATATACTCTGAAACCTCCGAACAATTACGAAATTCTAACATAACCTCCAACGAATTTTTAACATAACCTCCAAAATCCAAACCACAAAAAATTATTTCATTCTTGAAATTGTTTTGGTTGAATTCATCTCATTTGAACCAACAAGCAAAAGGTTAGGACGCATTTTTATAATCATTTGTTGTTTAATTTATTTTTTATTTTTGGGTACTGTATATGTTTGGATTATATAATTTGAAATATACTCTAAAACAATAGTGTGTGCTGATTTGTGTATTTTTGTTGAATTTTGTTAATTTGTATAAGTGATTTTGATTGTTTTCATATATTAACCAACATCCCGGTCGAGTTAGAGGTAACCAACCTACAATGACAACATCGGCAATGTGGGAGAGCGCTAGGTGAGAAGGGGAAGTGGTGGAAAAAGTGATGGATTCAGATCATCTCAGGTGCCAGAGCCTGAGCCCCAGCCCCGGCTTGAGGAGGAGGCAAAGGAGCACGAAGAACCTCTGGATGCTGAAGATGATGACTTACCAGATACTGATGAGGAGTTACCCACTCTGGATTCATATCCTGGTGGCCGGTCAGACTTGTATGTCCTCATCAAGTATGGGCAGCATGTTGTCGAATGCATGTGGGAGGGAGATGTAAATCACTTCCACTTATACACTGTTGTTATTTTTGTACTAACTTTTGTATATGTTTTATTTCGGTACTGATTGTATGATCTCCGGCTTGTGGTCAAATTACTGATTGTATTTACATATAATCTCTGAATGGATGAATGTTTTAGAATTCAAATGCTCTGGTGGCAATTTAGCACTTCAATTCGATATTGGAAATTATTTGATACTTTATTTGATCATTATCTTCTAAATGATTTTACAACTTTTGGATTTTGTTCTACTTTTTGCGATTTGATTAAACTCATTCTTCATTCAGCTAAGTTATCATTCTCAGTGCTGGTATTGTTTCTTGACAAATAAGTGACTGCGTTAGTAATAAAGCAGTTTTCTTAAAAAAAAATCAATTTGGATGAAGGGGAATTGACTATGCTGTGTTTCATAATATACACTTGTTAGTTTAGAACGCACACATCATATTATTTTGAATATTGGAAAAAATTGTGGTATAAAGTCTCACACATAGCAAAATGTATCATGCCTGAATTTTTCATAAGGATCATAGAATGTGATTACACAGAGAACAACAAAGTAGCTAGTGCACACGGAACAAACGAAATGATAGTGTTAGTGCAAACAATGTGATTTACCTAAATGCGATGTATGCGTTATATAACATTGATCTCCCTATTTCTTTTTAATTCTAAGCAATGTGAAACTTGTTAAATATATGCTAGACAATAGCACATTCTAACTGATTGAAAAATTATGCTCCAGAGTGTTGCTTCAAAATCTTCAATTCCAGCAGCCCTCTCATGTACTTCTCTAGCCACAGTGGCAAATGTCCGTACAATAAGTAATATCTGCATAAGTGCATGTGACATGTAAGATTCATTACCAAATTGTCGCCAAATGACTGGAATTATGTGCTAGAAGGTAACATTTTGAAGTTGATAGATCATGAGTTGCAAGCCAATCTAAGATTGAGCTACTCTCATCTTTCAACTCCATTAAAAGGCTGCTTTGCATATTGTTCAATTTTTCCAAAGGAGTCCGTCTTAGAAAAAAAGACGGTAGTGCAGTTGTAGATTGCATAAGGTTTAGTAGAATCGTCCACAGGTCAAGCAAGTTTGGAAAAAGTTGGAGAAGAATACTTCGATATACTAGTGTCAAGGTCATTGATACAACGGCGATCTATTGATGATGAAGAAGAAAGCTTTGGAATGAATAACCTCATCCATGATTTAGCTACAATGGTTTCATCTCCATATTGTATCAAGTTAGAAGAACCAATTTTACATGAAAGGGCACATACTTTGTCATACAATAGAGGGCTATATGACTCATTTAATAAATTGTTTAGACTACAACGTTTGCGTACCTTTATAGGATTGCCATTACAAAAACAATTGCCTCTTTGTTTGCTATCGAACATAGTAGTACATGGCTTGCTTCCAATAATGAAAGATTTATGTGTGTTGTCATTGTCAAACTACAAGAGTATCACCGAGGTTCCCAACTCTATTCGAAATTTGTTATACCTGCGGTACTTAAATCTTTCTCTCACTGAGATTGAAAGGCTGCCTTCTGAAATATGCAAGCTTTACAATCTTCAATACTTGTTGCTGTCTGGCTATAAAAGGCTCATTGATTTGCCGGAGGACGTGGGAAAACTGGTTAATCTGCCCCGTACAAGTTTCCAAACTAGAAAATCTCCACACTTTGTCTAACTTTGTTGTCAATAAACATAACGGTGGATTGAAGATTGCAGAGCTAGGAAAATCTCCCCACTTACATGGAAAACTTTCCATCTCACAGCTGCAAAATGTTAATGACCCTTTTGAAGCTTTTCAAGCCAATATGAAGATGAAAGAACAACTAGACGAGTTAGCTTTAGAATGGAATTGTTGTAGTACTTCTTCAAATTCACAAATTCAAAGTGTTGTACTTGAACATTTGCGACCCTCAACAAATTTGAAAAATCTCACCATCAAAGGGTATGGTGGAATCAGCTTTTCAAATTGGTTAGGTGATTATTTATTTAGAAATATGGTGTAATTAAGGATCTCAAGTTGTGATCATTGTTTATGGCTTCCACCCCTTGGATAACTGGGTAATATGAAAAAACTCATTATTGAAGGGATGCAATCCGTAGAGACAATTGGCATTGAGTTCTATGCAGGTGACGTTTCTTCATTTCAACCATTTTCATCCCTGGAGACTCTACATTTTTAGGATATGCAAGAGTGGGAGGAATGGAACTTGATTGAAGGTACGACCACAAAGTTTCCTAGTTTAAAAACTTTGTCACTAAGTAAATGCCCGAAACTGAGAGTAGGAAACATTGCCGACAAATTTCCTTCCTTAACCGAACTTGAGTTAAGAGAATGCCCTCTATTGGTGCAATCAATTCGATCATCAGATCGTGTACTCAGGGAATTGATGTTCCCTATAAATTCTATTCAACAATTGATCATAAAAGGGTTTCCATTTCCGGTTTGTTTCCCAACAGACGGTCTACCAAAAACCTTGAAAATTCTCATAATCAGTAACTGTGAGAATCTAGAATTCCTTCCTCATGAATACCTGGACAGTTACACATCACTTAAGGAAGTAAAAATATCCTATAGTTGTAATTCAATGATATCATTCATTTTGGGCGCTCTCCCTGTCCTCAAGAGTCTCTTTATTGAGGGTTGTAAGAATCTGAAATCGATATTAATTGCAGAAGACATGTCAGAAAAGAGTCTCTCATTTCTTAGAAGCATCAAAGTATGGGACTGTAATGAACTGGAGTCATTTTCCCCAGGTAAAATGACTCCAGGTAGAATGACTCTAGGAAAATTGATTCAAAATTGATAACCTTGCTACCAGTTCATTACAGTTCATTACCTTGACTCCAATCCTCGTTTATATTGCAGTGTGGAAGTGTGAGAAGCTTCATTCACTACCAGAAGCAATGAATGGTCTAAGTGGCCTTCAAGAACTTGAAATTGATAATCTACCAAATCTTCAATCTTTTGTCATACATGATTTACCAAGCAGTTTACATGAACTGACTGTTGGTTATGTTGGAGGGATTATGTGGAATACTGACCCAACTTGGGAGCATCTCACTTGTCTTTCAGTGTTGCGAATCAATGGTGCTGATACGGTAAACACCCTGATGGGGCCATTGCTACCTAAATCACTTGTAACACTATGCATCCGTGGTCTCAATGTTAAAAGCATTGATGGCAAGTGGTTTCAACATCTCGCCTCTCTCCAAAACCTTGAGATTGTTAACGCTCCCAAACTCAAGTCGTTGCCAAAAAAAGGATTGCCTTCCTCTCTTTTAGTACTAAGTATTACTTGTTGTCCATTACTGGTAGCAAGGTTGAGGAGGAAGCGAGGGAAAGAGTGGCGTAAGATTGCTCATATTCCTGTCATAGTTATCGATGATGAATTGATCACATAAGTTTCCTGTCTAGGTGAGTCTCTGAAGTACTTTGTTTTTGTTTCTTTCTTATTTTATGTAGAGTAAATTACACTCCCCTCCCCTCAAAGATACTTGAATTACACTCCCCTCCCCTCTTATCATAAAATATACACTCCCCTCCCTTGAAAATTAAAATTTACACTCCTCTCCCCTATAAGATGCTTGAATTACATCCCCCTCCCTTAATAAATAAATATGCGCTACAATTTAATCTATTTTAACATAAATAAATATTTTTATGATATATACTAATTTTGAACCACTATTTAAAAAAATAAATTCATTTCTTTATAATTTAAATGTCAATGATAATTAAATTTAAATATTTTGATATTAATTTTATAATTTAGAGCATAAAACCAACTTTTAAATAACCATAATATATTGTCTTTAATAATTTTTCACATATTTTAATTTTATTATGGGTTGTTTCATATTTTATAATCGGGGTTAAACTATACGTTAATGAAATTTTGAATAAAAAATAGCAAAAAATATGTATTTAGATTTTGATTATATTAAAATAGACCCGCAATATTTTTTTTTTTTGAAGTGTGTTAGATTATTATTATTATTTTGCTAGATTATTAGAAATAAAAAAATATAATGAGGGATTAAAGTGTAGATTTTAAGATAAGAGGGGAGGAGAATGTAATTCATGTTACTCTTAGGGGTGGGAAGTGAAATATTTTCTAATATGTTTTGAATAAGAGGGGAGGAGAGTGTATATTTTAACATAAGAGGGGAGTGGAGTGTAATTCAAGCATCTTTTAGAGGATGGGAGTGTAGTTTACTCTTTTATGTAATCATCAATTAATATTATCAATTTCAATAATATCAAATAAACTCATTTTTTAATCCTAGAATTAAATTATGTTTCACCCCAGATTCTGTTCAATCTCGCTGTTTCGAGAAGTCAAATTCGCATGCAGGAACTGCAACCAAAACCAGTAAATGTTTTACTGATCAGGAACAGATGAAAAGGAGAAACAATAACTGACCGCAAATATGTTAGGTATTCATTTTTTCCATATATATTTGAATGAGTTGGCTTTAATGAATCAATTATATCAAACTTTTGTAACACTAGTTAAATCCTGCTCGAATATATTAGTCTTATGCATTCCCACATTTTTTTGTTTTTTGTAACTGTCTTGACCTAATATTTCTTCCTCATATTGGTCGATCAGAACTCTTTCCTTGAGAAATGTTTCTTAAGGTGATTAGACTTCTACCTTTCCTTGTCATGTACGACAGACAAAGATGCTTAAGAAAGTTTCTTGATTCAAAATTATGTTTTGACTTTTGAGACTTTATATTTTGCTATTTACCAGTTCATCAACCAGATTTGGTGGCTTGTTCTTTGTTTTCAAGATAATTTATCTCTACTATATTTTCAGCTCTACAAGGGCTTCAAGTGTGATTGATGGCTTGAACCAAGATCGGAGCAGTAGCATCTCAGGCATGAATTCCCTCTTATAGGTTTTAACTACTTTATTCACTACATGCATGTTCTATGCTCATCTTTCTACCAAAAACATAGTACTCCTTTCTTGAGCTTCTCTCATGTTTGTTATTTTGCCATCGTTAAATATTGTTAATTAATTTTCACATCGGCATACAATATAACATTACTCCCTCCGACCCTAATCTATTGTCCTTTTAGACACACATTAAAAAAATCATTTAATGCATGTTTTTGGTTTCTGCAAGGGTACAAAAGAAAAAACATGGCTAATTGGATCTTGGTTTCCTAAAAGAACTGAAGTTTTGGGAAAAAATAAAATACTTGAAGGAACAAAGATTAGGAGTGGAGGGAGTACAAAATAACTTTCACATCAGTATTGTGTTTTTCTCCCTCCCTCAGATTAATTTTATAAGCTCTATTACATGAGTCTCTGCAGAATATTTATACGTTGTTATTATTTATTAGTCTCTCTTCAAGAATCTTGCAGGATTTAGAAAATGAGGGACAAATCTTCTGTTTTGCGAAAATGAGCGATTTCGACATCAATCATGTGGGAAGGAGCTTGTAAAGATGCTGCTAAAATTGCTAAAGTTGATGTGGTGGACTATCAAAGTTAATTTAGCTGGTTTTTTCTTTTGCCCCGCTTTAGCCCCTGAATTCCAAATAAACTTTTGGCCACCTTGAGTAACTACATAGTTTATTATCTTACAGTTCTAAAGTAGATAAAACATTGATTCCATAGCTTGTAATTGGACATTAATCAAGCATTGATTTCATTCATGGCTATTGGAAGGGAAAGATTTGGCTTGTAGATAAATTGCTTAATAAATGTATAATTTTGGGTCCTCCTCCCTCTTGATTCAATTATATGAAGAAAACTTTTTTAAAAAAAGTTTTAAATTACATCGGATGTATTTAATCGTAATAAATTGGTCCTTAAGTTTTTTTTTCGTACCACTTGGGTTTAATTAACCGTAACAAGTTGGTTTTTAAGTTTTTTTTTTTTCTGTACCAATTATGTTATTTAAGTTATTTAACCGTAACAATTTAGGGGATTTCAGATCTAAAAAGGCCTAACTGTTACGAAAAATACTTTAAGGATTTACTTGTTACAAATAATTAACTTAAAAGGATATAAGTGGTACCAAAAACACTTAAATGACCAATCTATTACAATTAAATAACTTAAAAATCTCTGTTGTAATTTAACCTAAAAAAAACTAGTAGTAGTTAATGGAAACCATAAACAACTGAAATTATTAACCAAGGTCCAAAATCTTCTATATCTATTGTTCAAAACAAAGGATGAAACTGCAACTGAATAATAATTCAATCTAGGATCCTTTACGGTTCATCAAGCCTACTAGTAGTTATATCTGATAGAATGGCGACGTTCAGAGCCCTCTTTAAGGGTTGACGCTTTAGGCTCTCTTTGAATGTAGAATTCTTTGTAGATTTTGTAGTAGTTATATCTGATAGATATTTGACAAGTGTACCAAATTCAATCGAAGTAATAAAATTAATTCGTATCCACAAGGACTGTATTTAACTTCTACTTAGCAAATTCAAGGGTGCCCTAGGCAGTTGAGTTTAGTTTTGTAACGTAAACATATTAAAAACAATAAAAGATTGGTTTTAGAAATTTAGAGAGAGTATGATCAAGACTTTTGAATCCTCTAACGTTCTCTTACGGTAATTTACACTCCTAATTCAACCAATGATTATCTAGTTCAACGACAGATTAACAAAGTAATTCTACCCAATCTCTTGACCTAGAATTCTCTCCGCAAGTGACAACCTCTTAATCTCTTAAGTGAATTCGAAACCCTTGGAGGTTAGTTACTCATAGCTAAAGTACAAGATAACTAACATAGAAATAAGGATTCATACATGTATTGGATGATTGACTATGAGTTGTGATGGTTGACCACCAGATCTTCAAAGCTTGTGCTCCAAAATATGCCCCAGGTCTTAAAATTCGTGAACCCCCTTTCTTAAAACTCACTTTTTCTTATATAAGCCTGTCAAATTCGGCCCCCGAGCCCCAAAATTTGGTGCCCAAGTCCAAAAACGCGTCCCCTAAGTCTGTCAAATTCGGCGCCTGAATGGTCTAGTTCGGGGCCCGAATTTTTACGAATCAAAATGGTCTTCTGGTGGCTGGAATTCGGTGCCCGAATGCTTGGATTCGGCGCCCGAATTGAACTTTGCTGAAACTCCAAATTCTTCAATTTTTGTGCTTTCTGCTCCCATCATCTGGATAAACTACCCTAATAATTACATGAAAAATGTCTACCAAAATAGTAACGACAAAGTGTCATCACAACCCCAAACTTGTATCGTTACTTGTCCTCAAGGAACTAATCTTAAAATGAAAAATAACAGTAAAGTAACCCTTACTTCACCAATGGTCATGTCAAAAGTTCATCGCCCTAGTTAGAAAATGATGAGCTAACATACTTGCCAACACATCCATTCCACAACTTCTCGCAAAATATTGAGATTCAACAGGGTTCATCACACAGTCGACATGTATAACTACTATATTACCAAAACTTGAAAAATTTCTAAGAATCAATCAAAGTCAATATTATGCACACACTTTTAAGTACTTTTTAGGTTATAACGGTGCTTAAGTTAGGAGTGGGATCATTTGGAAAGTAAGTTTACGCATCATCCTACTAGGCTATAGCACACTATGCACCACAATTTAAGGTATAATTGTTGATTAAGCGGAGACATATATTTATATAAAATACGGTGCAATAATAACCATATAAATTGTCAGTGATTTGTCCACCACATAAAAGTCATATATTTATATAATTTATATAATATTAGTTATATATTGGTCACACAAAAAATGATGTTACATTATCGACCACAAAAAATACGTCGGTGTATTATTGACCAAAAAAAGGATGAAGACCAACAAAAAAACGTCATAGTCTATCTAATGAAATTGGCCCATCTTCATTGTCTTCGATATCTTCAAATTCTTCCTTTTCTTCATCATGATTATCACACAAAATTGGACCGAGTTCATTTGATTCTTTTTTCGATGGTTTCTCTCATTTTTCAATATCCATGAGGTCTCGGAACCAAGTTCATCTAAAAAAATAAAAAATATATTCCTATGTATCATAATGTGTGTAGCTTCCATTATGTAGATGATTGTGGGTATTGAACAACCATCTTTCAAAAAAACAAGAACAAAATGTATGTGGATTAAACTGTGGGTATTTGGGTTAAGCGGCGGTCTACCTCTAATTGGGAAAAAAATCTTTGAAATACCGATTTCATAATTTGTCAACTCAACTACAACCTTATAGTAACAAGTTGCAACAATGTGATCCATGTTCGATAACTTCAACCACTTATCTTTAAATGTATAACACCCCGATTTTCATTAGGATTATTTATTTGTTTATTATATTTGTCTATATGCTTATTTGATATGTTTAATTAGTGATTAGTGAATTTTTAAGCGAGAATGATATTTTGGTCATTTTAGGACTATGGGTATTTTAGTAACCTTGAGTGGAGAGTTATTTTTATAAGAATTAGTAGTAACTTTTAGAATTATTGAGATAGTGGTGTATGAGCAATTAGTGTGGAGTTAATGAAGTAATTTTGTAGTAACATTTTAATGAGATGAAAAGGTTACTAAGCCCATTAAGAAGAGGGAAAGGTAACTCATTTAGTGAGACTATATAAAGATAACTCTAGTTCTGAATTAGGGTGTGCATTCATTTCCTAATTTTTTTCATACTAGAAAGTGGCTAGAGAGAGAAGTGAGAATAGAGAGAAAGATAAAAAAAAAGATGAAAATAGAAGAACCAAGTGAAGAAAGAGGGAAAGCAAGCTAGGAAGCAAGATAGAAGAGAAGATTGAAGCTCTAGCTTAAGCTTTTAGGAGATTGAGGTAAGGGGGATAGATTTGATTATCATAATAAGCTATAATAACTTTTCTAGTGTTTGGGTCATGTTTGTTTCACTTAATTTATGAAATTGATGATTATGTGAGTTAATTTTCATGCTTAGAATTAAGTGATAATTATGGGTATGTTGAAAATTGTGAAATTAAGTTGTTTATGTGTTTACTCTTATGTTTGATGTTTCGGAATAAGTTTGTTTTTGAGAATTTAGCTTAATTATTTAAAAACTATGAAGTTGTTAATGATTATTGCTCAAAACATCTTTTAAACACTTGTTGAATCATTGGGTATGTTTGAATGTTGATGAATTATGATATGTTGATGTTGGTTGTGATGTTTGGTTGAACATGTGAAGTTTTTAGGTTTATGTGGGAAATGAGTTTGATCATGATATTGATTAATTGATGATTTAGGATATAGATTTTGATTGAGGGAGTAGTTGTTGTGAATAAGATTAAGTTGATGGTTATGAAATGGTTTTGGGCGGGATTAAAATGGAGAAAAACGAGTTTTAAGCTAAAAATCGTTTTAAGTGATTATGTGAAATAAGTTATGTTTTGATTATTGAACTAGAGATGTTTTAAGTTGAAAATGATGTTTTCAAGTAGAACATGAATGGTTTAAGTGATTGGGACGAAATTGGTGAAAACAGTGTCGAAAATGGTTTGGAAAACCGAATTTTATGCGCGAAACTGCGAAACGAAAAATCAGAAAATCATGTGTTGTCAGGGTGGCACGGACCATGCGCCTGGGGCATGGGTCGTGCGTGTGCCTCATAGTTGTGTTGCATGTGTAACACCCCAATTTTCTATTTTTATTTAATTCATTGATATTTGATAGGTGAAGTTTTGATTAATATTATTATTGACGCTGCTTGTGCTTGATTATTATTTTGTTGTTGAGAAAAGTGAAATATCAATGATGATTGAGAAGCAGTATGAGAATTAAATTAAAATGAAGGGAGGAATCAAAATAAAATGATATAGAATCGAGGGTGTAGAATATAAGTTTTATATAAGTGGGGGAAGGGAGGAGTAAAAGAATAATGAGTAGAGGAGAAGAGAATCTTAACAAGTGACCGCCCCAAATATAAATAGAAAGGTTAGGAGTTAGGAGAGTCAGTATTGCTGAACGTGAAAAAAGAATGGAAAAGAGGAGAAAATGTGGAGAAAACCCTAGTTGTCCAAAAGAGAGCCAAAAGTTGTAATTTCTGAAGAATTCGAGGTAAGGGGGAGAATCTATTAATCTATAGGGTTTATTTTTTTTCTTCTGGTTGGGGCATGTAGAAAGCATAAAGGAGGAGATTTATTGAAATGCTTATGTGAATTTATCTTTGTGGTTGAAGATTTCAAATTCAAAAAGAACAAAGTTAGGGTAATTGAATTAGAGCCTTTAATCATGTGAAGAGTGATGCAATTAGGTAAATTGTGTGAGAAAGTAGTGTTTGGATGATAGGGTAGTCCTAGGTAATGTTGCATATCAGTTTGGAATCATGAGGGCTCTGAAAATGGGAGTTTTGGGCAACTTAGAGGCATTTTCGTAGTTCAAAAACATACGATCTAAATATGTCGCAGTGCTGCTCTGCAGTAAGGGGGCCTAGCTCCCACAACCCAAGAGCTGGCGCCTCAGGTGTTTGTTCCTGGCGCCTAGCATCCACTTATGGGTGTTTTCACCCACTTCTATTTCTAACCGGGTCTTGGTGTAAACAAGAAAGTTGTAGGTATGGATGTTTGATTTTCATTGGCTTTGGTTTGACCTCAATCAGACATCCACAACGTGAGTTATGATCAAAATACCACACATGAGTCAGCACAGTCGTGCATCTCTCCTAGTCTTAAGAAAATAAAATTTTCCACCACTTTCTCTTCAGAATTGGATTTAGGTGTCTTCATGAAAGTTGTATATATGGATGTTAGCTTCCACTTTCCATTAGTTTGAACCCATTAGCACCTCTAGAACTTGAGTTATGATTTAAACACCACATTTGGGTCATGCTGTGTTGATAATAAAATTTCAACATAATCCTTCTAGTGGACTCTTCAACACATATAAAAGCAATAGTGATTTTTAAAAGGCCATTAGTGTGTAAAGTAAAATTAAGGATCCCTAAACTACATATTTTGATGGGGGATTGTGTTCGAGAATAAATAGAAGCGTCTTAAGATAAAAGCAAGTCTAAGTATGAACTGAAGATAATAACCTATGAGAACCTGATATTGTTAAAGATGGCCTGATAATAGGGAGTAAAATACAATGATAGGAGGGGGGGGGGGGGGGGGGGGACAAGGGGGACGTTGAAGATAGATAACTAAGGTAAATATAGGTCTCTCGAATTAGAGACGAGTCTAAAATGGTGGAGTAATACAAGTAGTAGAAGAAGTAAGAGAGATATAGATAGGTAGTTCATGACGGAGTGGTAACGAGGAGAGTAATCCATTTGAATATTTAAATGGTCTAACGTTGTAAGTCGATTAAGTAGGTATAAAATATGAAAGAGATAAAGAAGTGAAAAAGACAATGATGATAGGGAATATGAAGTAGGTGGTTTTCGGGTAACTAATGAGGTTAAACATAAACTCCCTAAACCAATAATGAGTTTAGGAATATTAGTAAGTTGAAGAGTAGACGAGTCAAGGTAGTTAAATAACTCAAGATGAATGTTAGGTAAGAATGTATAAGGTGTAAAAATAATGAACCGTCAATCTATCCTTAAGGGCACATATTCCCTCTAGAATGGGCTCAGGCGCCCTCTCGAAGGGCTCCTGAAACATCTAGAATGCTCTAGAGTGACTGATAAAAGTTTGACAAGTGTACCAAAAACTATCAAAGTAGTAAAAATATCGTTCCCACAAGGACTATTTTAATCTCAATAATTCAAATTCGTTAATCAAAAGGATGTATAAAAGTTATTTTGGTTTGCCACTAGGCAGTTGATTTGGTTTGATTTTTATAGAATCAATTAATAGAAAGTAAAGTTTTGTTAAGAAAATAAGAGAGAGATGAGGTCTTTCGAATCATCTATGTTCCCCTAATTGGTATACTGCACTATATTCTTATGATTGATTTTCTAGTTCCACGGTAGTTAACAAAATAGCCCTAATCAATCCCTTGAGTTAGGACCCTCTTCTTAAACTACAGCCCCTAATTCCTTAGGTGGTCTAATAATCTTCGAAGGTTTAAGCACGTTAACCTAATATAACTAACAAACGATTATCCATTCCTAGACTAACCATGTTTATTAGAACAATTCAATGAGTCTAAGTTGAAAGCTAGGGTCAGTAGTCATTCATACTCACGATGTTTATATGTGATCAATATATAAAAGCATTAAACCAATTGAATTGAATAAAAACTAGATTGTCATTCACAAATAATAGAGTTTCACAATAAGATGGATCAATTAGGGTTACAAAGAATCATCTCAGACCTAATCTCTAAGAGATTTAGCTACTCATAATCAAGTTTACAAATAGAATAATCAATAATGGAATCAAAACATACATGAACTGATAGAAGGTTGAAGAAATCGTCCTCCTAGCCGTCTTTAGGTCTCAAAATCGCACTTTTCTCTCCAAGATTCGTAACCTTTGTTTTCAAAATAGTCTTCAGCTTAAACAGGCACATAAATTCACCCAAAATCGTGTCACGTTTTAAGTGAATCGCGCCACGCTTTTACTTTTGTAACAAGAAACTAAATTAGGGTTTTCTCAAATCGTGTCACGATTTTGCCATCGTGACACGTTTTCCTTAATTCCAAAACACTGCATTCTGCCTGTGGAATCGTGTTACGATTTAGCCAAATCGTGACACGTTTTTGCTCTTTGCCTTTTTCTTCAGTTTTCTTGCTTTTCTTGCTGCTTAAGTTGCCTTGTGAGCTCCAAATTGTGATAAAATTTACATAAAAATTACGTAATGACATCATGTCATCACAACCCCAAACTTGAACCATTCCTTGTCCTTAAGGAATTTACATGCAAAATTGACAATTAACAGTAAAATAACAAGTACCTGATCAAGCGATATTAACCAAAAGTTCATCTCCCAACTAGCTAAAAGTGAGCTAGTTTTACTTGAATGCATCCACCAATACACAACTCCGCGCAACAATATGATAAGGGTTCACACTCAATCACATGAAAGACTACATATTACCATACGCTTGAAAAGTTTCTAAATGTCAATCAAAATCAATGTCAATACACACTTTGAGGTCTTTCAGGGTTATAACGGGGCTTAGGTGAAGGTGGGATAATATTTGGATAAGTAGGCTACACAAAATTCGAGTTAGGCACTCCTACGAAAGTTAAAGCACAAATTCAATTCATCTTTCACCTATAGAACAAAAACTTTTGTTAAGAGGGCTAGAGAACATTTTTTAACAATTGGGACATTCGAATTTTAAGTTACTCGAATTTTCAATGACTTGTCCCTTTTTTCATTCTATTTTTTTTTATACACCATTTTTAGTGTATTTTTCATGATAAAGTTCTTTGTTCTCTAGTTCCCCCACCCCAAACTTAATTGGTTGCAAATTCCAAAAGCAACCCCAAACTTAATTTTTAGCAACATTCTACAATGCCTAACTCAGAAATAACAATTTGGGATAAATCCTAAAAGTCTATAAGTTTGTAATGTAGTTTGTCACAGAACAAAAAGTTCTAAACCTACCGGCTCAATTTGGCTAAGAAAAGGATAAATATCAATAAAATCATGGCAGGCTTCTAAAGGCTCACAGGACCAAGCACTTTTGCCTCAGTGCGTATTTGACAAAGATCAATCAACACTCTATATAAGTAAATTGAAAAATAAAATTTGGCCATGACCCTTACAGTTTAGATTTCTGGGAATTGTGACTACCTATCTTATACTGACGTACACTTCGCCTTTGGAATACAAGTCACTCCTCCTTATGAAATTTTGGGAACATCACTTGAACACACATTTGTTACTAAACTGGAAAAAGTCAATTAAACACATAAATTCATCAGTAATAAACAAGTTCAGGAACAATTACATAACAGGGGGATACAATTGATTAAACTCAAGAAAGGGAATAAAAATTGTTCGAACATAAAAATAAAAGTACATCAAAAATGCTGTAACAACACAAAAGAAACATCAAAAGAAGTGGACCATCAGTAGCCCACTCAAACATCCATATGGTCATGGTCAATCCAGGTGCTAGGGTTCTCCTCCTCGTAAGAATCCTCCCCAAAATGATGCGTCGACCTAGCACCACCAGCAGCAAAGTCTGCCCTAATCTCCTCCTCTCTAGCCTGGGAACGACCTCTGGTCACATCGAAATACTGGTCCATAGCCTCCTCAGACCCATCAAATTGGTCAAATGACCCTGTAATAGCTCTCTTGTTGAGGCAGACCGACTCCGTAAGCTCCGGACCGAACCTAGGACGGTTCCAATACTCCTGATCTGACAACTCATTCATCATGTTGCAATGATCATACATATAGGTGGAGGTGGCTGATACTAAGGCACCCTGCTGACTGCTCCCTGCATAAACTGCTGCTGCTGTGGAGGTGGCTGATACTAAGGCTATGGTTGTGGTTGTGGCTGGTCTGCTGTTGCTGCCTCCTCTACCTGAATAGCATGTAAGCGCTCGTGGTAGTCTTTCACAAAAGTGTCCATGTACTCAGGTCATTGGCATAGAGGTCACACTCAGCTTCCTCACAAAGCCAACAGATCATGCTCAAGTAAGGCAAAACCTTCTTCGACCCAGAAGCAAACATATATATGTTGTTGGAAATCAACTCGCCAACATTGATGGGTGACCCATCCATGATAGCAACAATAGTGTGGAGGCATGGTAGTGGGATTTTTGAAGAGCAAGAGGTGCCCTCCAAAGTTTGCACCACGAAGGATGCCCACACCTTTGCAACGGGCTTGAAGTCAGCCCTAAACAACATATGTGACCCTCCTCGCCACTTCACACCATCCACGCACAATTGAGCCTTAAGCGCATCCCACTGAGCATCGTTCCAATCCTTGCACTCCGCCAGCCTCCTTTGAACATCACACTCCTCTAGTGGAATGATCTGCAGAAAATTGTTGATCCTCTCAGGGCTGTAGTTGATCTCCTTACCCCTCACATAAGACAAATACTTTTTCCCCATGAACCTTGCCTTTGCATAAAATTCTAATGCCAAAGTCTTGTTGGCATGCTCAAAGATCATGGTGATGAGTGATTCCCACCCCCTCTCAGTGATAACTTGGAATAAGTGAGGGTTGGCTATGAGTATCAAATCCTCTCTCTTGGATCACCCTATAAGGACGGATGTCCTTGAAGCGGTCTTTGGCTTGCATGTTGTAAAATCGGTGGTTAATGGATGGTGGTGGTGCGGTGTTAGGGTTGGGTTTAATGGGTTGTCTACGTTTAGGGGCTTGTTTGGGTTTCTTTGAGGGTTGTTGGGTTGAGGCTTGGCCTTTTCCCTTGTTTCTTGTGTTTACCATGTTTAGGGTTAGGGAAGTTTTGGGGTGAGGGTTAGGGTTAATTTTTGTGGTGGGGAAGATGAGTTTTAGTAGGTTGATGATGATAGGGGTGGTTTAGGGAGGTTGTTTGGTGAATTGGGGATGACAAGATGAAGATTTTTGGTAGAAAAGGGTTGGAAGTTCGAATATTAAGGTTCTGGAAAAAATTTGGCAGAGTTTGGCTACTTGTGGAAGTGAATGGAATGAAAATCGTGTTGGGCATATATATAGGATGGAAAATCGTGTCACGATTGTAACACCCCAATTTCCCGTCTTAAAAATTTCATTAAATAAATCATATAAAATCAGAGTACTTCTCAAAGGAGTGTCACATTTCTTCTTTAAAAACAACTTGGATAATAATTTATCAAATTACAAAAACATTCAATTAAGCAGCGGAATTCAAATAGTCTCTTCTCATAAATAGTGCTGGCTTAAAAGCCATCAAACGTCTCAAAACATTATTATTTCAACATCACTGAAAGTCAACATTTAATCAAACATGATACATAAAGGAATAGACTCTACAAAAGACCCCATCCCGTTACGTATCAGAGCAACCCTACTTCACACATCCTCGCATCAACGCATCTAAGACTGGGTACCTGCACTTGCCCACAAGGCGACAATTCCAACAGAAGGGGTGAGATTCACAACAATAATATTAATATATAAATCATATGTCAAGATTAACAGTCATAAATCCAACTCATCACATATACATTATAGCACATCTTCACATCATCATAAGCATCATCATAACAATGATGTAGTATTTTTGCATCAAACAATTGTAAGTATTTATATCGTCTCCTCAGGGACTAGTGCGATATCACAGACCGTTCGACAACTAATATCATTTTAAGTTGAAAGATAAGTTTGTTTGTTTGTAACTATGAAACTACTTTGCAAAATTATAAATTGAGATTAATAGGGCGTAAAACTTGTTAGGATTAGAGTTCCATGATCAAGCATCACATATAACCTAATGATCGTATACGGATTCTAGCTTTTCTTTGATATTATCACGTATCCCTCGGCAATAACATTCGTGTCCAAATATTATCGTGACATCAATTGTATCGTTCAATCGTCGATGTCTCAAACTATTGAACGATCCAAGAGTCGATCTTATCATTTAATCGATGATGTCTCAATCTATTTAATGATAAGAAAGCTTTAAGTTTAGATACAAAAAGTGATTATCAAAACATCAATTCCATGTCTAGAACCTATGTTTTGATAGATGGTTATTCTAAACCTAGATTCAAATGTATTTCTCAATCACAATTAAATCAAACATAAGCATGAAAGTGTAAGAATAACATCAATATCAAATCAAATGCTAGAACTATATATTTATAGATCAAAAGATTACATATTAAGCTAAGATCAAGTACCTCTAATCCCAACAAAGGAAATTTAGTTCATCATTGTCATGAGAACATTACAAAAGTGGAAAGAAAGATGAAGACCCATGCCAAGAACTTGATTTCTCCAAGAATCTTGATGAATCTACACTTAAACACCCTTGCTCTATGAAAATAGAAGAATTTCGCCCTACTCTCTCTCTAAAATTGATGGAAGATCCCCTCTGAAATGAAGGAAATGGGCTTTTATAATTTGCACTTCCTGCCAGGCAGGAAACATGTCGCTGTGGCGACATACCTTTCTTTGCCAGTGGGTTTCTGCCACGTCATCATCCACTTGCCTTAAACCGCCTTTTCCTGCCGGGCAGGACATTTGTCGCCATGGCGACATTGATCTTTGACACTGGTCGCTGTGGCGACATGATGTGGCCATGGCGACATTTAGGCAGTAGCAATTTGGTTTTTTTCTTACCATTTCCCGCTATGGCGACAGAATGTGGCTAAGGCGACAGATTTCTTCTTTTTGCTCCTTTTTGTGTTTCTTTCATTTGTTCAAGTCTTGATCACTCATTTTCTGCACAAATGGTTAAGTAAGACATAAAAAGCATAATAAGACATTTTCTTACATTTTCATGGCTTTTCCTCAAATAATTTGTGAAACAAATAATGATGAGTGCTTAAAATATATCATGGATTTAACACTTTCTAGCACTTATCAAACTCTCCCCAACTTAACCTTTTGTTTGTCCTCAAACAAAATATTCAAAAGAGAACAAAGTTAATCACAAGACATAAGGAGCAAAAGTTTTGACAAATATTTGTTCAGATGGATGATTCAAAGTGAATGCGCGGGCAAGTCTGAAGTTTCCGACTAATCTAGAAATCTACTGCAAATATGAAATGAGTCCTATGCATAAAGTTCAAGTCACACAGTTCAAGTCAATAATATACCTATTCACGAACCACGCCTAACACACTTCTTTGTAAGTAGATAACAAATTAAAATCAAATGAGTGAGGGTCATGAACACACATCCGGCAATCAAGTTAACATTCAAATCAAGTTATGTGTCCATCCAAATATCATTCCAAAAGGCACAAAAGCATGGATCATAAGGTCTTTTAAGGGTTGTAACTTGGCTCGGCTACAAAAGAAAGGATATTTGTGGGTCAATTGAATTCAAATGGCCAAGCATAAGGGAACATTCCTTCTATTCACATTCAAAAGACAAATTTACAAGAATCCCCTTAATTCTAAACAAACCCTTGATGTTTGAACATGATATACCTTGATCTTGACAACTTATTTTGTTTTTGGATTTTTTTTTTCTTCTTCTTTTTTCTTTTTATCATGTACACATTTCTTTTCTTTTTCTTTTTCTTTTGTATTTACACAATAATGTTGTCTTGATCAAAAATAAAAATACATCAATTTACTTGACAAGTGATTTACATCTACCTTTTCTCCCCAACTTGAATAGAAAAATACCCTATTTAAATGTTCCCTTACTCTATGGCAAAAAGGGACAATTAGCAATTAAAGGTTTAGGGTTCAACGATTAGAATCATATCAGGGTCCGATAGTGCAACAAAAATGAACTGGATTTGGAAAACTTTAAGGCAATTTCATCAAGCATTGTGCTTATGAATTGACAGTTCATAATTGAGGACCCTGATTCATTTGGCTCAAGTGGGTTAGCAATTACTCGCTCTTCTCACAAGGTAGGCTATTTGTGGTCAAGTATGTTTCTCTCATTATCAAAAATATGCCTTGATCCTTTCCATGCCTTCACACAATTCAAAACAATTATTGGATTTAACATAAAACGACCGAGTTAAACAATGAATGCCGGTCTCCTTGCATATAGTAAACACATTGAGGTTACCTCACTTTTTGGCTAGAACTAAGTGGTTCACAAACAAATATATTATTGCGGAGAACTAGATGAAATGAAATTTGTGCAAAGTACTCGTTTCATGTTCAAGTAAACACCTAGGAAAACTGGAAACTTGTACCTTGGCTTTGCGCTTTGTCACACAATTCTATATCATTATCATCATCTGAGACTTGCTCAATCTTTGGCTATCTTTCAAGCACTTTGAATTTTGAACTTTGAGCATTTTCTTTTAACAAGCAAAAGTGATAAACAAAGACTTCCACAATTTTCAAAATAACTTCAAAATGAAGTACTTGATTAACCAAAAGTACTAACACATTATCTTGAACATCACAATACGACATTTGAACGATACGAACATTACAAAACTAGTTAACCCAATTGTTTAACACAACATCACTATACAACGATAAACAATACGAAAATATCACAATAATTAAACAAAAGTTATGAGTCATAAATGCCAAGATGAAATAATAACAGAAGCAAACTAATGTTCAAGAGTGGCAGCAAAATAAAGCATAAATAAGATTAAGGAGAAGGAAAGAATTGACTGAAAGCTTGTAAGTAAAATGTCACTCAGTAATTGGAGAGCTCTCAAGTCTTTTCTTTGCCTTCTCAATCCTGCATATCATCATGGTAAAAATCATCATCTGATCCAGTTGAGTTCACACTAGGGATTCTATCCGGATCATCTTGCTCCAAGTTCTCCTCTTCTTCCATGTCGTCACCATCATCATCTTGAGCTTGAGCTTGATTTTCTCCTTCAGCAGCAGCAACATTCTCATCACCATAAACTCCACCCCCTCCAAAGGCGTTTGGCCTGACCCCAGGCCAAGCAACATGAGTTTGGTATTCCTCCAACGTCGTGAATTGATTCATCACTTCATTGGGATAACCGGCTTGAAGTTGCATCCTATATAGTGAATCTTGAATGGATGTCATGGCACGGTTGTTTGCTTCGTTTTGGTCCCAAGTATGGGAGTGGCATTGGTATTGCCACTGGGCATAAGCTGAAAAATCAAAACCGGGAGGTGAAGTAGTATGTGGCTCAGGTGGTGGTGGGGGTGCCCCAGAGGTAGATGCAGCATATTTCCTGACCCTCTTTTTCTTTTTCTCCATGTTCTTTGCGATGAATGCATCGTCAATGGGGTTTTGGAGTTTTTCATGGATTGCTGGAGGTAAAACTAGCCTGGTTTTCTGGATAAGTCCCATAACAAGGGCAGGAAGCCCAATATACCCCTTTCCTTGACACGCAACTTTTTGCATCTCACGAGAAATTGTTCGGGAAATGTCCACTCGGATACCCTTAAGGATGTAATAGATGAGTGCACAGACCTCTAGAGTGGTCGAGGATATGTGGCTATTGGGTCGGATATTGTGGAGAATAAGTTTCAAGCACACTTGAGCGGGAAGAGTCATGTTTTTATATTTGGCATTGGTTTTCTTCACGGTATCACCTCTATCAAAGAAATAACCCGGTTTCATGATGGTTTGTTCAAGCACGGGAATGTTGTAGCGCTCATGTGCAATAGTTTCATGATAGTCACACAACTCGGATGGGTCAGCTAGCTCATAGGGGTTTCCTAAGTACTCATTGATAGCATCCCGATCAAAGAAAATTTCCCGACCACGAACATAGGTCTTGAATGTGAATGGTGCAGTGACTGGGTTAGGCATTGCATTTGCGTAAAACTCACGCACAATCTCAACATTAACGGACTCGGGTGGGGTGAGTAATGTGAGCCACTCCTGTTTGGCAAAAAGGTCATATATTTCCTTATACGGTCCCTCGGGTGAAATGGGGAATGTGCGCTCATACCACAGTTTGTCCTCTACTAGGTCTTGGTACCTCCGTTGGTGGTAAGCTGATAAGAACCTAGTGTCATCATAGGGTTCAGCTCGTGGTGGTCTAGAGGACTGGCTAGATTGTGTGTTTTTGCGTTTGGATGCGGCACGAGTATTTTGTGATGGGTTCTTGGGTGCCATTCCTGCAAACAACCAGAAAAATTCCACATACAAACAATAGAAACAATTAAGCTCATTGGGACAATTCAAATAGACAGACAGCTTAAAAAAAATTGGAAAAACAAAATTCTGTGCCTGAGACAATCCCGCCCGGCAGGAATTTTGTAGCCATGGCGACATTTTCTGGGTAACAAAACATGAATGTCGCCATGGCCAGAACACTGTCGCTACAGCGACAATCACCCAGAAATTCGATTTTCAATGAAAAATGAACAATTTTCATCTAGTTTTTCAACCCCATGCTGTTTCCACTCCATATCAGTAATTTTCGACCTTAATGATGACTTAAAGATGAATCAAAATCAATGTTCCACAATTACCCTTTTTATTTGAAATTTTACAAAAGGGTTCACAAAAATTGAAGTTTGAAATTGATACAACCACAAATTGATTTCTGATTTTATTTCATCTCTGTCATGAAGGACTCACAGAGTTATGAAGTTTAATCACCCACATTGTTAACTAACCTAGGGTTTGCTCAAGAACATGACATGCAATAACAGAAAAGCAAAACAAACCTGATTAGAAGTAAAATACAAGTGCAGAAATGATTTTGGAGATGAAGGTTGACTTGATATGGCCTTGGGTTGAATTGGTGTGGAAAATTCTTTGAATTTTAGGGTTTGTAAGTGAGAAATGATGTTGTAAGGAGAGAGAGGAAGGTGAAACCGATTTTGGGAGATAATGAGTGGGTAGTGGGTGGTTGGTAGGAGTTATGAGGAGTTAGTGGCATTGGAATCCGTAACTGCCACTCTGTAGAATTTCGCCGGGCAGGATTATTGTCGCCCTGGCGACATATTCTGGTCAAACAGGTTTTTACCTGTAATTCCTGCCAGGCAGGATTTGTTGTGCCTAGCAGGCATGACAGTTGCAGACCAAAATTTTGCAGGTTGCTTCTGTATTTGGATTTTTGATATGTTTTATGACTCTTAAGCCTAATATGCATGAAAACAGTAAATGTACTTACAAAATTGGGTTGCCTCCCAACAAGCGCTTGTTTAACGTCGTTAGCTCGACGCCTTTTTCGTTAGGGTGGCCGAAATGAAACGGACAGTACATCATCTTTTGTAATCCTGCGCTTTGGGAGGAATTCCATGAACTTTATGTACAACTGATGTGGAGTCCATATCCTCCGGAACTTTGGTTTGTTGAACAAGGCGCATATTTCGTCTATGACTAGATCAATCTCTGCCTTGCTCACTTTCTTCCCCTTTTGTTCAGATGATTCTTCCTTGCTAAGCAATCGTTCTTGTTTCTCTGTAACCATCATCACTTCTCCATTATCAACAGTGTTGGCCTCTTCAGTATATGACCTTTCTTGAGGAAGTTTTATTTCATGTGGTGGCTCTATTTCTTTCATTATTTTCAGTGTGCTACATCCTACTAACATTATATCTTCCTCAATTTCAGAAACACCTTCTTCAACAAACTCTCCGACTTTTTCATACGTAATTGGAATATTTTCTTGTTCTCCGTGAGTGGATTGAATGTTGGTTTGAATATCCATGATTTGTGCTTGCATCATCTCCATTTGAAATGATAAATTCTTCAATCTCTGGTTGGTATCTTGCATGTTTATCATGGATTGCTGCATGAAGATATTCAAAGTATTTTCCACGTTGGTTATCCGTTCATCTTCAAAAGGATATTGTTGATACTGTTGATATGGTTCATACTCAAATTGAGTGTAGAAGTGGAAACAACCATGCTCAACCATGATTTCTTTTATGTGGAGAATCTGAAACGGCTATGAATAACAAGAAATTTTTCTTTGTATACCAAAGAGGGGTTAGTGTAGACAAAACTGTACAATAAAGAGAAATATTTACAGATTATATACATATGCTTAAAACGATAAAATAGTCGCAATATCTATGATATCTAAACGCCAGTCCCCGGCAACGGCGCCATTTTGATGTAGTATTTTTGCATCAAACAATTGTAAGTATTTATATCGTCTCCTCAGGGACTAGTGCGATATCACAGACCGTTCGACAACTAATATCATTTTAAGTTGAAAGATAAGTTTGTTTGTTTGTAACTATGAAACTACTTTGCAAAATTATAAATTGAGATTAATAGGGCGTAAAACTTGTTAGGATTAGAGTTCCATGATCAAGCATCACATATAACCTAATGATCGTATACGGATTCTAGCTTTTCTTTGATATTATCACGTATCCCTCGGCAATAACATTCGTGTCCAAATATTATCGTGACATCAATTGTATCGTTCAATCGTCGATGTCTCAAACTATTGAACGATCCAAGAGTCGATCTTATCATTTAATCGATGATGTCTCAATCTATTTAATGATAAGAAAGCTTTAAGTTTAGATACAAAAAGTGATTATCAAAACATCAATTCCATGTCTAGAACCTATGTTTTGATAGATGGTTATTCTAAACCTAGATTCAAATGTATTTCTCAATCACAATTAAATCAAACATAAGCATGAAAGTGTAAGAATAACATCAATATCAAATCAAATGCTAGAACTATATATTTATAGATCAAAAGATTACATATTAAGCTAAGATCAAGTACCTCTAATCCCAACAAAGGAAATTTAGTTCATCATTGTCATGAGAACATTACAAAAGTGGAAAGAAAGATGAAGACCCATGCCAAGAACTTGATTTCTCCAAGAATCTTGATGAATCTACACTTAAACACCCTTGCTCTATGAAAATAGAAGAATTTCGCCCTACTCTCTCTCTAAAATTGATGGAAGATCCCCTCTGAAATGAAGGAAATGGGCTTTTATAATTTGCACTTCCTGCCAGGCAGGAAACATGTCGCTGTGGCGACATACCTTTCTTTGCCAGTGGGTTTCTGCCACGTCATCATCCACTTGCCTTAAACCGCCTTTTCCTGCCGGGCAGGACATTTGTCGCCATGGCGACATTGATCTTTGACACTGGTCGCTGTGGCGACATGATGTGGCCATGGCGACATTTAGGCAGTAGCAATTTGGTTTTTTTCTTACCATTTCCCGCTATGGCGACAGAATGTGGCTAAGGCGACAGATTTCTTCTTTTTGCTCCTTTTTGTGTTTCTTTCATTTGTTCAAGTCTTGATCACTCATTTTCTGCACAAATGGTTAAGTAAGACATAAAAAGCATAATAAGACATTTTCTTACATTTTCATGGCTTTTCCTCAAATAATTTGTGAAACAAATAATGATGAGTGCTTAAAATATATCATGGATTTAACACTTTCTAGCACTTATCAAACAACATCACATCAAGCATCAACGTCTCAAAACATCATCTCATATATGTCACAATTGACTCGACTAAATGCAACACCTAACGTCTCAACATCATGCATGTGGTACCATATGATTATAGCATTAATATGCTTCACCGTCGCTTTGAGCAAATGCTCCACCGTCGCTTTGAGCATAAAGCTCCACCGTCTCATATATATGCAAATGCATGGACTCGTCGTTTAACAACTTAATACACCGTCTCAAGACCATCATTCATAATACAAAACTGACACATGCAGGTATAATAGTTACATTGCAGAACATCATCTCATTAATCATATACATCACAACACGTATCATCATCATAATCACATATCATCATATATAACCCTCACATATATTCAACTTTATATCATTTATCAATAGCTCAAGTAAATCATCAGCAATCATCTTTACAGAATACTTTAAAGGGTATAAAACCTCACTAACACTACCCAAAGGGCTCCTCTCAAAGTCCCATGCGAAACAGATCGCAAAACAACAAACAGTCCTGAACCATCTAACTCGCCACGGCGAGTACTCACATCAGCTCACTCGCCAAAGGCGAGTTGGGGGCGAGCTGGAGGCGAGAAATCCTGGGTGCTTCGGCCTTTTTGACATTTTCACCAAAAATCCTCATTTTTAAGCTCTCTAAATCCAATTTGACCAAACCAACTTCACAGGTCATCTCTATAAATATAAGGGCACTCAAAACCATCTAAAGTTTGGCAAAAATCCTAAATTTAAGGGTCAAGCTCGCCACGACGAGCTATACTGCTCGCCTCGCGAGCAACCAAGGGTTACTCGCCACGGCGAGTGATCACTCGCCACAGGCGAGCGATCTCAGAATCACTACGGGTTCAGCCCTAATCACACCAATTCATCCCAAAACTCACATGTTAAGCCTCTAATTCATCAGCAATATCATCCTAGGGAATAATCTAGGTTCTGTATGCAGTTCTACAGCTTTGTAACATCAAACCCTCATCAATTCATCACAAATTCATCTTAACCCTAGTTCATAAACCCATCCCAATTCCTCTCAATCTCTGTGTCAATCAAGAACAGATGATTTACAATCAATATTAATGGAGTTAGGCTCACCCTTACCTGGAAATTTGCAGAAAATCGCAGCCTAGCTTCTCCCTCTGATCAACCGTTCTTTCTCTCCAAAACCAGAAGTCTGATAACGCGTTTCTAAAGTTTTCCTCTCTTAACCTACTTCTCTTATATACTCCCTCCCAACTTAATTAATTTCCTCTTAACCCACACAACTCTTCTTAATTATAAATATAACCCCATCTCTTAAAATTCTATATTTTTCCAATAAATCTCTATATTTACCAAATAACATCCATATAAACATCACTTATATTATTTTATTAAACAATAAAATAATAACACGTCACACGTCACAAATACGTCGCATATACGTCACAAAATCATCAAAATCCATATAATATATAAACATATATCATATCATCAAATAAAATAATTAAATAATTAAAGAGGGCGTTACAACTCTCCCCCTCTTAAAGGATTTTCGTCCTCGAAAATTTACCTCGCTCAAACAACTCTGGATAGGATTCCAGCATCTTACTTTCTAGCTCCCAAGTCAAGCTTTCACCCGTCGCTCCGTCCCAAACAACTCTCACAAGAGGTATCTCCTTGCCTCTCAACGTCTTTGTCTTTCGATCATCAATCCTCACGGGTAAGGTCTCAACCGTAAGGTTGTCCCTAACTTGCACATCATCGCTTTGGATCACATGAGACGGATCCGGAACATACTTCCTCAGCTGAGATACATGAAAAACATCATGCAAATTCGACAAGTGCGGTGGTAATCCAACACGATACGCCACCGGCCCAATCCTCTCTGAAATCTGATACGGACCAATAAACCTCGGAGTCAACTTCTTTGATTTCAAGGCACGTCCAACACCCGTCATAGGAGTCACTCTCAGGAACACATGATCCCCCTCTTGGAACTCAAGGTCCTTTCTACGCTTATCATGATAACTCTTTTGTCGACTCTGCGACGCTTTCATCTTTTCTTGGATCATTCTCACCTTCTCAGTAGTCTGTTGAACGATCTCTGGTCCTAAGACCACTCTTTCACCCGACTCAAACCAGCACAACGGAGTCCTGCATCTCCGACCATACAAAGCCTCAAAAGGTGCCATTCCAATACTTGAATGGTAACTGTTGTTGTATGTGAACTCTATCAATGGAAGATGACTATCCCAAGCTCCTCCCTGCTCAAGTACACAAACCCTCAACAAGTCCTCCAACGACTGAATCGTCCTCTCTGACTGACCATCTGTTTGCGGATGATAAGCCGAACTCAACCTCAACTGAGACCCTAACGCCTCTTGTAAGCTCTTCCAAAATCTAGAAGTAAATCTTGGATCTCTATCAGATACGATGCTCGAAGGAACACCATGCAGCTTAACTATCTCTCTAACATAAATCTCCGCCAACTGAGCCACAGGAAAGGTAATGTTAATCGGTAGAAAGTGAGCAGACTTCGTCAACCTATCAACAATAACCCATATAGCATCATTCCCTCTAGGAGTATTGGGCAAACTCGTCACAAAATCCATGGATATACTATCCCACTTCCACTCTGGCACATCTAAGGGTACCATCATACCAGTCGGTTTCTGATGCTCAATCTTCGACTTTTGACAAACCAAGCAAGAATACACAAACGTTTCAAGCCAGACCACCAAAATAACTTCTTCAAATCATGATACATCTTCGTAGCTCCCGGGTGAATACTCAAGCTACTTCTATGACTCTCTTCAAGAATCATCTTCTTAATCTCTTCATTGTCAGGAATGCAAATCCTACCTCGGAATCTCAACACTCCTTGATCATCGACCTTAAAGTCACCATCCACAGTCTCATTACCAGCAATCAACAAATCTACCAACTTAACATCCTCTTTTTGTGCCTCTCTGATACTTTTCAAGAAATCATTATCAATTCTCAACATTCCCAGTTTTATGCTCTGAGGTGTCCTTTCACACACCAAGCTCAAGTCTCTAAACTGTTCTAACAACTCAAATTCTTTCACCATCAAAGCAGACATATGCATAGTCTTCCTGCTCAAGGCATCTGCAACCACATTAGCCTTACCGGGGTGATAATTCAAACCAAAATCATAATCTTTCAATAACTCAAGCCACCTTCGCTGCCTCATATTCAATTCCTTCTGATCAAATAAATATTTCAAACTCTTATGATCACTGAATACTTCAAACCTCGAGCCATACAAATAATGTCTCCATATTTTCAATACAAAGACCACAGCTGCCAACTCTAAATCATGCGTCGGATAATTCTTCTCATGAATTCTCAATTGTCTTGAAGCATAGGCCACTACCTTACCTTCTTGCATAAGCACACCTCCTAAACCCAACTTAGACGCATCACAATACACCACAAAAGGTTCGTCGGGCTTCGGCAAAATCAGCACTGGAGCCGTCGTCAGACGCTTCTTCAATTCATTAAAACTATTCTCACAATGTACATCCCACACAAAAGACTTACCCTTACACGTCAACTGCGTTAACGGAAGAGCCAACTTGGAAAATCCTTCTATAAACCTCCTGTAATAACCAGCTAGTCCCAAAAAGCTTCTAATCTCCGTAACCGACTTAGGAGTCTCCCATTGCGATACCGCTTCCACTTTAGACGGGTCAACCGCAATACCTTCACCAGAAATAATGTGACCAAGAAAGCTCACTTCATGCAACCAGAATTCGCACTTGGATAACTTGGCATACAACTTCTTCTCTTTCAGCACTTGCAATACAATCTTCAAATGCTCTGCATGCTCAACTTTAGTCTTAGAATAAATCAGTATATCATCAATAAAAACCACAACAAATTGATCCAAGTACTCATGAAAAATTCTGTTCATATATTCCATAAACACACCAGGCGCATTAGTAACACCGAAAGGCATCACCTTGTATTCATAATGACCATAACGCGTCCTAAAGGTCGTCTTCTGCATATCTTCATCCTTCACCTTAATCTGATGGTAACCTGACCTCAAGTCAATCTTGCTAAATACTTTTGCACCCACTAACTGATCCATCAAGTCGTCAATCCTCGGAAGTGGATACCTATTCTTGATCGTCACTTTATTCAGCTGTCTGTAATCAATACACAGTCTCATACTGCCGTCTTTCTTCTTCACTAGTAACACTGGAGCTCCCCATGGTGAAACACTAGGTCTCACAAACTTCTTCTCAAGCAAGTCTTCCAACTGTTTCTTCAACTCTGCTAACTCAGAAGCAGACATACGATAAGGTGCCATCGACACCGGCTTCGTTCCAGGAACAAGGTCAATAGAGAACTCAACTTCTCTCTCTGGAGGCACATCTGGAATCTCATCAGGGAAAACTTCAGGAAATTCTTTCACAACAGGCAGCCCATTTATTACAGCTTGGTTCTCTAAAGATAACGAAGCCATCAGCGAAAACATCAACATCCCATCACGTTCTAGTTGCTTCAGCTGCTTAGTAGATAGAAACTCTGCGCCCCACTCTTCTTCGACAGAAGAAAAATGCACCGTCTTTCTAAAACAGTTGATAAGAACTCGGTTGTACTCTAGCCAGTTCATACCCAGAATCACATCCATACCACTTAAAGGTAAGCACACCAAATCCATCACAAAGTCACGGCCAAACATAGATAAAGGACAATTTACACATACGAGAGAAGTAGTCACCGAACCCTTAGCTGGAGTCTCGACAACCATCTCTCCATTCATATCAGAAACATCAAGACCCAAAGCAGAAACACAATCTAAAGCAACAAAACTGTGCGTAGCACCAGTATCAATAATAGCAACTAAAGGAGTATTATTAATATAGCAAGTACCTCTGATCAAACGATCATCATTCTCAGTCTGAGTGCCATTCAATGCAAACACTCTCCCAGTAGTCTTAGTCTTCTTGGGTTGCTTACATTGCGAACCAATGTGTCCTTGCTCATTGCAGTTGAAACACACAACATCATCAAACTTGCAGTCACTAGTGATATGTCCTTTTTGACCACAACGGTAGCACCTCTTCACCTCAACAGTACATGCATTGCTCTTATGGCCTTTCTCGCCACAAGTGTAACAAGTAACCTCAGCAGGAGCAGTCTTCTTCTGGGGCCTCCTCTCATCATTCACTCTTTGCTTCCCTTTATCTCTAGGGGCATCATAAGGTTTATGGCGACTCTGCTGGCCCTTAGCTTTCCGATCATTCACTACCTTGTAGTGAGCCTTCGTATCCTCCTCATAAATTCTGCAACTACTCACCAGCTCGGAAAAGTTGCGGATCTTCTGATAACCAATGGCTCGCTTGATGTCAGCACGCAAGCCATTCTCGAACTTTATGCACTTAGAAAACTCAGCCGTCTCAGGGGTATAATGCGGGTAAAACTTTGCCAACTCCACAAACTTAGCCGCATACTCGGTTACCGACATGTTCCCTTGCTTAAGCTCCAGGAACTCAATCTCTTTCTTTCCACGAACATCTTCTGGAAAATATCTATTAAGGAACTCCCTCGTGAAAATAGCCCACGTCACCACAGCTCCATCTTGCTCCAAAATAGGTAGGAGACTAACCCACCAATCATCAGCCTCCTCCGCGAGCATATGCGTGCCAAAACGCACCTTCTGCACATCATCACATTGCATGACTCTGAAGATTCTCTCCACTTCCTTGAGCCATGTTTGAGCCCCATCTGGATCATAGCGCCCCTTGAAGGTAGGCGGGTGATTCCTCAGAAAGGTCTCCAACATCCTAGTCCCGTCATTTCCACCAGCATTGTTCTGATTGCCTACAGCATTAGCCATTGCTTCCAAAGCAGCAGCAAGAGCAGCATCGTTTCTACCAGCCATCTTAGTTCTCTGGAAACAAACATAAGTCAGAATAATACAATAATACTATTCTAACTCTAAGACAACGTCACTCGACTCTCTACTTGGCCGGACGGACCAACCTGCTCTGATACCAATTGTAACACCCCAATTTCCCGTCTTAAAAATTTCATTAAATAAATCATATAAAATCAGAGTACTTCTCAAAGGAGTGTCACATTTCTTCTTTAAAAACAACTTGGATAATAATTTATCAAATTACAAAAACATTCAATTAAGCAGCGGAATTCAAATAGTCTCTTCTCATAAATAGTGCTGGCTTAAAAGCCATCAAACGTCTCAAAACATTATTATTTCAACATCACTGAAAGTCAACATTTAATCAAACATGATACATAAAGGAATAGACTCTACAAAAGACCCCATCCCGTTACGTATCAGAGCAACCCTACTTCACACATCCTCGCATCAACGCATCTAAGACTGGGTACCTGCACTTGCCCACAAGGCGGCAATTCCAGCAGAAGGGGTGAGATTCACAACAATAATATTAATATATAAATCATATGTCAAGATTAACAGTCATAAATCCAACTCATCACATATACATTATAGCACATCTTCACATCATCATAAGCATCATCATAACAACATCACATCAAGCATCAACGTCTCAAAACATCATCTCATATATGTCACAATTGACTCGACTAAATGCAACACCTAACGTCTCAACATCATGCATGTGGTACCATATGATTATAGCATTAATATGCTTCACCGTCGCTTTGAGCAAATGCTCCACCGTCGCTTTGAGCATAAAGCTCCACCGTCTCATATATATGCAAATGCATGGACTCGTCGTTTAACAACTTAATACACCGTCTCAAGACCATCATTCATAATACAAAACTGACACATGCAGGTATAATAGTTACATGGCAGAACATCATCTCATTAATCATATACATCACAACACGTATCATCATCATAATCACATATCATCATATATAACCCTCACATATATTCAACTTTATATCATTTATCAATAGCTCAAGTAAATCATCAGCAATCATCTTTACAGAATACTTTAAAGGGTATAAAACCTCACTAACACTACCCAAAGGGCTCCTCTCAAAGTCCCATGCGAAACAGATCGCAAAACAACAAACAGTCCTGAACCATCTAACTCGCCACGGCGAGTGCATCTACTCGCCACAGGCGAGTACTCACATCAGCTCACTCGCCAAAGGCGAGTTGGGGGCGAGCTGGAGGCGAGAAATCCTGGGTGCTTCGGCCTTTTTGACATTTTCACCAAAAATCCTCATTTTTAAGCTCTCTAAATCCAATTTGACCAAACCAACTTCACAGGTCATCTCTATAAATATAAGGGCACTCAAAACCATCTAAAGTTTGGCAAAAATCCTAAATTTAAGGGTCAAGCTCGTCACGCCGAGTGATCACTCGCCACAGGCGAGCGATCTCAGAATCACTACGGGTTCAGCCCTAATCACACCAATTCATCCCAAAACTCACATGTTAAGCCTCTAATTCATCAGCAATATCATCCTAGGGAATAATCTAGGTTCTGTATGCAGTTCTACAGCTTTGTAACATCAAACCCTCATCAATTCATCACAAATTCATCTTAACCCTAGTTCATAAACCCATCCCAATTCCTCTCAATCTCTGTGTCAATCAAGAACAGATGATTTACAATCAATATTAATGGAGTTAGGCTCACCCTTACCTGGAAATTTGCAGAAAATCGCAGCCTAGCTTCTCCCTCTGATCAACCGTTCTTTCTCTCCAAAACCAGAAGTCTGATAACGCGTTTCTAAAGCTTTCCTCTCTTAACCTACTTCTCTTATATACTCCCTCCCAACTTAATTAATTTCCTCTTAACCCACACAACTCTTCTTAATTATAAATATAACCCCATCTCTTAAAATTCTATATTTTTCCAACAAATCTCTATATTTACCAAATAACATCCATATAAACATCACTTATATTATTTTATCAAACAATAAAATAATAACACGTCACACGTCACAAATACGTCACAAATACGTCGCATATACGTCACAAAATCATCAAAATCCATATAATATATAAACATATATCATATCATCAAATTAAATAATTAAATAATTAAAGAGGGCGTTACAACGATTGGCCAAAATCGTGTCACGATTGGGTTATGTAACGGTAAAAAATTTGAAGAACTACCAAAATCGTGTCACGATTGGGTAAAAACGTGACTCGATCCACCAATTTTAAAAAATCTTGCCCAGAAATCGTGTCACGATTTGGCCAACGTGACACGATTTGCAATGCAGAAAGCAACTCAATTTTAACTTAGAAAAAAAAATTTGGGTGCAAAATTTTGTGTCACGATTTCAGTATCGTGACACGATTTTGCTTTGCAGAATGGCACCCAATTTTAACTTAGGAACAATTTGTGGAGTATCAGAGGAGAGGCAAATTTGTGTCACGTTTTACCCAAAACGTGTCACGATTTTGCCCAGTATTGGACTTGAAAATTTTGTTCCTCTGATTATTTTAGCTAAAATATTTTTGTGTTTTTGGAATTTTTAAAAGCAATAAAAACTAAAAATACTACCTGAAATAAAATGGTGGGTTCCCTCCCACAAAGCGCTTCTTTACCGTCACTAGCTTGACTACTACAGACCTTTAAAGGTTCTTCAGCACCATTTCTACCCATTCTTTTGGTAGGTCGCCATCCAGATATGGCTTAACTCTCTGCTCATTCACCTTGAAACTTCTGTCACCCTCTGGCGTGATTAACTCAACAGCTCCATGAGGTGACACACTTTTGACCAAGAAAGGTCCATACCACTTTGACTTGAGCTTTCCACGAAAGAACTTCAACCTGGAATTATACAACAAAACTAGTTGCCCAGAGTTAATATCCCTAGATACCTTTTAGTCCTGACTTTATAGATGAGCGCATTTTCATACGCTTTAAGCCTCATCTCCTCAAGTTCATTAAGTTTCAAGAGTCTTTTCTTACCAACGGCTATTTGATCAAAATTTAAGGCCTTAATGGCCCACTATGCTTTATGTTCTAGCTCAGCTGGAAGATGACATGCCTTCCCATAGACTAACTGATAGGGTGAGAGCCCTATATGAGTCTTAAAGGTCGTCCTATATGCCCACAGTGCGCCGTCTAACTTTCTAGACCAATCCTTCCTATTTGACGCAAATGTATTTTCTAGTATCTGTTTCAGCTGGCGGTTTGTAACCTCTACTTGACCACTTGTTTGTGGGTGATAGGGAGTTGCAGCTTTGTGCCTGATGTTATACTTTCTTAGCAAATTTTCAAGAAGATTGTTGCAAAAGTGCTTGCCCCCATCACTGATCAAGACTCCAGGGGTTCCAAACCTAGTGAAAATATTTTTGTGGAGAAAATTGACAACAGTTTTGGCATCATTAGCAACACAAGGTATCGCTTCAACCCATTTTGTAACATAATCAACACAAACCAGAATATGAAGAAAAGAGTAAAAGGAAGGGAAGGGTCCCATAAAATCAATGCTCCAACAATCAAATGGTTCAATTTCAATGATTCCTATAAGGGGCATCTCATTCTTCTTAGAAATGTTATCTGTCCTCTAGCATTTATCACACCGCTTTACAAAGTCTTGGCAGTCCTTGAATAGGGTGGGCCACCAGAAGCCACTTTGCAAGACTTTTGCAGCGGTTCCTTCTCCACTATGGTGGCCCCCATAAGCTGAGCTATGGCAGTGCTACATGATACTATTAGTCTCCTCACCTGCAAGTCTGCAACACAACGTCTAATCAAACCGTCGGTGCTTACCTTAAACAGATAAGGATCATCCCACAAATAGCGGTTTGCATCCTTGAAGAACTTCTTTCTCTGTGGATAATCCATGTCATTCGGAACTATGTTACCGGCTTTGAAGTTCGCCATGCCAGCAAACCAAGACCTTTCTCCAATAGCAAACATCTTCTCATCCGAGAACTCGGCCATGATGACCTTCTCTTTCTTCGTCACCTCATTATTCTCCAACCTTGAGAGGTGATCAGCCACCACATTTTCGACTCCCTTCTTGTCACGAATCTCAAGATCAAACTCTTGCAACAAGAGGATCCACCTCAACAGCCGAGGCTTTGAATCCCCTTTTGTCAAGAGATACTTCAAGGCTGCATGATCTGTAAAAACAATGACTTTGGAGCCTATTAGATAAGAACGAAACTTTTCCAATGTAAAGATTACCGCAAGCAATTCCTTTTCAGTTGTGGAATAGTTAACTTGATTTTCATTTAAAACCTTGCTTGCATAGTAAATTGCATGGAAAAATTTGTTCTTGTGTTGGCCTAGGACCGCACCAACAACATAATCACTTGCATCACACATAAGATCAAAAGGTAATTCCCAATCGGGTGCAATGATTATTGGTGCAGTCACCAACTTGGTTTTAATCAAAGAAAAATCATTTAAACATTCATCATCAAAATTGAAATCATTTTCTTTGACTAAGAGGTTACAAAAGGGCTTTGAAATTTTTGAAAAATCTTTTATGAAACGCCGATAGAAACCAGCATGCCCCAAGAAACTCCTCACTCCTTTAACATTAACAGGTGGGGGAAGTTTCTCTATAACCTCTATCTTGGCTTGATCCACCTCTATGTCTTTAGCACTTATTTTATGCCCCAAAACTATACCTTCCGTTACCATAAAATGACATTTTTCCCAATTTAAAATGAGGTTAGTTGTGGTGCATATTTTAAGGACAACATCTAGGTGAATTAAGCATTGATCAAAAGACTTACCAAACACAGAAAAGTCATCCATAAATACCTCAATGTTCTTCTCTATCATGTCAGAGAAGATGGAGAGCATACACCTTTGAAAGATCGTCGACACATTACACAGTCCAAAGGGCATTCTCCTATAAGCAAACACACCAAATGGAGAAGTGAAGGCAGTCTTATCTTGGTCTTCCGGAGCCACCACAATCTGATTATACCCTGAGTACCCATCCAAAAAGCAATAAAAAGCTTGGTTTAGAGGCATCCTTGCTTAAGAAGACATACTTTAAGTGAGAAGGAAGTTCTTTCAATTCTGGATTTTTTCTCCTTCAATGCTCAAAGTGTGCGCCCCCTTTGGGTTCTCAACAAGTAACTTTTCAATTTTAACCGGTTCAATTTCTTGTTTGCTTGCCTCAAGTTGTTTGATGCATTCCTTCACCTCAATATCTTCATCATAGTCACAATTCTCTATAGAATTAACAATCGCCTTCTCCATAGGTTGTGTTGGTTGAAGCTCACGAGAATTGTCTTCAACTATTTCATCAACAACATCAATTAGGTAACACTTCGGATTTTCAGCTCAATGCTCCATAGCTTCAAAGATATTGAACAAGAATTGCTCATTATGGAATCTCAACATAAGTTGCCCCATTTCAACATCAATCAAATTACGGCCAGTTGCAAGGAAAGGCCTTCCTAAAATGAGTGGCATGTCTTCATCTTCAGCCATGTCTAAGATAATAAAATCAGCAAGAAATACTAGCTCATTAACTTTCACTAGCACATCCTCAAGAACGCAAAAAGGATAAGAGATTGACCGATCAGCTAAAGTGAGGGTCATTCTTGTTGGCTTTGGTTCACTACATGCAAGCTTCTTCATCATTGAGAGGGGCATCAAGTTGATACTTGCCCCTAAATCACATAGAGTTCTTCCAATGTCTACCGGTCCACTGGAACAAGGAATAGTAAAGGCACCTGGATCTTTCAACTTCGGTGGAAGTTTCTTTTGGAGGATAGCACTACAGTTCTCTAAAAGAGCAATGTTTTCATCATATTTTGGCTTTCTTCTACCAGTCAACAACACCTTCATGAACTTAGCATAACAGGCATTTGATCAAGAGCTTCGCCGAAAGGAATATTCACCTGAATTTCTGAGAAAATTTCCATGAACTTTTTGAATTGGCTTTCCTCCATCTTTTTTTTTTTTGGCTAAATGAGGGTAGGGAAGCTTCACATAAGAGGGAACAACTTGTGGTTTATCTCCATCTTTTAATATTTGGCTCTTAGACTTTCTCAAGATTAAGTCCTCATCTATCAACTTCTCATTTTTTTTCTCCCTCTATTTTTTCCTTCTTTTCATTTTCAACTACGCCTTAATCATTTTATTTTTCAACTACACCCTCACCAGAATTCTTTTCAACTTCACCATCAGTTTCTACGTCCTCCACCACAACTTCATCAACAGTTTTCTTAGCTTGTGGAACTAAAGGTGTGAGAACCTTTTTTCTCCTAAGCTCAATAACATTGCAAGTTTCATTCTTAGGGTTTTCTTTAGTGTTACCTGAAAATCCTCCTTTGCTTTGTTCAGCCAATTGCTTAGCCATTTGCCCGATTTGAGTCTCAAGCATCTTTCTATAAGCTTCATTGTTCTTTCTTTCAGCTTCCTGGCTCTTCTTTATCTCTTCAAAGTTTCCTTGAGTCATCTTCATGAAATTGATCATTGTTTCTTCAAGGGCTGAAGACTTTCTCTGTTGTTGTTGTTGTTGTTGAGGATTTGGCAATAGAGGATTTAGAGTGTTGTTGTTGGAATAACTCAAATTGGGATGCTTGTTACAACCTGGATTGTAGTAAGGATTTTGCCTTTGATAGTTCACATAGTTTGCTTCCTCATTAAATCCTTCAGGTACACACTCACCATTTGCAAGTCCCTCTCCATTCAAGTCACATCTAATTGCAACTACCTGTTGTTGTTTGTTGGACAAAGTGAAACCTTGAAACTTCTTAGTTAGAGCCTCAATTTGCTTGTTCATGGCAGCTTGGTTGGCTAGGATGGAAGTAGTGTCACTCATCCCATACACTCCTCTTTTCTTCTTCTAAGCATCTGCTCGGTATTCTTTCTGGGCCATGCTCTCAATCAGTTCCTGGACTTCATGGTCAGTTTTGTTCTTAAGACTACCACCAGCTGAGGCATCTAAGAACATCCTAATGTTGTGTCAAGCCCTCGGTGAAGATTTGGAGGTATTGTTTTTCGGTGAGTTATGTTTTGGGCATCTCTTCAGCATCAAAGTAAATCTTTCCCATGCATCATATAGAGACTCACTATCCCCTTGCTTGAAATTTTGAATCTCCATCTTCTTGTCCCAATACTTTGACATAGGGAAATATTTCTCTAAAAATTTCAGCTCTAACTCGTCCCATGTTTGAATGGTTCTACTAGGTATGGTTAGCAACCAATCTCTAGCTTTTCCTGTCAAGGTGAAGGGAAACAACCGAAGTTTCTTTTGGCTATCAGCCACAGTGGTTGGGGTACACAAAACTTACATGTTTCAGCAAAACGGCTCAAGTGTTCATGCAGGCTCATGTTTTCTGTCCCATCATACTGTTTGTCCCTCAACTCATTCAGAACGGTGCTCTTGATGTCAAAAGCAGCAGGATTAGCAGGCCGGAAAGTGTGTCAGATGACCACGGTGATTGGCTAACCCATAGTCTCCTAACTTAGGTCTTGTTGCAGGTTCTCCCATGATTCTTGCACTTGGTGGAACTAACTTTGATAACCGGACAAGTTTCCGATTGGCTCTTGCAGTCCTTTTTATCTCAGGATCGAATTGTAGATCGTCTTGGCTACATCTACCTCGCATAAACAGCAAAATACCTTAGTAGCACTGCATAATACAATGTAAAAAATTTAATAACAGAAAATAAATTGCAAAAATCCTAAATTATAACGAAATTGCCTTGTTGAAGTAATTCAACAGTCCCCCGCAACGGCGCAAAAAACTTGATAGAAGTTTGGCAAGTGTACCAAAAACTATCGAAGTAGTAAAAATATTGTTCCCACAAGGACTGTTTTAATTTCAATAATTCAAATTCGTTAATCAAAAAGATGTATAAAAGTTATTTTGGTTTGCCACTAGGCATTTGATTTGGTTTGACTTTTATAGAATCAATTAACAGAAAGTAAAGATTTGTTAAGAAAATAAGAGAGAGATGAGATCAGGTCTTTCAAATCATCTATGTTCATCTAATTGGTATACTGCACTTTATTCTTATGAATGATTTTCTAGTTCCACGATAGTTAACAAAATAGCCCTAATCAATCCCTTGAGTTAGGACCCTCTTCTTAAACTACAGCCCCTAATTCCTCAAGTGGTCTAATAATCTTCGAAGGTTTAAGCACGTTAACCTAATATCACGAACAAACGATTATCCATTCCTAGACTAACCATGTTTATTAGAACAATTCAATGGGTCTAAGTTGAAAGCTAGGGTTAGTAGTCATTCATACTCACGATGTTTATATGTGATCAAGATATAAAAGCATTAAAACAATTGAATTGAATAAAAACTAGATTGTCATTCACAAATAATAGAGTTTCACAGTAACATGGATCAATTAGAGTTACAAAGAATCATCTCAGACCTAATCTCTAAGAGATTTAGCAACTCATAATCGAGTTTACAAATAACATAATCAATAATGGAATCAAAACATACATGAACTTATAGAAGGTTGAAGAAATCGTCCTCATAGCCGTCTTTAGGTCTCAAATTCGCACTTTGCTCTCCAAGATTCGTAACCTTTGTTTTCAGAATAGTCTTCAGCTTAAATAGGCACATAAATTCGCCCAAAATCGTGTCATGTTTTAAGTGAATCGCGCCACGATTTTACTTTTGTAACAAGAAACTAAATTAGGGTTTGCTCAAATCGTGTCACGATTTTTCCATCTTGACACGTTTTCCTTAATTGCGAAACACTGCATTCTGCCTGTGGAATCGTGTCACGATTTAGCCAAATCGTGACACGTTTTTACTCTTTACCTTTTTCTTCAGTTTTCTTGCTTTTCTTGCTGCTTAAGTTGCCTTGTGAACTCCAAAATGTGATAAAATTTACATAAAAACTACGTAACGACAACATGCCATCAGTGACTTAGGGCCCAAACTGCTTACGAAGGGCTATAAATGCACCTCTTGAAAGCATTCTTAAGGCATCACATAAACAAGTCTAAACCCCAGATTCTATTATTGTACTTTTGCAAGTATAGTTGGCGCTGTCTGCGGAATCCGATTTTTCCCAACTAATCGATTTTTCCGCCTCCACTTCACGGCTTTTCTGCTTCGCCTACGCCGCCGAAGAAGGTAGCAAATGTGTCCTTATCAACTGATCACCTAAACATCGGTGGTTGAAGAGATCGATGTCTTGTCAGGTTGTATCTTTCTAACTCTGTTGTTCTCTGATTAATCCTTCTATCGAAATTCTTAAAAGAATAAGATCACAATCGCCGACTTATTTTTTATTTCTCTGGTTATGTTTGTTGTTCATGCGATATGCATATGGTTTTGTTGCTCTCGGTTTCACTTTATGAATTCAGCTGCCTTTGGTTCGTGCGGTAAAACATATGATTTGCTTCTCCGTTTTGTGCTACGAGAGTTTTAAGTTTTATGAGAGTTCTGTTATTGCCTTTCGTTATCAAATATATATAGTTCAAAATAAGTTTGCCTTTCAACAATGAAACACTATTACGAATGGCTTATGGTTTATCAATTGCAATTCGGATCAAATTTTATTGGAATTATGCTATATAAAGTGGGCAATATATCTAGCTGCACGCACTATGCTAATGCAATCAATAAATTGCATAAGCATCACCGCCAATAAAAAAAAAAAAAAAGCAAAAGTAGAGACTAATTTATAACATGAGAAAATAGAGATTATAGTTTTGAATCTTAGGCAGTTTACTTGTGTTTGCTTTGTTAACCAAGCTTTGATTTCTATTTGTGACGATATCAGGATTTGATATTTAGAATTCATTATATTATTATCTTAAACCTTATAATTATTTTTATGAGGTTCTTAGTGTGATTTATAAACACGTGTTTGTTAGCTTGATCTCATTTTGGAGCTTTGCAGATAGGAAAGTGCGTACATCATATAAGCAAGAATTCAATTGAAGACCGAGACAGATGAGGCGAATATCAGCGCAAGCTTCACAATGAAGTTCGCAAGTTACAGTGTTGCTCGTTAACTAAGTTTGCTACAAGGCCATTTTAAAAATTCTGAATGAGATAGTGAAATACTCTTGGTGGTATTATTTTTGCTCTTGAATAAACTTTGCTGTCATAACTTGATATAGATTATTGCCTTGGCGGCACAACATCAATTTATGAAGACGAGCATGTGGATTTTATAAAAGTCCACTTGTTACAAGAATTCAATTTTCATGATAATTATTGTGATGCATATACATAATATGATTATGTGGACTATCAATTGAGTGGCAATTATCCTTCGCTAACATAATGTTTCAGCTAACAATATTTCGTATTTATTATGGTGGGCGAGGGAGTGTCTGGAGCAAAAACTAAGATAATGGGGGAGTTAATTTAACTAGATGAGTTGAATCACAACTTAATTTACATCTTTAACTAGTTAGTTCCAACTTAATACGAGAGAAAAGAGAACAACAAATAAGAAAAATAGGTAGAAGAAATAGGGCAAATATTTACACCTTTTGATTTGAAGAAAAGTTTTTGCTCAATATATTTCTAGTTTTTAATTTGGAGAAAAAAAAATTGCTCAAAATATTTACACTTTTTGGTTTGAAGAAATTTGTTTTTGTTCAATATATTTTCACTTCTGGATTTGAAGAAAATTTTTTCAATATATTTCCACTTTTTTATTTGAAGAATTTTTTTTTGTTCAATATATTTTGAGACAATATATTTACACTTTTGAATTTGATTTTTTTTTTGTTCAATATATTTATACTTTTTGATTTGGAGAAAATTATTTTTTCAATATATTTACACTTTTTGATTTGAAGAAAAAAAATGTTGTTCAATATATTTTGAGACAATATATTTACACTTTTGAATTTGAAGAAATTTTTTTTTAATATATTTACACTTTTTGAATTGAAGAAAATTTTCTGTTCAATATATTTTGAGACAATATTTGAAAGAGACACGTGTAACACTACACTACTCATTTTAAAGCCGTTCCAATGGCTTCTCACTTTCCGTCTAAATTTTGAGTTTGTTTCGAAATCAAAACTGGAATAATACTCTCATTTTATTGGAATTATGTTCCCAATGTTTTTATTTTAGTTTTCCTTCTTCGAATCAGTTTTGGCCATTTATTTTAACTAATTATGTTCTGAATTCTTTGTTTTTTGTTGCTCTCTTCTTTTGTAATCATGGATATCAGTATATCACAACAACCAAACGGCTCCCACTGTTACCGTCATGTAACTAGAAGAGGAACAACGTGATCTGGCCGTTTGGTTGACGTTGATCCGGCCGGAGATTATTGAGTCTAATTGGTTTGGGATCCTTAACCGACGGTGAAGCTATACACGTCGGTGTGAAACTGAGTTCTGATTGGTAAATCCAGATTGGTACCTTTTCTTGTTCTGATTGTTATTTGCGCTTCTGATGTCAATGTTGACGAGGGACATGTGATGGTTTCAGCATTGGCAAAAAATTTCACATTCCACGTCAATTTTTTCTTTCTTCCATCTAATAATTCAACAAATATCATCTTCATTGCTTTTTCATTCAACATACTACTTTATCACTTTTTATTTCACATTTTTATTTAATTTTATATTTTTGTTTTTATAATTAAATAAAATTACAATTATCGATTATAATTAAATTAAAATAATAAACACTTAACAATTTATTTTTTAGGTTTTCGTAAAAAAAATTATTTAAATAATTAATTTTATTTTCTTAACTTAAAATACAATACAATAAACTAAACACGCGACACACAAATAACTTAAAATGCAATTTGCCAAAAAAAAAACTTAAAATGCAAGACAACAAATTAAACACACAACACACAAGAAAATTGATTTGGATATTGATAATTGTTGAAATTTTGGTAGCTAAACGGGTAATTAGAAAAATTATAGGTATTGAAATGATTATTGTTGAGATCCATTTTACTAAAAAAAGACTAAAACTTCAAAAGAAAAACTAATAATAAGATTAAGATAGTGAAAAACTTGATTTTTTTTCGGTGTCTAAATCAAATGAACCAAGTCTTTATTTATAGAAAAAAAATAATAATTATTTGCAATGAAATAATTGATTTTAAATTATTAGGATGATAAAAATCCAAACAACCAATCAAAATCTATCAAGTGTCCCAACAATATCCACTCAGAACACGTGTATGTTTTTCATTGGTGAACAGTAAAAACAGTAGATATGGTACTATATGTAAGTTTTGTCCTTTCCATATCTGTATCATAATGTGGTCCTTTCCATATCTGTATCATAAGGTGGTCCTTTCCATACAGTACATATGTTACTATAGGTAAGTTTAATGTTTTTATTTGAAACTTCTTGAAGATGTTGTTCCTTGTATGATGTTTACTTCCAAATAACTTACCAAACTACATGGCCTGCGACCTTTTCTTCAGCTGACCCATCCCATCAACATCTCCATCATTTACATCATTTGCTCCCACCCGTCCTCATCATTCACATGGTTTGCTTTGTTAAAGCTAACAACACGTCACTTTCATGAAGTTCGTCTTTGGGGTGAATTACTACAATAGTATTTTAATATATCAAAATTTTATAATAATCTTTATTTGTGCACTCAGATTAGTTGAAACAGCTTACGACATTAAAATAATCGTTTAATATTTATAATAATTATTTGGGTTAATTGTTTTACCTCTTGTAATATAGATTATTTATAGTTTTACCTCCTATAAAATATTTTTTTTAGATTTCGTTCTTGTAATTTGAAGATTTTTGGTTTTGGACCTTTATGAATTTTGACTGTACAAAATCGAAGATATGGTAGGGGTAAACCTAAATTTGCTCAAATTAACATAAGGTAAACCGAAATTTTCTCAAATTACAAGATGGTAAACCTAAATTTTCTAAAATTACATAGGTGAAATTTTTCATGAAGGTCTAAAACCAAAAAATCTTCAAATTACAAGGATGAAATTCAAAAAAAATATTTTACAGAGGTGAAAACCGAAAATGACCTATATTACAAGGGATAAAACACTATTAACCCTAACTATTTTCATATAGAGTCAAATGACAATAAATAAGTATTTATAAAGACTGATATAATAATAAGTAAATATATTGAAAGACTGATATGTCAATATTAATAAATTATTTTAATACAAAAACTACTTTGACTAACGAAATGCACAATCATAAACTATTTTAAAATTTTGATAAATTAAAATAACTATCATAACTACTCATTACACATTTGGGATCAAAATCACTATTACTCCTAAATTTTTTGATTCAACATTTTTTTTTTAAGGATTTGATTCAACATTTTGTTGCTTCGATCCACCCCTTTTTCAGTTTTTATGTCTCCATCTATTATTACTATTACTAAATATTTTTTTTTTTAAGGAACTATTACTAAATATATATTATGGTAGTTTTCCCCATTCAATTATTGGTATATCAAATATAATATGATATTTCCCATGAGGTTTGGTTAAAAGAGACACACCTCCCTTCTAGTTTCAAGAATACAATTACTTCCCCTCAATTTAACTCTGCTAACCATCCGTTGATACAAATTTACAGTAGATAGCCTTTGGTGCTATGAATTATCCCCTCTCTAATTGATTGAATGCATCAACCACTGCAACTAATTTAACCCAACAATAATATTAATCCAAATCTTTAGCCATGGCAACAAGCAATCATGCGGTGACACTGTATTCCTCTTCAGCCTTCAATTTGTTTTCATACTTTCCCTTGTTAATGAACATCAACTTTCATTAAAAAATATTTCATTCCTAGCTATCTCTAAACTTTGTTAATGAACATCAACTTTCACACAAAAGAAATTAAATTTACAGTCCCCTTAGGTGTTTATACGGTTACCACCGAAGGCAACCAATTAAGTTAGGCATTTGTTTTTTATATGTTTTAGTTTATTATGTGTGTTTAAATTTGGCATCTATGCTTCTACCGCATGGTGAAGGCGTGAAGCTTTGTTTCATACCCATGGAAATTTAGAGTATAATTGCCACGATGGAGAAGTTGTTTGGTTCGTTACCATGGCAGATATTGAAGAACACTTGAAGGGTCAAAGATTGTGAATTTCAATTTTCAGCTTCAAATCTATTTGCATTTAAACAGAAAGATAACACTGTTAAAGAGAAGGGAGATATCAATCTATTTAATAAAAACTTAAGGGAGGTTATTGTCTATTTTAAAACTAGAGGGGTGTTTTGTCATTTAAAGAAAACTCAAGAGAGATGAATGTAATTTTTTCTATTTTATATTATATTTGATATATTAGAATGAGCTGTTCTATACATCGCGAGAAAAACGTGCACTTTCAAAACTACTTTGTCATTTCTATCCTTGCGGTACAAATAAGTGAAAATCATGGTTTACATTAATTACACTTAGGATTATTTTTTGGTTTTCATGGCTTGCCTATAAATTTATTGGGAAAACATATGCATATAAATTTTTGTGGTAGCTAAAATAAGCCACTGTTAAAGGTATGTTTGGTTTAGAAGAGATGTTGTGAAAAGAGAAATAGGTACGAGAGAGTATGAGAAGAGATAAAGAAGTGAAAAATATAGTAGATTTGATGGGTTGTTTGATATAAGAAAAAGATAAAAAAAAATAAAGAAGAGAGAAGTTTTGATTAGATCAAAAATTACAAAAATACCCTTGAAATAAAAAATCTCATAAAAATAATTTAATTAATTCAATCACTTGGTATAATTTTGAGTAGTTTAATAACTAGATTAATTTAACTACCTATTATATTACTTATTAATTATAAGTTTAAATAGTATAGTTATTTTAGTTATATATATATATATATATATATATATATATATATATATATTATAAACCATTATTTACACTTGAATAGAAGGTAAGCAGGCAACAAGCTGCGCCACTAAACCTTTTTGGATGGCAAAACCAATCATCGTAAATACAACATTCATGGACCTAAGAGACATGACATTGCTATGTGTAACGCCCTAATTTTATTATTTATTTATTTTATCGAGTTTAGTGTCTTTTTGTGTATTTTATTTGAATAATTGTGATGTGTGACTTTTATATTAGGTGTGGGTATTTATTAGTGGTTTATTATAACATTATTAGTGAATGAATATAATTAAATTAGATTAATAAAGCATAAGGGCAGTTTTGGAATAAGAAGAATTTATTAGGTTAAGAATAGGAGAGGTGTAGTTAGTGAGATGAGCAGTGTTTAATGATTTAAGTAATAGTAACAAATTCAAGAGGTGTGGGTAGTAATATGAAAAGATTAGTAACAAATTCAATTAAAGTTTATAAATAGAGAAAGGAATTAGAGAAGAAGGATTACCGATAAAGAGAGCAACAAGAGGCAAAAGAAAACTAGAGTTATGGAGAAGAGGGACAAGGAGGAATAGAGAGAAGAAGCTAGAGAGAGATTTCACCGTAGGAAATCATCAATTTCGCAAAACTAGAGGTAAGGGTGGGACTAACTTTCTATAATCTTAAGCATATGATTCTATAAAGGGTTTAATCATGTTGTTGTTGTTGTTAATGAGTTTTGAGGTTATAGAAATTAGGTCTAAATTCAATAAAATTTATTGAAAGTGTAGGTAATTCCATGAATTAATGTAAGGAAGTGATGCCTAAGTTGTAGAATAACAATAAGTAACTTATCATAACACAAATACAATTTTCCTTTGTTAGATCCAACCAAACACCAAAAGTGAAGTAATTTTAAATAATAGACGTTAATAAAAAAAATAACATCAAAGTAAATTGCATCAAAAAACTAAAATTTAAGATAAAAAAAAATTAAACAAATGATATCCAAAGTTAAAAAAGTAGTTTATCATAATGTTGTGACGTTCCTAGAGTCTAAATTGGGTTGAATAATCACATTAGGCTAAGATCAATCACAAAAGTGAGATTCACACCACATCTTCATCCAACACCTTAAGACATTAGGTATATGGGTCATCTCACTTATATTTTTTGTCACCATCTACACTTGCGTATAATGTGGAACTTTAACTCATGTATGACATGTTGACCTCTCTCTCTCTCTCTCTCTCTCTCTCTCTCTCTCTCTCTAGCGTGAACTATTTGCATATGTAATTTGGTGACATAGCCAAATAAGGCCAGATTGAGGCAAAATATGATAAAAAAAAAAAGTGGGTTAGTGGTGCTCCAAATCCTTCAATAACCCCACAAAATTACCAACAACCCACTATATTCCATATACTCTAGCGGTTAAAGCAAATACTCCATATTTTTTTACCTTGGACAGTTGTACGCCGCTGTGCTAAGAGTCACTTCCAAAAAGGGACTGAAAATGTTTATACTGGATAAAGAAAACCGTGTGTGTACTGAGACCACTAATGTTGTGTACTGTGATGTTTTTCGGAACGTTTAACTGATCGTTCCTGATGACGCGGGTGGGTATGAGTTTTTTTTTTCTTTTAAACTTCATTGTAATATTTTTTTTATTTGGATATGAATTGGTTGTTGCTACTTGCAACCATTGTAATAGTTGCGTAAAGAAAGAGTAATTGATTGGACATGTAGATAAATTGTAATTCTGCAACTAATAATTGAGATCACACTTATTTCATTGTATAAAATCTAATGACATTTATTGTTATGCAAAGAACAGGCTGAGTGATCGATTTGTTATAGGGACTAATATGTTATATGGAGTAATATTTTAAACCCGTTTTTGACAATCTTTCTGGTCTCATATACCTTCAGGTGTTGGTTTGTGCTTCAGATGACGTGATATAACTCAGATGTACACAGGCTGACGCTAATGGAATTTCTATGGAATTGAAATATCATTGACCAAATGCATTAGGAGCAATGCCTTCTCTTCGGCTCCGAAATTAACACTAATACAATAAGGTGTTTATCTACTAAAACTTCGGTTTTTCTATTATCTAATAGAGCAGCTCCAATATTCGCATACTCGGTTTATTTTTTATTTACAATGTCAATATCCTTTTGATTTTTCTCATTTTTCCTAATGTAAGCCGTAACTCTTTCGGTGACCATGTTATCAGCTATATGTTCTGCTTCATTTTTTATACAATCTGCTGTATATCTGTCTTTTTTTCTCTTTCTTTATCCTTTGGAGCGCCTATGTCTATGTGCATGCATATGACAATTTTGTAGTCCCTTTTTCAAGCCTTTTATGTTGTATTTTTGTTGATGGGTTATTTTAAAATATGCTTAGTTAAAAAATGTGATAGATAGTTGGTGTCTTTGTCGTTGTTTGTTATATTTATTTGCTACACGGTTGAATAATTACAAATTCATGTTGGATGTTAAGATGAAGGCTTAATTGGACTTTTGGTCCCTAAGTATTTTGTTGTTTTCATTTTGGTCCCATAACTCGTAAAATCAACATTTTGGTCCCTCAATGTTTGCTCTGTTAATCAAAAAGGTCCCTGACGGTTAATTTTAACCCCAAATATCTATGGTGGACCAACATTAAGAGAGGTCCACCATAAATCCCGTTAATTATTTTAATTTAAACCGTTTGATCTTTGTTTTAAATGATGACTATTGAATATTACGCAGGTGTATTTTATCTTACGGTAAGTCAACATCAGGTAATTAATTTTTCCTTTCTTCATCTTCTTCAACATCACATTCATCAACACCATCATCATTTTCACAATTTACCTAGAAAAATCCAGAAACATCAACCATCATCAACAACAACAACATCATCACCATCGATTTCTTTCAATTCCAAACACCACTAATTCAATTAAAAATCATCATCGTTATCAAACACACAATCAGTTTAAGGAAAAGAAAAAAAAAATTCAAAATCCAGTCTCACTCCCAAATTAATAACAACCCCAAATTCTCCTTTCGTTGAATCCAAAATTTGAATCATGAAACACAAAGATGAAAAATTCAAATTAAAATCAATAACAAGATCCAAATCATTGTTATACAACAACAAAATGCAAACTCAGTATTGTTTAATTTTAATTTAAACAACGAAAAAAAAGTCAAATAATGCAATGTTGTTCTAGAAAACGGAAACCAATCCTTCCTCTACAAACATCGGCCACCACCGTTCTCAGACAACCACCAGCGTAGTCAAATAGCCACCGACGTTTTTTCCCTCTTTAAACACCTCTTCATCTTCTCTTTCTCTTTCCCTCTTGAATCCCTCACATATCTCCCTCCGTGTTTGACAGAAAATATGGCTTTCTGAGTTTGGATTTAGGTATGGAAGAAAGAATGAGGAAAGTTAATATGGGTTTAGGTATGGCAGCTGGAAGCAAGAATCTAGATATGGGTATGATTATGGTGGGATAGAAACTAGGTGGTGTTTAAATAAGAAAGTGGAAAATAAGAAAATTGTAAGAGGAAGAAGCAAAAAATACCATGATGTAATTGATTAGAATTAAAGTGGGGTATGAAGCAAACAAGGAAGGATAGAGTATATGCTTCTAGGATTTTGGTTCGGTGAGAGAAGAAAAGGATGGTGTTTTGGTGAGTGGGTTTGGAGAGGATAGTGTCGTGTGGTTTGGTGGGCGAGTTTGGAGAGATGAGTGGGTTTAGAGAGAGATCTGGAATAAATGATGGTCTTGATGAAGATTATGTTGAAGATGATGAACAAGATGAAGAGAGAAGATGATTAAAAGTGAAAAAATTAAGTGCTGAAGGTTCGCGTTAAGTACAATGGACATGCAATCAAATGGTTAAAATCAAATAAAAAAAATTTAGACATTAAAAAACTAACGGAGGGGACAAAATTGACTAACGGAGCAAAACAAGAGGGACCAAAATGTTGATTTTAGGAGTTATGGGACCAAAATGAAAACAACAAAATACTTAGGGGACCAAAAGTCCAATTAAGCCTAAGATGAATCAAGTGTATGCACGATATTAACTTTGTATATATAAGGTTATCCGCTATAAAAATCATAGAGTTTGAAGGAAACTATACATAAGGGCATCTGGTAGAGACGATTCGTTGGGTAGGGACAATTAATTGTATATACAGTGGTTGGACTCGAGACTCCAACACCCCCAGTTATATACAGAACGTCCAAAAAAAAAACTCATGTCTCCGTGATTAATTTTAAATCATTCCTGTTTGACGATACGAAAATCCAAATAACTATATACATGCTGATATTTGTATATAATATGCAATAGAAAATACAATAACGATGCGTTCTATTTGATATATTGTGTATAAAATAATGAATTTACCGTTTAATTATATTTTATAAAATAAAATAAAAAATAGTCTCTCCGGTCACTATTATAAGCAAAAATCAACTTTTTAGGTTCATTTATTAAATGATGTATTTAGTCAATAGTATAGACCGAATACATCATTTAATAAATGAACCTAAAAAGTTAATTTTTGTTTATAACAATGACCGGAGTGAGTAGTCGTAATTCTAGCCCGTGCTTGGCACGGGTTTTCAAACTAGTATTAGATAAGCTGTTCACGGTTGCAATGCCTAAAAATAGAAAGATCACACGGTATTATATATTGCTAACCAGCATTTGCTTTCTCCCCAGAAAACAATATACTCTCTTTGATTCATACCATCATCAGTTGATCAAAGAATGGAATATCAGTCGACCATATTGGCTATTGCAGCTCCCACACCACCAGTTCGTTCAACTCAACATGCAGTCGATGACATCAAGCGACCAAATGTAAATTTTAGTCCAAGCGTTTGGGGGGATGCTTTCCTTCAATATGACTGTGAATCAATGGTACGTACAAGTATATTTAATTTCTTACACACAAAAAAATACTATATTTAATTTTATATTCAAGATTTAATGTTCGCGTGTGTGTCTATATGCAAGATTAGGTTTTGTTGACGGTAAAATTGAAGAAGATGAAAGAGACAGATTGCATGTGTTACGATTTTGGTGGTATTTTTAATTGGTTTAATTGCGAATTATTAAACGCCTGATTAGTTAGAATCAATGGTTGAGATTTGATGTAAGTAATAACACTTACATCTGATGTCAACGGATCTTGTTAATATATATACACACACGGTGATATATGTGAATATTTTTTTTAAGTGACATTGATATATATGAATATGAGTAGTGCCATATCTCATGACGAAATAGCCTTTTCTTTCTTTAACAACAAAAAAAATAAAAGTTGGTGTTTGGCAAAAAACATGGTGGGTAATGTGTCATTCTTTGTTAATTAACTTTTTTTCATTAATTAACTTTTTTTCATAGTAAACAAGTATAATCCTATCAATATTGTTATTAGTATCATTTTTATCAGATATTAGATTGTTTTCAATTTTATTATACTCGCAAGCTTATCAAGTTAAGTAATCTCTCGGTAAAAACTTCAAATATGTATAATAAAATTATACAGAGGGTGCCATTAGTTATGTAAGTGTAAGAAACTGGGAAGTCTGAATAAAAAGTTTACTTTTTCTGAAATTACTTTTTAAATTGTTTCACTGAATTACGAGTTACTGTTGTGGACTTTTCTTTTTGATTAAAATGATACAACTATTCTTCAATAAATGGTAAAGGAGGCAATAAGATCACATCACACTAACAATTCTTCGTCAGAGGTGGTCCACTGTTGATGAAGCTGATTACAATCGAATACCGCTCTTAACCCAAATGAAATTGCACGTTCTCAAGTGAAATTCCGAAACTGCCCCTGTGTGAGTTAACTCACGCAGAGTGAGTTAACTCACGCGTGATATATCAACCAACGTCACGATCAATATTTCAACACATCAACCAATCTTTTTCAACAAGAACACAACAACCGATTGAATTGAATGAATTGGAATCAAAAGTCGTTTCTGAAGCATGAAAGATTCATGAATTGAATTCGAATCAAAGGTTGGAATCAAAGATTTTAATATGGCAGCATGAGTTCCATTGAAATTCAGCAACATGAGTTTGAAATCAATTAATGAATTGGAATTTGATATGAATGGAAGTTAGCAAATTGAAATTGAATGAATTGAAATTGAAGTAGCAGCAAGAGAGAAAAATTGGTGATTGAAGGAGAAAGGTTTTTCAACGTGATTGAAATTGAATGGAATGAATTGAAATTCACTATGTTGGAATTCAATGAATTAAATCGTTCTACTCTTGTTACTTGGCTGTTGCTACTTAAATTTCAATTCATTTAATTTCAACAAGACAGTGGATGGAAGAAGCAGCGAGAGATAGAAAAAGGTTGGCGATTGAAGGAGAAAGGTTTCCAACGTGAGTTAACTTACGCGACGCGACTTAAGTCACGCTGAGGACACAACTAGTGTGAGTTAACTCACGCTGCGTGAGTTAACCCATGCAGGGGCAGTTTTGGAATTTCACTTGGGAACGAGCAATTTCATTTGGATAAAGAGTAGTATTCATTACAATTTACAACTGAACACGACCATCAGGGCCGGCCCGACATGACATGAGGCCTAAAACAAATTTTATAATGAAGTCACTTCGAATTAATTTTTTTTTTTTTTAACACAATGCTTATTAAAAACATAATAAATCAAGTTTTGTTGAATCCAAGATTTGAACTCATACCAAAAGGATATTTGAGGCCTTAAAATTGATCAACTAGGCTAGATAAATATTGATTATTAGTATGTCATATTATCTATTTTTGGTTAAGTTAACTTATTTTGAGGCTTTTTTTTAACCTAAAATCTTGAGGCCTAAAGTCCTTTCTTAGGTGGCTTAGCCCTTGAACCGGCCTTGACAACCACTAAAATAAATACCAGCCACATCCTACTAAGGTTAACACAACCTTATGCGGGTAACTCGAAAGTGCGGATACCCTTTTATAGTCGGTTTGGTTGAAGAGAAACAGGAAAGAGAGATTAAAAAGTAGTGAAACCCACCACTTTTTGATTTCTCCTCAAAACAGTGAAGAAAGGGGAGAGAAAAGGCTCTTAATTTTGTTGTTCCATTTTTACCCTTGAATTGAAATATTATATTCTCACTAGAGTTTCTGCAAGTTATAAATGGTTCTCAAAATATGAAACAGAAAACGCAAAGATACTAGAGATAACAGAAAAAAAAATAAAAGTAAAAAAACTTAGAGGCATTGATGTCCAAATCAGAACACAATCTATTCTTCCATGCAATGCAATAAAACCATTCAGAAAATTAGGAGGTGGGAATATAACATAAGAAGGATTTCTAATAAAAATTTATCAAGCAAAGATGTGGAGTGGAGAGGGATGCATATAATAAATAGTGTTTTCTTGTGGATATTTATTCCTTTACTTTTTTTCCCCTTGGTTTCTCTTATTAAAAAAAATGATGGGTTGATGTTATAATTTTTTGTTTAAAATTAAAAATTAAATCAATTAATAATAATAATAATAATCATCACTTCATTGAAACTATTATTAATTACAGGAAAACATCATTGACAGTATGAAGCAACAAGTACAAATTCTAAAAGAGAAAGTGAAGAAGATTTTTCTATCTTCCAATAATGATATCGCACAACAACTCAACTTGATTGACTCAATGCAACGTTTGGGAATATGTTATCATTTTGAAAGGGAAATTGATGAGGCACTAGAGCAAATCTACAAAACAATTACTCAAAATAAGGAAATAACCACAAAAGAAGGTGACCTTCACTTTCATGCGTTAGCATTTCGTTGGCTTAGACAAAAAGGACATCACATTTCATCAGGTATATACATTCAAAATATATACAAAAACGGTCATGCTAAGCGGTACCTCCGGACATTGATTAAGGATACATAGAGGACTTTCATGCAATATATATTCAATAACCATTGATTTATTATTTATGAACATAGATTCTTAATAATTAATCGCTATAAAATCTCATAAGGCTAGCTAATATTAATATTGTTGGTGAATATCGACAGAGATATTTGAAAAATTCAAAAACAACGAAGAAAACTTCAATGAAAATCTTTCCAAAGATGTACAAGGAATGTGGAGCTTGTATGAAGCTACACAATTAAGGGTTCATGGTGAAGATATACTAGATGAAGCACTTGATTTCACATACTCTCACCTTAGTTCATTGATCATCTCTAATCAATTGATCAGTCCTTTTCTTGGTACACAAATACGTCGCTGCTTAAAGACACCTCCTCACAAGGGAGTTCCTAGGTTAGAAACAAGGTTTTACATTTCTTCATATAGTGAAGAACCTTCCCATGATAAAGTTCTTTTGAATTTTGCAAAATTGGATTTCAATTTGATGCAGAAAATGTACCAAAAAGAACTTGGAGTTATCACCAAGTAAGTATCACAAAGCTCTAGAACATTCTACGTACACATTTTTTTAAGTTAACTAAATTCATTTTTTAGAAATTTTTTATATAGATATTTTTTTAGATTTCAATATGATATTAGACTTATATTATTACAGGTGGTGGAAGAAATCAGACTTTGGGACAAAAGTTCCTTACGCAAGGGATAGAGTTGTTGAGGGTTACTTCTGGCAGTTGACCATGTCTTATATACCTAGAAATAGCCTTGCAAGAAAGTTAGGGGCAAAATTGGCATCATGCCTTTCTCTTTTAGATGATACTTATGATGCCTTTGCTACGGTTGAAGAACTTGAACTCTTCACACAGGCATTCAACAGGTTGATTTCAATCCAAGAGCATATATATACTTACATATTCTATACTTTATCTTCTTAATTTAAAAAATAATGACTTCTGTTTGTTTATGCGGTTCAACAAACTTAAACCACGTTTTGGCTAAAACTCTAAATTGGAGCTTCTACTTTTTCACGTTTTATATGCTTTGGGAAGCATAAATAGTGCATTGGGAAGTGGTTTCTAGCTTCCAAAAGTCTTCCCAAACACACACTTTGTTGATTCACATCTTTCAATTTACCAAGTGTTCTTGTAATTGTCATAATTAAATCATTATTAATTTCAAAAATAATGACTTTGTTGAACTCACAATTTTTTTTAAGTAGTCCAGTAGTTTGGTTTCCATTTTTAAATGTAGAAATACAGGAAGTCCAAGGTTCGAACCTCGACTCCTACATAATATTGTCCTTGCGGCTAGCAAATGAGTTGTGCTTACATGACAAATTATATTGTTTTTATTTATAAATTTTGATATATCATCTGTGTAATTAAAACAATATATATCACACACCGAAAAAAACAATATATATCAAATCTATGATTTTAAACTTCGGTTGCAATCACATATATAAGTGTAGTCATTGCGATTATGGGCATTGCGGCTTTTGTGGTGCGTGTTGTAGTCGTTGTAGTGTAATTTTTTCTTTTATAGCATAAAATATTATAATTTTTTACTTGTCTTATAACTTATGTATCTTATATTTCATCTCTAAAATCTTAGATATCTCATGATCAACTCTATCACTTTAAAATATCTCTAATGGTTTAAAATAATTCTTAAATATATCATATAAGTAAAGTAAAAAAAATAAGTCTTAACATCTATGATTATAAAGTAAAAGAAAAAAAGCTTGTACGACATAAATTTTTCTTTTAGCCTATATATATATATATATATATATATATATATATATAAAAAAATCAATATCCACTAGTGTAAACCAATTTAAAGTAAGTGATAGTTTTGTAAATATTCTTCAAGCTATTTGTTATAAAATAAAAGTGGATCTAAGTTAGCAAACGGATGCAAGTTAACAAATATGTTTTAATGAAAATTACTAAAGTAACTCTCAAACTATTTGTAATAAAATAAAAGTGGTTCTAAATTAGCAAATTGGTGTAAGTTAACAAATATGTTTTAATAAAAATTACTAAAGTAACCCTCAAACTATTATGTTTAAAAAATAACAATGAGGGATATTTTTGTCTAAATAAAAATGTGTACTTTTACTAACTTGAACCTTCATATATATATATATATATATATATATATATATATATATATATATATATATATATATATATCTTTTTGTGTGAATTTCAGGTGGGATATTAGTTTCATTCAATCCCTTCCAGAGTGCATGAAAGTAGTATTTAATACAATTCTAGAACTGTTGGATGAGTATGAGACAACAATCGTAGAGAATGGAAAATCGAGTTTGCTTTTGGACTATGTAAAAGAAAATGTAGGTTTTCCATAACTTATCAATAATGAACCTTTTCATCTTTCAATTAATTGATAATATATTTTTAATTTGATTTACAGTTTTATAAATTGGCAAAATCCTACTTGGTTGAAGCAAAATGGTGCAATGAAGGATTTGTTCCACCATATGATGAATATAAGGCTAATGGAATTATATCTTCTACACTCCCACTTCAAATATTATCCTTTCTTGGGCTTGGTGAACTTTCAAACAAAGAGTTGCTTGATTGGATTTTCAGCCACCCAACGATCATCAATGCTACATCAGCTATTGCAAGACTCGCTGATGACAAATCCTCACATAAGGTACATAAATTTTGCTTCCTCGAGAATTTATGATTTTTGTACAAAAATACACTGCTAGAATAACTTCAATATATTATGAAATAAAAATGAATGAATATCATAATTTATAAAGCTTCTGTTGTCATAAGTACACATATTATGGAATGGAAGAGTATCTGAGTATTTCCTTTGTTTATAGTTTGAGCAGCAAAGAGTGCATGTTGCTTCTGCAGTTGAATGTTGCATGAAGCAATATGATATGTCACAAGAAGAGGCTTATAAACTCATTTTAAAAGAGATCGAAGATTATTGGATAGTTATGAATGAAGAGTGCCTCAAGTTAGATTTCATCCCAAGTCCGGTGCTCGAAAGTATTATTAATGTGGCACGAGCATCTGAGTTCTCATATGAAAACTTTGAGGATAAATACACAAATGGGGAATTGTTGAAAGACTGCATTGTTACACTCATTCTAGATCCTATAACCATCGAGAAATGTGAGTAGGAGAAAAAAAATCAGTTTTAATAAGTGGCTATTTTTACATTTCTTGCATCTTTTGTTTTTGCTTAATTGTTAATCGTTTTGTTATTGTATTTGGAACTCAATGGTTTTATTGCCACAACTTGAAATCTAAATTTCGTTCGTACTATTACATTTGATCGCACATAACTCAAGGCACATTTTAAAATTGTTGATAACTTGCTATACCATTTTTTTAGTTGAGCGTTTTATACATGACCAACGGACAAAATTAAATGATGTATTTAATTTATAATAAAAACCATATACATTATTAGACCATTCTTTACTCCATTAGACCATATTTTCTTTTACTCTCTCTTTAATTTCAAGCCATTCTTTTTCTTCACTCCTTGACCTCATTAGACCTCCTAATGCTCACATTTCTTTACTATCTCCTTTCCTATTGCCACAAGCTCTGCACACTCTTCTCTGTAATGCCCAAATACATATTGTTTGAACAACCAACATTCATTATCAGAGAGACCAGACAAAGGATGAGCTAGGCATGTTACCATGATTGTTGCCATAACCTCATCACGGGTGGACACTAAAATGAAACTGCCTTTGGATCCACATGACAACACAGATTTCAACATATTCCATTTCTCTTAGCTTAATCCAAATTCTGATTGTTGATTTTTGTTCCAAACATCGTCCAATTTTATTTTATTTTTTACCTTGCACCAGTTCTTGCACCCTTCTTTGCATTACATCTAAATCGAAGGCATCATACTTCTCTATTGTGATAGATTCTATAATGGAACACAAAATTCTCTAAAACACAAACCCAAATTTTTGTATTAAAATGCTACTCACCCTAACATCATTGTAGACCAATTGAGCAAGAGTTGTTTTTGCAACACCACCTAAACCAACAATCGGATCGATGGAAAGGAAATCAAGTCCCTCACTTGGGTGAGAAGAAACTCTACAATCTTCTCTTTATCAGAGTCTCGTCCAAATACTTTTGGTTCAACAATAATGGAGCAGGTTTGGCGTCATTCTGCTACTTCACATGAGCTTTCCCTAACAGTTCCAGCCTCTCGTCGACGAAACTTGCTCTTACTGTCAGCAATATCATCCAATCTCCCTTAAATCTCTTTCAACTTGCTTTCGATCTCATGGCGAAACATGATATTCTTTTGTTTGAAAACAGATGAGCCTCTAAGCCGACCAGACTCAATCGAACACTCATCAAGGATATCATCAAGCACATATACAACATCTTTGAGTTGTTGTAGCCATACCTTTATCGTGCGGTCACTAGCTTGTTTCTTCTCAGCATCTTCAAGAATAGGCCTTGATCAAATCTAAGGTGGTTGATAGCTTTTCAACCTTTGAATTGATTCCAGAAATGGTAGAAAATTCAATTTGAAGTAGAGACATCAAATTCTCAAACAAAGCTATGAGCAAGGCATCGACCATTTTTTGCAAAAACAAAGAGTTGAAAAGATAAGAAAATGAGAAGCTGGTTTATATTGAATGAGTGTTGAAGTAAATAGAAGAGCTTTGTGAGAATACATGCAATGATAGTAGCAAGTCAGCCAGTAGGTGTTCAATAATTGCGAGAAAACATCGACGAATGCACATTCCATTGTAACGTTTTGATGAATTTCAAATTTTTGTGTAATTTGAACCAAATGTCGGTTTGATTTAATTATGGACAATTGTAAAAGATATTGTATTTTTCTTGTTTATGACCGAGTTTCAATGTTGTATGATTTATATTGCCTTTGAAAATGCTCTGGTTTAATTACAGGTAAAAACTGGCCGAAAAATGGCTTGGAAATGCTTTAGAATTATGCAGAACCCACTGTCTGCATAATTATTTTCCTCGGCAGTTAACTACCGAGGATTTCCTCGGCAGTTAACTGCAGCCGGTTTTGAATTCTTCGACAGTTAACTGCTGAGGGGGTAAAAACGTATTTTACTCGTGTGACACAGCCTTATGCAATGTGTCAACAACAATTTTCGATATTTTTTAGTAAAGCTAATGTTAATTTCCATTTGTTTACTATCATATTTTGTTTTTAAAGATTTGAAGCTCTTACACTTGAGTTTCTTGTTTCTAGAAAAAAATTTGAAAAATCTATTATGAACAACTTTCAATTTTGAGGTTAAAAATTATATTTTTAGGCTTTAATGCAACTTTGGTCCCATATTTTACTAAATTTGCAATTTTTGACCCATATTTTGTTTTCTGCAATTTTGGCCCCTGTACATTTGGCCTTCAATTTGGGTGATGTGCCATTTCATTAGATGATGTGGCAGCCACATCAAAAATTATTTTATTTTTCATTTTCTTCAATTTGAAATTTAATATTCTATAATAAATATAAAATTAAAAAAATAATAAACAAAAACTAACATGAAACACAAGTGGTTGAATTACTTTGTGCAATCTAATTTTAGAGGATTAACATCATGTTTTCTTTTCCGCTTGTTGACGTCAACGGCATAATCTTTGTTGACGTACTCAAGAAGCTTAAACAAACAATGGTAACGAAACTGAAAATGATATCTAAATAGTACAATCGATAACATGAGTTGAGGAATGATAGCAACTAGTATTAAGCCCGTGTGACGCACGGATTATTGGAGATATAGACACAAAAATTCTTAAAAATAATTAATGTTAGTAAGATTTATTTAATGATATGATCTACCACTCATTTTATGTGTCTATATCTCTGCAAATGGTAGAAATAAAAAAAAAAAATTAAATGGAGAGGATCTTAACACATTTCAAATGTAATTCAGATAATACATAAAGGTAAAAAAAGACCAAAATTCAAGTTAATTTAATTGCCTAACCATAGGATAAAAATATCAAGATGACTAATTATATACCATCACAAACGATATGCATAACATTGTTAAACAAAATCTTTACGTAACATTAACACGTCCATGTCAAAATATAACCTTAACAATATAGCATAATAACACGCATGCTTGTTAAAATTTACAACCAAAACATGTCATCAAAGACAACATACACCACCAAAATCAGTAATCATATACCCACCACAAGATGCCTAAACATAACAATAAGCATCATCCCAAAAAATTGAGTCGTAAAAAATGAGCAACTATACAGAAACTCAAATATATGATCAACCAAATAAATGATACATGAGTTCAGGACCACGGAATAGACATAAGGAAGATCATTGATGCGAATGAGCTCAACTAACAGACCGTCTGAGGCTCCTGAACATGAAACAAAAACTTGAACCAATCGTTTCCTAAGTATTTTTCATAGTCAACTCTGTCAAAAGTAATAACTTGACACTCATAACTCTTGTTTGTTTTGACACTCCGCAAGGTAATTGTTTCTTGATCTTCGTTAATCACATTGGTAGAGGTGCGGTTGGGAATGTGCTATGAAGCAAAACAAAAAAAATTAGATCATCAATATAGAATAATATACATCTAAGTCACTGATCATATGTTTTGGAGATAACTAAAAGGAAATGGATAGGCGCATACCATTACTTGTTTTTTCTTTCTTCTAGCCATTGCCTTGGTGACATTCCTCACAAAGAAATGATCAGTTTGACAGTACTCATCTACAAACCCTACATTCTCTTCCATTTCTTCATCAGAACTGATAAAAACACCATTTATAAAAACTAAATTGAGTTCTTGACATCAAATTTAAAATGTTCGTAAGACATAGCTTTATTGATGAGAAAAAAATACCTAAAAAAACTACTATAAAAAGTTGAAAGGAATTGGAATAACCTTTACAAAGTTGAGCTCAAACTAAATGACAGAGTCAAAACATGTAGACCAAAGAATCATGTAGAATTAAATACCTAACAAACTACATCAATACATAAAGAAAGGTCAAGGAAAAACAAACCTTGTAGTCGTTAGGCACTATAAAATCATACAATAAAGCGAAACACCTATTTAGTCACAAAATGACCCTCTAGTTAGCACCAATAAAAAAAATCTTCTATTATAGGCAAGTCATAAAGTCATGTTTGAAATTTTTCAAGTCCATCTTGTGAGGCTTTGTTCTCCACTTCATGTGAACATCAATAACATCTATTCACCCAAGGATGAAACCTGGAATAAGGTCAAAATACTAATGAAAACTCACAGCAATAAAAAATAACATGGCATTATTTGATGGATTTGAGGATGAAGATAACACTTTTATAGAACTCACATTGCATATTTGTCAACCTTTGCACTGTAGATGAAACCAAACAACATATCCAACAAATGTGTAATTTTAAACTCCCTTCTCATTTATTGCGAAAAAAAATAAGTATTATCAGTTAGAAATGAAATCAAATGTGGTAGGCAAAAGTGAATGAAAAAAGAAAAACAAATGTTAGAGCTTGATTCAACTTCATGTGTGAGACTGATATCAACCGAGAAAAGAAAAAAATCAGTTAAGTCCAACATAAAAGTATTCATTTTAAAATAAAAAAAGAAATCAATGCTAAGAAAACTTTCAGATGTTGAATCAAAGAAATCCACGGAACACCCATATATAATTTTTTGGGTCCAAAAATCCATCCTTATTGTTGTCTCACCCATGTCAAAATAACAAATAGAGACGAAAGAGGTGAAAGATAGACCCCTAACGAAACAAAACATCATTTATTATAAATTAGTAGTAATATCATGAATGGTTGAGAACTGCAAACCACTTGCAAATGGCAATGGGGAAAAACTGAGAAAATGATTTAGAAGAGAGAATGTTGTATCAGTTTTGACATGTCGATGAAGATGTGAAAAAGACTAACTGAAAAAAGAAAAGATAAAGGAATCAAGATGTCGTACCGAAAACTAAGCGATTTGGAGAATCTGTATCCTTTGCTGTGATAAAATGATGATAGTTTCTAACATACTTAAGTGAATCTTTACCACTCAACAACACCAAATATTAACAATTTTTGCCAGTGCCTGCATTTATATTATTAAAAGATCATGCAAATCAAATATAATCCCCAATATAAGGTAGTATACCTTATAATATAAATTTGAAGCAATAAGCATTAAAAAGAACACAACAACAACATTAAAAACAGAGAAGACAAACCACAACTACATAACACAAACCATCAGTTGAAAAAATTGACATCTTATATCCACCTATAAAATAATAGAATGTGTCAAATTGGTATGTTACCTTCAAATTTGTTGATCTGAAGATAGGAAACCAAATACAACATCTGAACTATAAGTAGAAGAAGATCTAATCAGGTTATAACAAAAGAGGAGGAAGAAAAACAAAAAATAGGAACAATAAATCATTAAAAACGAATTGTAATTAAGTGGAGAGGTTTGCGTTTAAAGAAGATGAGGGAGAAAAAAGAAGGTATTGTTGGAGAAGATAAGGGGGAAAAGGAAAACATAAACCCTTCAATTAAAACAAACCGGAAAGTCTATAGACACAAAATCAGAATGCTTAAGGAATGAAATCAAAACTCACTTATATGGATTTGGAGATTACACAAAATCAGGAATATGCAAAAACGAATAAGATACAACATTAGCCACACAAAATTAAAGCTTAATTGCAACAATTTTCCAAAATAAAAAAAAATAGAATAAAATATTTCTCTGACAAATACTCCTCAAAATATAAAGATTACCGAGTGTTTTTGCCTACTTGTGGATTCAGCTTCACTCGTTCATCTATAATTTCTTTCTACTGCCTGCACATAGCAATAGTATCTTCAATAATCCAAAAACATCACTGGATGAATGTTTACTCAACTGAGTCATGTTCCTCCCTATGTCAATTTCTTACACGAATTAAAAACAAACTATCATGAAAACAAAACAAAGCATAAATAACAACTGACACAATATGAAAAGTTGAAAATAACCATTTCAAAGCAAAAAAAATAATCATCAATCACCTTCAACTCTTGGAATGTAATAACAATATCCACCAGATTTTGCAGCAACTCCATCAAAAATCTTCAACCTGAAAATTAAAATAAGAAAACATCTTAAGTAAGGTTCTTATTTCATTTCTAATAATTAATACTAATACTAATGACAAACATTCAAAATTAGACCTGTCAAGGATATCTTCTCATCTTCATCCTCATCATTTCCTTGAGACTGTGGTGTTGGAGGAGAGGAACTTCGATGGCGATGCAGTCTCTTTGGCTACTTTGTTTCTTGGTTTGATTTCCATCTGCGCTCTATTTCAACCTTCGTCGTCGCTAATTTCAGTGCTCCCATTTGAAGGTGATGTTGTAACAGAAGTTTGTTGCAACGAAGAGGGAGAGAAAATAAAGCCCTTGGTTGATCTGAAACTTTATTGTAAATGAAGGGAAGGAGAAGACAAAGAATGGTTGGAAGAGAGATATGTGTGGACAGTAAACTGATTTTGCAAATCCTTTTTTGTGCTTTGTTACCCAATCTGTTTCAGTAACATGCATTAAAGTGAAAAGAGAATGAAGAAGGAAGATGAGTAGATCCGTAGAGAATGAGCGGAGGAGAAGAGAAACAATAGTTTGGAAAGAGAGAGATGTGTGAAGTCTTTCTATTCTCTCTGAAAAGCTGATCTATGGGGTTTTGAAAATCCAAATAAACCCCTATGGTTTGTGTAGAGTATAGATACTCCTCCCTCCCTTCAACCAGATAAGAGAAAAAAAAACAAAAAATATCACTGACAAAAAGGATCTGCAAGCAAAAAGTTAAAATCAGATTTTCTGATACCTACTTAAAAGGAAATTTTAGACCAAAAAGAACTAAGATAGGATGAGATAGCACCTGCTAAACATCAGAACCACTTTAAAATTAAGAAAAAAAATCAACACCGATGGCTGAGAAGAGAGGATTTCACTTGTAGTTGAGAGAACATCGAAAATTGGCTATTCCGCTTTGTAAAAAGTATAGATAACACCCAACAAAAGTGCTACTCATATTGACTATTACATAGTTGTACTTATGAAGTATTTAACCACTGAGTCCATAAAACTGAACAGACAAACCGAAAAACTAGTAACTGCAAAATCTTCTATCTATTGTTCAAAAGAAAGGTTGAAATGAAACTGCAACTGAATAATAACTCAGTCTTCTAGTTTAGGCTTCTTTGCAACTTCATCAAGCCTACTGGTTTGAAGATACTTTGAGGTCAAATTTGAATCTTGTTTTGGCACATTAAAAAATTCTTCTCGTCCACTAGTCAGTGTAAATTTTGATGTCAAGGAAGCTGCAAGGAGGCTCAAAGCCTGTAAATTGCAAATCAAGAGGTAAGAATCCTGGATACGTATGATATGAATTATGAATTCAACATGACACAAATATGAGGATACGACAAATCCAAGATATGTATAGCATTCGAAAACGTTTATAAATATATTAGTGTAATCTCAATTTACAAAAAAGTACTTGTAATCATAACATGTAAGCATAGTTACATATATATAATCCCCCCACCCAACCTATATCAAAACATATTATTTCTACTAAGAATGTGCCCCCAAAAACACACAATTATGTCTCTTTAGTTAGTAAAGCATATCGAAAAATGTAGTATATCGAACAAAGTGACACATGGACAAAATGATAAGAACAAACTTTTAACTTCAAAATAACATAAAAAATAAACATTAAACAATAAATACTAAAAAAAAAAGTAAAAATAACAATAAATAAACAATAAATAAAAAACGAAAATTAATAAATAAATAAAAAGAAAACTTAAAAACTAATTAAAAATAAAAGTAAAAAATAAAATTGTCCCTTCGGAACCAAAATGAGGTATTTTAAAATACCTCCCTGCCGAAATTTCGTCTGAGACTACGAAATTACTCGGCGAATAAAATTTTCAAAAGCGAATAAAAAATGTGAGCGCGAAGAATTTAACAATTCAAATTAAATTAAAAATTAAATTACGGATGCGACAAGCGTTAAAGCACGGCTAAAATGCGGGTAAAGATGCGAATAAAAGGATTAAAGACGAATGAAACGAGTTTTAAAAACGCACAAAATGAAAATCAAACGGAGGACAATGGTCAAAATTTGGGGTATGACAGATGCCCCTATTTAAGTTTCTTTGTCACGGAGATTTAAAAAAGATAAGATTTTTTGAATCAACGGGTCGAAGAGACTTAAATATCGAATACACCAAATTTGACCAGTTGAAATGACAAGTTAAAAGATAGCTTGGGGAGGAAGGCGTTACCTATTACCTTTGAATTGCCACAATATCAACGTGTATGCAAATAGGATTTGCAAATAAAGCCTGTTGCAAGAAATAAAGCATTTGCAGAAAATAAAGCATGTTGCAAGAAAATAAAGCATGTTGCAAGAAAATAAAGCATTTGCAACAAACAAAGTATATTGCAAGAAATGAAGTAATTGCCGGAAATAAAGTGCGTTACAAGAAATAAAGCAATTTACAGGAAATAAAGCACGTTGCAGGAAATAAAGCATTTGCAGAAGATAGAGCATGTGCAGAACATAAAGCATGTTGCAAGAAAATAAAGCATTTTACAGGAAATAAAGCATGTTGAGGAAATAAAGCAATTTGCAGGAAATAAAGCAATTTAACAGAAATTAAAGCACCTTTGCAGAATTTAAAGCATTTTGCAGGAATTACAGTATTTTTGCGAAAATAAGGTAATTTTTGCCTGAAGTAAAGCAATTGCGAAAAAATAAAGCATCTTTTGCAGAAAATAAAGCATTTTGCAAGAAATAAAACATTTTACGGGAAATAAAGCATTTAGCAAGAGAATAAAGCAATTGCGAAGAAGTAAAGCATTTTTGTAGAAAGTAAAGCATTTGTCGATTACCTTTGAAATAGTAACCGAAGGTTTGCAGAAAATAAGGCTTTTGGTCGATTACCTTTGAAAAAGTAACCGAAAGTTTGCAGAAAATAAAGCAAGTGTCGACTACTTTGGAAAAAGTAGCCGAAGGTTTACGAAAAATAAGGCTTTTGGTCGATTACCTTTGAAAAAGTAACCGAAGGTTTGCAGAAAATAGAGCAAGTGTCGACTACTTTGGAAAAAGTAGCCGAAGGTTTACGAAAAACTTTTTTGGTGATTGCTTTCTTTGAAAAAGTAAACGACGAACATGCAGATGATCTGTTGTGCCAATTACTTTTTTGAAATAGCCATTGATGACCATGCAGAAACTAAGTATGCAAGTAATCAACCTAAATGATAAAGCCTGAAAAAGTAAAAGAAGACAGAGATAACAGTATTTGGGAAACTGATTGAAGAATGAGACCTGCCACTTGGAATTAAACGATTGGTCAACACTTTGATTAGGCATGAAACGATAAAATGCATACCTATATGGATTTAAAGATGAAATGCAGATGCATGAATGCATGAATATATGAGATTTTAATAGTGAAAGGTAAAAGTAAAGGACAAGGTTGGGCAGGTTAAAGAGGAAAGTGGCCCGACGTCAACTCATAATCACTCCACCAGCTTCTGAATATATTCCTTTCCATCCAGGACTAAACGCCATACCACTTTGCTGAGTCGACTAAACTTGATCAAAGCCCAAAGACAAAACTGAGGGAATGCCGGTAATATGCCGCTCTAAATATAATCTCCGTCAGAGTGCCAGATACATGACAAAAGGGACCAGGAGTCGCCGTTTTTGAACTGAAATCAGTTATCTCGGAACAGACCCCGCTTTTATAATCATTGCTTTTTTTTTTTTTTATATCCCTAATTTTTGCCTGGACCGCCCTTTCGGGTTTTCAATCCACCGGGAATGTACTTTCTTTTTATGCCCCCTAATTTTTGCCTGGACCGCCCTTTCGGGTTTTCAGTCCACCGGGGTGCTCAATTTTGGCTTAAATCTCCCTCACGGGTTTTCGACCTAGCGAGCTTTTTTTTTTTTTTTTTTTAGCAATGATTATACTTCTTCGTAGAGCAAACTGCTTCTGAATATCACTGGCAACATACTTCCACGATACACTAATCTAAAGTAAGATGCTTGACTTTTTGGCTTTTCTTTTCAAATAGAAAACAAAAACTTTTTATTTTAGTTCTTGCTTCAAATATCAACATTTAATCAATGGGAGAAAGATTGCACATGAGAGTAAATAAGAATTCCAAATAAACGGGCTCTGGCTCGATTTGATTTAAAAGAGTGATAACCAGTCCAAAGGCATGGCTCCACGGATTACAAAATTTGGAAAATGGCAATTAATTGGGAAGATACATTGAACATGAATAACCACTACATTCCCTAATAACTTTGAGTTCCACCGTTTCGACGCTTTGCTTTGGAGTTTTACTAACAGCTGAAGATGCCCCACACACAACTGATGCTTTAATTTTTGGATCGATGCAGTTACTTTGTCTCTTTTTTTTTTTTTTTTTTTTTTACCTCTAACTTTTGCCTGGACCGCCCTTTCGGGTTTTCAGTCCACCGAGGTGCTCATTTTTGGTTCAAGCCGCCCTTTCGGGTTTTCGACCTGCCGAGCTGCTCATTTTTGGTTCAAGCCGCCCTTTCGGGTTTTCGACCTGCCGAGCTAAATTTATTTAGACAAAGTATTTCTTGACTGCATCTGAATTCACAGGACGAGGAAGCTCATCACCATCCATAGTTGTAAGAATTAAAGCACCACCAGAGAACGCTCTCTTGACTACATAGGGACCTTCATAGTTAGGCGTCCATTTGCCTCTGGGGTCTGGCTGAAAAGACTTAATACTCTTCACCACCAGATCACCTTCTTTAAATTCACGGGGACGCACCCTCTTGTCAAATGCTTGTTTCATTCTTGACTGATACAGCTGTCCGTGGCATAGAGCTGCCATGCGCTTCTCTTCAATCATGTTCAACTGATCATATCTATTTTGACACCATTCGGCTTCTGTCAATTCCGCTTCCATCAGAACTCTTAAAGACGGAATCTCAACCTCTACCGGGAGTACAGCTTCCATACCATAAACCAAAGAGAAAGGGGTTGCCCCTGTTGAAGTGCGTATAGAAGTACGATATCCATACAGAGCATAAGGCAACATCTCATGCCAATCTTTGTAAGTGACCACCATCTTCTGCACAATCTTCTTTATATTCTTATTTGCTGCTTCAACTGCACCGTTCATCTGAGGTCGGTAAGGAGAGGAGTTATGGTGCTCAATCTTGAACTCACTGCACAGTTCCTTCATCATATTGTTGTTCAGATTTGTACCATTATCAGTGATGATCTTGTTGGGGACCCCATAGCGACTGATGATATTATTCTTGATGAAACGGACCACCACTTGCTTAGTGACATTAGCGTAAGAAGCTGCTTCAACCCATTTGGTGAAGTAATCAATAGCCACAAGTATGAAACGATGTCCGTTGGAAGCTTTTGGTTCAATCCGACCAATCATATCGATGCCCCACATAGAAAAGGGCCACGGAGAAAAGATGACATTGAGCATTGATGGCGGTATATGGATCTTATCCGCATATATCTGGCATTTGTGGCACTTCTTAGCATGGTTATAACAATCAGCTTCCATTGTTATCCAGTAATAGCCTGCTCTCAACGCTTTCTTAGCCATTGCGTACCCACTAGAATGAGTTCCGAACGAGCCTTCATGTATTTCATGCATCAGTAAATCTGCTTCACGTCGATCCACACATCTAAGCAAGACCGCATCAAAATTCCTTTTATACAGCACATCACCATTCAGAAAGAAACTACCAGACAACCTTCTCAAGGTCTTCTTGTCTTTGCGGGATGCCCCTGGCGGATACTCTTGAGTTTGAAGGAAAACCTTGATATCATGAAACCACGACTTGTCATCGGAAGCTACCTCGGCTGCGAACACATAAGCAGGTCTTTCAAGGAATCGAACGCTGATCGTTGGTACACGATTGGGATGACTAACTTTGATCATTGATGATAAAGTAGCCAAAGCATCGGCCATCCGATTTTCTTCTCGGGGAAGGTGATGTAGTTCAACCTTGTTGAAGAAGGTCAACAACCGCCTTGCGTAATCTCTGTATGGGATCAAGCCAGCATGATGAGTTTCCCATTTCCCTTTGATCTGATTGATCACTAGAGCTGAATCTCCATATATGTCAATTTTCTTGATCCTCATATCAATTGCTTCTTCAATTCCCATGATACAGGCTTCATACTCTGCAATGTTATTTGTGCAATCAAACTGTAGCCTTGCAGTAAATGGGATATGAGTGCCTTTAGGAGTGATGAGGGCTGCCCCTATTCCGTTACCATAAACATTCACTGCACCATCGAAAATCATTCCCCATTCCGACTCGGGATCAGGACCTTCACCAAACAACGGTTCATCACAATCTTTCATCTTCAAATACATGATCTCTTCATCAGGGAAATCAAACTTGATTTGCTGGTAATCGTCAACTGGTTGATGAGCCAAATGGTCAGCCAAAATACTACCCTTGATGGCTTTCTGAGTGCGGTAAACAATGTCATATTTGGACAATAACATCTGCCACCGAGCAATCCTTCCTGTTAAAGCGGGTTTCTCAAAAATATACTTGATCGGATCCATTTTAGATATCAACCAAGTAGTGTGATTGACCATGTAATGACGAAGTCGCTTGGCAGCCCAGGCTAAAGCGCAACAAGTCTTTTCTAACATCGAATAGCGCGATTCGCAATCAGTAAACTTCTTGCTTAAGTAATAGATTGCGTGCTCTTTCTTGCCAGTCTCATCTTGTTGCCCCAGCACACAGCCCATGGAATCTTCTAACACGGTTAAGTACATGATTAACGGTCTTCCTTCCACTGGGGGAACAAGAATTGGTGGCTCTAACAAGTACCCTTTGATCTTATCAAATGCCTCCTGACACTCTTATGTCCAGATAATCCCCTGATTCTTGCGGAGCAACTTGAATATCGGCCCACACGTGGCAGTCATGTGAGAAATGAATCTAGAGATGTAGTTCAACCTTCCCAGAAATCCTCTGACTTGTTTCTCTGTTTTCGGAGCAGGCATTTCTCTAATGGCTCTGACTTTATCGGGATCAACTTCAATACCCTTCTGGCTCACGATGAAACCCAGCAGCTTTCCAGATCTAACACCAAATGTGCATTTATTGGGGTTCAGACAGAGTTTATACTTTCTCAAACGTTGGAACATCTTCAACAAATACTCAACATGTTCTTCCTCTGTACCAGACTTGACGATCATATCATCCACATAAACTTCAATTTCTTTGTGCATCATATCATGAAAGATCTTGGTCATGCCTCTCTGGTAGGTGGCACCAGCATTTATCAACCCAAACGGCATTACCAGATAACAGAATGCACCCCAAGGCGTAATAAAAGATGTCTTCTCTCTATCTTCCGGGGCCATCTTTATCTGATTATACCCAGAGAAACCGTCCATGAAGGAGAAGACTTTGCATTTGGCGGTACTGTCGACCAATACATCAATGTGAGGTAAAGGGAAATCATCCTTGGGGCTGGCCTTATTCAAATCGCGGTAGTCAACACACATTCTAACCTTACCGTCCTTCTTTGGAACAGGAACTATATTAGCCAACCACTGGGGGTATTCTGATGTAACCAGGAAACCTGCATCAATCTGTTTACGCACTTCTTCCTTGATTTTGAGTGCCATGTCAGGATGCGATCTTCTTAATTTCTGCTTAACTGGAGGACACTCAGGCTTCAAAGGCAAACGATGCTCCACCACTTCAGGATCTAAACCCGGCATGTCTTTGTATGACCATGCAAACACATCTGCAAACTCTTTGAGGAGCTCAATCACTCTTTTCTTAACATCTGCACCCAGTGATGCTCCAATCTTGATCTCTTTCTTGTCTTCCTCAGTACCCAGGTTGACAAGTTCTATCTCTTCCTGATGGGGCTGAATAGCTTTCCTTTCTTGTTCCAACATCCATCTGATTTCATCAGGAATCTCTTCATCCTCCTCCACCATAGCTTCGTAAACGGGGAACTCAAAGTTGGGAGGGAGCATAGGGCTATCATGTTCAACGGGCTCAGTTTTGTTCAGTCTGCACATGTTTTATGATTGATTTTAGTGAAATGAAAAGTGATGCAAACCTTTGGTTTTGATAAAAATAAAAATAAAAGAGAATGTTTTTTTGGTTTTTTTGTTTTTTTTGTTGCCATTTTTCCGAGAAAAACAATAAAAATAAACAGTAAAGCAAAAAGTCGTGAGAAAAACGACGATTTTCATTAATAAACGTTTGATAAAAGAAACAGGAACCAAGCCCTACAAGATTTCACTTTCGTCTTGGGCAGAACGAAAGGAGTTTTCTTAAAGAAAAGAAAAAAACAAAAATCAAACAAATTACTTAGATAGCGGAGTCGCAGAAGGAATGTCGACAGCAATCCAATTGCAGCATGTTCCTCCTGGTATGACAAATGCGGGCGCTTCCTATTGAGGTGGGTCCCTTATGATCACATTAACTTCTGACGGAGCATTGATAAATCCTGCACTGTGAAATGTACCTTCAGTAGAGCTAATCCCCTTTGCTTTACGAGCATCAAAACCCAATCCTTCCTTTTTCTGATTCTCTGGGAGCTGAACCAACTGTCCCCATCTTGCAGTCTTTCCTTCCTGAACCACCCGTTGGGCATCTTTTAGAGAAGCCATACACGTTTCACCTTTCCTAACACTGCTTTCCGCAGAAAGACCTTGAACAGATGATTCTTCCACTTCCCCACCACCGATGTACGAGAAAGCCGACAAGTGACTCACTAACAAAGCGGATTCTCCATTTACAATTATCAATTTTCCATGGCTGACAAACTTCAACTTCTGATGCAGGGTGGATGTTACGGCCCCAGCCTCGTGAATCCAAGGTCGGCCGAGCAAACAGCTATAAGAGGCCGGTATATCCATCACTTGAAAGGTTACCTTAAACTCCTGAGGGCCTACAGAGATGGGCAGGTCTACATCTCCCAACACAGTTTTCCTTGATCCATCAAAAGCTCTGACGGATACAGACGTAGCCCGAAGATGAATACCAGGATACGAGAGTTTTTCCAGTGTGGCCAGCGGCATCACGTTCAGGGAGGAACCAGTATCGATTAGCACATTGGAGATAGCATCCGACTTGCATTTGACGGAAATATGCAAAGCCAGGTTATGACGCTTTCCTTCAGCTGGAAGCTCTTCATCACTAAACCCCAGGTTGTTACAAGCGGTTACATTTCCAACTATATGCTCGAACTGCCCCAAAGTCACTTCATGGTCGACATAGGCCTGATCCAACACCTTCAGCAGGGCCTCCCTGTGAGCATCTGAGTTTAAAAGCAAAGACAAGATTGAGATTTTAGACGGGGTCTGCAGGAGCTGGTCTACCACTTTATACTCGCTCCTTTTAATCAACTTCAAAATCTCATCGCTGTCCTCATACACCACATCTTTTAGCGGTCCACTGACCTTTCCTTTACCAAGATCTCGTCCCTGTGCAGGTTCACTGCTCTTCTCACGGACAGCCAAAGGGAGCACTCGTCCGCTTCTCAGGATCTTACTGCTTTCGGCAATGTTATCCACCGATGCTGTAGGCAACGAGGATGCTTCTTTATTAGTGCCATAGTCATATGGGACAGCCTGCGGAGAAGAGTATGGTTTGGGCACATAAATCACTAGCGGAGTGCTGGCTGGCTTGCAGGATACTTCTGGGCACCTTTGGTTTTTGAAAACTGGAGTAACTACACAGACACTCTTGTCTTCCCTTTCTACAACGAGTATTTGTGCATCCATCAGACTTTGAATATCACTTCGGACCAAAAGACACCCTCGGGGATTGACGGAACATTCATTGCAGGCAGCGTGGTCATGACTGAAAAGATCAGCCTCACACATCTTTGCATGGATTGGTACCAAAGGAGTCTTGATGTCTTGTACTTTGAGTATACGACCATCCTTTTGATAGCAATCAACCATATTAACTGCGGGCCCATGGGGAGGCAGTGGATTATGTTGGGCGTTTGGAGGAACCTCAGTAAAGGATAGATCACCACTTTCAATCAACTTTTGCACAGTTTCCTTGAAGGCGTAACAATTCTCGATGTCGTGGCCTGGAGCCCCTTGGTGGAAATCACAGGTTCTGTCAGCACGATACCAATTTGGCAAAGGATTGGGTACACGGGGTGGCTGTCTGGTTTGGGCTAAGCCTTTGGTAAGCACAGAGGGTAGTAAGTCTCTGTAGGGCATAGGTATAGGGGGAAAATATGTTCGGCGAGGGTGGTTGTGTTGTTGAGGGGCTTGAGGGCGTGGTTGTTGTGGTTGCGGTTGTTGCGGTTGCGGATAGTATGGCTGTGGGAAAAATTGTTGGGGATTTTGGGGATAAGGTTGTTGATACAGTGGGGGGTAGTACGGGGGTTTTTTGAAAGGAATATTTTGATAGCATTCTTGTCGACGAGGCCACCAACATCTGGAAAGAGTATAAGGCCATATATGAGCAAACCAAGGATATTGTAGAAAACATCATAACTGCCCATTTCTTCATGGATGAAAGCTTGTTGGTAGAGGAATTTGGTGGTTAGGCCTTTTTGAGGGGTAAGATTAGCCTTTATGATAGCTGTTTCAAGGTGGAGAGCTGCTGCGATGGCTGCGGGTTTGGTTTCTGGTTCGAGACCATTGAAGGGTTCTTTATCGGATATTGGGATACCGATCAAGTGTGAATACTCCTCAAGCGTGGGGACAAGCTGAAAATCAAGGAAAGTGAAGCAGTGGCAAACAGGGTCATAGAACTGAACCAATGTGTTGAGGATTCCTGGTACCATTTTGACCCCGAAGAGATTAAGCAATCTTCCATGACGAACTCGAAAATCTTCTGGACTTGCTACTTTAGATGCTAACTTCCTCAATTCTGATGTATCCGGATCTCTAAAACGAAACTGCCTGGTTTTCCTGATCACACGTTCCATACCCCCTACAATGGTTACAAAAGAGTTCTTTTATTTAAGTCCTTCGATATATTTTTTTTTTTTAGAAAAGTTTGTGCATGAATGCATGTATGCATGATTGTGCTAAAAAGAAGACATAACAAGATTAAATTCAACATGATGGAGTCAAAGGTAAAAACGTCACAAGGTAAGGACTACGGTTTCATAAGCATAAGTAACAAGGTTCTAAGAAGTTCCCAAAGTTGATAACCACTTCCAAACATTATTGGTTTGCAAGATTACTCTTGGTCCGATAACACTCGTAAGAAAGTCTCGTTTGGGTGTAGTATCGCGTATCAACTAATTCAAGATTACTCTTGATTAGTTACCGCACTACGTTCTAAAAGGCTAAGAGGGGTTAAAGATAACTAAGGTCCTCAACTTCGACGGTCCCTTGAAAATAATAAAGCTAACATGATTACTCGTGTCAACATGAATTACTTCCAAGATCCCTCCATTGAGTGGGGTTATCACATGAACCAAGACTCAAGATTACTCTTGGAATGGAACTTTGATTATACCCCGTCCTATCTTATTTTTTCACTCAAGCCCGGGTGTAGGACTTATCTCACCACTCACGTTAAAGGTAAACAAGTAGGCATATATTTACAAAGTACAAGCAAATAATAAAGCATAAAGAAAGGTAGGTAAGTTAGGCTTAACCCACTTAGGAAATTAATATCCCCAGTGAAGTCGCCATTTCTGTGCTCGTGATTTTCGGGTGTCAATCCATTTATTGGTTTTGATCCGTCAATCTTTGAACTCTCAATTTTTATCCGCGGGAAGGGAAAAAACGAGTAAAAAACCCTTAAAGAGATTAAGGTCCGGGGGTTGGTTTCGATTAGGGAAGGTGTTAAGCACCCTAAACGACTTCGGTACTCCGAAGGAGCCTCTTACCTAAATTATCTTATGCTAATTATTTGCTTAATTATTTGTAAAATATAGGCCTAAAATCTAAGTGAAAGAATGGAGGGAGAAGATGCATGTTTTTGGTTGTTTTTATTGATTTGGAAAGACATATGCCTTTTGCCTACATACCCGAAGACGGGATCAAAATCATGTAGTTCACCTCAAAAATTTCTTTTGGTGAGTTGGGTTATTTTTAACAATTTTGAAAATAAGGTTTTTAAGAAGGGGATTTAGAGGCCTCAAGGCATAAGAAGAAAGCAAAATAATGTGAGGTTGATTCAATTTTAATTATGAAAATAAAGTCTAAGATGAGAATTAAATTCATTAAGCATTTGACTAAGAAAATAAAAGGAAAAAGATCACTTGGTTTGTTTCCAAGGTTTGTTAAAAAAATTATTTTTTGAGTTTTGATTATTTGATTTTTTTTGGAAATTTGATTTTTTCTAAGTTAAGCGTAAACTAAAAAAACTAAGCGTAACGACATGAAGTATTAAAAAGCGAGAAATTTACAAAGGACGTTGGATCCCAAGCAAATCCTCAAGTTCAAAATGAACCTAAAATTCTAATAGTTTGATTTTAAAAAGATAATTAAAGTCCAATTATTAACCTAATTTTGTCCCTAATTCATTTTTGGTCCTTGATCGCGGTAACGGCATAAAGCGGTAAATAAAGTGTGTGATTGTGTCGGTGTATGTGTCGGTGCATTTTTATTATTTTTGATATTTACATGAGGCCTAAATACATTCTAGAGTCTTGCATAAAAATAAATGACGAAAAATAAAATGCGGAAAATTAAATTACATTGAATCCTAAATACATACTAAAAGATGATAAAAAATAAAATGACAAGAAATAAAATAATGCATGAGATGAGGATGATAAGTAAACAATATGGCAAAAATAACAACTAAATAAATAAACAATGATGATAAAATAAAAAAACAAGTAACAAGAAAGTAAAAAAATATATTTATGATTTTTAGAGGTAAATGTTTGAGTAAAAAAAAACATAAGTGGTAAAAAATAAGATATAGTGAAGGAAAACTAGTAATAAAAAAAAAAAAGGCCTGAAAGACCAATGTACCATGGCTCACAATTTCTGGGCTAATCTGAGCCGTCTGATTGATCCAGGGGCTCAGATTTAATCTCAGAAGCTAAGATCACAGCCATCAGAATTAAAACATAAAAAAACAATAAAGCCAGTAAAACAGGGACCGTCAGATCATAGATCTGACGGTTAGCATACGCGCAGGAACAAAATAACAAGGGAAATAAAACACATCAGAGAGCAAAAGAACTAAGGATGCACAGTAGCCGTTAGATCTACGATCTAACGGTTGGGAGATGAGATCGGTTTTTGAAGAGAGAGGAGTCCGGTTTATTTTAAGTGAACCGGTCCGGTTCACTCCCTATATAAAGAGGGAGGGACCGGTTTTTTTATTCATTCATAACCCTTCCTTCTCTCTCTAAGCTTCAAACCTCTCCCTTCTCTCTAAAAAAAAAACTGGAAACGAGGAAGAACAGGACGGCCGGGGAAGATGAATCTTCATCTTCTCCGGCGAGTTATGAAGTTTCCGGCGCGGTGGCCGGTGAGCCACCACGGTGGCGCCGCCGCACCGGAAAGTTCTAAACCCTTTTTTTTTAAAAAAATTTTATACCAATCTTTTCCTCTTCTTCCCCTCTTCACAGATCCGTGATTAGTTTTCACAAAAACACATACATAAAGCCTAGATCTAAGTTTAAAGGCATACGGAATTTTCAAAGTAAAACTCAACAAAATAAATCCCCAGAAGACAACAAAACAGTCCGCGTGTTCATAACAGAAAAAGCTTGTAATGCTACCTTGTTCAGAAACGGAGGAGAAGGAATGAACGGAAAACTTCAAAATACTAGCCGGATACACTTAAGTTACCCTCTGTTTATTCCGATCTGAGCCATTTTTGAAATTATTGTTGTTGTTTGGTTCGGTTTTGAAAGAAAGGAAGAAAAGAAAGTTGCTGGAAAAAAAATTCTTATTGATGAATGTTCTTCATGTGTTCTTCATTTTTGATTTTTTTGTTGTGTTTGATTCTGTGAATTTGAGTTTTTTGGTGAAATTAGGGTTTGTAAAAAAGGCTGCGGCTGCTACTTTTTCTGACCCAATCATTGGCAATAAATGCTACTATTTATAGGCTGGACACTAGGGCTACCTCTGACGCGGACAAAAGACTAAAATGCCCCCTGAAAAGTCTCTGGTACAAAAGGGACAGCAAGGCATAGAAACTTGGAGAGAAAGTTGGACAAAGGACCAATAACAAAGTGACACATGGACAAAATGATAAGAACAAACTTTTAACTTCAAAATAACATAAAAAATAAACATTAAACAATAAATACTAAAAAAAAAAAGTAAAAATAACAATAAATAAACAATAAATAAAAAACGAAAATTAATAAATAAATAAAAAGAAAACTTAAAAACTAATTAAAAATAAAAGTAAAAAATAAAATTGTCCCTTCGGAACCAAAATGAGGTATTTTAAAATACCTCCCTGCCGAAATTTCGTCTGAGACTACGAAATTACTCGGCGAATAAAATTTTCAAAAGCGAATAAAAAATGTGAGCGCGAAGAATTTAGCAATTCAAATTAAATTAAAAATTAAATTACGGATGCGACAAGCGTTAAAGCACGGCTAAAATGCGGGTAAAGATGCGAATAAAAGGATTAAAGACGAATGAAACGAGTTTTAAAAACGCACAAAATGAAAATCAAACGGAGGACAATGGTCAAAATTTGGGGTATGACAGGTGTGTTTGTTCAACATAAAAAAAAAAAAGTTTTTGTATTAATTATTTTTAGAAATTTAAAAAAAATATGAAGCTATTTAATTTTTTTTTAAAGAACAACAACATAGTTAATCATATATCATTCATTAAATAAAAAAAGATACAGAATCATTTTTTTGACAGAAAAAGATACATAATCATGTAATAGTGCAGTCACACTCGGCTCAATGTTAAAAACATTATACTCCGTGAGTTTGCCTTAATTGATGGGGACAATACATAATATATGTAGTGTCGGGTTCAAACTCAAACACCCCACTTCTATATTAATTTAAGATGTATGATCTCCCGCTACTAAACTATACATAAAAATTATACAATCATAATTATTAGTCTAATGACATGGAGGAGGCGAGGAGCCATGGCTCCCCCCAAAATGATTAAAGAAAACGACGTAATCAACAAAACTTCCTCATATTTTATGAATGAAAGCAAGATACAAATGCAATTATGCAAGGATAAAAAAAAAGGGAAATGCTAAAATATACAACGATCATGTTTAAAGCATGGAAATTGGAGCATATATCTGAAATCCAGTCTTCCTCGTGTGAAAAACAAGAAAAATTAAAGTTGTATCTTCTTCCTTTGGCTTCTTACAGGTGGAAATAGTCTTTCAAAGCCTCTTTGAAAGAAGTCAAAGAAGCTTCCAACAGTAAGATATTGAAGAGCTCCAAGACTACGATAGAGAGATGAATCCTCACATGGATTGTTATTTGCGGCACTCATTTTTGGTTTTGTATCAACGAGGGTTAGATACGGCTTGCAAAACGACATTCTAGCACATGCAAGAATTTCTTCGGCATACTTTTTTTGAGAGAAATAACCATTGCTAGTGACTAGTGACTGCAATAGGAAACTCGGAACTAAGTAGTGAAATGATAGATTTTTGCAAAACATCGGAGGAGGAGGTGAGAATAATATCATCAACATAAAGTAGTATTTTTCTTGTGTATTAAAAGAGAGTGATTACACTTGTTTGCATTTTGAAAAGAGCAGACCACGATAGATACAAATCAGAGTCATTGTCCAATATTACCAGGATGACAGTTTTGATGTTGGCGATGGAGAAAGCAGAGGGTTTGATACCAACGAAGTGTTGTCAACACCGTTTGTGAGGGATGTGCTCGCAGGCATGGAAAGGGAGGGAAGCGGTGGTGGAGAGAAAGGAAAATGGGGTTTGGAAGTATGATACCATATATGAATGTAATCCCCTAATTATTATTGATAAGTTTTCTGATTAATATACAATTGTTTCTAATTTCTATATGGAAATTAATAATGCCTAATTATGACAACTCAACTAATAATGCTAAGGAGAGGATACAGATCTAACTTACTAAGGGCTAAATTATCATAATTAGAAATCATAGGAGTTAATAACCTTAAACTAGATAGCTAGTTAGTTGTAAAAGTTTACTTACCGATAAATTCAAGCTTAATACAAGAGTTTTTAAGTCCCGTTACATCTGCTTCCAATTCACCAAAACAGCCAAATGTAACATGTCAACTGCACATATTTCAGAAATCAAATTTTCTGGGTTTTGCTATATATATTAGTCTGCCTCTTATAAACAACTAGAAATAAAAGCATTCAAGCTTTAATTAGCTTCTTCCTTCGGCTTCTTCAGCAGGTCGAACAAGGCTTCGGTTAATGCTGATTCAGAAGTCAAAGAAGCTCCCAATAAGTATATTGCCTAACTTAGCCATAATGAATAAAAGTGACACTCGGTATCAAACAGAGGTAGCATTACTCAAAATCTATGAAGTAGGGATACATACACGGATACCGAACATGACATAAACACTGACACGCCGACACTGTTAAATAATTTGAAAAAATCACATAATTTAGTGTAGTTATATATGTCGGTGTCGTGTCGGTGTCGAACACAACACATGTCCAAGATCGGGACACGCCTAATTCGAGAAGTGTCCGTGTTTCATAGCTCAAAATAATAAAGAGGAGGCATTCGGGATGAAGTGTGCATTCGATAAAAACCTCGATTCGGCAAGAATACATCACTGAGAGGAGACTTGGAGGTTAATGATTTCTTTAGCAAGTTCAATATCTAAAAAGAAAAACAGATCTATAACCTAAACATGTTGTTAAACAAGAAAAACAAATGTGAATTGCTAGTTCTAAATTGCGGTTTGTTATATTAGTTGGCTGTTTTTTCCTCGGTATCCATTGATGTAATTCGTTCTCTTATTACTAGTATAATTTTTATGTAACTTTTTTCTACTATCCTTGTATCAGTGCTTCTATCAAGTATAGTAACATGGCCATATACTTTCTGCTACATTCTTTCTAAAAATCTTTATTTACTTTACTTTTCTATTTTATTGAATTTTTTAGGCTTCTTATCAAGGAGTACATGACTTATATAGTCGATGAGAAGAACAACTAACTAGTATAACTAACATTTAATAGTTATGTTGCAAACTTTTATATTGCATCAAAAACATACAAATATGGCTAGTGCAATGGAAGTGTGATAGTGATGCGGTTGCGCAGAGACATAAAAAAGAACTTTACAATGAGAAATGCTAGCAACACACCTTCTAACACACACTTCTTAACACACTCTTTTTGATTGGTTAAAATTCACATAGAACCCACCAAATTTATATGGGACCCACATGATTTGGTGGGACTCATGTGAATTTTAACCAATCAAATAGAGTGTGTTGAAAAATGTGTGTTAGAAGGTGTGTTGCTAGCATTCCTCCTTTACAATTGCATTTTAGAAGTTTAGCCTGAACAAACAAGTCGTGTAAGTTTTTTTTTTCCTTTCATTTTAAAACAAGCTTTCTATTTCAAAACAAGCTTTCAAAACAAGGAATATTAGTAAATTGCATAATAAATGTAGTATTGGGAAGGGACACATGCATGCAGTTGATGCAGTCCACTCTAAATGCTTTAGTGCAAAATTTTGTTTGTCCTTTCTATCGTTTCCAAAAGAGAAATGCTAACTAGTAGGAGCACCCCCATAACATTTTTTGGACTTTAAATTGTAAGAAAATATACAAACACTTGTTGGCAAGATCTTTTACAAAATTACTCATACAATTCTTATTACAACAAATCTTTTAGTTGTTGTAACTTTTTCAATGTTTTTACAAATATTCCCTATTTTAAGCAATAAAAATTCCTCAAAAGTGGTCACTTTTTCTTATAAATAAGATCAAAATAATATTTGAAATTTTTTATAATAACGACTGAAAGGTATATTACTTTTATTTTTGAATGTTTACCAAAATTGTACACAAATAACAACTAAGTTTTATCCGGCTAAGTGTGGTCGGCTACATAGATTAAATTACTCCATGGTATTTTATCATAAACTAAATTTAGATCTAATATTTTAAGGGTCATGTTGGAGGGGGCATTGGTTAAGGAAAACAAAAATAAAGTTTTAAATTGAAAATGACACTTTTTTTTTAAGAATTGACTACACAATTTCCAACGTAATCCCTACTACATTTGTTTCCTTAAACAGTACGCCATGAAACACTTCGACTAATGTTTTACCAAAATTACTTTTATTAAAGAGGATTTTATCAATAAAAAAATCTTCGTGTACACCGAAGTATCTTTACATACGAATAGCACTTGGGTGACATAGAATTGGTGACATTGGTGCCACTTGTGACATTGTGGTTGGCCAATATCATCAATTCTATGTCACCCAAGTGACACCCGTTTACATATGCGACCTGCAACACCTATCTAATCATGTAGTTGAACTAGCTATAATTTTAATCATGCATTGAACTAATCATCTACGCAACAAAATTAATCACATTTTTTAACATGATTAATCAGGTGTAGGAAAGTTGGGAGTATGAATAAAATGTGGAGGCCATTCCTACCTAGAGAAAGTACGACTAATACTGTCATCACATGAATTACTAACAAGGTATTACTTAGACGGAGGAAAATAAGAACAGCAAATAAATTTTCAACAACGACTATCTGAGGATTAGGAAAAGAATAGCATCCTTGAAGCTCATAGTCATAGAGCCATTACATGAAAGAGTACAAAACCAGTTCTAGGAAGTATAATGGGGATGACTATTTTGTGAATCTGTGGTAAACTGGTAAGTAGTAACATCTGAAAACTAGTCATCAATAACCACATACAGATAGGATCTTAACGCATGCTAGATGGAAGACTTAGCTTAATAACCAATTGGAGCATTACATGTGTGAAATGTAACTCACATTAGGACAGGGTTATGTGTAAATCCACATAACATTTTCCAATAAAACAACTCAAATCCACATAACACTCTGTCTAAGCCTTATTTTGCATGAAAGAAAACCAGTAGAATGATCATTCACTGAGAAGGAAAACTTAATAACTGAATGAAGAATGATTTTAAACCTCAAAAAGTAGAACAAAATCCAAAAGTTGTAAAAACATTTGGAAGAAACACCATTTTATAGTGTCAATGTCTTCCTCATACCAAATTGGAGAAAAAAATGACCACCGACTAGAAATTAAAACATTGAAGCTTTAATAAGCTTCTTCTTCTGGCTTGATCTTCAGCAGGTAGAACGAGGCTTCTGTTAATGCAGATTCAGAAGTCAAAGAAGCTCCCAACAAGTATAGTGCCTGACCATAATGAAAATCATTACTTCATACTTTTTATGGACATATATAAGATTGTTCTAGAGGCATGAGTTTTTGTCCACCAATGACCAACTTCTTAATATATTATAAAAGAGTTGGGAGTATACCTTTAACAACTAAGGATCCTCTTCATTTCTAAAAAAAAATAGATGCTCATTGGTTTAGTTTTTAAGGTGTATAAACAATATAAAACACACATTACTAAAAGAGTATTTTTTTAAATTTTTTGAAGAATCTTACCTCTTTCAGGCCAAAATTCGAAGACAGTGGTGTCAACTTGTTAAAGTTTTTGCATCCAATTTCCAAGTTGGAGGAGTTTCTGAACAGAGTTAACAGGAGAGTTTTGCAACACTTTCAAATCCTCAAATATAAAGTCGCCCTCTTAACAAAAACAACATCCATATTACAAGTCTCTTCACTAAAATCTCCATGTAGCTTCATTTCTGTCCTTAATTTCCCACAAGAACAACTAGCACCGACAAAAGTACTCAAAAACCAATCGCTCCCTCTTCTACAACTTCTGCACATGAAGTACCTTATGAGCTCTGAATCATCCAACTTAAACTTCAATTTCTCGCAAAGTAGCTCACAAGGGTTGCACGGATGGAGCAACATTGTCCTGCAAATATTGTTCCAAAAAACACCATTACTCAAGTTTCCCAAACTCTTGTAAAGATTGTTGATGCAACCAAATTCAAATAACTCAGGTGGGTTGATCATTGATATCATACATATGATGTTGATCATTGGACATTAGCCTACTGATAGTTCCTAATGGAAGTGTGAGAAAACTAAACAAATTTCTGTCAAGTCACTTTTTGATTCAACCAAAACAACAGTTTCTTATACCTATAGCTCCCAAACTTGATTTCCAATTTAGTAGTTCTTAATTCTTATACTCAAGCTATTTGGTGTGGATAAGTTATAAGATTACTTGCCTATAGCTCCCCATTTTCAGTTCAAAATTTCACTAAAGTATTGTCAAATAGGCTTGCTATAACTGCTCCAAAATTAATCTATGATCATGAGAGACAAGTTTCATTTACATCTTTAACTCCCTTTAGGTCCTCCGAATTACTTCCAATGGATTTTGAGTCCCTATTTTCATGTCAAATGAGTCATAAATTTCAATTCAGTTGATAGAACAGATTATGAAAAAAAACCTCCAAAGTGACTCTAACAGACTATAATAATATGAACAAGATTGCACCGACTTAGATCAGAAGCATACTTAAACATCACCACTAAAACAACAACCAAGCATTATCCCACAAAGTGGGGTCGCCTCTTAAACATCACCACTGGCATACAAAAATAGCATAACTGAGAGGCCCCAATAATCATGAATAATGTCCAGAAAAGCAAAATAACCCAACAGCAACAAAGATTAATCAGAATATAAATAGAAACAACACTTAGTAGACAAAATTCATCCCAAGTCATGCATACAAAGTGATGCTTTTGTGCACACAAAAACATAAGATGCATTTTTATTGAGTCCATCAATAAGTTTTATGGAATGCAAAGATAACAAAAGAGAACTATAAGAACCATCCGTCATAGATTATGACCAACATTATCAGCTCAGCAGGGCAACACAGACCAATAAAACCAAACAAAATAAGTTCTAAAACAAAGCAAATTGTCATCTTGAATGAGAACTCGAAAAGGATAATCTCATATGCATTTGTATGGCCACGAAGAGAAGACAATCCAGTACCAGCTATGGATATGAACATGGAGGGTAGTTTGCAACCTTTGTTCCGAACAGCACCACTGCAAGATTCTCTAACTAGATCCCAGTCATTGATCCATAAAAGGCCTTCTTCATGTATCCTCCTTCTCTAATATAATGATAAAAAATCCCAACAGCACCACGGCAAATTTTTCTAACTAGAATTCAGTCTTTGCATATAGAATTAATTCAAAAGTTTGACATGTAAATTCAAAACAAAATGATTTTCTAATACATTTTAACTAATGTCAGTTCAACAGTACTAAAGGCTGCTAATACATTTCACCATTTGTGTAATCAATACTACTCAAATTACAGCAAAAATTCACAATAGTTACTCAATAACTTTCTAGAATCGATATCAATCAAAGCATAATTTCACAACAAGCACAATAAGAGATACGAGATTTCTCGTTGGCATGGTAATACTGACACGACATGCCTTATTTTCATCGAAGATGTAGGCATCAGCAGAAAAGATGATTTTCCATAAAAAACACTCTGTGCAATGAATAATAAATGGCAAACAATCAGGCACACATTGGTAAACCATCAATTTTATTTTGCACCCTGCTGTTGCCTATATGATTAACCAGGGACTTCCACGATTGAAGCATGCATCCTAACTTCTAATCAGGGTAATAGGTAAGCAGAACCCGACCGACTGGTAAGACCAGGAGCCATACCTGTCTCCGCTCCGGAAGACCCTAAACACTAGCCTACCATAGAACCGGTGAGAAAACCGTAAAACCGAGTAAAGCGGTGGAAGCTGGCGGTTGGACCGGTTCTAGCAGTTAGACTGCATTTTTTAATAAATTCAAAAAATGATAACGCCGCTGTTTTGGACATCTTGTTTTTATTGAAAAAACAACACAAAAGCAAGGTTTTGGCTTGACCCTGATCCGACTTTTGAACCTTGAACCGGTGAGCGTAACGGTACAATGGCCAATCCTAATTCGATTACCTTGCTTGCTTCTAATCCTGCATACGTAATAAGATCCATGCGCCAAAGTGATATTCTGACAGGGGCAAACCAGGAACAGTATCTGGCTAATGTTTATAAGCTATGTTCAACAAGAAATACCATAAAATTGGTTTTCAAAAGTAAATATATGACCTATGGTAAACTCAAAAAAGCAACAACAGAGAATAGTGTGCTATGGCAAATGACACAAGAATCAAGTCCATGTGATATAATTCAAGGGAAAGTGAAGAAAAATATACAATTTAAAACGATGTATAACACCTAACTGGTTATATTACATTGTGCATTATATCAAAATCTAACCATGCACAATTACTTTGCAATAATGATGCACATGGTGATAAACAAATACAACAAATCTAAGTTGACATTTCCAAAAAATAAATTTACAAGTAACTCATACAACATAAACATCTTACAATTCTGAGTTTAAACTTCAGCAGAGCACCTCCAACATACTAGCAAACAAGGCATCCATGACGCAAGAAGAGTTTTCGCTTGCTGTCACTACAACAAAAACCAGGTGGAGCAGTTATCTTTCTCAATGATGGCCTTGTAAATACCATCAAGTCAACAACATCAGCAACCACTTTATGACAATCCTGCAAATTTATCTCTCTCAACTGTTTGCAGTTTTCTACGACTTGCATCACTCCCTTCTTTGTGACATCATAACACTGTCCCAAGTCAAGTTGCAGGAGCCCAAAGCAACTCATTGAGATCACGTAGAGTGATCTATCATCAATTCCGGAATGTGACAAGTTCAACACCTCCAGCATGGAAACTTCAAAGTTTATTTTAAGTAGCTTCAATCTTAAACAGTTGGCTAAGTTCAAATGTCTAATCTTACTACATTTTCTTAAAACTTGACCAATACCTTCATCAGATATGTATTCACAAGAGCTCAAATCCAAGAGCTGTAAATTGGGGCAAACTGAAGCAAACATATTGATGTCATCATCCCTCAACAATGTGTTATGAGCTAAACGGAGAGACTTTAATTGAGGGTATACAACAAAATCGGTAGGGGTATAAGAATTATCTACACTCCTTTTCCCAATACATGTGTATTCCATTATGACCTCACTAAGTTTATCACAGTTCCTAAGGAGTGCAAACAAGGCTAAATTTGTGAGGCTACCACAATTACTAATATTTATCGACACCAAATCAGCAAGAAACCGCGACAACTCAAGGACATGTGAATCATTTAGAAAATCAGCATTTTGAAGATCCAAATATTGAAAATAATGACAATTAGACAATAAGTTATAGAGTCCAACATATTCATAGCCAATGCAACCTTGAAGCACAAGCTTCCTTAAAGGAAAACCTTTCTCTGCAATAGATGAAAGCAATCGATCCGAGACATATGAATACGACAAATCAAGACAAGTTAAGCCCTTCAATCTCACCAATGAGTCAATAAAAATATTGTGATTACCAATACCAAATAACCTCAATTTACTAAAAGAAAGAGACCTCAAACCCGGCCTCTCGCAAATAGCAGAAGCAACCCCATAGTGAGTTATGAACGAGCATTTCAACATCACAATCTCTTCTAGAAACTCACATCTCTTACACATTTTCAAAAGAATTGCGTCGTTTATATAATAATGACCGGAGAGATTAACCTTGCGAAGCTTCCGTTCAGGAAATTCAAAAAACAAAGCATTTACTATAAGATCAACATTTTCAGGGTAACTAAGATCGAGTTCTTCGAGTAAAGGAAAACAATCAGAGATAAGAACAATGTCGTTGATACTGATGTAATCAATGTTGGAACACGTGAGAGAGGTCAAAGATGTACACTTTTCTGACAAAGCTCGCAACCCATTTGAAGGAATAGTAGATTGGTTTGACAGATTGATTGATTTGATGTGGTTTAATGGAAAAGTGGAGATTTGACAGAGAAGCGCGTCGAGGTCACTATCACTTTTTTGGGATAAGCAGCGCGTGAAGCGCGAGAGGTTAAGGGAAGTGAGGTTGGGGAACCTTTTGAAGAGGGGAGGGAGGGAAGGGAGAGTTGGAGGACAGATAGTGAGAGAGAATCGGAGATTGTTGGTGATGGAGAGAAACTGTTTCGAGACGAGGGATAGAGATTCTAAATAGCGGTGGTTGTTGTCGTCGTCGGTGGCGGTGATGATGAGGAATTTGAAGATAAATTCCCAACATTCATCGGGTAATTGTAGATCTGTAGCTGCCATTGTGTGTGTGGTTGATATTTGCGGGAAATTATTGAACTGTGTGAGTGTGAATGTCCAATTCTCCAACTTTATAAAGTGGGTGGGGGACATAGAGCATCTTCGTGAAGTTTGGATCTTGGGGGCTTAAAAGATGATTTTAGGAAAGAGGACATTTTAGGGTTTTGTTAACCCATGCATCCGAGACACTAGTTAAGAAATTAAAAGTAGAAAGAAAATTCAAATTTTATATTGATAAGAACACTTTTTTAAGTTAAAAAAAAGTAGAATATACAATTTTCAATACATGATTTCTTTTTATAATTCTTTAACCAATTTCTTAACCGATGGTTTATAATGTGGGAAGAAGGAGCGGTACCAAGTATCGCCTATAGTCTTTGACAACTTTTTTAAATTCAATCAAAATTGTAAAATTAATCCCTTCTGCCAACCAAACTTTTCTAAATTGAGCTTCAACTTTAAATTGTAGAAATAATTTTTTGATTAATTTTCTTAATTAGCAAAGCTAACAAGTAGGGATGGCAATGGATAGGGTACTAGAGTGCACATCCTCGTATCCGTGCTCATAGGAACCACACTAGCATAAAAATCGCAGTACATCCTTCCAAAAAAAAAAATCGCAGTACAATACCATATCAATGGACCACAATATTTATATGAATATGTCAATTGGAGTGAAGGACCACTACATGCAACCTTTAAAAAACTTAATTGTAAACATAGTCAGGACCACAACAAGAAACCGTGTAGTTGGTGCGGATAAGTATCGTGAAATAACATTTGATGATCATAGATTAAGTTTTGTAAGTGAGAATTATGAAGTTTTAATAACCTTAAACTTATTATTATTCTAATGACTTTATCACATTTAAATAAAATGATACAATAAACTGAAATGCCTCATTATGAATCAATTTCAAGATACAAATATAAGTCTAGAAGAAATACATTATCTTCTAGCACTTAAAACATTAAGAGTTCACAAACTGATGAATTCAAGCTGTAACTTCTTCCTTTGGATTCTTAATGAGGTAGTACAAGCCTTCTGTCAAAGCCTCTTTGGAAGAAGTCAAAGAAGCTCCCAACAAGTTCAGTGCCTGACAATATAGAGATAATTAAAATCATTACTTGCTCCTAGTTTTAAAGCATGTATATAGAAAATTCGACCTAGTTTTATAATATATCAATGATTATTATGAGGAAGCCATATATAATAAACTTTTAACTATTTTAATACATGTCTACCTTAATGTGGTAAGGTAACCAACAACTTGCATAGATACTTTGCGAGTTTAGAATATATCAATATCAATGTTTATTTCAAAATAAATCATATATCAAAACTAATCCCTACAAATATTTTTTTTGTTTCCTTATCAAAAAATTTGAGTCATGTTAACTAGTATCCGAAGACATTGATCTAGGAAGTCAAAAAATACAAGTTTTGAGTTGAAAACAAGATAACCATTAAATATCAATCCAAGTATCAAGATTTGCAAGGACAAGATAAATTAATTAATAGATAATGATTGTTACCTCAGTTTCTCCGATGCTGACTATATGCTCCTCCAAATCATCCAATGGTACATTCATCTTGTGCAAAAATGATATGCTTGAAGTATTTGCGAATGGTGTCACTTGCAAATCATCCCACACAATAAATAATGATGGCCTCTTCACAAATCCCAAAGCAGATTCAATTGTGCCATAAGGTGATCTTGGATCAAAAAGCTTCATTGCTTCTGGATTTTTTACAAGACTTTTTTGCTTTGATACCACTCCATCCACATTGGAATAACAAATATGATTTTTAATCACACCATTACCATACCAATAAGTAGGAGCTTTTTCTTCACAAATATTTATTAGTGGTTGCTTCATGCAACCAAATTGAGGAGCCACTTTTGGATTTGGTAAGGGATTACCTAAAGGCCTTATGAACCATGAAGGATTGAATTCTTTCACACTTTTGTGCAAATTTTCCACACATCCTAGAGAAAAATTGTCATTCAATTGTCCTAGAATAGATCCAATTGGTGTTGTGAGGAAACTTAATAGAAAATCAAGAAAATCTCCTTCAGCTTCAGCATATAGTATCTTCTTCTTTGATTTTCTCACCATTACCTTAAGTTTTATATTAGTCCATTCTTCAAACTTTGGTCCTTGTCTTGGTGAGAATGCTGACATCATTATAAATTCTTCTTTGGCCAAAAATATATCACTGAGAGGAGACTTGGAGATTAATGATTGCTTTAGCAAGTCCAAAATCTGGATGTTAATAGGCACAAACAAATTATTAAACTAAGAAATTTTTATATTACATTCTAACACTTGTTTCACATATCTCCCATACACAAGTTTAAAAATTAATTAAAAAACTCAGCTCGCAAACATTAATAAAAAAAGACATTAATAAAAAAATCCATGTCTAAATTATTATTTTTTGCTTAAATACAGTTTTAGTCCCTCTATTTTGGTCTGCTTATTCTAAATCCAAGATTTTTTTTATCTCATATTATAAAATGACTACGATTTCCACACATTTAAATTAGAATTCTGATGATGTGTCAAGTGGGATGTTTATGTGCCAACCTAATTTATGATGCCATATTTTCTATGTGGATTCTTAAGAAAGAAAAAAAAAACTTACATTTCATCAAAATATGCATTAATCTATATAAAAAAATATTTGATGTAAAACATTGTATTCTTATTTTATAACTCATTTTCATGTTACCAATTTAATTACCATATAAATACCATAAAAAATTGACCCTAAATACATAGGTGGAGAAAACATCTGATATTTTGAAAACTAACGGGTCAAATTCATGGATTTAAAGATAAATATCGCAATCATAAATGTAACAAAATAGAAGGACTAAAACTAGATATAAGCCAAACATTTTCTCTCTATCGAGCAATATTGCTCTATTTTTTAATCATAGAGATATCTCTATCTTTTAATCATATTGCTCTATGTTTTTCTCTCTCTCAATGTGGCTAGGGGTGTTTGAGTGTTCACCAAACATTTTCCTAAATCCTAAAAATATATTAAAAATTTATAGAAATGGTATTACCTCTTTCAATCCAACATTCAAGGACACTTGTGTCAACTTGTGAAAGTTTTTGTATCCAAGTTGAATGAGTTGCTGAACAGAATTACCAGGAGAGTTTTGCAACACTTTCAAATCATCAAAAATCAAATACAAACTTCCTTTCTTAACAAAAACACCATCATCAAAATTATAACTCTCTTCACCAAAATCGCCATGCAACTTCATTTCTTTTTCCATCAATTTCCCACAAGAACAACAACTTGCCCCAACAAAAGTACTCAAAAACCAATCACTCCCTCTACAACATTTCCCACACATAAAGTACTTTATGGACTCTGAATCATCTAAATTCAATCTCAACTTCTTGCATAGAATCTCACAAGGGTTGCGCGGATAAAGCAACATTGTCTTGCAAATATTGTTCCAAAAAACACCATCATTTAAATTTTCTACACTCTTGTAAAGATTGTTGATGCAACCAAGTATCTCTTCTGGTTGATCATAAATTTCATGAATATGATCATGTTGATTCTTGGAAACTAGCCTAATGATAGTTCCTAATGGAAGTGTGAGAAAACTAAACAAAATGTCTATTAAATCACTCTTTGATTCAGCTACAACTACACGGTTTTTTTCTTTGTCAACCAAAAGTCTCAAAGGAAATTTTGGTTCTTGGTTGGACGCCATAACAAAACGAAAGAAGGTTTAGTGAGAAATTTGATATCTCTTGTGTTGTTTTTGTTTTTGACATGTCACTTTAATCGATTCATAGCATGCTGTTGTTATTAATGATGTTGTGCTTAGAGTTGGAAAAGTGAAAAGGAGAAATTTCCTTCATGATTAGGACAGTGTCACTGCCTTTTCGTTTTGTGAAAAAAGACAAATTGGGCTGGTTTGTCTTTTGCGTAAGTGTTGGAATAGTGAATTGCATGTAACTTTCCTATTTGTTTCCATGCATACTAAATTTATTGAGAAGCTTGCATTTAAGGCATTCTTAAATTGTTGGAAACTTGGAAGCCAATCTCCAAGCACACATGGTAAAGAACATACAAGTAGCATGTATTTTTTTATTTTTATTTTGGCAAAACACAAGTAGTATGTCTTGTAAACAACTATTTTAACTCTTGGAAAAATGAAATGCAAAAAATTTAATGCTAATTTCTATTTTTTAGTAGACTAATTACAAGTAGTAATCTAATGACATGTGTTAGCATTTCTATTATTCTTAAAAATCATGGTTGGATCTAACAATGTGTTTATAAGTGAGGGCAATTTCACTCTCTCCGTCCAACCACGATTACTCTATCTTTATTTACTACTTATCTTTATTTCATTTATCACTCTCTTCGTCCAAAATTACAAGTCACTCCGAGAAAAAAATTATCCTAAATTATACGTCGTTTTACAATATCAATGAAATATTCATGTTATTTTTCATATTATACATTTAACTATTTATTACTCTATCTTCTTCAAATTTTAACTTATCTTGCTCATACCATTAATGAGGGATAATTTTATACAAATATAAAATTAATTAAGTTTCTTCATATTTGTTAAATAATCAAAACGTCATGTAATTTACAACGAGATAGAATATCTTTCTTTGCAAACATGTAAGATAAAATAGGGACATAGGGTAGCTCCATTGAAGTTTCACGAAAACAAAGACACACACATAAAGACATAAATTCTTGTTTTTGTTGAAAAGAACTTGCAAACTAGGAGTACCTTCTATGACATTTCCTATTATGACAAATTCTTGTTTTTGTTGAAAAGAACTTGCAAACTAGTGTGTTTGGTTATGCTCCTACAAGATTCATTTTGAAAATTCTGATTCTATAAAATTAATTTTAGGTAAAAGTGGAGTTAAATATAAAATGATTTATATTACGTAAAATTGGGTTCAATAGTAAATTGACGTTAGTAATCAATTTTATAGGTAAAAACTTTTAAATTTTAGTTTTACTAAGTTAGAACCAACTCTCGAGGCAAAATCATTTCTATTTGAAAATTTCAATGTATGTTTAGATTGACAATGAATAAATTTAGTGGAACTCATATATATTTTGTTCCTACTAGAATTTTAGGGGGTATGCAAATAGGTTTAGCCGATATAGGGTAGAAAGGCAGATGAAGTTTAGGTCACATTTGTGAGTCTCCTCCTATATGTTTATCTATCTGTCTGGTTAGCTCCAAATTGGGTTTAGCTTTATATATTGGATTCTCTTGTTCAGAAAACCTCCCACGACGCTAAGCGGACAAGACTCATGCCTTGATTGCTCTTGTCGAGTCAAGCGTGACCTGGGTAGAGGTTATCCAGTCAAGAGTGTATGTTGAGTCTTACGGGCAAGCGAATGATGCTCGGGTTATGGCCTAAATACTTGGGTATGGGACTTGGTCTCAATATAGGTTAGGGGCTGAGTGATAGTTCAAAATCTATACTGGTAAACAAGTTCCCCAAACACGAGGCATTTAAGGATGAAACATTTGAGGATGATGGTGTTATCTCTGAGGTGTGGGCAAGACATTGACCCCTACAAATATACCGGTACACAAGCCCCCTAACACGAAGTTTGTAAGAGTGTAATGTTTGTGGATTTTTCAACTGAACTTTGATATGTAGTAATGTTCTTGATATCTTTATACTTAGATTTATGCATTGTTGGCATCAAGATCAAGATCTCTCGAACAATCTTAAATATGAATTGTTAGGAATACGAACCCATATGAACATTCGTAACATGTAGGAAAACACTATATTTTTGATGCAAATATTCTTTCACTGAAGGAGAAAAAGGAGGAAACGTATCTTCAGTGTGATATTCGTTCTAAATTTATGAGTTATATTTCTCTATAAATATAGACCATGTATCAGAGTAAACTTTGGGATAGAGGGGGCTGAAACAAGGGTTTAGAAAGGTAACAACAAAACTAGGGTTTCTGTAGAGTTTGTCTCTTGGCAACAAACACTGGAGTTTGAGGGTTGATTCACCTTGGGAAACATTATTAGGATTGAGTCTCTTGGTCACGGGAAGAGATTGAGACTTTGGGTAGAATTAGGTGGGAGACTTATTCTTGTAACCCATTGATAACTCTTTTAAAGTTACTCATCATTATAGTGGAACGGAGGGCTGCTCTCTCCCCCAGACTAGGTTAATTTGGACCGAACTAGGTCAACAAATTCTTTTGTGTTCTCTCTTCTTCTTCTCTCTTACTGTTTTCTACTTTTGCTTGTGTTTAATTGTTATCCACTTTGATATTGGTTGCTTGATTAACTTGCGCCACACATCAAGTTGTTATTGGTGTGATTTTTCATCGAATTCACAACAATATTAGTGTTTGTATTTAGTGTTTTTCACTAAATCATTGAGCCAAAAAATTATGAATGTATAAGGTGAGAGCTTATTGTGTTTGGGACTATGCACGAATTGCCTTGCGATTCTTTATTTGAGCTTATTGTGTGCGATTAGATCAAAAGATGATAAGAACAAATCGAGTGTTCAGGGTTATGTTTGTATACTCATTGTTATTAATATTTGGTATATGCCCCTTCGCTTAGAGGGAATAGATTTCTCGTTCGACTCAAACCCCTTTGTAGGCTTGTGCATTTTGTTGTTTTATGTTATTAATTCAAATATTGTCAGTTTGTTTGTACATTCATCTTTTTTATTTTTAGTGATTCTGAATTTGTGTTATATCAATGTACTTTATTAATTTGAATGAATGAATATAGTTGAAAAACGTATTTTTTATTAATTTAATTAATTTTTCTTACAAAATATTCCAAATATACATAAACAAAAGAGTGTATATTTTTTTGGTCTAAATTGGACTAAATTGCCAATAAAGATTGATTTAGTTGATAAGGAGAATAGCATGTACCTCGCAAAGATATGAGTTTCACTCTTGTTGTCAGCGTGAATATCCTTTTAATAGATGATACATAATTATCTGTGTTAGTGCGTGATCAACTCACATAAAGTTTCATGTTAAAAAAATTGGACTAGATTTTTTTTTTAGGATAGATTTATATATATATATATATATATATATATATATATATATGAACGAAAGAAGTATGCTGTTTCCTTAATTTTCTTTGATTCTTTTTTTAAATTATCAATTTCATTGATCAGACCTTCATATTAAAATGGATTTCAATAGTTATCCTTGTTTATGTTTGACTCTTATATATCTTATCTTAGTACTCCTAAAGCAAGTCATATCGATCGGAAAAAAAAATAAAAATATCGTATCGTTTCATCAATTGTTTTAAAAGTTGAAAAAATGTCGCCAAAATATAGTTGACAAAAGAAAAGATTGTCACGTCCTGAACTGTTGTCTATACTTTATACTGCTATCACACCATAATGAAATACATGTTTTGTACTCGGTGTAAATACTAATGACCGGTTCTTGTCTAATCATGCATGTTTAAAAAGATGAATGAATATATAATTGTCAACATTAGCCTAATGAGCTAGATTTTGAATTTGACAATTCTTAATCGATTGCTTCTGGAAGAAGAAAAAGCATTCGATGGGGTAAATTTTTCTTGTTCTTGAATTATGATCATTACACATCTAACTAACATTTTCGTTTATTGTCAAACTAATCAAGTTTGATGAAGAATGAAAAAAAATCAAATGTCTTAATATATACTTGATATATATGGACCCAAAAAAGTTTAAAATGGGCTCTCCCTAGTTTTTACCAAATATTTATAATTGAGAGAAGCTGATTGTGTTGGATTGTGTTATGTCCAGCTAAAAATTTTAAGATGGTATCAACACCTTTTTTTTTTTTTAGGGGAAGATGGTATGAACACTTGGTCCCAACAATATACCAACATCTTGGTTTATACAATCCTCAACATTCTGACGGGAGAAATGATATGAACACTCTCTTCTTAGTACTTTCTCTAACATCTACTCTTTTATTGGGCGGAATACATGTGAGTTTCACTAATTTATATGGGATTTTCTAATGTGTGGTACCCACATGAATTTCATCTAATAAAAGAGTGAATGTTAAATAGAGTGTTAAAAAGAGAGTTTTCATAACACTCCTCTCCTGACTATGTTAGAGATCGTTCTAATGAAGTCTTCAAACTCTTTAAAATAAAAATAACTCTGTTAATAAAAAGGGTCATGTTAACTTGTGCCCTTAGAACACATGTTAAACAACCTAAAAAGAGTAATTTTGCATTGGAAAACATAATATGTTAACTTTTAAGAAGTTAAATGTACGATTTTTGATGCGTATATTTCTATAAAAAGTTCCTTAACATGTGCCTTTGAGAGCACAAGTTAGCATTTACCTAATAAAAATAATGAAAGTTTATCTGTAACATTGTTTTGAGGTCCATGTTAGAAACATCGTATCATACGAGTATATAAGGATGGGGTACTATTCCAATCCATATTAGAAATAATTGTTTTGGTCTGTGATTCAGTTCATATGTTTGGTTTTTCATGAAAAGAAAAAGTGAAAAAAAAATACTTTCATGCGATTTGGTCGACATACATATAGTCAATTTATAAGCATCATAACAATATGGTGTTTGGATAACATGATTATTGAACACATACACATTTGAATGCGGTACAATTTTTGGTCTGGTTATGGATTAAATCCAAAGATAAAGATTTTTCGTATAAGTTCTATTAACTAAGCATTCAACTACTCATATGTTTAGTAACTTTATATATAACTTGATTTTAATTTTTTTTCTTCTTAGCTTGAAGGCGTCATATAACTTGATTTTCATTTGTCTTCTTCTTCTTAGCTTGAATCCTAGCCCTAGTCTTGCATTTACTTTGATGGTTAGTTTTATTATATCACATTTTTGGCCTTTTCCTACACATGATGCAGTGCAATGGATAAGACAAATAAATGGAGAGAAGATTTTGAAATGGGCCCCCGCAAAAAACATAAGAGGTAGCCAAGATTTTGCCATTCATTTTTCTCTCTAAAACAAAGGAAAATGATTGTAGTGGGGAGGCTATATATCCAACGCAGCTGCCAAGACTAATGAATAATTTACATATTCATGTATTACAAGACAAGGACATGCTAAATTTTTTTGGTTACAAGGACATACTAATTAATAACATGTTATATTTATGTGTCAAAAAAATCATTGTTATACTATATTTATTATTATTATTTTTTGACAAGTGTTATATTATTATCATCGAAATGACTTTTTTCGTGGAAGGATCACGGAACAAAAACAAGAGGCTGGATTCCATTAAATAGAAAAGAAAAGGAGGCTTAATCATATAGTATTAATATATGTGAAACTTTGAAAAGTTCATACCTCATGGTAAATTTAGCCAACACAAGAAGGTGCTGATGAATTACATTTCCATTTATAATCTCGTATTCTGACTTTCATAACAAAGACATTTTTAAAAAGACTTTTATAATAAAGGCATACTACTATCTTTTTGACAAAAAAAGACATATTAGCTACATTAACCCCACTCAAACACGTAATCCTATATATGCAATGTACATAACGAAATGCTAACGTGTTTCTAATAACTAATCAATCTTTTTAGTCAATAAAAATAACTAATCAAACTTTAACTACTACCGAAATATAGTAAATGTTGAAAAAAATTTATAGCAACGAATCAAGATATACTAGCATAGTAACATAATACTCGTAGTATTAAATATGACTAGGGTTTGTTAAAAATAAATAAATGACTAGGGTCATTTTTTAGGCCATATAGTCAAAACTAAGAACCATCTCTCGTATTCAAAATTTCCTTAGGTGAATATACAAGCTATTGACAAATATCCATATAATATTCTTCCTTGTGGACATTTTTACATTTTAGCATGTGATAACGAATTTTGCATCCTCCTCTAATCCAACGAAAATTCAAAGATGTAATTTTTTCATATCACACAAACGCGCAATGATGAAAATGTCAAATATGTTACACGTTCTTTCTATATATAATTAGGTCTCATTTAGAAAACATAGACAAAGATTTATATTGTTTTCATTTCATTAAACTTTCCAAATATGACACGTTTTATGTTTTCTCTAGCATGGCCTTTTGTTCTTCTATTAGCTTCTTCATTAGCTTCTGCTGCTATCGTGGAACATACTTTCAATGTATTAATGGGTTCCTTTGCTACATCTCTTATTTCTTCCTTTTGAATATATAGAAACTTACCTATATAGTTTTCTTCCTTTACTTTACTTAAACTTTTAAGATAGCTGATATGATTTAAGTGTAGGCATGGCAACAAAACTCACCCCCGTTCTAAATTTAACGGGGATAAGTCGATTTAAGTGGATGCAGGTGTGGGGGAAATTTGGATTTTTAGTACGGGGGCGGGGCCGGGGGATGCTTACACCCGCCCCGCACCCACCCCCGCCCCGCACCCGCTTTTTGAAATTTACTTTATTAAATTTTTTAATCTTGATTCTATAAGCACCAACCTATTTTAATATATTATTACTCTTTAGAAACATATTTATTTATAATTATTTTGCTCTTCTGAAAAAAGTTTATGAGATATTTAATTATTAAAATAATTATTGTTTTTTGTTGCTATGAAAAAATATAAATTTTTTAAATATTTTATAAAAAATAGAGTTTTCGCGGTTGGGGGTTGGGCGGGGCTAGGAGACCCGTCTCCATTGGGGTCGGGGTTGGTGTTCAATTTTTACCCCCAATTTAGTTTGGGGACGGAGGTGGGTGTGTGGAAGCAGGGGCGGGGACGGGGATGCTTAAACCCGCCGCCGATCCGCCCCGTTGCCATGTCTATTTAAGTGATGTATAGTCCTTATGTAAGAAGGTGTAGTGTAGTTATACATTTATAAATTTTGTATGATCCACATGAAAAAATAGGGAATGCATTTTATTATTTTTCATCTATTTTCTGTTTTCTCATATTTGTAAATATTTTTTTAGCATTTCTTACATATTATATCTTTACAACTAAAAAATAAAATTGAAGTTTTATGATAAGTAAAAGTGAAAAACAATAAATAAAAACAAAAATCTTTTATCAAAGTAAATAGACAGTTAACTTATTTATTTATTTTTTTAAAAATCACTTTTCACTATTAGATTGTCTTCTACCTTTGCAAAAGAAAATAGATTTTTTCTTGCTTTCATTTTTTTTTTCTTTCAAATTTTGTATAAAAAAATATTGAACCAAACTTTTTTTTGAATGTTTTCTTTACAAATCTTTGAAAACATATGAAGAAGAACACGATAATAAGTTTTGTTTACATCACCATTACCTTAAGTTTGAACTTTTTTAGATATTTATTTCATTTCATCACATGTTATTAAACTTTATAATATGGAATTGCATCATGAAATTCATTGTAATTAATTTTATTTATGCAGGTGGAAGACTTCACTATTCAGCGATTGTGCCTTCCACAGGTGATCACTGCCGTCAATGGAACCTTACCAGGACCAACAATTAATGCTCGAGAGGGTGACACTGTCATCATTCATGTATTCAACAAATCACCATACAATCTTACTCTTCATTGGTAACATATTTCTCTCCTTACCCTCAATAAAAATATTAGAGAAATAAATTAAGCACACCATGGTTTGAATTCAAGAATTAATATTATTGACTAGTCCTCCTGTTAAATGTTTCTTATATTTTTATATTTTACATGCATGTATATTATTGACTTTTCTTACTCTGCTTCACCTGATCATTACTTTAATGGAATTTTCATTTTACAAGTCATGTATATAGTATATACAAATATAACTTATATAATTTGAAATTTACTCTTTGGACAGTTATACAAAAAATGTCCTTTTACCTAGAAACAAAAAGATATTGCTTTTGATCCAAAACAATAATAATGCTTTTGGAGAGTCTTTTAATTTCTTTTCCATTTTTAAGAAATGATCTTTTACATTTATTAAAAAAAACTATGTAAAAATAATATTTTAAATTAACTCTAATGACTTTTTACTTAAATTTTTTTAACTCTAATGACTTTTTGACACGGAGTAATCTAATAGTTGATCGACCATCGGTCTTAATTCTTTCTCCTATTTTAAGAATATTCTCTTTTGGCATATTCGAAAGAAATAATAAGTGAAAATTAAAATTAAAATATATTTTTAAAAACTTTTTTTTGAAGTAAAATATATCAAAAACTAAAATTATTGATAATATAGCCAAAAAATTAATTTTTAAATAAAACATAGAAAAAAAAATTAATTTTATCATAAAAGGGCGAAGTTTGGAGAGAAATTAAGAAACTTTAACCTGAAAAGTATGTTTTGGTCAAATGACTAGAATTTTTTTTTTCTAAATGTAATTCTAATTTGGTTACATTTAAAAATATGCAGGCATGGAATCATTCAATTTTTAACACCTTGGTCAGATGGTCCAGAATATGTAACCCAATGCCCAATACCATCTGGTGGCAGCTATACCTACCAATTTAACTTAACAGGTCAAGAGGGTACACTTTGGTGGCATGCACACTCTTCTTTCCTACGTGCTACTGTCCATGGTGCCCTTATCATTAAGCCACGACTAGGTCACTCATACCCCTTTCCAAAGGTTTATCAAGAAGTCCCCATATTGCTTGGTATTGTTTTTTCTATTAATCATTGTCAAATTATAAGAATCCATATTTTCTGCATCTAAATTGTGAAGTTTATTTGTACTTATATATCATAATTAATTTGCAGGGGAGTGGTGGAATGCTAATGTTGAAGAAGTTGAGAGAAATGCAACAGATACGGGTAATGCACCAAAGGAATCAAATGCATCCACAATTAATGGCTTACCTGGTGACTTGTATAATTGCTCCCAAGATCGTAAGTCTTCAATTAATTAATAAATTTGATTGAAATTCAAACAAGTGATAACCTATATGACTCATAATTGTTTTCACATTTTGGTGTATATTTCAGAGACTTACAAGCTCAAAGTGAAACAAGGAAAAACCTACTTACTACGCATCATCAATGCTGCACTCAATCAACAACATTTCTTCAAGATAGCAAACCATAGTTTCACAGTTGTAGCTATGGATGCTATCTACACAGAACACTATAACACGGATGTGGTGGTGCTCGCGCCCGGCCAAACCGTTGATGTTCTCATGAAAACTAACCAAGTTGTTGATTCTTATTACATGGTTTTCACACCATACCGTTCTTCAAATGTTGATATCAATAACATAACCACTAGAGGAGTTCTTGTTTATGATGGTGCCTCCCAAACAAAAGCACCTGTAATGGCAATTATGCCTGATGCCTTTGATACACCAACAGCTCACAAGTTTTACACCAATGTTACAGGTATGATAAAAATAGGGTTTCACTGCCGATTCTAAAAAAATAAAAATAAAGTAGTAGTAGTAGTAGTAGTAGTAGTGTGTATATATAAATTTACTTTGGTCTTCTATTGATTATCACCTAATTATTATCGAATTTGGATTTTCTTCATTTACTGATTGCAAGATTCGGCGTATTAGATTTTAAGTTCATTATTTTAAATTTTAAAAATGAAAAAAAAAACATATATTGAAATATTAAGGATCCGATCTTAATTCAATGATCATAAATATATTGGAGGTATGTAATTCATGAATAAAGAGACACACACATGCATGCACGCACGTATGTGTGCGCACAGACATTCAATTCATTATCTTCAATTAATTTAAATAAACATACTCTATATTGTGAAAATATTTTGCATTTAAAATATCTAAATGTTGATATCTTTTTTTTTTAGGTCAAATCTAAATATTAATATCTAACTAAACTTTTGTATGTATATACAGGTTTAACAACTAGCCCACATTGGGTTCCAGTTCCACGTAAAGTAGATGAACACATGTTCATAACTTTTGGTATTGGTCTAGAACAATGCATCAATCCAGGACAAGGTCGTTGTGTTTTACTAAACTCTCGACTTTCTGCAAACATGAACAATGAATCTTTTGTTCTTCCTAAGGGTAGAGGTTTCTCATTATTAGAAGCATTTTACAAAAATGTTAGTGGTGTGTACACAAAAGATTTTCCAAATCAACCACCATTTGAATTTAATTATACTGACCCTTCATTACGTAATGTTAATGCTTCTGAGCCATTTGCATTTGCACCTAAATCAACTAAGGTGAAGACTTTGAAGTTTAATTCAACGGTTGAGATTGTGCTACAAAATACAGCAATTCTTGGGACAGAGAATCATCCTATTCATATTCATGGGTTTAACTTTCATGTTTTGGCACAAGGTTTTGGGAATTATAATGCCACTAGGGATGAACCAAAGTTTAACTTTGTTAATCCTCAAATGCGTAACACCATTTCTGTGCCAGTGGGAGGATGGGCTGTTGTTAGATTTCAAGCAAATAATCCAGGTTGGTTTTATTTAGATGTGTAACACCATATATTCTAATTAATGTAATTTCTTTTTGGTAGTATAATTAATGTATTTCTATTTTAAACATTATGCAGGTATTTGGCTTGTACATTGTCATTTGGAAACACATTTGCCATGGGGGTTAGCAATGGCCTTTGAGGTTGAGAATGGGCCTACTCTTGGAACCACAGTGCCTCCTCCACCAGCTAATCTTCCTAAGTGTTGAGTACATTATTTAATGTCAAACCAAGAATTAATTTAAAAAATAAAGATTTAGTAATCTTATTATTTTGTAATAATTTTAATATTATTTTTCTAATTGACAAAAAGTGTAATAAAGGCCAAAATGTTTGCCTATTCTTTCAACATAGCTACCTCATAGTCATAGTCCAGTTCATACCATGTAAACATTTATCAATTTGACATCATAAATAAATTTTATTTTTTTATATCTATATGCTCCTAGTATAACATAGCTACCTCATATATACATATATATATATATATATATATATATATATATATATATATATATATATATATATATACGGTACACCTGCCAACTAAGGTGTACCGGTACTCTTGTTTCCAAAGTTTATGCATAAATTATTATTTTTTATGAAAAAGAGAACTATTTGTTGATATTTAAATTTAGAAAATATCATTTCATTAGGATAAAAAATATAATTTCATTGCTTATAAAAATCATACTAAATTTTTTCATATTTTATTGTAAAAAATAATCAAAATTCTCTATTATGAGTAATAAAAATTCAGAAAATTTAAATTTTATTGCATTGACGTTTTTTGTAAATAAGATTTAGTTATTATAATTATAGGCGATAGAAAATAATTTTTCCCTACAAAAAATAACTCATTTAACTATTATTTTAAGGATTTGGTGTACCAATACACTCAAATTTTTTAGTGTACCATAGAATTTGCCTATATATATATATATATATATATATATTAGCATAAACTCCTAACTATATATAGAAGTATAGACTTTCTTTTTTTTTTTTTTTTTTTGGTACAGAAGTATAGACTTTCTTTAATAACTTACATCATTGATTTGAGATTAAACGACCAAAATTAATTAATTCACAAATTTAATATGTTGGATCTAAATCCATACTATGCATTGGAATTTCCAATATTTAGGAGGGCCTTCATAGATTCCTTGATAAAGATATTGAACATGAAATTTCTTTGAGAATATAGAACTTTGAATATTGGATTTCGCTTTTGAAACCTATGTATAGAAAGAGTGAATATCATATATCAGTAATATGGTGACATAGCCAACTTATATATCTTAATTTTTCAACAAAACCTGAACCGTTTCAGACCATCAAAATTGTCCTTTTATACAACTGTGGTGTGACCACTTTGGTTAGAACAACATTTATCCATAAAACTTGTGGATAGGAAAAAACACTTTTAAAATTCAACTTCAATGATTGAACTAAAAAAAAACAAAACTTCATGAAAATAAATTGGTGACCACCATTCAATTTTAGAGAATCAAATGATGAAGGTGTGGAGATTTGTAGGTTTTACTTCATCTATTGCTGGCTTGCTTTGTTATGCTATTAGCTCTTCTTTCACCCATCTATTTGGAGAGTGGAATAGTTTGAAGTTATCTCTTTACATCATTTTCAGTTTCATCATTTGTCTAATGGTTTTGTTTGCAAGAAGATGGCAAGACTCGAGAAGTCATCGTTTCAAAGCTCATTCAGCATTTTTGGTATTGACAATTACGTCTGTTTATTCATTTTTCTCTGATAAAGTTTTAAGTGGAAAACCAGATGCATATAGTTTGATTTCATGTGCTTCCTTGGCTCTCACGTCACTGTGTTTATCAAGGCAAATTGAGTGTGGATTTGAAGTGGATTTTATGTATTTTTATCTAGGATGTTTGATTGTACAACTCGCGAAGATTAATTATTTGTTTGCAATAATTGGATTTTGTTACAGCTATTGTCTTATTATTCTTCGCTCTTCGTTTTCTTTAGTAAATGTTACTCAAGAAACTCAGTGTCTTGAACTCGAAGAAGAACGAGTAGTTATTCAAGTTGATTTACAACAACGAGAAAATATCAACAGTGATTGCGTTTTGCAGCACTTTTGTACAAGTTTGGAATTGTTGTTGCAACAGTTTCGAACTTGTATGAAAGAGCTTGAGCAAAACAATTCGAACATTGCCGAGATGGTTTTGGAAAAGGTGAAAGGGAACTATAAGTTGGTAGTAACTGACCACAACTTCATAACTGATGCACTTTCGCATGAAACAATCAATCACCTTCATGAAACAGCGAAATTGATGGTGGATGCTGGATTTGAGAAAGAGTGCTTTGAGGTTTACAACAGTTGTCGTACGGAATGGTTGGAAGACTTGTTAATAAATAAATGTTTAAGATTGGGAAAGATGGGATTTCAAGATTACGTGATTGGAAGATGGATAAAAACTTCAGAGGTTGCACTTAGAGTACTATTTCCTGGTGAACGTCGACTCTACAATCGTGTCTTCTCGGATTCAACATCTGCTGCATCATGTGATCTCTATTTCTCTGAGGTTTGTCATGGAGTGACGATTGAACTACTGAGTTTCGCTGATTCATTTGCAAATCGAAGCCCTTCAGCGTGGCGTTTGTTTAAAATTCTCGAATTATTTGAGACTATCTGTGATCTAATTCCTGAATTTGAATCATTGTTTCTTGACTCATTGGTGAATGAAGCAAAAAAAATCAAGAATATATTGGCTGATATAAGTAGAGACATTTTCATGGATTTTGGAAATATGATATTCCTTACAGTGGATGCGGAGTTTGATTGTTGGCCTGATGGTGGGGTTCATCCAATGACTTGTGCGACCACTGGCTACATCGTTATGGCTTTCTGGTCAAGACAAAACCTCGAGAAAATTTTACGACAAAATCCCTTTGTTTTCGTTGATGGAGTGGAATCATCATCTTTATTCTTTTCGCAAATGGAGTTGATAATGGAAGAGTTTGAAAGAAAATTGGAAGCTAAGTCACAAATTTATGAAGACCCCGCTTTGCGCTATTTTTTCTTGATGAATAATCTATGTCATGTTAAGAGCAGATTGGAAACCTTTTGGGATGATAGGTTCTGTATAAATACGGAGCAATACTTTGAACTCTATTGTCAAAGCTCTTGGAATAAGGTGATAAGTTGTTTGAAAATGGATATGAACGAATCCCTGGTGCCTAATTCTGAAACATATTCAATGAAAGACAAACTCAATTTGTTCAATCAGAGGTTTAGGGAGATGTGTGGAACTCAGTCTACATGGCGTGTTTTTGATGAGAAACTAAGGAAACAAATAATAACTTCCATAGAAAGCATTTTGTTGCCAACATATGAAAAATTCATTAGTATGTTTGAGGATGTTGTTGGTAAAAATGCAGACGATTATATCGAGTATGGAATGTCTGACATTCAAGATCATCTCAACAGTTCATTTTCATTACAGGACGTTGATTCTGTCAGAGGACTAGGTGAAAATCAGTTAGTTAGTTAGTTAGCTGGTATTTGGAAGTTGTATCTCAATTTTAAAACTCTCCAACATACCAATACAAACTTTCATGGTGTGTATATATTATATTATAATAAAGCTTCAAACTCTTCTATGGCCATTCTTGTAACATCTATATTTTGTGTCATGTAAACTTTGATGAGTTTCACAACTAATTTGTAACAATGAGCAGCTCAATGTGAAATGATGGCTAATTGTTGAAAGTTGAAATAGTATGATGTGAATGTGCATGCCTAATCTCTAAGAAAATTATTATCCTGAAGGTCTAGGACAGTATGGTTTGAGGTTAATGTATACATGATGTTCAATAATTTTCACAATTACTGAAACATAAAATATATTGCCGGTTCTTTTTGGAGTTGATTTGAATGATAATTGGAAATTTTACGTTCGCATTCAAATCTTGCATGTGGTGTGACCTACCAGCAAAATTGAGGCACCACGTGACCTGGACGGTCATTGGATGATGTAGGCCATCAGACGCAGAGAGTTGCTTAGCTGCCAGGACACGAAAAATTAAATTAATTCAGTTTCAAGAAAGGGTCACTGGTTGCTTCTCCTAACCAGTTTAGAATTGTAACTTCTGCTCCGTTCTCTGATGAATCAGGACACAATTGGAACTTCGGTATCAGATGATGCACTCTCTCAAAGATTGTGATCATTTTGAGTAAGTGCCAAATTGAAGGGTTTGCATCTGCAACTGCGTCCACGAAATTCAGGAGCTGAAAAAAATTATGTGAAACAACGAGTAGTGGAGGAGGTGAAACCCGAAGAGACGTGATCAGAGTTGTTGTTCGAAGGGAAATATAATTTTAAGAGCAATTTCTGATAGTGTGATCCATCTTTTAATCACAGTATCTGCATATTTCACCCTATGATGGTCATGCTTGATGTTAAATCTTCTACAAGCTGAATAATCTATTTATTAGACACTCCACTAAACATTTCCTGGTACAATTGATGTATGCATTAGAAAACTCTTCCTCAAACCCAGCCCTTACCATCAACTTCGCGGTTTCATGAAGGTAGTTGATCAATTCATGCGGCACCTATATCTAGATGGTATAAATATACAACTCAGGGACAAGAAAAAAGTTAAGAAAGCTATAGATGGAGAAATTATCTAGAAACTATACAAATGCACACATCACTAGTGTGTCAAGTGTGAGTTAGAATTCCCGCATTGGATGAAAAAAGTAAATGTTGAGTTTAATATAAATGAGAAGACTCATATCATATATACCTAATACCTTAGGAATTTTGGTGAAGATGTAGTGTTCAAACTCGTTTGTGTGGTCGCTAGGTTCAATGTGTTGATCCACCTCAGTATTTAAGGCTCCCCGGAAGTGTCACACAATTGACAACTTAGACTCTGATACAGAACCTGAAAACTCCTCAATCGGCATCAATATGAAATGAATTGTTTCATAAAAGTTGTGTTACTGTAAACAAGTTTCTGATAGGTAGGCTAATGTCATTTACTTTTACTCTTGCTTGTTAAGGAAAAAAAATATGAAATGGAGTTCCAATTTGATGAGTTATGGAAAAAAAATTGAAATTAAAATAGTGTTGAGGAAAATTGTTTCAGATTATAACTAATGATTAACTTTGCTACTCAGCTCTTGGTCTCTCTTTAATTTCCTGTTGTTACGTGCATTTCAAGGAATCCTCAGTAGTTGGTCATTTTTCTGGTAAACAGCTATTTTGATCTTTGAATATGTGAGACGTTGTCACCATAATCCTTAAATGTATGGATATTTCAAACCTATCTGCAAGTCTTGAATTTGTTATTAGATAATCAATATATTCAATAATGTAGTAGTATTTGTCGGTCAATTTTATCCATAAAGGTAGTACAAGCAGAGACATTAAAGATGTAATGATTAATCATCAAACTAGTATCAATACGATTATATAAAGGCAACTCAAAAGTTAATTAACATGTCACTAAGAATTATTTGCAATGCAATTATTTTTTTTAAGAATTTTTTTCAATATTATCTATACTATATATAAAATAAATATGGAATTTTGGGCTGACTATTTTATTATTTCAACTATACCCAAACAAATTTTCCTATAATAATATTAGGAAAAAACTTAGGTACAATACCTTAGGTGCTTTTCATATGGTTCTTAACTAAATTTACCATTATATTCTCAAATCCTTAATTTTCTCAAAGTTTGTTATATCTAAAAAAGATGTATTTTTAGTTAAGAACCATACGAAAAGCACATGAGGTATTGTACCTAAGTTTTTTCCATATTTGGTTTCATTAAAAAGGAAAGTATTTATATTATATTTGTTAGACTTAGATCTCTTTCAACAAAAAAAATGTTATAATTGTTAGATGGTTGATGTTTTTGAAAAGATAAATTATTGAGTTTGTTATAATTTAAAATTCACATATATCTAATATTTAACATAAAATTTAAATCCACACCGAACTTAAAAACTAAATTTTAGTGGAATATATTTCTATAACAAACTTATCTTTAAGAACCTAATCTTTTTGAAACGAATTTTAAATTTAATTTAATAGATATTTTCCTTTAATATATCATTAAAGTAGAAACAAATAAATTAGTCGGTTATAGAGAAGTATATATATATATATATATATATAATATAACTTGTATGTTACTCATCTTTCAAAACCTAATAACCCATCTTTCAATCGTAAACCATGAGACGACCTACCGCCACCAAAACCAAGCGTGAACAGCAAGCAATACTTACCGATGAAATCAACAATCATCACAATCGCAACAGCAAGGAAGAAGAAAAAGAGAATAACCTAACTGAGCGGGAGCATGAGATAAAGGTAACTTCGAAAAAACCTAAGATGCGTGTTATCAAGCCTAGTGAAATATTTCAATTTACTTTCGAATGGACTGAAGACATCTTGGAGGAAGAAGAGGAAGAAGAGAACAACCTAGCAGAGTGTGAGAAGAAGGTAGGTTCAAAAAAACCTAAGATGCATGTTATTCAACCTAGTGAGAAATTTCTATTTACTTTCGAATGGGAAAACACTGAAGACATCTTAGAGGACATGAACTTCCTTTACCATAACTCTGACGAGGCTTGCTGCTAAGAATATCAAAGAGATGCATGATCAAATCAGGAACAAGGAAGAGAGCATCGGAGAAGAAGCTTTTTTTTAGGAGTACTCTACAAGAACCTTGTTTTATTATTTCTCCTAATCAATTCAATAATTTTTTAGGTCAATTAACTTTGTGGTTAGAACATAGTGAATAAGTGAAAAATCTGGATAGCCCTAGCATGTGAACTTACTAATTAGTTTTTTACCTAGTATCTTTTTTTGTTGTTACGGTGCTTGTTTGCCTTCCCTTTGTAGTCACTATCTCAGTTATTTCTCTGTCAAAGTTAATAGCACACTGATTTTTAATTTTCAGATTTTAACACATAACAGTTTCCAAATCTCAGTTGCCTCTGCCAAATGTCTTGAGGATCAAACACTCATTGTTTCTTCAATTAGTTAAAGTGTTTTGAACTATGTTTTTCAGCTTTGGAAACTTCTTTACACTTGAGGTGCTAACTTATTAGCAAGAGATTAGACTTATAACGGTTGTAAAGTGATAACGAGTAACACCGCAAAACCAAACACACACTAATACTTTTAATTAATGAACTATACGCACACAAATATTAACAACTTTCCCCTTCTCTGCGTCAAAAAGAAAGAAGAAACAACTTTTAATGAACCCTTCGATTGTTAAGGGATCAATTTCAAGGGTCCTTTTCAGTCTTCCTACTCCAACCAATATATATTTGATATGTTGATTATGTCATTAAATGGGTTCAAGTTGCTTTGAATAAGTAGTTGATTTGCTCTCTTCATTTTATTAGTTTGCTCTCTTGAGTTTATAAGGAGGAGGCACTCCTCACCTTGTCAGTCGGTTTTGTAAGGATGAGTTAGGCCCCAAAATTGGTGACAGTTGCAGCATGTGCAACTAATGATATCAACACGGTATCTTCACTAGGTTCGAAGTAACTAGAGTTTTGAACAGTGATGGGGACACATTTTTGCAACAAAATTTTAGATAATCTTTTGTCTAAGTATTAATGTTAAGCATAGGGTAGCAAATCTTTCTCATCCTCAAACTAGTTGACAAGTCGAGGTGTCAAATTATCAACTAAAGCAAATCCTTGAAAATAAGGTTAACTCTTCTCTAAATTATTGGCCCAAGAAACTTGATGATACTTATTGGGCTTATAGGACAGCTTTCAAGATTCATTTGGGACTATATGTGTGTATTAATTGGTATATGGTAACGCGTGTCATCTTTTGGCAGAGTTAGTACACAAGGCTTATTGGGCGGTAAAATTTAAAATTTTAACATGGAGTTGATGGAAGGAAAATAACTATTGACCACGGCTTCATAACTGATACGCTTTCGCGAAACAATCCATAACCTTCATGAAACTGCAAAATTGATGGTGGATGCTGGATTTGAGAAAGAGTGCTGAGGTTTGCGACAGCTACCATAAGGAATGGCTGGAAGACTTGTTAATAAATAAATATTGGGAAAGATGAGATTCCAAGATTACGTGATTGGAAGATGGATAAAAACTTCTGAGGTTGCTTTAAAGTACTATTTCCTAGTGAGCATCAACTCTAAAATCATGTCTTCTCGGATTCAATGCCCGCATTATCTGATCTTTATTTCTCAGAAATTTGTCGTGGAGCGACGAATCAACTACTGAATTTTGCTGATTTGTTTGCAAATCAAAGCCATTCAGTGTGGTGTTTGTTTAAAATCCTCGACTTGTTTGAGACTTTGTATGATCTAATTCCCAAATTTGAATCGTTGTTTTGTAAATCATTGATGAATGAAGCAATAAAAATCAAGAATAGATTGGCTGAAATAAATAGTGACATTTTCATGGATTTTGGGAATATGATATTCTTTACAGCGGATGCAGAGTTTGATTGTTGGGCTGATGGTGGGGTTCATCCAATCACTTGTGCGGACACTGACTACATCGTTATGGCTTTCTGGTCAAGACAAAACATCGAGCAAATTTAACGACAAAATCCCTTAGTTTTAGATGATGGAGTGGAAACATCTTTATTCTTTTCGCAAATGGAGTTGATAATGGAACAGTTTGAGAGAAAATTGGAAGCTAGGTCACAAATTTATGAAGACCTCTCTTTCTGCTATTTTTTCATGATGAATAATCTATGTCAGGTTAAGAGCAGGTTGGAAACCTTTTGGGATGATAGGTTCTATATAAACATGGAGCAATACTTTGAACTCTATTGTCAAAGTTCTTGGAATAAGGTGATAAATTGTTTGAAAATGGATATGAACGAGTCTCTGGCGCCTAATTCGGAAATATATTCAATGTAAGACAAACTCAATCTTTTCAATCAGAAGTTTACGGAGATGTGTGAAATTCAGTCTACGTGGTGTGTTTTTGATGAGAAACTAAGGAAACAAATGATAATTTCCACAGAAAACATTTTGTTGGCAGCATATGAAAACTTCATTGGTATGTTTGACGAAGGTGTTAGTAAAAAAGCAGACGAGTATATTGAGTATGGAAGGTCTGACATTCAAGATCATCTCAACCATTCGTTTATATTACAGGTTGTCTTCCCTAGTTGCATAGTTCACTAATAAAGTGACATGCCTTTCAAAAGAATCCAGATTGATTCTAAACCTCCCTTAGAGTGTATTAAATTTAGTACTATAAATATATATCCAAATAGAAGTTAATTCGGGGACTATTTTAACTGCACTTTACTATTTTAGAGATGTTTTTGCCAATTCGCAAAGTCAAGAGACTAATTTGATTGACACTTAAAATTTTGAGGACCAATTTTCCTATTCAATCCCAAAAAGGGAGACCTTATTAAAGTTACCAGATCCATAAATTAATCACATCATCCATAGTTGAGCATATTTTTAACAACATTTGTGTTATTGGCATCAACTTCTGACTTTTTCTTTTCAACTTTAGAAGTTGTCTTCAAGTGAAAGAAGGTAAAACATCTCAACAAAGTTGGATAGGTGAAATAAAATTGAAGCTTTGTTTGATTTTTCCAAAACCAGAACTTAAGATGAAACAAAATTGTTGCAAACCACTAGTTTAAGCAACAAATTGTATACAAGAATAAATACCTATCTATTCTTAATAACAAGCATCGCATTATTTTCCTTACATGCCCTCTATTGCATCATCAACAATATGAAGTTTGGGAAGTTCCACAATTTCTGGTTATGATTGTCTTGCTCTCTATTTCGACAATGAAAGACAGATAATTGTGAGAGATCTTAAAAAGGCATGCATACATGTATGATATGTTCTCTTTGTTGTAGAATACAAGCCATTGGTATTGCTCTTATTTTTAGGCATCACAAAACAATGACATTTGTAGTTTTATAATAATCAAAATTATGGATTGTATAATAATGAGTGAGCAATCAACATTTGAAAAAAAATTCTCATAAGTATCCACCACCTTCCCATGCCTGCCTATAGTTACTCAGAAGTATAACTCAGAAATTATTGAAGTAGCACAAAATACAAGAAAAGGAATATATAATCTGCTGTTGGGGAGCTACTATATTTGATACATACAGACAAATCTATAATTAGATCAACATGGTAGATATTAAAAGAAACTAAATATAAACCATGTGCATTGTGCAAGATTTGAAGCAATCATTAAGAAATATTTGTAGCTTATAATATCTAAATTTTAACTTCAATCTTTGAAAATCAATCGACAATAATTAAATAACTAACAAACAAATGGAAATAACATAGTATTTTCTCAAGCTATACATTGCATTGACCATTAATTAAGAATGATCCATGAAGTTGACAATAATAAGAATAAGCATAAAACAAATAATGTTAATAGAATCCTTCAAAAAAAAATAATGTTAATAGAAGGTAACCTGTAATTTTGCAGTGGCATAGCGTCAAGAACAAGGTGATATTAAACCTTCAACATAGACTTCTGGGTCCATCCAACCACTAACGTTTTGAAACTCGGGCATATTTAAAGTACCATTTTTGGAATCATAGATAGCCAACTTCAGTTTAATCATATCTTGAAAATACATTAGCAATTGGCCATCCTGCGTAACATATAAAGCGTTGGCATAGGGATAGAAACCCCTCTCTCTCGCGTACGGAACACTATACAATTTAGTCCATGGGTTTTTATTTTCATTTCCCTTCATAATCCAAATAACCGTTGATATATCGTCAGTTGCAAAGATGCACAAACAATCCTTCAACACCCCCAAGGTCAAACGACCATCTCCCACATTAGGCAGCACAAGCTTTTGATATGACTCCTTCTCCAAATCAAGAGAAACAATGATGTGCGAAGAACTACTCAAAGCATCATATGTCAACCAATTAATAGTGCCATTCGAAAAAACTCCTGGTTTATTCTAAGTCCTCGATGGTCCTCCAAAGATGGGAACCCAAAGTACAAACACTAACTTCATTATTTTTGTCACCAAAGGAAGAAACAGAAACAATGTTATAAGTATGAGTGACATGGTTATATCCAAAACTATATAAGGAACAGGGAACTATTCTTCGTGAATTTCCCAAAAGAGGACGGGTTCTACAAAAGAGGAGGCAAGCGTTCACCAATGCTTGTGAAACAAAGGATGCCGTCGCAAGAGCAAACACACATATCAGCACCTTGTACATTGTTCAAAATATCAGGGCACTTGAGTTGGATATGTGAAACCCTAGAGTTTGATACAGCCGCACTGAAAAGAGAGTGAATAGGGAATCCCATAGAAGTAGATGATTTGAGTCAGTGCTTACTACGACATGGTGGAACTATCCGTATTCCGTGGAACTAATTTCATTAAAACTTCATACGCCAACCACCACCAGATTACACTTGAGTTGGATAGGTTTAATCTATTCTTTCCTATTGTTGCACCAAACACCAGATTGAAGAAGGGTAGGATAATACTATCATATCCTATTCCCTTATCATGTGCACCAAACAGACCGTGTAAGCTTTTTTCAAATGAATTTTAAATGTAATTTAATAAATAATTTAACAAAGATTCTTTAAAAAAAATAATTTAACCAAGATATTTTCCTTTAATATTTTTAATTAAAGTAGAGAGAAATAAATTAGTCGGTTACTGAATTTGATAGAGAATTAAGTCTATATAACTTGTCTGCTACTCAATCAAAACCTAAACCTAATAATCCATCTTCCAATTCAAATCAAAACCATGAGACAACCTACAGCCACCAAAGTCAAACGTGAGCAGCAAGCACTTCACGATCAAATCAACAATCGAAACAATATGGAAGAAGAGAATAACCTAGCTGAGCGTGAGCATCCGAAAAAGCTAGGTCCGAAAAAACCTAAGATGCGTGTTATCCAACCTTGTGAGAAATTTCGATTTGAGTTCGATTGGGAAAACACTGGAGACATCTTGGAGGACCTAAACATCCTTTACCACAACCCTGAAGAGGCTCAGCGTCTCTTCGGTCGAGGGTTTCGTGGAAGAATGGATCGTTGTGAGCAGGAGAAGCTTGCCGCTAAGCATTTCATAGATATGTGTGATCAAATCAAGAACAATGATAATAGCATCGGATAACCCTAGCATATGGCATAAGTGACTTACTAATTTCAATTCTTTACTTTTTTTTTTTTTTGAAGGAATTAATTCTTTACTTAATATCATGTGATGTCCGTCTTCATATATTTTGCTATTTAGTTTAAATATATTTGTTTTTTTTTAATAGACAAAATGACAAACAATCGTTGAAACTCGCAGACACAAGTGGAACCTAGGCTAAGGCGTCCACTTTAACTGTTACGACATTTTTCTCCAGTCGAGTACTGAGTTTAAGTTTGCCATTAACCTGTGCACGACTATGATTTTGTTACGAGCTAGGCTTTTGTTGTTTAACAAAATCATAGTGCTACCATGATTTCGCCAAATTGATTGTCAATCAAATAATCACAAATTTTGTATAGTATTATATTTCTTGTCCATCCCATTATATTTAATATCATTCAAGTGTTGTGAACTAAGTTTTTCGGCTTTGAAAACTTCTTTAAACTTGAGGTGCTAACTCGTTAACAAGAGGTTAGTCTTATAATGATTGTAAAATAATAATTAATACGAACAACTTTTGTCTAAGTATAATGTTAAGCACATGATATCAAATCCATCTCGTCCTCGAACTAATTGACAAGTCGAGGTGTCAAATCGTCAACTAAAGCAGATCCTTGAAAAGACCGTTAACACTTCTCTGAAGTACTGGCCAGAGAAACTTGATGATACTCTATGGACTTATAGGACAGCTTTCAAGACTCATTTGGGACTATCTTTGTACCAGTTGCTATTATGGTAAAGTGTGCCACCATCTGGTATAGTTACTATACAAAGCTTATTGGATGGTAGAATTTATAAATTTTGACATGGAGTGGGATGGAACTAAAATAACTACTGATCACAGCTTCATAACTGATACACTTTCGCAAAACAATCAATAACCTTCATGAAACTGCGAAATTGATGGTGGACGATGGTGGATGCTGGATTTGAGAAAGAGTGCTTTGAGGTTTATGACAGCTACCGTGAGGAATGGTTGGAAGACTTGTTAATAAATAAATGTTTAAGATTGGGAAAGATGGGATTTCAAGATTACGTTATTGGAAGATGGATTAAAACTTCAGAGGTTGCACTTAGAGTACTATTTCTCGGTGAACGTCGACTCTACAATGTGTCTTCTAGGATTCAACGCCTGCATTATATGAACTTTATTTCTCATAGGTTTGTCGTGGAGTGCGAATGAACTACTGAGTTTTGCTGATTTGTTTGCAAATCAAAACCCTTCAGCATAGTGTTTGTTTAAAATCCTCGACTTGTTTGAGACGTGTGATCTAATTCCAGAATTTGAATCGCTGTTTCTTGACTCATTAGTGAATGCAGCAATAAAATCAAGAATAGATTAGCTGGCTACATCCAATGACTTGTGCGGCCACTGGCTACATCGTTATGGCCTTCTGGTCAAGACAGAATTTGGAGCAAATTTTATGACAATATCCCTTGGTTGTTGCTGATGGAGCGGAAACATCTTCTTTATTCTATTCGCAGACGGAGTTGATAGACAATGGAACAGTTTGAGAGAAAATTGGAAGCTAAGTCACAGTTTTATGAAGAACCCGCTTTGTGCTATTTTTGCTTGATGAATAATATATGTGAGATTAAGAGCGGATTGGAAACCTTTTGGGATGATAGGTTGTGTATAAACACAGAGCAATACTTTGAACTCTATTATCAAAGCTCTTGGAGTAAGGTGATAAATTGTTTGAAGATGCATATATGAATGAGTCCCTGGCACCTAATCCTGAAACATATTCAATGAAAGACAAACACAATCTTTTCAATCAGAAGTTTAGGGAGATATGTGGAATTCAGTCTATGTGGCAAAATAATAATTTAGATAGAAAGCATTTTGTTTCCGGCATATTGAAACTTAATTGGTAGATGTTGTTGGTTGAAATGCAGACGAGTATATCGAGTATGGAATGTCTGACATTAAAGATCATCTCAACTTATTAAAAAAAAAAAAAAGATCATCTCAACCATTCGTTTTTATTACATGATGTTGATTCTGTCAGAGGACCAGACGAAAATCAGTTAGTTATTTAGTATTTAGTGAGGGTCGGTTAGTGTTCATGATAGTTACTGCATCGCAATTTAAAATGTATAAATAGAATACTGGGAAGTTGGAAGTTGCATCTCAATAAAACTCTCAAATATGGTTTCCTTTTTATCATCACAAACGGTTACCATAAATGATAATTAAGCCCCTTCCAATACATCTATTTTTTCTGTATCATGCAAACTGATGACTTTAATAACTTGTTTGTAACAATGAACCGCACGATGTGAAATGATGTGATTGTGCATGCCTAGTCTCTAAGAAAATTATTGTCCTAGGGCTAGGTAGGAAGGTTTAGGACAGTATGGTTTGAGGTTATATACACATTCTGTTCAACAATTTGCATAGTGTAACATAAAATCTATTACCAATCCTATTTAGACTCGATTTGAATTATAATTGGAAATTTTACATTCACATTCAAACAAATGTTCCAAAGCGGGATAGCTCATGATATGGACTATCTTTGGATGATGTCGGCTATCGGATGGAACATCTTGTTTAGCTGTTGGGACATGAAAAATTAGGTAATTCAGTTTCAAGAAAAGGTCACTGATTGCTTCTCCTAACCTATTTTGAATTGTAAATGTTGCTTCGTTCACCGACGATTCAGGACACAATTGGAATTTCGGTATCAGATAATGCAATGTCTCAAAAATCGCAATCATTTTGAATAAAGGTCAAATTGAAGGGCTTCCATCAGCAACTGCAACAGCAAAATTAATAAGCTGAAACATTGCTCCGCGGAAAACCTCTGAAAAAACGAGTAGCGTAGGAGGTGAAACCCAAAAAGACGTGATCACATAGCCGTTGTTCGGATGGAAATAGAACTTAAGAGAGATATCTGATGATGTGATTCATCTTTTAATCACAGTATCTAGACAATTCACCTTTTGATGTTCATTCTTGATGTTAATCTTCTCCCAGCTGAATAATCTATTGATTAGAGACTCCTCCAAACAATTGGTGTATACATAGAAAAGGTAATCAATCATGAAGTTAGGGCCGGACAACATCAATTCAGATCATCAGATTCATTCACATGCTTCAAAACATGTCGAGGAGATTAAAAAAATTCTGCTGAAGCGTGTTATGATAAGTCCTTATTTTTTTCGATCATAATAGCAATATCATTATTGGCTAGTTGTTGTGGCAAATGGACTTCAATAATTACTAAATTTTCATCTTGGAGTTCTGAGTATCCAATTTCTTCCGCAGAAAAAAAGGAAAGAACAAAGAATGATTAGGGAATAATATTAGAGGATGAAACTTCATTCGCTCCGCCTAAGTTCAACTAACAGATTTACTAGCTTTATTGGATTTAGTGATGATTGTTATAGAAGTTAGACGTGACTGTTAGAAGATTGTTAACAGTTAGTTACAACCGGTAACTTGCTCAACAAGTTACTTAGTTCATTCAGCCACTGATGAATATTTTCTTCAATTCTCATTTGTCAAACTTGCTCCAAGAATGAATAGCTGCAATTTAATCTTCATGAATAACACAGTTAGACATCTAAGAAAAAAGTAAAGAAGATTCGCTTCGAATCTACACCGAGTTTACCGCGACAAACTCAGTGACATGATAGCAAAGGCAAAAACACGAAATGAGACATGCATATCTGGTTTTCCATTCATCACTTTATTGAAGAAAAATGAATAGACTGAGGTGATTGTCAATATCAAGAAATATATGACCTAATTTGAACCAAAGACTTCTAGAGTGGTTCCATATATTTGCATACAAAATCATGAGGCAGATGATGAAACTGATAACAGTGTAATGAATTATCTTCCATAAAGTCCAATTTCCAAATAGAGGATTGCAGGAAGACTTGTTTCAAGAAAGTTGTGTTAACTAGTTTCTGAAAGGTAGGCTAATGTCATGTACTTTTAGACTTCCTTGTTTGAAGTACCTGTTAGAATCAAGGGTATAATGAATTGCAATTCCAATTTGATGAGTTAAGGGGAAAAAATTGAGATTAAAATTTGAGTTATGGAAAATTGTTTGAGGTTAAAATTATTGTTGAACTTTGGTACTCAACTCTTGGCCTCACTTGAATTCCTGTTGTTACGTGCATCCCAAGTTCAGTTATATTCCTTCGGTAGTAGCTATAAGTATAAAGCATTACGAGGGAAAAGTTTAATCTGAACTTGCAAAGATTGATCCAAAATTAATTCATCCTTTGTGTAAATTCTTTGAATTAAATTCTTCGTACTATAGTATATACAAGTGTCAAGCTCTCCAGTTCAATCAAATATGAAATTGGAACTTGGGTAGGACTTCCATTTCTAAGTACTTAAAATATTGTTAGCTTACTTCATTTGGATGCATAGTGCCCTAAAATCCAACAACTCAATCTAAGAACAAGTTCAAAACTTCTATTACCTTGACGAGGCTGATTTATACCATTGGATCTACATCTAACGACTAATATCATGATGTAGAAGTTGTTAGATAATTAATATTTTTTACTCTAACAAAAGTTGCTAAAGTAGTTAAAAGACTCACAACAAAAGTAACTATGCAAACTTATGTCAAAGATTAAATATATAAATTATGCACTGCTCACTTATTTATATATATGGGACACACATTTGTGTCTAATATTGTGTTTGAATTAGTGGCAAATCGTATCCAAAATGTTAGGAGGGGTGACATGTGAATTAAACCATAATAAGATAAACCAACGCGATCTAATTTATTTTTGTTATTATTCATTTGAGTTTAAGACGGTGGGGTGAAAACTAACTGTCAAATGGTAGAGAAACCTAGGAAAAAAATGGAACAGAAAAGACATTGACCAACTAAGGTGTGACATCATTTGGCTCCTAATGAGAACCACCTTAATCATTTGGTAACATGTTATGTTTTATATTTAATTATTTTAAAATAAATTTAAATTGTAAAATAATTTTGCCCACATGGTACACGTACTCGATAAAACTGTTTTTATACCTAAACAATTATGTATCAAATTATAATTATGAGGCCACCAAAGAGTCTCGTAAAAGTAACTCGGTTGATAAGTATCAGAGACAAAATTTGCAGCCACTCCCTAAACATTTTCCTGACCCGTTTTCTTTCCATCAACCGTCGAAACACATTCGCAAATATCTCTCTAATTTAATAACCCATCACTTTCACAACAAAACCCTTTTCACTTTTTCTCACTCTTTTCTCTAAACCGTAACCGTCATGGAACCTGAACAACAACCACCAACCCTCACGGCGGTGCACGACGGAAGCGGCGACGAAGGTTTAGCAGCATTAGGCGAAGGCGGCGAAGGAAGTAACGGTAGCAAAGTGAAAGGACCTTGGTCTCCTGAAGAAGACGCCATTCTCAGTCGTCTTGTTAGTCAGTTCGGTGCTAGAAACTGGAGTTTGATTGCTCGTGGGATTTCTGGAAGATCGGGAAAGTCGTGCCGGCTCCGGTGGTGTAATCAGCTTGACCCGTCTGTTAAACGGAAACCCTTCACCGGTATGTAACTTGTTCATGATCGCTTTTAAGTTCATGTTTGTTGGTGTTAACGTTCCGGTTCTCGGGGGAAGGGCTCTGGTGATTTAGAGTTCCATTGTGAGGTAAGTAAAGTCTGGTTTGAGAATTGTTCGAGTTCGGGTTCTCCTGAATGGTTTGTGCTTTAAGTAAAGCTCGTTAACTGTCTGAGTCTAATCAATTGGTTTGATTCTTTTAAATTTGATTGTGTTTTTGTTTTGATTAAATTGATTAAGTTAAAAGTCTAGGTTTCAAGCATTGTGGATTGAGATTATAATGAATTAGTGGAATGGTTTTGTGTGCATTGAGGTTTGAGATTGTTTAATTAAGAATTGTTTATGTGTATTATCAAGTTTTAGGGTTTATTATCGTAATAAAAAAGTTTTCTGGGTTTATCTGATTTGTAAAAGAATAAGTACTTGACAGAGGGTTTTAAAGCATGGTTGTGATTGCATGGTCGTGATCATCTAGTCATGGTCAAATGTGGCTGCTGGGGCCTCATTTGGAGTCGTAGAGACATAAAATATATTAATAATGCGGTCTAGATTGCAAAAAAACAAGGATAAACCTTTAAGTTATTGGAAAGGGTTTTAAAGTGTGGTTGTGGTCTTTTACGCCGTGAAGAATCGTGGTCAAATGTGGCTGGTGTGGCCTCAATTGCAGTTGTAGAGACAAAAAATAATCTTAAGTTATAGGAACGGGTTTTAAAGTGTGTTTGTGATCCTTTATGCGGTCAAGAAGCATGGTCAATGTGGTCAAATGTGGCTTGTGTAGCCTCAATTGGAGTCGTTGAGACAAAGAAATCTTGATAGTGTGGCCTAGATAGCAGCTGCTGAACTTTTTTTATAAAAAAAAAATGTCCCTTTCATTGGTGGGTGATTTTATGGTATAAGTGTAATACTACGAGGTTTTGAATTGTTGTTGCGGTTCATGGCCGTTCCGGTACCATTTTTTTAATTTGCTAGAATATTTAGATCTGCCGTAAGTTTGTTATTGTCCGTTGATAGATCATAAGTAATACCTTTCATCTAGCTGTTACTTTATCAATTTATATTTTGTCGTTACGCCAATAATGTTGATTGGGATGGGGGTAGTTATTGCAGCTATTACTTACTGAGTGATTTCCGTGATTCTTGCTTCAGTAGTGTGGTTGATATTTGCCAAGTGGACTCGAGTCTCGAAATTGAACCACTCCAGAAAAGTAGGGTGTGAAAATTTTGTCGTTTAACAGGAGGGTTGCATACACGTAAGTAGAAACCCGTAACTATAAATAGGTTTACATCCTGTTTGTTTGTGTATCAGAGACTTCAAATGGCCCCACATGATTGAAGGGTATATGTCTCACTTTTCACCCTGTGCCTAAGATGGGCAAAATAATCAACTTGATGTTCTGACATATGTCCTCATCATTTGAGCCTCCTTGTGAATTTCATACTTGATATTCTAGGTCCTCATCATTTGACCTTCCATGTGAATTTCATACCTTGTTTAGATATTGTGTATCTTGTTCTGCTTCTGCAGCTAAGTAGGTTTCGCATATGGTCAACTTTTGTGCTGTGTGGTTTTGGAAATCTCATTTGTAATAATGGTGCAAATAAACATCTTTTGATGCTGGACATTATTTGTTTTGTCATGTTAGTCCTTAAAATTTTCAATTGTTATTTTTAGTTTAATTCCTAACTTTGTTTTGTATGCTCATCTTTCCTTTTAATAATTGATTCTTAGAATGAAATGTGAGATTATTTCTTGTATTCATTGCATGCATATCTTCCTATTATGCTGCAAGCTAGTTAAAACAATATCCCATCACTTGGCACCAAGAAATTATTCTTAGACTTAAAAAGAGAGCTGAGTACCTTAGCGGAAAGAGAATGAACACTTCAGTAATTGTTTACTGGATCACAAATAGAGGCCAATGGAGACAAGACTCCTCTTCCATGTGTTTTTCTTCAGCCTTTACAAGTGAGTCACTTCTGAATTCCCCAAAACTAATAAATCTGAATTCCCCATCTTCTACTGATTTCATACTATTTAGGATAATCCCTAGCCTTAACAGTGCTAACCGGCTAACTGCCTAGGGTTAACAATGCTAACTGCCCAATCCAAAAGTAACAAAGATGAATGCCCCATCTTCTACTGATTTCATACTATTTAGCATAATCCCTAGCCTTAACAGTGCTATCTGGCTAACTGCCCAGCCGGTTCTATGATTACTCCAAGCCGATTACTCTCTTGGTCCATCAATATCATCCCATTGAAGTTCCATCTTGTTTTACAAGAGTTCTCACAGTGGCTACATTCTGCCCATTGTACTTCTCCTGCTTGGAATTCATTTTAACAATCTTCCTTTCTTTATCCACTTGTTCATATTCTGCCAAAACAGCAACCTTAATGCTTCTTTTTAGGATCCTGTGCATGGGATGGGAGCCGATTAGCTGACTACGCAAAACATAGCAACTCTCTTCCCCTTGCCTTACACATTTCTTGTATTTTGGCGGCCTATTGATAGAAAGAAACCAGAAATAGAATGAACAAATAGATGTTATTGCACAAACAGTGCTGATCAATACCAACTTATAGAAAATCACCATTTTTCTTCACCTGTCAATCCTCGAATATCCCAGAAGTTGCTCCTCTGGATCTTCAAGCCTATGCCATCAGCATAATATAATATTGTATATAGCTATGAAGCACGGACACTGACACGCCGACACAGCTAATAATTTGAAAAAATCACATAATTCAGTGTAAATACAAGTGTCGGTGTCGTGTCCGTGTCGGACACGACACGTGTCCGACACCGGGACACGCCTAATCCAAGGAGTGTCCCTGATGGATCCCATTACTTGCTACGAGTTGACTAATCTTGCAGTCACACTGCCCATACTCCTTCCCCAAAACCATAGTTGACGTCAAATTAGGGTCTTCTAACTCAAAAGCTGGAGCCAGTGCACTGCTTACCTCTCAGTGCTTGCAAACTCAAGTTACATCTTTGTGTTCAACATCTTCCAGTGCAGATCCAAGAATTTCTCCACTTGGGCAATCCAGCCCATCAAATTGCTGCCCTCAAATTTAAGCAATTCGGTTTTTCTTGCTCAAGATGTTGATTCATAGGAGAAGGACCAAATCACCGTCCTTTTGTGACTCCTCTTTTTCCTTATTTGTCTGTGACTTTGGTGTATTTGGAGTAGGTTTTTCATCCTCTTCCGTCTCAAAGTTGATGCCTTATTTTTTCATTAATTAATCCAGAAATTGCTGGTTCCTTTTACAGCATCAGTATTCTTTTGAATTTCAACTACACCATTAAAGGACACTCTCCATGGCTTCTGTCCTCTGTTTCCTATTGTACCCAGTTGGATAGTATCTCCTATTTAGTGAGAATATCTCCTATATTTAGGAGATGTGTCTTTTCGGATTTAATTGTATTTGTATAGCTGTGCTTGGTTTCCTACTTTCTTGGTTGTTTGGGAGTTAGGAGATGAAGAAAGGGGAGGGAAAGGGAGGGTAAACCCTCACTTTATTTGGGATTGTTTTTAGAGGGGAGGGAAGGCGAATGCTTAGAACTAATATATTCTTTGTTTTGAGAGTAATATAAAGATGAAAAGGATTTGAGAAAATTATTTCAAAGCTCTCCAAAATCCTTTGAAGTATTTACGCAAATCATCTTTTGAGTTCCCCCAAATTGGAGGGTTTCTGTCGTTTAGTTTAATGGAGAAAATAAAACCCCATCCCAAGTGGGGAACTATCCCCCCTTCCCTCTCTTATCCCTTCAACTTCCAAAAAACACTTATTTTCTTAGGTTCCTAATACTAGTGATTGTTAATCATGTATATATAATCAATCAATAATGCTTAGGTTTTCCCTGAGTCAATTTAGTTAACAGTTCACCCCTCTCAAGATGGTACCCGTCCTTGCAAGTTTTGGGGCATGAATCCTAAATTAGAGATAGTATCCAACATGATATGGTGCGTTGGATTAAAGTTGTTTCAGATCCAAGATAAAATTCTTAGATTTTAGAGAGGAAGCTGAGGGTTAGCAAAGAGAGAAAGAGAGAGAACTTGCGCAATTGTTCACTGAATCACAGAGACAAAACAGAGAATCTAAGCTTGTAATAGGCTTGTACAAAATAGTATTAGTAATTTTGTGTTGGCTTGTTTTGTGTCGTTTATCTTTATGTTATTTTGATGTTTCAAATATTACAAGAGTTCAAATTCAATCACTGCAGTTTTGTATAATTTAATATTTATGTGAATCTCTACTGTCTATTGGATATGCATGAGTTCCTTCCTTTCTTCAAAATTGCTTAATGCATGAGTCCCTATGTCTATGTCCCGTGTCCCATTTGTTCTTCATGGGGTGTGATCTTCAAGGTTTAATTATATAGTTTATATTTTCCTAGAAACTTCTGTATTCCATCTATTATATCTTATCATTTCACTTTCCTGAATATATAGGCTAAACAAAATATAATGTTTTTCAGATGAGGAAGACCGGATCATAGTTGCTGCTCATGCAATCCATGGAAACAAATGGGCAGCCATTGCTAGGCTTCTGCCAGGAAGAACAGATAATGCCATTAAGAACCACTGGAATTCTACTTTGAGGCGTCGGGGAATTGGGGGAGTTGAACATGATAATACTAAGTTAGAATCTGGTAACATGGGGGGAAATATCAGCTTGGAGAAAGCCAAAGCATCATCTGAAGAAACTCTATCATGTGGAGATGTTAATTCTTTGAAATCCTCAGAAGGAAGAGATGTTAGTTCTGTGGAGATTGTGGATGATAAAAATGAAGACAAAGCAAGGACTGATGTTCAATTATACCATGAAGTCAGGGATCCACCGACCCTTTTTAAGCCGATAGCACGTGTAAGTGCTTTTAATGCGTATAACGCTTTCAATGGTTCACAGCCTTCAACATCAGCTCCAAGACCTGTTCCAATGCAAGGACCTATTTTACATTCACCAAAATCAGATGTGGAAATTTGTAAAATGCTTAACGGAACTATTATCGACCGGTCAGTGCCTAATCAGTGTGGTCATGGATGCTGTTCATCTCTAAATGGTAACAGCTCCAAAAGCTCTTTGTTGGGACCAGACTTCATTGAATATTCAGAACCTCAATCTTTCACAAGTTTTGAGTTGGCTGCAATAGCTACAGACATTAGTAACCTTGCTTGGCTTAAAAGTGGATTGGAGAACAGTAGTGTCAAAATGATGGGTGATGCTCCTGGCAGGGTTAATATCTAATGGATCATGATTACATACTAGCCATGAAAATGACAAATCTTAATGGGACTGGATGGATGTGCATAAAGGCTATACCAACCTTAGTAGCAAACAAATTCGTAGGGATCGAAGAATCGTTGTAATAATGAATATGAATTCGGGCATTGACTGAGTAGTCATTAGAACTTATAATATTACTCCCTCTATAATATTACTCCTTTGGAACATTTGTCCGTCTCTGAATATAAGTCCCTTATCAAATTTATAAGGAAAATTAACAAGTGTTTTATAGGCACTTGTTAAGAAACTAAATATAGCAAAACTATCTTGAAACTATTGTAGTTTATCTCTTAAAAGTGTAAAAAATGTTTTTCTTTTTGATACAAGTTTTTTTTTCTTTGATAAACGTCCTATTGAGTATTAATTAGCATGACCCAAATTTAAAATACATGTATTATTCATTTTTTAATACCGATACGTTGTAGAATACGAAAATCAATGTTAAATGCATGATGCGTGATTTAGTAATAGTCATACACAAATTATAAATATTTATGACACTACTAACTTTTTTTTTTGGTACAAACACTACTAACTTTTTTAATACATATGAAAAGATACCAAAAGGTTTT